>OY856410.1:1192216848-1193471848 GCA_963693085.1 Alisma plantago-aquatica
ATATCAGCCTACAAACAGGCCGCAAACCTGCAAAAGTCACAAGCAAAATTCTACACAAGTACATTCATTCAGACATCAATTCAATTCTCACATTCACACATATAGAAACATTCAAATACATGCATTAACATTCACAAACATTCATTTACAAACATTCATTTACAAAGTATCATTCATTATCACTATCAGCATCCCAATTATATCTTACAGTTGCCACTGTTTGTACAGCTATTGCCCATTCTTCTCTTACTTCATTTAATGCTTCCATCGTATATGGAGCATTTATTTTTTTTAAACGTTTACCTGTAGTGTGGTCAGTTTTAAACACCTGCAAAGAGAATGATGTATATATATAAGTAATAATATAAAAATAATATAAGATTGATATATTGCATACTAACTAATGAGACTATATATAATACCTCATGTATGGTATCGATGTCCAATGCGGCATATTTGATAATCATATGCATAAATCGCATCACATAGTATGCGCATGCCCAGCCATTGTCTTGTGTAGCACACTATAAATTGAAACATACAAAATAATACAACTAAGCACAATTCACATCAATAATATATATATTCGAGTCGGGAACTTACTTTTACGTTCTGCCAATTTATTGGCTGGTTCTTTTTCGTTGGGACCGTTCCTCCAGCCTTTTTGAATGCATCTAAACCCCTACATGTTAATATAACACAATAAATTGCATAAGTAAATAGTAATGTAATAAAAGATGTTAACGGATATAAAAATGAAATATTTCTCACCAGAATAGTGGCATTCTCATTACGTGTCCAATTTTAGTGTTCAATGTACTCCCCGCAGGATCTAGATAATAAACAGTGAATGTCTCGGGGGCAATAACTAGTAACTCCCAATGTCTACCGCTACAAGTAGAAGTTAACAATTAATAACTCAAAATGCAAAATAAAAATGGAATTTTCTAAAGTCCAAATTATAAATAAAGTAAACATACTTGACATTGAATGGAGCTATTATTATCTTCTTCTTTTGCTGACCAAAAATTGTAAAAGCATCTATACAGTATTGTTGAACATTATCAGGGTCTTTAGCTACCAAACTAATCAATGATGGAATCAAAAATCCCACATGATCAAATGCAAATTGTTTGCAATGATCTTCGACTAGGTAGCTGCAAAACATATAGGCGTATGCATTAATATATAAGAAACCAGATCACCGGAGCTTACACAAGGTATATGGATGTATAAACAAGATCTCACCTTATCCATGTCTCTATCATTGATGTATTCAGCCAATCATACTTAAACAGCTCAATAATATCTTCTATCAATAAAGAGCTATCGTATGATTGACCTGCATAATCTGCATCTAAAGAAATAATTATAGGGCAATGTACATTATGTGCCCGTAGCCAACATGCCATTCCCCTACAAGCAGGACCTAACGGGTATGTTAGGTCAGTTGGAACCCAATCGGGTAATGTGGGAACTGGAAGTGGAGGCCTAGGTGCTCCTGGTGTCTTCTTTTTAACCTGTACATATAATTTCAGATCAGTTGACATCATATATACACATTAACAGTCTAAATCAATGTAAATTTATCTTACAATTTCAGTCGTGTAGATGACATCTGCTTTGGGCCACAATATGACCCCGCCTTCTGCCTCACCAAGTGTATCAATATCCGGGTGGGCATATGGCAATGTAGCTTCTCTCCAATCGGGTAACACACGTATCGGGCTCACACGAACGTAGCCCTGTGGCATTGGAGTCCCGTGAAACATTGCCCCAGGAAGGGACGGGTAAGCCTGCGCCTCTGCGACAACGTAGTTTTGCATTCTTAAGCGGCATGGCTTCAATGCCTACAAATTTACGTAAAGAATATTATACATATATACATATCATCTTGAAAACATAACAACTTGAAAAGACTAACTACAATGTCATAAACAATACTTACAGCAGACGTGCTAGGCGATGGGTCTCCAGGATTACTCGCAGTGTGTGCATCAGGAGAAGAGTGGGTCGCCATAGGCGTATTGGAAGCCTGAGATGCCTGCCACCGCATCAATTCTTCCTTGACCTTCTCAGCAACTACATCGTTGACCTTCTTAGCAACTAAATCCTCAACTCTCTTATTCTCCTATACATGGATAAAAGAAACATTAGATTCTTATTAATGAATTTCCTTTTGCAGTAACATTCTAAAAAAAGAATAGGTTACCTCTTCTTGAGAAAGTCCCGCTCTGGGTTTGCGCTGGGATGGCCCAAAGAATGCTTTGATGCCAACACCAGCGCCGGCACCTCTAACACGTCCAGGATGCTCTGGGTTACCCAGAGCAACTGTCAATTCATCCCTTGTGCCCTGAGGGATGAACGTGCCTTGTTTCCTCTGCTCGTGCAGCTCCCGCTAATCACCATAAACAGAAATTGGTAAGTTAACACCACAAATAATCAATATTCAAACGATTTCTGTAAGAGTTGTATTTTACCATTTTTTCAGCCGCCTCAGCAGTTACAGGCTTCTTTATTTCACCCTTCTTGTTTTGCCTGCCAGCTATCCAGATATCATGGCGAGGAATGGGTGTGGTAGACTCCTGAGTAGGAGCAGACTCCTGAGTAGCCGCAGACTCCGCCTGTAGTCTTTGGCGAACGCTTGCATAGCCTTTTGGACCCATAGTGTGGTCATGCACATTCAGTGCACGCCTTGCTTTTTGTGCGTCACTGAGGGCCTAGTTAGTATGCACATTAATGATTTGGTTAGTAGCACTAAATGCTAATCTTGAATAGGTGAATACAATGTATATTAATTAAATTAGGAGTGACGCCTAATACCTTGAATTCTTCAGATTTTCTTGAAGCAACAAAATTGTCCCAATCTTCTTTGTCCAAGAAGTTCCATTGTTCAAGGGCTGACTTCTTCTTCTTATCACCCTCTTTTATGTATTCTCTATTCAGATTTGTCCTATAATTCCTAAGCATCTTTCCAGCGCGTTGCATCACATTTTTACGATGCAACTTCTCATCCAATGCAAACAGATTCTGTAAAATAGAAATGTTATTAACTAGTATCCAAAATAGAATTGCAAATAATAGAATTTGTAATCTACAAAATAGAATTGCAAATAATAATAACTCACGCATAAATCCTTCCATATCGAGTCTTTTTTCGCTTGAGGAACTTTATGCCAATTGTCATACTTAACACCACAATGGCTCCGAGTGGTACACCCAAGATAGTTCACAAAATTATTGCGGTTCACTCCAATTGGATTTCCTCCATTATCAAACTCCACCGCCAATTTAGATCCACTACCACTTAGCGCTAATAACTTCTTCAACAGAGTGATGCCCCTTTTCTTGTTAAGTGTCTGGTGTTGCGCATCAAGTTGCTCCAGTGCTTCAGTGGGTACAGGTGCATCAACCTAAAATTTGACAAAAATAAAACACACTAATTTAGCCCAATATAGAAATATAGGATATATGACATAACTAGAAGATAATGAATTTTATAGAAATACAGGATATGTTTTTAGAACTTACATTAGTATCCTCGCCATGCTCATCATGGACTTCATGCTCATCATGGACATCATGCTCATCATGGTCAGCCATCTGAAAATGTCATTAAAAAGGCAAACATTTAGCATTTGTATTAACTAGAAAAAGGCAAACATTTAGCATTTGTATTAACTAGAAAAAGGCAAACATTTAGCATTTGTATTAACTAGAAAAAGGCAAACATTTAGCATTTGTATAAACATACATGTCTCTAAAATTGTGATCTTTTATCAATTAACAATCCTTCATTGTGATCTCCGCGCACATATAAGTCATCATTAGCTTCAATATTTTGTGAAGTTGGCAACCCAACTGAGAATGGACTGGAGTCATCATACTTATCATAGTACTCTTCTTCATCTATAGGATCTTCAATGAACTGTCTTTTACCATGAAGAACAACCGACCATTTATCATTTGCAGGATCATCGATATAGAATATTTGTTTCGCCTGTGATGCCAATATGAATGGTTCACCCTTCTCGCCGATCTTTTCAAAGTTCACCAAAGTGAAACCCAATTCATCCACTATAACTCCTTTGGTGTTATCAACCCAATTACATTTAAATAGCGGAATTTTGAAATCTATGTAGTCAAACTCCCAAATGTCCTCAATGACACCGTAATATGACATTTTAGCTTCACGTGGACTCTTATCCTTTGCACTTGCAAAGTACATAGTCGACGCTTGAAGAGTGACCCCACTATTTTGGACGACACTCTTATCATCTTGGCGCTTTGTGTAATATGTGAATCCATTAATGTCAAACCCTTCATAAGACATAACATTCGGTTTTGGTTTAAAGGCGAGGCATTTGATAGTTTCTGTAATATCATTTGGTGTTTGAGATAGTTGATGTAAGACTTTATCTTCAAACCACTTAGTAAAAGTCTTATTATGCTCTCTAGCAAGCCACATTGAACTTGCTCGAGGATGTTGTCTCTTTATGAAATTGGTATGTTCCTCGATATAAACACTCACTTCTTCCATATTGTGTAAAATATACAAGTGAGCTTGTTCCAACTGCTCACGGCTGATTACTTTCACCCGTGATCCCAAAATTCCTTTGCCCTCGTCAATATTCTTGTCATTATTAGGAGTGTCATTACCACTGAGAAAGTCATTGCAAAAATCCATAACCTCTCTCGCCACATAACCTTCAATAATACTCCCTTCAGGCCGATAACGGTTTCGAACATCACCTTTAAAAACGCTCATGTATCGTTCAAAGGGATACATCCAATGCAAGAAAACTGGTCCCAACATTTTCACTTCCCTAGTCAAGTGGACAACAAGATGTACCATGATATCAAAGAACGAAGGAGGGAAATACATCTCAAGCTGACATAGGGTAACAACCACTTCTCTTTGCAAATTATCGAGAGTATCAGGGTCAATAACTTTGCTGCATAGACTGTTGAAAAAGAAACAAAGTCTGGTAATCGCAAACCTTACATGCTTCGGCAATATAGATCGAATTGCCACAGGCAATATTTGTTGCATTAGAGTGTGACAATCATGAGATTTAAGACCTATCAACTTCAGATCTTTCATTGATACCAATCTACGGATGTTGGATGAGTAACCATGTGGCACCTTAACATTTACCAAGCATTCACAAAAAGTTTTCTTCTCCTTTCTAGACAACGTGTAACAAGCGGGAGGTAAGTATGTTCTTTTATTACCCATTTCACGTAATTCTGTTAATTCTGACCTTATTCCCATTTCACGTAGGTCCAGTCTGGATTTTATCCCATCTTTAGTCTTACCTGGTATATTTAATAGAGTACCAATGATGCTATCACAGACATTTTTCTCAACGTGCATTACATCGATACAATGCCTGACTGTCAAAGAACTCCAATAAGGAAGATCCCAAAATATTGACTTCTTCTTGAATAAAGAATTGTCACTCCGTGTGGCCATACTACATTGTGATTTCTTACCAAATTCATTGACAATGTCTTTTACTCTTTCATAAACAACATCCCCTGGTATAGGTTTAGGTGCACTTCGTTCATCATTCCATCCATTGAATGCTTTGCGCTTCCTACGATACGGATGGAATTTTGAAAGAAACCTTCGATGACCAAGATATACAGTCTTGCCGCCATGTTTTAGTCTTATTGAATCAGTGTTTTCTTCACATATAGGACACGCTTTAGCTCCTTTGACACTATATCCAGACAAATTCCCATATGCTGGAAAGTCATTAATAGTGCAAAACAACATAGCGTGCAAACGAAATGTCTCTTTTGCTGAAGCATCATAGGTCATCACACCTTCAGCCCAAAGTTTCTTTAAGTCATCAATCAAAGGTTCAAGATAAACATCGATATCATTTCCGGGTTGTTTAGGGCCCGATATCAACAATGACAACATAACATACTTATTTTTCATACACATCCAGGGAGGAAGATTGTATATAACAAGCATGACTGGCCAAGTGCTATGTTGGCTGCTCAATGTCCCGTACGGATTCATCCCATCTGTACAAAGCCCAAGTCTTAGATTCCTATCTTCTTCACCAAATTTAGGGTACAATAGATCAATCTTCTTCCACTGTGGGGAATCAGACGCATGTCGTAGGATCCCATCATTATTTTTCTTAACATCTGCATGCCACCTCAGATTCTTCGCATCTTTCGGATTTGCAAACAAGCGTTCAAGAACAGTCCCAAACCGGGGACTATCCAAGATTTACTCCTAATGAGTCAATCTTGGACGGGTTTCTAGGCCAACAAACACATTTGATGTCATTCTTATATATAATAAATGTGTACCACCTATCCCATCCTTGAACACCTAATCTCACTAGTAAGTGTATAATGGGTATTGGGTTTTCAAGAAAATTTCGGCAGCATTTCCCCGCTGTTCTCTAAGTACATATGTACTTAGAGAACAAACGGGGAAATGCTACCAAAATTTTCTCGAAAACCCAAAACACATTATACACTTACATCCTAAGTGAGATTAGGTGTTCAAGAACAGTCCCAAACCGGGGACTATCCAAGATTTACTCCTAATGAGTCAATCTTGGACGGGTTTCTAGGCCAACAAACACATTTGATGTCATTCTTATATATAATAAATGTGTATCACCTATCCCATCCTTGAACACCTAATCTCACTAGTAAGTGTATAATGTGCATTGGGTTTTCAAGAAAATTTCGGCAGCATTTCCCCGCTGTTCTCTAAGTACATATGTACTTAGAGAACAAACGGGGAAATGCTACCAAAATTTTCTCGAAAACCCAATACACATTATACACTTACATCCTAAGTGAGATTAGGTGTTCAAGAACAGTCCCAAACCGGGGACTATCCAAGATTTACTCCTAATGAGTCAATCTTGGACGGGTTTCTAGGCCAACAAATACAATAATAGATATCTACAATGAAGCCATACTCCATACAAACAATATATAATTTAGTGATTGTTCATTCTAATTTATACCAATGTACAAGTAATATAAAGAACAATGTGGATTATATGGGACATAAATTCATTGTTCATTGTCCAACATTAGGTTCAACACTTGAAACATACATTCATTTACAACATAAAAAATTTGTATCATTAGGGTCCATCAATACCTACTATTAATCAGTAATTAACTAAGTATTCATCAATACCTACTATTAATCAACACTAATCAACACATTCATTTCAACACTAATCAATACATTCATTTCAACACTAATCAACAAATCAGTAATTAACTAAGTATTCATCAATACCTACTATTAATCAGTATCTCTAATCATTAAAATCGGCAAGCAGATGAGTAATTGTAAATAACAAACTACGAATTGTTGAATTAAAGTAATCACTAAAGTAATACTAACCAGTAGGCGAGCTCCCAACAGTGGTGGCAGTGACCGGCAAGCTCCAGGCGGCAGGGCAGCAGTGGTGGCAGTGATCGGCAAGCTCCAGGCGAGCTCCCAGCAGTGGCCGGTGAGCAGCAATGGCCGGTGAGCAGCAGGGAGCGGCAGGAGGCGGCGGGCAGGAAGGCGGCGGAGAAGGAACAGGAAGCGGCGGCGGCAGAAGGAGAAGGAGCAGGAAGCAGGCGGAGAAGGAGCAGGAAGCAGGCAGGCGGAGAAGGACCAGGAGAGGAAGCGGCGGCGGCGCACAGCGGAGGGTCGGGCAGCGTCGTCGTCGGTGAGCAGCGGCGTCGTCGGTGAGCAGCGGCGTCGTCGGCGTCGTCGGTGAGCAGGGGCAGGAAGTCGGCGGAGAAGACAATGAAACAGGAAAGGGGACCTAAAGTCGATCGATCGTGCGGCTAATAAGTGCACAAAGGGCGTCGGTTATCTAAAACGCCGACGCCTAAGGTCTTCAGCGTCGGTTCCTAATAACAAACCGACGTCCAATTAGAAAAAATTTGCCCTAAATAAATTGGCGGGAACCACTATCGGCGTCGGTTATCTAAGGATAACCGACACCTAAGCTATAAATTTTCGCGCAAATTTTCATCTTAAATAGGCGTCGGGTTTGAGGTAAATAACCGATGCCGTATGTGACATATTTTTTTGCTCGAAAATTGGTTTTGGCGGGCAGTTTTAGGCGTCGGTTTTTTACCAAAAAAACCGACGCTTAATACAAGCGGTACCCGTGTCTTGGATACAGACGTCGGATGACCTAGATGACCGACGTTGAATGTTATAGGCGTCGGTTTTCCTAAATAACCGACGCCCATAAAAGCGACACTGAATGTTGTTTCTGTAGTAGTGCTTACTTACACCAATTAGAAGCATGGTTTGTTTGGGAGTAGTTTAGATTTTTAATGTTCACATTCAGTGATTCAAGTTGTACCTTTCTAGAGATTTGATTATAGGGGAACCATACCCGTCTACTTTGAAAGATTTGAAAAACATATCATACAAAATTGGTCTATCTATTCCAAAAATGTCGAACTCAGTTTATATATCCACAGTAATATCCAACTTATTAGACAAAAATGTATATGATGGAATAGATAATAATTTGGGAACATTAACAACAAAGATAAAATCAATATGAGGAATTTCTCTCAGCTAAAAATCCCCCCCTACTGACCCACCAATGATTCCTGCCCTACAAGCTGACATTGAATCACTAAATCTCAAGATAGAACTATGTGTACACAATGAGTCAAATAAAATGATTATAGGAAGGAGAAAAAATAACAAATAATTTAGCAAAATATACAATAAACACAAAAGTCAAACACACATGCATTGTATCAATATCAGGAATGTCATCATATCAAACAAAAACAAAATAATAGAATTTTTGGAACTATTTTTTATTAGATCTTCAATCATGAGTACACATACTCTACACTTCTCAATATCAACTAGAACATATTATGTCCTACAGAGATCAAAAATCTTCACACACTTGTTGAACCATTCCTTGATGAAGAGATCAAACATGCCATGATGGATATGGGTGCTAACAAATCGTCGGGGCCCTGATGGTTTCAGTCTAGACTTCTATCACCATCAATGGAGCAACATCAAAATAGAAATTATGACCTTTTCACATACATTCACAATCACGATGACATATCATTCTAAACCAATCTAACATTATTCTTATGAAGAAACTCAACAACCCAACTTTGTTTGTCCACTTTAGACCTAGTCTAACCAATGCATCATAGAAGATTGTTGCCAAAACACTCAACACCTGACTTAAAATGACTTTATATCAGATTATAGGACTGTAACAAAATAATTTTATTAAAGGAGGAAGTATTCAATATGCTTACATTATATTCAATGAGACAATTTATTCTTTTCAAAACAAATAGACTCCACTTATCAATCTCAAGCTCAATTTTGAGAAAGATTTTGAAAACATCAAATGAAAATTACTCATCTCTTGTCTCCAACGGTACATATTTTCAACACATTATATTGATTGGATACACTCATGATTTAGTACTTTTCATTTCTCAGCCATCAGCCGTGGTTCTACTTTTGAATATTTCACTAGCACCAATGGATTCCACCAAGGAAACTCACTATCCACATACCTATTCACCCATGTTTCCTCCATTCTTACTAATATGTTTCAATTAGGTACCCAAAATCAATTTATTAACACTAAATGGTCTGAAACAAATCATACAATATGTTAATGACACGATACTCATTCTTAAACATAATAACAAGAATGCCCTTTATCATATCCATATTTTGGGGATGTTTATCAGGACTCAAGATGAACTTCTAAAAATCCATTATTATAGGAACCCACATGCCATAACAAGTTCTTGACATATATACACACCTATTGAACTACAAATAAAAATTATACCCCATTAAATACTTAGGATTACCTTTTTCACCATTTGCATTTCTTGCAAATAGCAGGAGTATCATCCTATTGATGCAAAAAGACTCACTTCATGGACATCCAAAACTCTCAGTCTTATTGGACAACTCACACTCCACAGTTCCTCCCTCAGACCAGTTACAACATACTACATCAGTTGCATTTTGTTGCCCATAGTGATTATTGAACAGATTGATCCTATACAGAGAACATTTTTATGAGGAGATTCAAATGAGAAAGAAAAAGTATGCCTAGTCCATTAGAAAAAAATGGAAAAATGAAAAAACTAGAAGTATGGGGCATCATTAACATCATATTACACTTAATTGTCTTACTCAAACAACTATTGAATCTTTATACACCAAAAAATATATCATATGTCATGGATATATTCTTGCTAAATTCTACAGAAACAAAACTCATGAGAAAATATCAACCGTAGAGTAGTTTCACATCTATGGAGATACTTAATTTAATACATACACATCATTCGGAATAGTATCCATATGCAACAATCCTTTAGTCAATAGATTCTGGAATGATCATGGATTAACAAAAATTTTGTGATAACATTGAGGTTTCATCTAGACTTATAAACATTACCACAGAAAAGGTGCTCAACTCAATTCCTCCCATAAATAATTTTTTTTCAAAAGACACCTTATACAATATTTCATGAACGATGGGATTCAATACATCACTTATGTTTTGTCCACCCATTCTAGGAATTGAAAATCATAAAAATGAGGAAGCAAGTTTATATATAAACAAGCACATTACTACTACATTCATCCAGGAATAGAAACAAATTATGACTACAAATAATGGAAGACTAATTTCCTCTAAAAAAATTATCATCATATGACACGTAGGACATAATAGAATACTCACTAGTGAAAATAGAATCAAAATGGGATATCTTAGACAAACCAGTTGTCTCATGTATAGGATGCCATAAGAATCTATAAAACACCTATACTTCACCTACGATCATGCTCATAACTCTCAAATGTTTACTCCACATTCAACAGAATAGCAAAGAGATCCATCTAGAGATTCTATGCATCATATCAAATGCATTTTCACAATTCAAAACACTTATGCAGAACCATATATACTTTCTTGCACTATCCTCTAGACCATATGTAAAGAAAGAAACAAAAGATTCTGTAAAAATAAAATCTTTAATTATCAACATGTTCATGATTGTATCTAAAACTTATATCATGGCATTCTCTTCATTTGCAGTTAACACAAGGATAGAAATGAATACTCGTGAGGTCAAAGCAACACACGTGACTCGTATCAGGGATGAAGACTATAGTCACAGGGCATACTCTCTTGAACAAATCCTTGCAAATTAGGAAGATGACTAGCAAAGGCTTAATATATCTACATGATGTCTATTATCCCATTTCCATATATAAATTAGCTTTACTTTATGTTTTGAAGGTATGAGGCTTGTTTTAAGGGTTGCCCCCTGATAACACCCAAATTCAGGAATTTATACTAAGCAGTTATGGTTTTGTGTCATTATAGTCTTAATACTCCCAAAATAACTCTAGATTCTTATCTTTTAGTAATTTATATATTTTCATAGATAAAGTTGCTCAACTAGCCAATTTTTGGACTTACATGCACCAAATCTAAAAAGACATCTATTCTCAAAGATTTCTCCCAACACATAGTTTTTACAGTAGCTAGGCTTCCATCTATCGTGACTGCGACACCTGACGTGACACGTCAAGCGGTGCGGTCATGACGGATAGAAGCCTAGCTACTGTAATCATGTCGAGCCCGACACGTCCGTGTCGAGGACAAGGGTCATCTTCACATGTCTTGACTGAGGCACCTTCCTCGACTATGTAACCTGACTTGATTGCAACACATGCCACGACCACGACACCTACCTCGACCATGATACCGATCGCGACCGCAAACAGATCACATATGTCATGACCGAGACCCTCAGCACAGTCGTGCCGAGGAAAAGAGTCAGTTGTACCTGTCTCGCCCGCGACACCTGCTTCGATCGCCACACCTTCTGTGACCGCAACATCCGCCTGGACCGCGGTACCTATCGCGACCACAATAGAATCTCATATGCTACAATCGAGACACTCGACATGGCTCTACTGAGGAAAAGGGTCAGATGTACCTATCTCGCCCGTGACGTCTACCTCAACCGGGACATTTGCCTCGACTGTGATGTTTGTCTCGACCGTGATGTGTACCTCAACCGCATCATTCGTTAGACCACGACCCTCAGCACGTCCGTGCCGAGACAAGTGTCATGACCAGAATAGGTGTCGCGACCACACATTACATACACTTCGCCTTCAATGATAAATACCCACCCCTCGCGACCTGGAGAGGGTTTTGGAGATTTTTTTAGTTCCACATTGTGGTTCCACACATTCTCAGTTCCCAAAGCTCTATGGGAGAGTTTAGAGTTCTAAAAATGCTGAAGCACTCATCCTACATCCATTCCTCCAATTTGCTTCCATCCACCGTCATTTTCCACCACCATTCACCCATATCCTACCATTCTGAGCCATATTCCACCTCCATACATCCACCAAACTACTATTTGGGGCAGAACCGAAGAGAAAGGAGGCCAAGGAGTCTAGAAGACCAAGGAGGATGACCCAAATACGAGATCCGACCTATACGGAGGCTAAGGAGCGAGAGTTACCTCTTGTCTATGGGCTAAATCCCTTCTTCTTCTCCTTCCTTCTACTGTTCTCTTTTGTTTATGTACAAATGATGTTCTTCCATCTTTGTTTGGTGCCAACTATGCTTGTCCATAGTTGAGCTCCTTCTTGGCTATGTAGCCCGTTTTGGACATGTTTATGTACTTTTACCTTAAGAAAGTAGATTTATTTTAGATCTAGTACGTTCTTTATTCTATCTTCTCTTTCTGGTTATGATTCCTAATTTAATTGATCTCTTTCTTCCTTGAACTTCTACTTTTGTCTATATCAAGAGATTCATTGTGGAAATAGGTAAAAGAAGGTAGTTTGGATCAGAACCTGAAAGGAGGACAGTTCAAGGTGATCTACGCAGAATCGTAGATCTGGGCACGGTCGGGCCCACTACCAGGTTCTGCCCAGATCACACCTATTCCTAGCATCTAAGAATATTCTAGACCTGAGAGGGTATCTAGGATATTCTAGAGTATTGATTTGTCATCCTCGAGAGAGGTTTCATATCATTTATGGGTTTTAGTCACACTTTGCGAAAGCGAGTGGTATGACCCCATAGGAATAGATACCATAGTACGTACCGTGTTTGGATGTAGGTTTCTTGTTGGGGTGTTCGAGGGTTATCTACACCCGAGAATGGGTGCATAGACTACCCAACTTGTGGATACATAACCAATAGAATCTTATGGACTTTGTGTTGTTTTCTTTACTTTGTTTTGTTTTACTTCATGACAATCTACTAGACTAGTTCTAGCGCCATACTTTTATCGACTATCAGATTGGCTTAACTGAGTTGAGAGAGAGATCATAAAAGTTCTAAACATCCCCATGTCCCTATTTTTGACCCCGTATATCTATTTTGACCCCGTAATAAAGTTGTGGGGGTCCTTGAAGGTTTTAGGTTATAGATTTAAAGTCCAATCACCCCTTTGAGGCCGATCAACTTTTGACGCCATTGCCGGGGATGTGGTTTTCCATGTTTACACACATAAAATATTTTGTTATGTCATCCATAAGCTTGTGTATATATGAATAATTTTTCTTTTTGCTTTGCACATACTTGTCCATATATATATTTAATAGTTTTCTTTTCTTGTACTTTTCAGCCATGGACCTTGCTTCTGCAAGACATGTCATCTTGTCCACCTACCCTCTCAAATGTTTCTGCAGTTATGACTGCTAGAAAATAATTGAAAGTCATTCTCTATAGCTAGTCAAGCTATACTCACCCCCACCGTCATCATATGTAGAAATTCCAGCAAAGGAGATGGAAGATCAGCCCTCAACCTCTGTGCTATCATGGGATCATGAGCTGATTAGAGAAGTGGAGCTAGTAGGAGAAAGCATCAATGCACTCACCTCCTCCTTAGCTCCTCATCTCTAAGAAAAAGTTGATCTGCTTCAACAGCTACTAGAAAAGTAGGATCATCAGCTCTAAGTAGCCACCGAGATCACTGACCGCAGTAGAATTATACTTTGAACTGTTGAACAAGGATTCATCTAGGTGCATCAGTTTGATACATCGGATTCCCAACACAAGTGTATGGTAGAATTAACAGATCTTGAAACCATTGATGCTCAAGTACAATAGCCTCATGATAAGGATGTTAAATAGGGTAGGAGGCTTCAAGAGCTCATCGATATGGTTACCATTCAATTGCAAATGCCATCACACAACCATGAAGATTACATTCATCAAGACCATTCCATTGGGCCTGAAGAGGAATGTGTCTCACCGTCCTATTCAGACCATCAATTAAATTCACCAGGACTTTTCTATGAAGACCAACCCACCTGGGGAAGCCCTTCATTCTATCTAGATGATTCAGATGATCAACCAATGGGAGATACAAGTCACATACATGTCTGGTTCTATGATGATGATGATCAGGGTAGTCAAACAACCTCACAAAATGAAGGTCAGTTTGAAGAACCTGAATCAGACATTAATCTAGACCAGGGTGATATCTCTCATATTGAGACATGTCACTTCTCTTTGAGCAGTACACCAATCATGGTTTGGAACAATTTGTTCAATGAAGATGATGATGATAGTTTCTCAAATTGGAGCACTGAGTATACTGACGATGACAAACTGGAGTAGTACGAGTTGACATTCGCCATCATCCCATTACAAGGCTTGGTTGACATTGAAGGAGCAGGTTGGACAACCCATCATAACATGGCTGCTGAGCACGAAGATACCCCAAAACCCATAGAAGGTGACAATCTTGGGGTAGTATAACCACAAACAGATTCACATGGGGGTAGTTCTTGTGCAGAAAATGATTGGATGACTCAGGTTGTATATAAAAATCTATCTGAACATCCAACCTTAAGTTTAGAATTGGAGAGAGAAGAGGGGAGTCCTCTAGAAAACTTTCATCCTCTCCCCTCCATCTCATCATGTGTCAACATCCTAGGGCCTTTCTATTCAGATTCATACATTGAGGGGTACCTTGAGGATTCTCTACCAAAGGATTCATTTCAGTGTAGTTCAAGTAAATCCCAGCACAGAGATGACTTCACCGAGTCGCTGGATTTTATTCCTCTACTTCAGACTTAGAAGGTCTCATATCTTCGCCCCTTGTTCTCCTACATGGCAGACCCCATCGATAAGACATAGGTGACACTGGTCCCAAAACTTAGGATTTGGGATCCCAGTGTCGGTAACATGGGGAAGCCACCCCCTTCCTCTTACACCTTTCTTTTCTCTTTTTGTTAAAAATAAATTTTGTCTTTCACATTCTTGCTTAGATAGTTTCTATCCTCTAACTGCTTAAATATATCCTGGAATACATGCATCATACTAGGACATCAATAAAATTATTTCCTGTACATCCATGCATTCCTTCCCTACTATGCTAAGTTTATGGATTGCTCAAGGATGAGCAAAGTTTTAAGCTTGGGGTGGTAGGGCTAGTCGCCCTTCTATCTCTTCATTTTTCACACATGCATGTTTACTCCCTGCGTTTAGTATAAATTTTGAAAATTTTGTAGAACTTTTCTTCATATTGTAGCTTTTGCTATTAAGGATATGAAATGTGAGTCTTAGAACTTAATGCTTATCTTTTTGCCTAAATGCACAATTTTCGTCTTAAACTACTTGATCTTTTTCTTGACTTTCTCATTGACTTTTTCCTTAAGTTTGGTAATTAATCTAAGGTTATGCACCTTTTTCATAGCTTAAAACATTATTCCCTTGATCTATGTTGTGAACGACAAGTCCAAGATATAGGACCGTTGGAAAGAAGCAAGAGTTTGATAAAAATCCAAGCTGTCTTTTTCACAAACTTGCCTCTACTCTAAGGATCCTTAAAATATAATTACTATTTTTTTCATACAGGTATCAAGCGGAGAATGATGAGTTTTGAGCTATATTCAAGTTGAAGAGTTTTTCCTTGATGGTCTACGCTCCCTATCACCTTAGATTGAGTCAAAAAGATGAAAAAAATATATAGTAATTTTTTTTGCAAAAGAGGCTTGGACACCCACAAAATCCCAAAAATATCAAAACAATTCTCACCCAAGCTATAAAAATAGAATGCAGAGAATAAAAGCCCGAATGTGAATAAATGAGCATTGTTTTTTCTTTTAGGAGAGTTGAGGATGGTGCCCAGTCAGTGCATGACTATGCTCATGAACGTGGGTATGTCAGGCCTGATAGTGCCACCCTAAAAGCTCATTAGAGAGTTACCAGGAACCCTTAGGAGACCTATGAGATCATCCTAGTAGCAGGGTTGGTTCGAGCACAATACAAGGAGTTTGTCTCACTACTTTGGGCCATCTAGCTTGGACTGTAGGGACTTTTGCTTGTTACATGGACCAACCTGACACAGATCGGGATCCTCAGACGTCATTAGAGTCTTCTTCTTTTTCTTGCTCCTTAGGACCTGAATAAGTGAGAGGTGTGGTGTTCCCGATTGGTCTACATGAATACATGATGATGTCTCATTGTTCATCACATGTGTGATCACCTATATGACAATGCTTTACTATTTTATAATTATGGTTCAAACCCCCAAGAGTATTGATGGGTTGCACTGAATTCGCTTAATCTTGCCTAGATGCTCTTTGATCATACTTTAGTAGGATTGTGCTCAATTGGTGGGGGTTTGCTATGAAATGACATGGGTCATGCGAATCAATGTTTTAAACTATTTTTCTTAACATTCATTACCATGCTTAATTTGGATGTTATCAATTTGTTCTTTGAGCACAGTCTTGCTTGAGGACAAGAAAAGGTTTAAGCTTGGGGTGGTTTATAACACCCAAATTTTGGCATTAATGCTAAGCATTTAATTATGGTTTTGTGTCATTATAGTCTTAATATGCCCAAAATAACCCTAGATTCTTATTATTTAGTAATTTATATCTTTTCATAGATAAAGTTTCTCAACTAGCCAATTTTGGGACTTGTAGGCACCGAACCTGAAAAGACATCTATTCTCTAAGATTTCTCCCCAACACATAGTTTTTGCAGTAGCTAGGCTTCCATTCGTCATGAACGCGACAACTGACGCGATCGAGATGCTCGGGATGGCCGTGCCAAGGACAAGGGCCATCTTCACGTGTCTCGACCGAGGCACCTACCTCAACTACAACACCTACCTTGACCACGGCACCTGCCATGACCATGACACCTACCTCAATTGCGGTACCTACTGGGACCGTGAACGACTCATTTTTTGTGATCGAGACGCTCGGCACGGTCGTGCCGAGGAAAAGGGTCAGTTGTACTTGTCTCGCCTGCGACACCTGCCTCGACCTCGGCACCTACTGTGACCGTAATAGAATCTCATCTGTTTCGATCAAGATGCTCGACATGGCCGTGCCGAAGAAAAGGGTCAGATGTACCTGTCTCGCAACCTTTTTTAGCCTAATTTACTATAATGTGGCTAATATATAGGAATGCACCCAAAATGAGTTGAAGCGTCTAAAAGTGGGTTAAAGTGCCTAAGAATGGGGTTAATCTGCCTACTTATTATTGTATTGCCTAATTTATTTGCCAATGTACTCCAAAATGGGGGTAAAAGTGCCTAAAAATAGGTCAAAATGCCTAAAAATGGGGTTTATGCACCTATATGTAGTGTAGTGGCAATTTGAGGCCAATTTACTATTATGTGCCTAATAAATAAGAAATGTCTCCAAAGTTGGGTTGAAGTGCCTAATAGTGGGTTAAAGTGCCTGAGAATAGGGTTAATCCGCCTACTTGTCAGTGTAGTGCCTAATTTATAGGCCAATGCACCCAAAAATGTGGTTAAAGTGCCCACAAATGTCGTTGAAGTGCCTAAAATTGGGGTTAATGTATCGAATTGTCAGTGTAGTGCCTATTTTAGCCTAATTTACTATTATGCACCTAATAACTAGGAAATATGCCCAATAATGGGTTGAAGTGCCAAAAGATGGGTTAAAGCGCCTAAGTTGTCCGTGTATTGCCTTTTTAGCGTAATTTACTATTATTCACCTAATAAACAAGAAATGTTCCCAAAATTGGGTTTAAATGTCTAAAAGTAGGTTAAAGCATCTAAGAATGGAATTAATCTTCTTACTTGTTAGCGTAGTACCTAATTTTTAGGTATATACACCCTAAAATGGGCTTAAAGTACCTAAAAGTGGGTTAAAGTGCCTAAAAATGGGATTTTTATGCCTATTTGTCAACGTAGTGGCAATTTTAGCCTAATTTAAAAGTATGTGCCTAATTTATAGGCCAGTGCGCCAACAAATGTGATTAAATGCCTTAAAATGGGGTTAATGTGCCCACTTGTCAGTGTACTGCCTATTTTAGTCTAGTCTACTATTATCTGCCTAATAAACATGAAATGTGCCCAAAAATGGGTTGAAGTCCCTAAAAGTGGGTTAAAGTGCCTAAGAATGGTTTAATGTGTCTACTTGTCAGTTTAGTGCCTAATTTAGCTTGACTCAACCGCGATGACTGCCTCGACCGCGATGTCCGCCTCGACTGCGACGTGTACCACAACCATGATATTCATTCGATCGCGACCCCAGGCATGACTGTGTCGAGCCTGACACGACTGTGTTGAGCCTGGCATGACCGTGTCAAGCCCAGCATGACAGTGCCAAGACAGGTACCGCGACCGGGACAGGTGTCGCGACCACACATTACATACACTCCGTCTTGACCTATCAATACCCACCCCACCTGACCTAGAGAGGGGTTTAGAGAGAGTTCAGAGGTCTGAAAAGGATGAAGTGCTCATCTACATTCGTTCCTCCAGTTTTATTCCATCTACCATCATTTTCCCCCACCATTCACCCATATCCTACCATTCTCAGCCATCTTCCACCTCCATACATCCACCAAGCTACTATTTGGGGTGGAATCGAAGTGAAATGAGGCCAAGGAGTCTATAAGACCAAGGAGGAAGACCCAAAGATGAGATCCGACCTATACGGAGGATAAGGAGTGAACACCACCTCTCCTCTATGGGATAAATCTCTTTTTCTTCCCCTTTCTTATATTGTTCTCCTTTGTTTCTATACAAATGATGTTCTTCCATCTTTGTTCGGTGCCAACTATGCTTGTCCATGGCTAGTTGAGCTCCTTCTTGGCTATGTAGCATGTTTTGGGCATGTTTATGTACTTTTACCTTAAGCAAGTAGTTTTATTTTGGATCTAGTATGTTCTTTTTTCTATCTTCTCTTTCCAATTATGATTGCTAGTTTGGTTGATCTCTTTCTTGTTTGAACTTCTATTTCTGCCTATATCGAGAGATTCGTTGTAGAAATAGGTAAGAGAAGGTAGTTAGGATCAGAACCCAAAAGGAGGAAGGTTCAAGGTGATCTATGCAGAATCGTAGATCTAGGAACGATTGGGCCCACTACCAAGTTCTGTCCAAATTACACCTGTTCCTAGCATCTAAGAATATTCTAGACCAGAGAGGGTATCTAGGATATTCTAGGTTGTTGATTTGTTGTCCTCAAGAGAGGTTTCATATCATTGATGGGTTTTAGTCATGCTTTGTGAAAGTGAGTGGGATGGCCTCATAGGAACAGATACCGCATTATGTACCATGTTTGGATGTAGGTTGCTTGTTGGGGTGTTCGAGGGTTGCCTATACCTGAGAACGGGTACATAGACTGCCCAACTTGTGGTTACATAGCCAAGAACTCCTTCTCTCTGATTTGTAGAATCCAATGGACTCTATTTTGTTTTCTTTACTTTGTTTTGTTTTACTTCGTGACAATCTGCTAGACTAGTTCTAGCTCCATACTTTTATTGACTATCATATTGTCTTAACTGACTTAAGAGGGAGATTTTCAACGTCCTAAATGTCCCCACATCCCTGTGTTTGATCCCATATATCTACTTCGACCCAATAATAAAGTTGAAGGGGTCCTTGAAGGCTTCGGGTTATAAATTTGAAGACCGATCACCCCTTTGGGGCCGATCAACGCCCCATATAAATAGTGTCGCTCATTATCCTTTCAATCTTAATGTATTTTTGTGTTTATGTGACTTCACCTAAACACAAAGATATGCGATGCTATCTTTCTGTCTATGTAATCCAAACTTGTGGTTGTGATTCCATATTTTCTTTCATTAATGCAATAATACTTCTTAGAAAAAATATTTGATTATAGGGAGGAAGACCAATAAAAACATAATTTAAATGTATTTTACAATGCATAACCATCCTAAATTGATATGGTAACTTTAAATTTTTAAAATGGTTATAGTATGGTGCACTTAGGCTTCAACAGAAAAAACTAGGGATACAAATCGTGTCACAAATAATTTATTTCAAATATACATATAAATATATGTGGAATTGTATCTAATGACACAATCTATTGTTGTTTCTCGTATAGATAACTAAAAGTCATGTGATATACATGTAACCAGTGTATATATAGGTGTTCATTTTGTACTACTAGAAAACATATATGTCCTCCTTACACATAAAATATAACTAAAAATATTTTACATAAATATATGTTTCAATTAATATTCATATTTATTTTTTCACAAACCTATGTAGTCATTTGTGTAATGTGACAAGAGAGTTGAGGTTGTTGGAAAATTCATCTAATGTATTCTATAAATTTTGAAGCGCGGGAAACAAACTGTGTTGTCAATCCTTTCTCAATGGAGAAGCATATAGATTTAAAAACAAAATAAATAGATGTAGATGATGGCAGCATGAGGTTCCTATTAGTTACAAGTTGATGACATTGTAGATAAGAAGTTTATTCATCATTAAGCATCTATAGGTGTAATATACACATCTTAGGTATTTAACTTAGTTTTTTCCTTTCTTCGAGATCTTTTAGTTTTGTGCTCTTTTTCCTAGATTAAAGTGTATTAGAATGTTAGGAATCCCTAATAATAAAGTTTCATATAGTAAACATATTATTAGAGGCTTTATTATAGTAATTGAAGTATGGGTAAATAATACAATTTTACCATTTAAATAGGTTTAACTTTAAAGTATATTCTCTAGAATTTTCTTATGGCTAGGTATGAGACCTGGTATAATTATGTGGATTGCTTAGGGGTCAAACTGAGCGGGCCAAACAGGGGCCATCCACCCCCAAAAATACATATATACATATATTTATATGCTATGTTGATAATATAAAAAAATTATAATGTGTATTATTGAGAAATAAGAAATTGGCGTAGTTGTTTGTAATTGTAATTTTCTGTTACATGTCTTAAGTTTGATTATTAGTTTAGACTCACAATACATGCGAGATACAATTTGTATATGTATGCTTTTGAATGCAATGTGTAGTTACATATTGTATTATTATACATGAGGTCGTGAGTTTAAATGTTATACCAAGCATGTAAAGTTTTTTGCCCACTCAGCCATCCCCATCTAAGTCATGATGAATGTCGTTGGCCTACATTTGCATACAACTGCAACTCCTCCACATACTAAAAATGGTATCATCTTCCATTGTTAGAAAGTTGACGTCCCTAGATGAAGACCAGACATAACTATTGTAAGGAGGCGGGATCACCCCCTTACTAAAGAAAAAATTTGAATAATTAACATCCATTCCAAACACACTCAAAGGTATGTTGGAATAGGTATAAATTTTCCAAATTTATTAGAATGGTATGCAAAAGACCAAAGTGTAGCAGCAGAATAAAAATAACTGACTATATTCAACTTTCATAAAAGATTACACAAGTACATCAAAATCTCCCATTAGGGTTTACAACAAGATACAATAAAAGGATCTGGATATAGGAAAGTCTAAACTACTTCAAATCTTGTCTCCAAAACAACATCTCCAAGTGCTAGGTCCATGCCCAAAACTATGTTCTCCTAATTCAACTCAACAGCTTGTCCTAAACTGGGTGGTTGGGAAAAACACCCAGCAAAAGGGAAAGGAAAACAAAGTATGTGCCAACAAATATTAATGGGATATCAAGGTAAAGAAAACATGTAAATAAAGTCTAGTTTTCATCATAAGATGAACATAACAAGAGTATGCACCTATATTCAAAAGAAACTTGCCATTAAAAATTATATCAAAAAGGATTTGCATGTAAGATAATTATGTCTACCTAACTAAGTAGGGTTGAGGAACCTACCGGACCTCTAACCTATAGGTGAGGGGAGAATAAGATGTTCCCAGTCACCTACACAATTATATAGAGGAGAATAAAAACATTCCCCAGGGCGATTAAATACATGCCCTCTGTGGGTGGTTGTACATAAGTACCACTACTTTTAATTAAATTGAACATAAATCTACATGCTAGAAAAGTAATCATGGCAAGAGTAGTCATAATATTCAATAAGCATGGTAGTGGAGTATAAGACCCAAACAAGAAGAAATCATAATCTTATTTAGGGCATGAACAACATTAGGATTCAAGAATAGAAGTTTTAGTGTTCATTTAAGCCTCATTAGGGAAATATAGGTTTTGGCTGCAATTATCCCAACGTAGGGTGTAAGGAATGCACATACATAAAGAAGGATTGCACATACATAAATAGGAATTGCACATACCTCTCTCACTGATATCAATTACTAACTTTCACCACTTGAATTGAGTCCAAGTTCCACTTTGCCTATTCTCAATGTATTAACATGTATTAGAGTACATAGTGCACATTAATGTATAGAAACCCTAATTTCAGAACTTTTTAGCAAAATTCGGATTTAGCTTTTGAAAATATCACCAATGAACTTATTAGGTTCTTCTGATGAAGAAAACATATTTTTATGTTAGCTTTGGAGTCATGATGATTAAGATGTAATTTTTATGGATTTTATGCATTAAATTCATTTTACAAAAATCACCCTTCCTGAAACCATGAAATCAGATATTGAAAATATTTTTATTAGATATAGATTAATTTTCCAATTCCAAAACATATTTATTTGTCAAATTTGGATAAGCGGTTTAGAAGATATGAATTTTTCAATACTGACCAATAGGAAATTGCCACATCATCAAACCGATCGAGATAATTGAAGAGAGAGGGAGAGGGAGAAAAAACCATATGACCCAAGACCAGGTTTGAAGTTGCATAGGTAACCAAACTAGAGCTTCCAGATAAGGTAAAATAGAAAGAAACCAAAACCCTAGAAGAACATGGTAAAAAGAGATGGAAATCATCGATTTTAAACATAGAAGCATGCATTTTAAGCATGTATTAATCAATATATGAGAAGGGGGTTAACAAAACTTGCCTCTAGGAAGGTAAGAAGGTCCAAATAGAAAGGATCTTGATATTATAAGGTCTGGTTGCTCCAAGACAAGCTCCTTTCTTGAGCAAAGATCACCTTCTGCACTTTAGAGGTGCAAACCCTAGCAAAAGAGCATGGAGATGAGATGTTTTAGGGTTCTAGGTGGAGTTTTACCATGGAAGGTCATGGTTTTGACCTGTAATAATGTGGGAAGAATACTAACAACATGAAAATAGGGAAGGAAAGGAGGATTCTTACTAGTTTTGGTCAAAATCACCAAAGAGGAGCTTAAGAAATCCTAAATAGAGAAATTTGGAACCCTAGGAGCCTTCTTCACCAAGGTAGGCACCCTCTTTTACCTTGGGATAGCCACTTCATGGCCAAACATAGAAGGGACGATGCTCTAAGCTGGGGGAAAGAGAAGGAGAGGATTACTTCTTAGATTGGGAGGTGGGTAGGGGTAGGCATGGCTTTATAAAGAAGGGGGCAAGTATGAGGTGGCTATGGTACTTTCCATGTATCCTTAGGCTAGGGCTTTATGGCCATGCAAGAGGACAACTCATAGACTCTTTTTGTATATCAAAAATCGGTCCTAAAAGCCCCTAGAGCCTTCTATGCCATCCCCACCATCCTTCAAACAAAAACATATCCCCATTGGGTGATAGCTTTTAAAGATAAGCAAATTTATAAAGATGGTAATCCCTATAATGCCCTTGCAGAGAAACACCTTCAAACCAAGGTACAACCAGGTGCCCCATGGTTCAAAATATTGCGAATGGTAAGGGAATATCTAAGAATTAAAATTCAGGTGATAATTTGCAAATAAAACCATCCAATTGGGTAAATTGCATAAAAGTCCGGAATGTACCTAAAATTGCATAACTTGCACAAACAACATCCAAATCGAACCAATTTTGAAACTTAGGCTCATTTTATGTTTTCAAATCATATCAAAAAAGTTATATTAAGGTTTAGATCACTTAATTATGGTAATTAAGCTTTCACTGAGGTATTTGTGCATAAACCCTTATATTGGTACAATTAGTGAATAAATGTTCACTAAACCACTATAAATTTCACTAATTAAACATAAATGACATTAAGGATAGAAATGAAAGGGAAACTTGGGAAAAAGGTTTACATGGAGATTAAATCTAAGATTCATTATGTTACAACACTCCACCCCTTTAAAAGGTTTTCATCCTCGAAATCTCAAGCAAAAAGAGAAGGGTGAGTATGTAACATTTCATCTCTCAACTCCCAAGTGGTTTCTTCCAGACCATAATATTTCCTCAAAATTTTTACCAGCTGAATCTCTTTGTTCTTCAGCTACTTTACTCGGGAGTCAAGGATCTTCACAGGTAGCTCTTTATAGGTCAGATTCCCATGTATCTCCAAAGGCTCAATAGTAAGCACATGAGAAGAGTCCATCACATACTTCTTTAGCACAACGACATGGAACACATTATGAATCTTATCATAGGAAGGAGGTAAGGCTAAGTGATATGCACAATCTCCAACCTTATCTAAGATTTCAAATGGTCCAACATAGCGGGGACTCAACTTGACTTTAACTTTAGATCTAGCAATAGAATAGATATGCTTGATCTTCAAAAATGCATAATCACCCTCTAGGAAGTTAACATCGGACATTTTCTTGTCAGCATACATTTTCTGTCGATCTTGAGCAGCTTTCATGCATTTCTTTATCAATTGCACCTTTTCTGTCATCATTTGCATGTCATCGTTCTCCACTAGAGAGCATTCACCGACATCATCCCAATGCAAAGGTGAACGACATGGTCTACCATAGAGAGCTTCAAAAGGTGGCATACTAATACTAGCTTGGTAGCTATTATTGTAAGCAAACTTAGCTAATGCTAGATATCGATCCCATGCACCACCCCAATCCATCAAACAGGAACGAAGCAAGTCCTCCAGAATTTGAACTGTTCTTTCAGATTTACCATTAGTCTACAGGTGGTAAGCAGTACTGAAACTCAAGTCAGTTCCCATCTCCTCCTGAATTTGACCCCATAAACGAGAACTAAAATTTGGGTTACGATAAAAAACTATTACCTCAGGTACTCCATGTAGGCGTACGATCCACTCAACGTATAAATGAGCCATATTCGCAACATTGTAATTGGTTTTGAAAGGCAAGAAATGAGCATATTTTGTAAGCCGATCAATAACCACCCAAACAACATCATAACCTTTCTTGGACTTGGGGAAACTAGTAACGAAGTCCATTGTGATCTTCTCCCACTTCCATTCTAGAATTTTAAGAGGGTGAATAAGACCACCAGGTCATTGATGTTCGATCTTGACTTTCTGACATGTCAAGCACTTCGCAACGAACATAGCTATATCATTGTTCATATTCTTCCACCAAACGCTTCATTATAAGTCCTTGTACATTTTTGTTGTGCCAGGATGAATAGTGTACTTGGACCCATGCGCTTCACTCAGCACCTTCTGTCTCAGATCACCCACGTCAGAAATCCACAACCTTTATCTGAAGCGGACAACACCATCCACTCCGACAGAGAAGTCAGATTGTGGTTTCTCAGTCAAGACCTTCTTCTTTTCCATCTCAGAGATTTCCAACTGTGCATAAATGACTTTTGAGATCCAAGTCGGTGTAACAGTCAAACTAGCCATATGGACACACAAGTTGTCTTCATCCACTGAATCGATAGGTTGAGGTCACCAACTAGCCACATATTCAAGATTTCCCACACCGAACATCTCAGAGCAGCACAAACGACATCCTTCTTGTGACTTAAAGCATCATCTATGATGTTTGCTTTACCAGGATGATAGGTGATGGTAAAGTCATAAACTTTGAGATATTGCATCTACCTTCACTGTCATAGATTTAGATCCTTCTGTGTCAACATGTACCTCAAGCTTTTATGGTCAGAGAAAACTTCAAACTTCACACCATAGAGATAATGTCGCCAAATTTTCAGAGTATGAACAATGGCAGCAAGCTCTAAATCATGTATAGGACAATTAGCTTCATTCATTTTCAACTGGAGGGAAGCATAGGCGATCACCTTTCCATTTTGCATCAAAACACACCCTAAGACTTGTTTAGAAGCATCAATGTAGATGACATAGGGTATGCCTTCAACAAGCAAGGCAAGAACGGGAGCAGAAGTCAAACACTCCTTCAGCTTTAGGAAACTATTCTCACAATCTGGTGTCCAAGAGAACTTGACCTCCTTTCTATTCAGCTTGGTTAAAGGCAAGGCCAACTCAGAGAAGTTCTTGATAAACCTTCGATAGTAACCTACTAAGCCGAGGAAACTACGGATCTCTGAGGGATTCTTTGGAGCTTTCCACTTGGTCACGACTTCTACCTTTGTAGAATCAACAACTATATGTCCGGTAGAAATCACATGACCCAGAAACATCACTTCCTTTATCCAGAACCCACACTTTGAGAATTTTGCATAGAGTTGATTTTCTCATAGTGTGTTGAGTACAATCCGCAGATGCTCGTGATGTTGTTCTAACGTCTCAGAATAAACCAAAACATCGTCGATAAAAATCACCATGAACTTGTCAAGGTATGGGCAGAACACTCGGTTCATCAAGTCCATGATGGCAGTAGGGGCATTTGTCAAGCCAAAAGGCATGACCATAAATTCGTATTGCCCATAGCAAGTTCTGAACGCCATCTTCGGGACATCATCATCCTTCACGCACATCTAGTAGTAACCACTTCGAAGATCCATCTTGGAGAACATAGTGATTGACTTCAGCTGGTTGAACAAGTCGTCGATGTGAGGCAAAGGATAACGGTTCTTCACCATCACTTGGTTAAGCATGCAGTAGTCCATACACATCTACATCGAACCATCCTTCTTCTTCACAAACAGAATAGGGGCTCCCCAAGGTGAAACACTGGGGCGGATGAAGCCCATGTCGAGAAGCTCTTCTAGCTGCTTCTTTAGTTCAAAAATCTCGGCAGAGGCCAAGCGGTAAGGCGACTTGGATATTGGTGAAGTTTCAGGTACAACCTCGATGGAGAACTCCACCTCCTGAGTTGGTGGAAAACTAGGTAACTCCTTGGGAAATACGTCCAAGAAGTCCTTCACCACATCTATGTGGTCGAGAGAAGGAGGTGTAGCCTCGAGGACTATAGATGCTAAGAAATCTCTACACCCTTGCGAGACTAACTTTTTCAGCTTTGATGGCAGAGATAACAAATTTCTGATCTTCTTGCTTCCTACCCTTGACACACAATCTTCCCTCAACAGGATGTGACAAACTAACCTTTGATTCTTCAAAAAATAGAATAGATTTGTACCTCTTCAACCAATCCATTCCCAGGATGACATCAAAGGCGGTCATGTCGAGCAAGATGAAATCCGAGGAAAACATTATACCATACATACAGGGGTCCATGGTCGGAGTTTGGAGATACAAAGAGTTGATCTTACCACTAGGGGTTTTTACATATAATATATGATCCATATAATCAGATTCTATTTCTAACATAGAAGCAAGCTGACGGGATATGAAGGTATTAGATGAGAGAGAATCAAATAATGCCTTTATAGAATGCATATTAAGATGCAACATACCTTCAATAACTTCATTATCTTTGCCTGCTTCCTCAACACTGAGAGAAAACACTCTCCCATTTTTCCTCTCCACTGGAGGTCGCCTTGGGTTTTGGTTGTTGTTGTTGTTGTTATTATTCCACAGAGGTAGATTCTACCTTGGCTGCTACAGCTGCCGGGCATTATTTTATCCCTGCTGGAAACGGGGGCAAAGTGGTCAGATATGCCCAACTTGTCCACACTCGTGGCGAGTCAGAGGAGGCCAGTTGTCTCTATGAGTAGGTGCATTGTTGGCAGGACATATCCCTGGAGGATGGTGGTGAGAGTATCTATTGCCCCGATCATGTCCGCGATTCTCATTCTGGGTAGGGTTCTTCCTCTTATTGTTGTATCCATTACTGTGTCCATAGGATTGGAATCTTGGGTAGGACTCGATGGTCAGGGCCTTATCCACCATCTGTTGGAAGGTGAGTGGAAGTTGTGGAACAAGACTTCAGCCCACTTGGTAGTTCAGGCCCTCCAAGAACAACGTTGCCCTTCTCTCGGCTCCAAGGTCAGTGGTATAGCATTCTAGAAGTAGGAACTGTTGGATGTAGTTGGCCACACTCATGCTTCCCTGCCTGAGGCTGTAGAACTCGGTTTCCTTCTTCCTCAAGAAGGTGGGACATATGTACTTCTCCCTGAAGAGCTTCAGGAACTGGTCCCACTCCATGGTAGAGGTGTCTCGAGTGCGGGCGACACCATTCCACCAGACACGTGCTGGTCCGTCCAGCACATACATCGTGAACCAAACTTTCTGGTAAGGAGGGCATGCCATACCCTTGAAGGTACGATCCAAATTCAACACCCAGTCATCATCTTTATCCACCATGTTGTGTTCACTTTCACCCTTAAAGTAGGGTGGCTGCATCTTTATGAAGTCAGTGAGGGTGAACTCCCTCGACTTATTGGCATTGGCAACCACTGTGTGGAGCTTCCCCATCATGGTGGAGATTAATTGGCGTAGCATTGCCTGCTCTTGCTTCGGTGTGAAGGTGGGGGTGCCCGGAGTAGTAGGGTTGACCACACTATGGCTGGAAGGAGTCGCAGGAGTGTTTCCCACATTGGAGTCATTAGGGTTTGACTCCTTTCCCTTGTTCCTTCTATCAAACAAGTCACCTATCATAAAAGGTAGGGTTAACATATTAAGTTCCCAAGAGTATTTGAATTGTAGATGAAAAAAAAGAATAGAAGCATAGACGAGAAAAGAATATCTAGAATGATATTGCCTAAAAGCATACTATTTTGGGCAATTGGTATCAGCTCAGGCTAGGCCCGTATCATATGGGCATGGGAGTCCTCGTAAACCAAGCTAGTGGTGTGGAGGAAATTATTGCCAGCCCCCAAAACCCTGATCCATTCTAGACACCTTTGCTTCAACTTCATGTCCTAATAGTTGCCTGTAGGCTCTGATACCATGCTTTAAAGAAGTACAAAACATATTGAGGGATGCATGTATAATATTCCAGGTAAATAAGCATGCACCAGATACATTATAAAATGTCAATAACAACATAATTAAAAGTACTAAGCCTATTAGATGGCTTTCATTGTTCATTACATGATTGTTCCCAAAATAAAAAGATAAGAGAAAATGATTTAGCTATAGTGACCTAGACATCCTTTTAGATAGCTTGAGATCTACTCCTGAGATGACTTCCTTCAAACTTGTCCTTCTCCTTGCTCAACACCAGCACCTGGGTGGTTGGTAAGGCACCCAGCAAAAGGGAAAGGAAAACAAAGTATGTGTCAACAAATATGAATAGGATATCAAGGTAAAGATAACATGTAAATAAAGGCTAGTTTTCATCATAAGATGAACATAACAAGAGTATGAGGCTATATTCAAAAGAAACTTGCCATTAACAATTATATAAAAAATGATTTGCATGTAATACAATTATGTCTACCTAACTAAGTAGGGTTGAGGCACCTATCGGACCTCTAACCTATAGGTGAGGGGAGAATAAGACATTCCCAATCACCTATGCAATTATATAGGGGAGAATAAAAGCATTCCCTAGGGCAATTAAATACATGCCCTCTGTGGGTGGTTGTACATAAGTACCACTACTTTTAATTAAATAGAATATAAATCTACATGCTAGAAAAATAATCATGGCAAGAGTAGTCATAATATTCAATAAGCATGGCAGTGGGGTATAAGACCCAAACAAGAAGAAATCATAATCTTATTTGAGGCATGAACAACATTAGGATTCAAGAATAGAAGTTTTAGGATTTGTTTAAGCCTCATTAGGGAAATATAGGGTTTGGCTGCAATTATCCCAACATAGGGTGTAAGGAATGCACATACATAAAGAAGAATTGCACATACATAAAGAGGAATTGCACATACCTCTCTTACTAATATCAATTACTAATTTTCACCACTTTAATTGATTCCAAGTTCCACTTTGCCTATTTTCAATGTATTAACATGTATTAGAGTACATAGTGCAGATTAATGTATAGAAACCCTTATTTCAGAACTTTTTAGCAAAATTCGGATTTAGCTTTTAAAAATATCACCAATGAACTTATTAGGTTCTCTTGATGAAGAAAATATATTTTTATGTTAATTTTGGAGTTATAATGATTAAGATATAATTTTTATGGATTTTATGCATTAAATTCATTTTACAAAAATCACCCTTCATTAAACCATAAAATCAGACCTTGAAAATATTTTTATTAGATATAGATTAATTTTCCAATTCCATAACATATTTATTTTTCAAATTTGGATAAGTTGTTTAGAAATATTTGAATTTTTCAATGCTGACCAATAGAAAATTGCCACATCATCAAACCGATCGATATAATTGAAGAGAGAGGGAGAGGGAGAAAACACCATTTGACCGAAGATCATGTTTGAAGTTGCATAGGTAACCAAACTAGAGCTTCTAGAGAAGGTAAAATAGTAAGAAACCAAAACCCTAGAAGAACATGGTAAAAAGAGATGGAAATCATCGATTTTAAACATAGAAGCATGAGTTTTAAGCATGTATTAAGCAATATATGAGAATTAGTTAACAAAACTTGCCTCTAGTAAGGTAAGAAGGTTCAAACAGAAAGGATCCCAAGATTAGAAGGTCTAGTTGCTCCAAGCCAAGCTCCTTTCTTGAGCAAAGATCACCTTCTCCACTTTAGAGGTGCAAACCCTAGCAAAAGAGCATGGAGATGAGATGTTTTAGAGTTCTAGGTGGAGTTTTACCATGGAAGATCATGGTTTTGACCTGTAAGAAGGTGGGAGGAATACTAACAACATGAAAATAGGGAAGGAAAGGAGGATTCTTACTAGTTTTGGTCAAAATCACCAAGGAAGAGCTTAAGAAATCCTAAATAGAGAAATTTGAAACCCTAGGAGCCTTCTTCACCAAGGTAGGTACCCTCTTTTACCTTGGGATAGACACTTCATGGCCAAACATAGAAGGGACGATTCTATAAGCTGGGGGAAAGAGAAGGAGAGGATTACTTCTTGGATTGGGAGGTGGGTAGGGGTAGGCATGGATTTATAAAAAGGGGGCAAGAATGAGGTGGCTATGGTACTTTCCATGTGTCCTTAGGCTAGGGTTCATGGCCATGCAAGAGGACAGCTCATAGACTCTTTTGGTATATCAAAAATCGGTCCTAAAAGACCCTGGAGCCTTCTAGGTCATCCCCACCATCCTTCAAACAAAGAAATAACCCCATTGGTTGATAGCTTTTAAAGATAATCACATTTATAAAGAGGGTAATCCCTATAATGCCCTTGGAGAGAAACACCTTCAAACCAAGGTGCAACCAGGTTCCCCTTGGTTCAAAATCTTTTTAGTGGTAAGGGAATATATTAGGATTAAAATTCAGGTGATAATTTTCAAAGAAAACCTCCCAATTGGGCAAATTGCATAAAAGTCCAGAATGTACCTAAAATTGCAGAACTTGCAAAAACAACATCCAAATCGAACCAAACTTGAAACTTAGGCTCATTTTATGTTTTCAAATCACATACCAAAAAAGTTAGACTGAGTTTTAGAGAACTTAATTATGGTAATTAAGCTTTCACTGAGGTATTTGTGCATAAACCCTTATATTGGTAGAATTAGTGAATAAATGTTCACTAAACCACTATAAATTCCACTAACTAAACATAAATGACATAAAGGATAGAAATTAAAGGGAAACTTGGGAAAAAGGTTTACATGGAGAGTACATCTAAGATTCATTTTGTTACAGCGGCCAATGTAGACCGGTTGTGCAGTTTTTGGTGCCATGGCGGCAGACGACGACTTTGACTATGACTACATAGCCGATGCCCGACGACGACACTCTCATAGATGATACAAGGTAAAACCACCCTCTCTAGTACTAAAAGAAACTACCAGGGTGCTTCTAATACTTGCCTTGCATCGAATGCATCTATTTTGGCATTTCATATATTTAGTTGATGGTGAAAGGATGTGGAAGAGGAGGAATAAACAAGGACCAATGTCGTTAGTTGTAGATTGGGGAAGAGAGGAGCAACCTTCGAGATGCAAAGAAAACCAACACCATTACAAATAAATATATTGATCAAAGAAAAATGACTTTTAAGTTTAAAAAGGGCTTAATAAGGGAGCAAAATAATAGTCCAAACAATTGGAACCTCATGTTCTTCACAACATGTTGGAAAGCCTTAGACGACTAGAAACTCCTTTATCTTCAACAAGTCATACATACATATGTAAGATATTATTGTAGATATAGGATTCTGTGTTTTGAATATTTTGGTAACCTGGGATATGAACAAAGTACCATATCACCACCAAGGGTATGTGCATGTAGTTAGGTGGAAACCTTCCTCAACCTAGCTATATTCAATTAAGTGTTGATACTTCTCTAAAAATTCTAAGTAATTTACTGACCACAAGTTTTATTCTACGTGATGAGCATGGAAATTGGGTGTTAGGAAAAACATGTTGGAAATGATCCACATGAAAGGGAGTTATTTGTGATCCTTAGAGGCATCCATGCAGTTAGCAATATTCAATGGAGGAACTATGAGGTGATATAGGATTTCAAACAATCTTCAAACAACTTGGAGAATACTAAATAATGCCTGACAACGTATAGGACCCTTGTCCAGAGAATTTATATTTAGAAAAGGAATTTCCATAACTTTGTCAGTGCCAAAACAAGTAGAGATGCAAATCGGCCAGTTGATAAGCTTGCAAAATGGATTCTAAAAATTCTAAGAGAAAATTTCATATCCAATATGTGTAGGGGCAAGCTTCGAAGGAGTTGATGATTTAAGACATGAAGGAGTAGCCCACTGATATACTATGTATCAATTACCCAAATAAAAAGAACTCAACAAAAGGGATAGACTGGAGGAAACATTATAAATAATATAATTATATTTAAAAAAGATAAAAATAGGTAGTAGTTGAGGGAGGCTTAATGGGTCATTTTAAAAGAGTATGATGTCTGCATTCTGAATGGGAAAAAATGTGTAGTTCTAAAGGATGATATGTGTGGATACTAGTTTGAATGTTTGTCGACATGAACCCAAAAGTTAGTGCTTTCCATTAAATATGATTTCAATATTATTATTTTGCATAGTTTTACAATTGATAGACACATATTTATTTTGATATTTTTTTGTGTTGTGTACAACTTCATAGATCTTATTTATAATACTACCATTGTTGATAACACTTTGTTCTCAATGTGTTGTGGTGTGGTGCAGTTTGGTTAGTCATGATTTTTTAGGGTGAGGATATGATTTCTCATATGAAAAACCATGGTGGATATAGTATGTATATGTGATTTTATTATAAATTGATTCATATGAGCAATAATGCCATAGTTACATTTGATCAGTTGGTCTACAACTTCGCTAAAGTTGGAACATCTTAACATTTGGGACATCAGATAAAATGATCTTAACATGAATGACTAGACAACCCAAATCATCAAGGTGCACCTCCTTTTTAGGGAATCCAACACTAAGAACTTTATGATTAAGTGTGCTAATCCCATAGTAGTATTAGGATGGGTGACTAGTTGGTAAGTTGATCTCACTCTGTGCTTAACGAGGACAAAATATGCAGTTAAGGTTGCCAATGGTCATTCCTAAAACTCTACTAGAGTCTTGAGAAGTGCATCCACATATTTAAACAACATACATCTTCTCAAATTTTCCAATATATTACCACATCAAAATTTAACACCCTTACGTGAAAACGAGTGACCCAAAATACAAAGCTTTTTTTCTCAAATCTCCTCCCTTTTTTCTAAATTTTCCAGAACCCTTCTCGTTGAGTTTGACGGTCCCAAGAAATTCCCCACTACCTCTTACAAGCTATCAAGCTTATGCCACTAGCTTTGATGTAGTGATTTGTAAGTTTATATGCTTCGTCAACTTCATGAAGTGATGGAAAACAAATTGGGACTCATTTGCAACTCCAAAGGATAAGTATACATCATTATGAAAAATAGTACTAGTTTCAATCAGAATGTGCTCAAGTTGTCCACAATATATCAAGCTCACAACTAAAAGTAATATTTATTCATTTATAACCCAACAGTGAACATCAATTCTATTAATATATACTTCTTCAAACTAGTATTAGAGAAGACCTAAATTGATAGGAACACATTTATAATTTTTTCATGGTATAGTATGAAGACTTCAAGATATTATAGTGATAAGTTAAATTAGTGTTACTTTATTAATAATTACAATTATATATTTATGTGTACTTTTATTGAAGCCTCTTAACTCAATGCTAATGAGAGTTATATGACGAAACATTATTTTTATCTGTGTTGATGACTTAAACCTCGTTGATGAACATTCCCTTTACAACCTTTTTTCCTAAGAATTTTCAAAGGAAAGCCATTATTCTAGAATGCACTGTGTTGCTAGTTTGGTTGGGAGTACTTTGTATTTGTCACATTCGTATTAGTGATTCAGGCATATTTTTCTTTTGGGTAAATAAATGATACTTATTTAGTAAATCTATTTCTTCACTTATAAGAAAATTTCATTCATAAATTTGATACTTTGGACATCTCCTTCATAAATCCATGGGTTAGTACGGAACCTAGATGAGATGGTATCATTAGGTGTAAACCATTGAGCCAAATTAATATAAATGTCTTTTAATTGACTTTTTCTATAGATTTTTCAGAACTCTTCTCTCACAAGTTTGGCAAATACAAAATAAAAACCCTACTAAATATTAAAAACTTTGAATGTAACCCTATCTTTCTTCTTAGTTCTTATTTTATCTCTTATATAGCTAGTTAGAGTCTTAAGAATGTGGATAAGGAATATATGTATGTATGTGTTCTTATATCATAGAGGGGTATCGATCTTTGAGTATTGTTTTAAGTTAAGTGGATAACTCTTTTCCAGTAGTAGTTCATCCTATATAGATAGTTATCCTAAATTGTAGCTGTAAAAATTAAATGCACTTGAAATCGATATATTTTAGTATTTCAATACATATAGTTTGTCATAATTTTAGTACAAAAGTAATCATAATCACTGAATGAATTAATAATAAATGTCATTCTTTCAAATTACAAGAAGTTGAGTGTATTAGTAATTCCTTCATCCAAAGTAATATAAATTGAGGTTATGTTAAGTGTTAGTCCTTCTTTGTAAGTTTGAATGAATACATTATGCTTTTGTTTGAATTAAATGTGTTTTATTAGATCTGTAGACCCATTATAATATTTATTTCTAGTATATGGTATCTTACTATGATGTATAAATGGAATAGTGATATTTTCAATGACATTATTAAGACGATATCATTTTATCTCTAAAGATATAGTTATCAGAACATCTTGTAATCCATGAATCAAAAAATGAATGAAGTACATTAACTTGAAGGATCATATTTAATATTTGATTTTTTTAACCTCAAATTTAATTATACAAACTTCAAAAAAATGTTATATCTAAAAACCCTTACTAAAATTGGCTTGAGTTCCATTGGAATTATCATAATGTTTTGGTTTTTGTTTGAGAAAGAGTTGTTTGTATACATCCACTATTTTTATTCATTATGTTTTTGAGTCAGAGATGCTATGAACTTGCAATAACTCCTTACCCTCTATGGAAGAGGATCATGGAGACTGACGATCTTTAGTGACACTTCCATTTTTTATAGTTTTTTAAAGAAGCAATTGTGGATGGTGGGCACAATTTATTCCCAATTTGTGACTATATAAGATGAGATGAGTTCAGGTGATTTAGTTATGAAATGGGTAATAAAATTAAAAAGATAACCTTAATGATGATGAATGAGATTAGACATGTAAAAGGTAGGGTTGTCAATGGGTATGAGTATACTCTTTTATCATTTATCCATAGAATGTAGGGTAAGAATATTTCTTACCCGTTACCATTATACATGTTCCCTTTATAGGGGAAGATAAGTAATGCACATTATCCATACCCACTTACCCTTTACTCAGTAATAGTTCATTTAAAAAATATATATATATATATATATATATATATTACAAGGTTTTCAGGATACATAATCCACTTCAATCTAGTTGCAGGGAGTGGGCACTGAGACAAGACACTCCTTACTAAGTCAAATAAGAGTTATCATTCATAACAAACACCAACAATTTTTTTTAAATGGATGAATAAATATTATTTAATCTTTCATATATATATATATATATATATATATATATATATATATATATATATATATATCATAAGGACTAAAGTAGAGCAACCAAATTAAAATTATGAGTACTTTTAATTTACAAGATTACATAATAATCTTCGAGCTAACATGAAGGTATCAACTTTAAAATCTAAAGATAAGGAAGTTTGAGCTACATCAAGTCCATCTCCTAAGAGTCAACTCCGCTAAAAACTATTGGTCACCAAGTCAAGTATTTTATGTCTTCACCTAATGGGTTGGAAACATACCCCAGAAGAAAAAAAGAAAAAGTGAAAGTTGTTAGCATAAAAATGTTGATATGTGCATATAAATAGAGATTGAGTAATATTAGGGAAATACAAAAACAATATACTTATCAAGGCTTCTCAAATCAATAGAAAGATATCAATCATCAAATTGGATGATCAAAAGAGTAAAGACTTATGAAAAGGTGTTTCATTTAGAGAGATAATCGATAAAAGAGTTTTTTCCTTAATCAATATCACATCCATAATATCACAAACATAAGAATTGCATGTTTAAATAATCAAACTAATATTATTTAGGTAGGGATGATACTCATAAATCTCAAGCTGAAAAAGTCCAGTGGAAAGACGCACCATGGGTGGAAAGGCGCACCCTAGTGGAAAGAGGTGCACCTATATATAATACAAGTTTATAGCCACACTCGAAGTGGAAAGGCGCACCCAATATATTTTGGTGGCATAGATGTAGTGCTACTCTAAATATTTTTTTTTCTATTGTACATGCACAAATATAGAGGCAAGAAGTAAGTTTAATCAAGTTCAAATAAGGGGATGGGAACATCCAAATTTCATCAAGTGGAGTCGGTTCGTCAGAGGACCCATAAATAGGTATTTAACCATCTTCACAATAATTATTAATCATAAGACCATAAAAGGTTGTGACCTTGGAAAATAAGTTTCTATTTGGTAAAGAGAGTCAATTTGTTTCCATATCCAAAATGTGGGTACAAACTTGAAATAGGATGAGAAAAATACAAATTTGAAGTCTGACATGAATATCCAACAGTTGAAGAAGATCAGAAGATCAATTTCAAAATATAACTACTCACATAAGCCAACATCTCAAAAGAGAGAGAAGGTGTATAGAATAATGTGTCTCAAAAGGATAAAGAGAGAGAAAACATACGTAATCACCCAATATGATCTAGAAAGAATGCAACATACACTAAGAGAGAGAGATTATATCAATTGTTCAATATGATTAAGTACTACAACATACCTCATATCAAGTCTAGACATGTCCAAAGTCAATCGTAGTTCCACATCAAAGACACAGACCACCCACTAAATGCATATATGAAGTTAGGGTTAAGTTGATAATAATTGCATAAATCCTAAAAATGTGTTTCTATTATTGAAAAATAATGTTATAAAACTAGACGATCTTCTAAGTTATATTTTCATGAGTCCATAGCATATTTTGTTTTATTTTCTATCCTATAGATCATTATCTACGAATTTAAGAAACTCTATTCACTTAGAAAAATCCTAAAAAATCTTATATTTATAATAGGAGATTTATGAGATGAAACTGGTATCATTGCATTGAGAAAAATATCATGATTTCAAAACCTACTTAAATTTATATTTCTTATGAGTAAATATTTATTTATGAATTTTTGAGGTTAAAAATATTTATGGAAATTTGAAATGTAAGTCATTGGATAATTACAAATACTACCACACATGATTGTGATATCTTATGAAATGACAGGGCATATCAATACATAGACTCAAATAAATGATCACACAATCAAGCATGGAATCGTCTACGCAAAGATTAAAGTGCCCATTCTGAGCATGACAACAAGAAAATCTTGGCAAGGGTAAAGGGGTCAAAAATCTGGTGATTATGTTCTGACAATTGTACGAACATTCAGTGGAGATGCCAATAAGAGTAGAGAACCTAGCTAGGAGATCAAAGTTTGGCTCATGGGGAAATTTTGAAGAAGTAACATCATAATTAGCTTCTAAATATTGTAATGGTCTTGCCAACCCTCAACTATGACCCTAAATATTTATTTTGCAATGACCATCTAACTAAAGCTAATATGTGGCACTCCTCAATGCATTATTCTCCTTAGAAGAAGACTATAATTAGAAATAACAAATTATATGAGTTCTCAACTCATTAAGTGAGTGCTTCTCATTGGGAAGATTATCAAAAAATTGAGATATGTATACATTTCATTATTCTAATATATCATTTAATTAATGATTCATTCATACATTCATTCCTAAAATATGTTAAGATACTTAACAAATATAACATGCTAAACATAATCAAAAGGTAGTAAGCATATATTAAAAATAAAAGAATAAAAAGGTCCTTCTAATAATGTTGTCAATGAGGAGGGTAATGGTTCACCCTTTCCCATACCCAACACATGGTAGTGGGTAAGGACAATGGTAGTTACCTGTCTCACCAGTTTCCTCACCCTCTTTACCCTCTTCCCCACGGAGTAAATTAACTAGGAGCGTAAAGATAAACAAGTAATTTAGACACATATCTTAAACATGTTTAGTATTATTGTATCAAAGATATAGAAGCAACTCATTGGAAACAACTTATATCGCATCACAATAGAAAATGAGCTACACATATGGGAGAAAAAAATTAGAGAAGATGGAAGACAAAAGAAAGATGAAATTATCTGCTATGAAATACTAATTTTTTCACCTCCTACAGATCATAATTGACCATAAATGAGCATAGAGTTTAGGATTTTAAGGTAGATATAACAGATAATATGCAATGTTAGAATTGGTGATAATTAATGCCTCTTTGGTTAGATGATTGATCTTTACCTTGATGATTGATATTACTTCCACGGTCTCTGGAGGTTCCATCTAGCATCAAAACTTAGTGCAATCACTGTTATTTGCAAAATAAAACAAGCAATCAAGATGGTGTCATATCGATCCACCTTTGGCATTGGCATCAACCATTATTGAGGAAGTGGGACAACCTGGTGTTCCTTCTTCTTGAGAAGTTCTACTAGGAGGGGATGCCACACCAAATGAATCCCTCGAACCTTAACGAGTGGTTAGTCAATGAGTTGTACCATTGGAGCAGTCATTGCCTGACCTACTGTTGATTGTGCTTCATGCACTGATGTGCACAAATCATATCATCTTTTGGATCATGTTTGGTTGCATATCCATGTTATTTTGACTCAACTATAACTCTCATTCATGCTAGATTCTAGATTTTTATCTATTCTTTCTTGTCGCATGGCTTGGATTGTAGGTACTACATTTTGCAATAAAATATGAGGAATATATCGTATTATCACTTATTGGATCACTCCTCAAGTATCTACATGTTTTGGAGTTCAAAACTGTGCAAATACCACTTTTTCTGGCATGTAAAACTGACCTACACGCCGTAAGTTATGAGCAGAATACACTATAGCCCAGAACAACCCAAAATAGCCATTGACACCCCGTGTCTTAAAAAGACACGACGTGTCTTATTAAAGACACCCTGTGTCTCATTAAAGACACCCTGTGTCTCAGTCAAAAAATTGAATGCAGAACTCCAGATTTGCAGCAACACATCATGTTTTATTAAAGAAATGCCATGTCTTATTAAAGACATGTCGTGTCTTATTAAAGACACGTTGTGTAACCTCCCAGAACTTGATCCAAACTTCAGTTATTGCATAAGACATGTCATGTCTTATAAAAGGCATGTCGTGTGACCTGTGGATTTCACTCAAACACAAATTTAACTCTCACACTTATATATATGACCCCAACTCGTCTTGGGTAAGTTACCATGACATAGGATGGACCTTTTGGAGGGAAACTTGACTGGAGGGAGTCCAGGTGAAGTTGGAGGAGACCAAGGAAGTTAGGAGGTGGTTACTTGAGAGAGAATCCTCTTCTTCTTCCTTCTTCTTCACTATTTGCAGCAAGGATCTTTTTCTTCCTCTTCTATCCTCTTGGGAGTGAAGAAATCTAGAGAAAGTGCAGCAAGCAAGGATAGAGCTTGACTTCTAGCCAGAGTTCTTCTTCGTTCTACTACTTCTCACAGACATACTAGTTCTTTCTACTCTTTTACTATGTCCTTTGATGTTTTCTGTTGCTTGTACCTTCTTTCTCTAGCCATTGATGAGTAGAATCTGAATCTTGGACATGGGAGAGTAACTCCCATGTCATTGCTTGTATGAACATATGAATTTTGTACTAAATGTTAGTTGTTTGCATGTACCAAGAGTTTTTTAGATATGAAATGCTTGTTTGTGTGATTGGCCATCATACTTGCATGTTTTATGCTTTCTTTCATAATCTAAGAAAATGTGTTTGAGAGTATGGAGTTACTCTTTTGGCAACTTGCCCTTGACCACGAGAGTTGCTGGGATTAAGTTGAGGAGCAAGGTTTGTCATTCGAAATGAAATATATACACGAGAGCGATGTATGGAGTTAGAATCATCATCACTTCATCAGGAGGTGAGTGACGACTACAAACCTCCGTTGCAAGTTAATTAACATGTTTAAATTCGTATTTTAATATAAGCTATGATGTGATAGTGAAATCCCAAGTCTAGGATCCACCTAAATCTGAATCTTAACCTTTCTTAAGCGATAATTTAGTGTTTTGTTTTAAATCTATAATTTAGTTGTTCTAATCCAATCATCTTGTGTACAACGATCTAGATTATTGAAAATCATAACTCTTGCGCCTAGCTAACCAACGCTCCTTGTGTTTGACCTCGAATAAAACTACTCTCGTATACTTGCGGGAAATATCTAGTTGAGTAAAAGATCATTCTTATGATTGAAACTCATTAGTGTAACAAACCAACAAGTTTTTGGCATCATTGTCGGGAAGCATCAATATTCCTGTTAGAGTAAGAGTTGTTGATAAGTAAATGAGACTAGATCACAACCTTCATATCCACCATCATATCCATAAATCATAATCCATCATGATCATCATAATTTTTTATATCTTCCATGTTTGTTTTTGTGTCTCACTCACCCTGTTTATTTGCAGGAGCATATGGGGTGTTCATAAAAAGATCCTTGAACCGTTCATATCACTACATTCAAAAAATTAACACATCATTTGCAGCCCTCATGGAGAAAGAAGGAGTGAAACCCAAACATGTATGGAGAAATCACAACCCACACAACCATCATCCATGTCATCATCATCCAAATGACATTCACCCATGCCACCTTCATCCACATCACCTTCATATGCACCACCCTCATCTACGCATCCTTCATCCACACCACCATCATTCACACCTAATTCACCACCATCATATACACCACCAACACCCATACCACATTCTTCCACACCCTCATATCTACAACCTTCATCCATACCACATACACCACCACCATCTATGCCACATCCACCTAATCCTCATGAAGAACTAGTCAAGGAGGATGACTTTCCTCTTAAGGACTACTTTGGTACAACTGCAATCAACATGAGTCGGCCTATTAATATTTTAGAATTTAAGGCAGAGGAGTTTTCTATCAACCCAACCATCATACAATTCCTATAGCTGAATGCATTTGGAGGGACACCAATGGAGGATCCAAACCTCCACATTGCTAAATTTCTACAGTTGCTAAGCACCATAATGATATATGGTGTTCCTACTAATGGGATATGCCTAATCCTTTTTCCATTCTCTCTTAGAGATAGATCCAAGGCATGGCTCTATACTTTGCCAAAGAAGTCAATCAGCACTTGGGAGGAGCTTCTAAAAGTCTTTTTGGCAAGATATTTTTCACCTAGCAAAACTTTACAGCTGAGGAGTCAACTCATCAATTATTCTCAAAGGGATGGAGAGACCTTGTATGATACATGGGAGAGGTTCAAAGATCTTCAACATCTTTGTCCACATCACGGTCAAAGCAATTGGCTTCTATTGCAATCTTTTTATAATGGTTTGTGCTATAATACAAGGATGTTTATTGATGTGGCTGCAAATGGAGCTCTAATGAACAAATCTTATGGAGAATCTTATGATATTATTGAAGATATGGTAGAAAACCATTGTCAATGGAGCTCGGATACAAGCTACCATCCATCTTATTCAACTACTACATCCGAGATACAAGTGGGGAGTCACATGGTTGATGCTATAGACATAATTGTAGCAAATCTAGACACTTTATCACAAAGGTTTGAGAAGCTAAGAACACAACCATTTCAAGCAACCAATATTATCTGTGATGCATGTGGGTTGCTTAGACACTCATCTTCTACATGGTATGCTTCTTCTATTTATTCTCTAATGGGATACACTCCACCAGTCTTCTACAACAATGTGAACCCGAATTTCATTCAGCCACAACAACCACAAGTAACTTCTAGATTAGAGTCCATGCTTGCAACATTCATTTCAACTCAAATGCAGCAAAATGAGGAGTTCCATCAACAAAGACAATCAATGAAGGGTGCCATTTTCCAACTCTATTCTAAGGTGGATGATATTGCCACTCATGCACACATATTGGAGAAACAAATTGCCCAGCAAGCTCATTTTAGCAAAGAAGCATTTCCACCTTTCTTGTCTAGTCCACCGGAGATGAATCCTACATATTTCAGGCAGGAGACATTGAATAATGGTGTTGTCATAGAACTATATCCTTCAAGGTATGATGATGTTGATACCTATGAGGATTATGAAGCTGCAAATCAAGGGGAGAAAGCTACAACACATGATCTGCTTTTAGATTCTTTAAGAAAGCCACATGTCCTTCCTCCTCACACTCTAGATGACACATTGCTTTATAATGAGAACACTCTTCCCAACTCATATTTTGATGATGTTTCAAATGAGAATGGAAAGACAAAGAGTATTGGTGTACAAAAGACTATTCTTGTTGCAACTTATAGGTGCTTTCGCTTGCCCCAAAACAAGGACATATTTGCAAGGAGGTATTAATCTTTAGTACAATAGTTTCTAGCCTCAAATCAAAGCAATGGACCTCCATCTTCATCATTCACCATGATAGGTATCCGGTTGCAATCCTCTTGAGTTTGTTATATGTAGTGAGGACACTGCAAATTTCAAGCTTAGGGGGAGAGCAACCGGCCGGTAGTGTAGTTTTATTTCCCTTTTATCATCTTTTTCTTAGTTGTTGTTTTCAGTTCTTCTCTTCTGGTGGCAAATCTAGTGTGATATGAGGTTTATCTTTTATATGTGGATAGAACTCTTATGCTTAACTGACTGTCCTCTTTTGATAGGAAATATCATTTGGAAAAATTGTAAATGTCATGCAATAATCAAATGAAACCTTTTGGCCATCAACATGTGCTTAACTTTGGTTTATGATTCTAGCCTGAACATTCATGTTTCACATCTTTGATTGCTTAAAACATGTAATCGTTTCAATTTTTGTGAGTAAATCAACTTTACAACATCATTTAGAATATGGATGCCCTTGCCAAGCTCTTAGTGCATTTTTAGCCAATCTTTCAGTGAAAACAAATTCCAAATAAATGAATGAAATCTTGTTAATGTTGCAATTTAGTTGACTCTCCTATGTTGTGGATTTTTTTTTTAATTTCTTTTGGCTTATTTCACCTTCATACTCCATAAAAGATGGCTAAACCGCGCACATATCATGCTATCCTAGTGTAAGTCTGATAATTCCACGATGGTTAGGTGGTATGTCTTAAAAGAGGGTAAAATACCCCAACTGACACTCCACATGTGCATAAGCCTACATTAGTAGCCGAGTTCCGGAACACATAATCCATTGTCACATCATTTTTAGAAAGAAGGACAGTACAACTAAAATTGTTAATTTTAACTAAGATTTCATCATTTGTATCCTTAATAGCTGAGAGTTTGAGTTGCACATCCACTAATTGTTTGGCTTGGTCATCCAAATTCTACTTAGTGTTGTTTAATTGATTGATTCATTTAATTGTGACCACCCCTACTGAACTAAAAATCTCTTCCTTGGGTGTTTAAGTTTAATTGATGGCTATGAGTATAAACATGTTGATCATGGTTGGCTTGGTCTTATACACATCTTTCTTTTCATTTGATCTATGCATGAATCTGACAATTCTTCATTTATGTTTCTATGCTCTTTTTGCTTGAGGAAAAGCAATGGTTTAAGCTTAGGGGATTTGATGTGCACAAATCATATCATCTTTTGGATCATGTTTGGTTCCATATCCATGTTGTTTTGACTCAATTATCACTCTCATTCATGCTAGATTCTATATTTTTAGCTATTCTTACTTGTCTCATGGGTTGGATTGTAGGCACTACATTTTGCAATGAAATGATGAGTAATATATCATATTATCACTTATTGGATCACTCCTCAAGTATCTACATATTTTGAGGTTTGAAACTACACAAATACCACTTTTTACGACATGTAAAACTAACATACACACAATAAGTTATGAGAAAAATACACAGCAGCTCAAAACAGTCATTGACACGCCGTGTCTTAACTAAGACACCCTGTGTCTTAATTAAGACATGTCGTGCCTTAATTAAGACACCCCATGGCTTAAAAAGACACGACGTGTCTTATTAAAGACAACCCGTGTCTTAAAAAGACACGACGTGTCTTATTATAGACACCACGTGTCTCAATCTAGAAATTGAATGCAGAACTCCAGATTTACAACAACACGTCGTCTTTTATTAAAGGCATGCCGTGTCTTATTAAAGACACGTCGTGTAACCTCCCAGAACTTGATCCAAACTTTAGTTATTGCATAAGACAAGTCGTGTCTTATAAAATACATGTCGTGTAACCTGCAGATTTCACTCAAACACAAATTTAACTATCTCACACTTATATATATGACCCCAACTCATCTTAGGATAGTTACCACGACATAGGACAAACCTTTTGGAGGGCAACTCAAATGGAGGGAGTCCAGGAGAAGTTGGAGGAGACCAAGGGAGATAGGAGGTGGTTACTCGAGAGAGAACTCTTCTTCTTCCTTCTTCTTCACTATTTGGAGCAAGGATCTTCTTCTTCATCTTCTATCCTCTTGGGAGTAAAGAAATCTGGAGAAATTGCAGCAAGCAAGGATGGAGATTGACTTCTAGCCAGAGTTCTTTTCATTCTACTACTTCTCACAGACATACTAGTTCTTTCTACTCTTTTACTATGTCCTTTGATGTTTTCTGTTGCTTGTACCTTCTTTCTCTAGTCATGGATGAGTAGAATCTGAATCTTGGACATGGGAGAGTAACTCCCATGTCATAGCTTGTATGAACATATGAATTTCGTACTAAATGTTAGTTGCTTGCATGTTCCAAGAGTTGTTTCAGATTTGAAATGCTTGTTTGTGTGATTGGTCATCATACTTGCATGTTTTATGCTTTCTTTCATAATCTGAGAATATGTATTTGAGAGTATGGAGTTACTCTTTTGGCAACTTGTCCTTGACCACGAGAGTGGCTGGGATTAAGTTCAGGAGCAAGGTTTGTCATTCGAAATGAAATACATACACGAGAGCGATGTATGGAGTTCGAATCGTCATCACTTCATCGGGAGGTGAGTGATGACTAGAAACCTCCTTTGCAATTCAATTAACATGTTTAAATTCATATTTTAATATAAGCTATGATGTGATAGTGAAATCCCAAGTCTAGGATCCTCCTAAATCTAAATCTTAACCTTTCTTAAGTGATAATTTATTGTTTTGTTTTAAATCTATAAATTAGTTGTTCTAATATAATCATCTTGTGTACAACAATCTAGATTATTGAAAATCATAACTCTTGCGCCTAGCTAATCAACGCTCCTTGTGTTCAACCTAGACTACAACTACTCTCGTATACTTGTGGGAAATAGCTAGTTGAGTAAAAGATCATTCTTATGATTGAAACTCATTAGTGTAACAAACCAACATGCACAAAGCCTGAAGTGTGTGTTGACCTTGAATATCATTGTCATGGAGTTGATAGTCCAGCCAGTAAGTTATTATCAGCCCATCACGAGGCCAATCTCGGTGACTCTGGGTCGACATGGAAGCAGTTTATGGGTGAGAGGATAAGTTTTAGAAGGGTTAGACTTTACTATTGTAATATATCAAAACCTGACATCCTAACCCTACAAATCCTAATCTTAAGGATCGGATGCCTTTGGGCCTAGTTCTGGAATAAACCCCCAAACATGATATAAGTCATACACATCTAGACCTAAGTTTGATTAACAAGTAAGTAGTTGCAATGAAAAATAAAAAATGGTTAAGGTAATTGGAAACATGCTCAAAATAAATATTGAATAATAGGATAGAAATACTAAATAGTTAATGCTAAAATGATTTATATTGAATAATATAAAAGATCATATTTTTGTGTAAAAAACCTAGACCATATAATGTAAATGACTCACACACTTCAAATTAACTATAATGTATCATTTAGAAATCCATGTAACAATATGTGGAAACTTTAGATAATTAATGATACATTTTTTAAACCCCAAATTTACTAGCATTAAGTGGCCAAATCAGCCATAGCACGGTCTATTATATACGGAGGGAAATGACTAGAAAGAAAGACTGAATACTCTTAACAGCCTCTTGTGCTAGCAGATGAGCTAGTTCATTAGCCTGTCATCTATAAGAATAAAAACATATGCTAGAGAAAGAACAACTAAGGGCACAAATATCGTTAAGGAGGGTCCCCAACAAGTTCACCCGTTGTTCATTCAAGTTAATGCAATGGATGATCAAAGAAGAATCCAACTTCACAATAATTTTGTCTAGCCCCATCTCCTTATACCTTTTAATACCTTCTTTGATGGCCAACACCTCATCACAACATGCATCATGTAGTCCCTTTTCCTCCAGCAATCCATATGTAGAACTATTCCATCACTATCTCGCCACACCAATCCCGCTCTGTCATAGCCATGGACACTCACAGTAGCATCACAGTTCTGTTTGGTAACCTCTGGGTTTGGCGGTAACAATCTCTATCCTTCCTTCCTTGGTGGTGCCTCGTTGTTGTTTCCTTGGGCTTCAGGGTGGCCTTTGATCAGAGTGTGGAAGGATGTTTGCATAAGAAGGGCTGGTCGGATGTTGTTGCCAAAACAAATTCATTTCTTCTTGTCCAAATTTCCCACAAGGAGGCAATCACCGATTCATATTCCTCTATATACCATATTGGTTAGTCCAATAATGGCATTTGTTGTGTGCTTGAGAGTTGCCTTGTGGATTTGTCTTTGTATACTCTGTGGACACCTTCTCCATAGCTCCCATGCATGCCTGCATCAAAATAGGAGATGGTTGATGTCTTCTTTCTCCTCATTGTAGATGTCGCATGTACATTTTTGATGGCAGTATTTGTCGTGTAAGCAACCTAAGGTGGCCATAGCTCCCCAACAGTAGTGCCACAAGAAGTGGCTACCATAGGAAGGAATCCTCATCTCCATATAGTTCACTAGCTTCTAGTCGACTCTTCTCCTCGTTCCCCAAATAAGTTTTCCGCATTCTGTGAGTCCATCCGGTAGGCAGAGCGGACAATATAGTTTTCCTTCCTGCTTGGTCTCCAAAATATGTTGTCCCCTTGTCTCGTTTCACTAATGGAGATTTCCAGTTCTCGATCAAAAATGTTGTGAGTAAATAGGTTGTTCACCAACTCTTCATTCCATCATGACGAGTCTCTATTAATGAGTTGATTGACGTTTAGAACTGTGTTTCACAACACCCCAAAGACTGATGCCAAGCTTTCACCTACCCATGGTATCTAGTTGTCTTCCCATATATTGATGTGTGAACCATCCCCCACCCTCCACTACAACCCTTCCAAGATGATGCTCTTGGAATTCCATATACTTCTCCAGGTGAAGCTTGGATTAGGCTCACATTTTGCATCTAGGACTGAGTCGTTAGAAAAGTATCTGGCTTTAAGAACTTTATATACCAGAGCATCCTTTCTATGAACCAAGTGCCAAATCTGTTTGGCCAAAAGAGCTTGGTTAAAAACATTGAGATTTCTAAACCCCAACCCTCCTCGATTCTTTGTCTTACAAATATTTTCCCAACTGAACCATGAAATTTTCCTCTCTGTCCCTTTATCCCCAACCAGAATCTAGCTTTTCCTCTCTGTCCCTTTAGCCCCCACCAGAATCTAGCATTTCCTCTCTGTCCCTTTAGTCCCCACCAGAATCTAGCAATAGAATTGTTGATAGAGCCCAAAAGGCTTGTAGGGAGTTGGAAGATGCTCATGATATATGATGGTATGGCTTGTGCTACAACTTTTATCAGAACCTCTTTTTCATCTTTGGACAACAACTTTTCTTTCCAGCCATGTAGTTTCCTCCACACGCGCTCCTAGATGAACAAAAAGACTTGTTTTCTATCTACTGACCGTAGTGGGTAGACCCAGGTAGTTCCCATGCCTATCTACTTCTCTCACCTCCAAAATCCTTTTTATCTCCTCTCTTCTTTTGAATCAGACCCCTTTACTAAAGCAACTATAGTCTTGGATAAATTAATGTTCTGTCCTGATGCCTGTTCATATTGGCTGATGAATTCTACTAACTTCAGACATTCTTCTCTGGTTGCTTTAGTGAAGAGGATCGAGTCATATATAAAGAAAAGGTGAGAGATATGAGAACCATGACAGCTCACTCTAATGTCATGTATAAAATTTTGTTGTGCTGCTAAAATAAGGAAAGTGGAAAAAGCTTCAGCACATAACATAAAAACATATGGTGAAAAAGGATCTCTTTGATGTAGTCCATGGGTTAGTTGAGTTCTCCTGGGATGTTCCCCATTAATAGCAAAATAATGAGATATAGTTGACATGCAGTCCATAACCTTCATTCTCCAACGGCTACCAAAGCCCATCTTCCCTTGGATGAAGTCCAAAAATTTCCATTCCACTTTGCCATACTGATAACACCCATTTTATGGCTATTAAAGCCTATGTTTTACTATCAAAACAGCCTCCTAAACTATCTTCCTCTCCATTTTATCTCATCATTTGTACAAAAATGACCCACACTATGCTTCTAACAATATTTCCCATCTTTTGTAGAGTTTTCCTTGTATTTCTGCCCAAAAAGTGCTAAATGGGCTCGTCCCGGCCCATCCATGAGCAACCAAACTGCTCCGGCCCCTTTCTGGCAAAATGACATGCCCAGTACACGTCGTGGTCGCTACCCGTCATGGCAACAACCTGATATAGGTTTTCCACACAAGGAGATACTAACGGGTGACACGACTCTTACCCGGCATAGAGCCTTGCCCCCATGACTCGTCGCCTCGATAGAGTCTACCGCGTTACAAGGTTTCCTATCAGTGCAGCAGCCCGGTAGGACCTCTACCCCGAAAATGACCAATCACGACTTACTCGCAACCCGACACACATCGGCCCCCTCCAGTCTGTTGGGTTTTTAGGGAGGCAGAGAAGGCAGCGGAAACAAAAAAATTTATCCTCCCCAAACCCAGAACAAGGAAACGAGTCAATGTCTATACAATAGGAAAGGATGGTTTGTGGAATCATACCTTGTCCCGAGGCTTGCTCGGCGACAATACCTCACAACTTGTGCGGTCTTCACCTCCGGTCTTGGACGGTGTTTGTGCAGCTCCTGGTTGCACCGGGATTGACGACTCCTGGTCTCATCGGGATTGTCGGGATTGACATCTATCCTCCGAGCGGCAGAAATCTCCCGCCTCTGAAGTAGTCCACACAGACCACCTGGAAATCCAATCTCCTTGTCTCACAAGGAATTGGAAGGCGTTGCACCCTCCTGTCAGCGTACTAGTCACCGACACACTCTCCTGCCACCAGTCGCTTTCTACAGTTGTCTTTCTCTTGTTGTTCCTCCCTTATCGGGTAGCACTTGCTCAGGCTCTCTTGGTTACCAAAACCAGAGAGAACGAAAACTTTACAGAGCAACTAGTTGCACTGAGTTGTACTTTGAGAAGCCCCCAATACCCCTATATATATAGGAGGGTCATGGGACAGGGTTCTCTATCCCGGGAAATTTCGGACTAAAGCAGGATTAGAAGGGTTTGAGATTTTCCACAAAAACAACCAACTCGCAACCTGAACCGATCGTTTCATTTCTGAAACGGTCGTTTGGGGATCTGAGCCGGTCAGTTGACACCTCAACCGATCGGTTGGGACCCATGAAACGGTTGGTTCATTTCTGAACCGGTCATTTCGTGGTCCTGATCAGTTCTTGATTGACTTTCCTTCTTTTGTTTCTAATTGGTATCAAATACCAATCCTTGTTCCAATCAAATTGGGCAAGTGAAACGAAAAGAAATTTCTCACCAACCTGACTTTCCCAACTTGCTCGGTGGCACCAGTTGAACCGATCATTTCAATACTTGAAGCGATTGTTTCACCCTGTCCATCAGTCGATTGACACACCATTTGAGCCGATCGGTTCACTAAGCTCAACCGATCGGTTCATCACATGAGCCGATCGGTTGGGAATGCAGATTGTGCAGAATCAGTCAATTGCAGTTTCAATCAATCTGATACTCCAATCAATATGTCCAACAACTTGAACATTATGACATTGAGCTATCAATTAATTGAGTGTTTAATTGAACTACTAAACTCCTTTAGTAATCAAATCTAAACATTTTTTGTGGACAAAACTACACTTCCAGGTTAAATCCTATGTGTGTGACCCTACAGGTCCATTTCACGTTGGCAGTGAAATTACATAACACTTATGACTTCACAAGCAAAGAGCGAGCAAAGAGCGGTGCCTAGTCACACATCAGTGCTACTCAAGTGAAATAGAAAGTCGAAGAACAACATTCAATCCTACAAACCGTGAATGGTGTTACAGTGAATGTATAATTCCTTTGTCACTGATATCTCGAATGAACTCAAGGCATGGAACAGTCATCCTGTCAACGTTCATTCACTTTCTTGATCTCAGAGTAGATTGGAAGAGATATGTATGACATGAATATCACATACTGATTCACACATGCGTGCACGCCTTTCTCAATCCTACTCATCAAGTGTCCATGGATATCAAACTCCCTCAGGAGGGACAAATCCCATATCTATCACTCACCCCTCAAAAGCCCCATGTGTCAAAGCCACCCAATCATCACCTTTATAACAACCCATGTTTTAGGACTGCGTTTGATGATGTCAAAGTGTGCCCAACGACATGTGTTGAGTGTAGTGATTTCAGGTCAAAGAATCACACTCACCACCATCATTGTGAGTACTGACTGTGACTACCATGTCATGGTTCAATGTGTCAAACTCATGGTGGGTCTGTCTGGTACACTTGTTCTCTAACAAGTACCTATGTGTTTGGTTTGATATCTCTATATCATGACTAATGAGATTCTATCATCAACCAACACTACAATCTAGTCTTGTGTGTCATTATTGTCTATCTACCTTCCACAATGACATCTGACTAGGGACATAACAAGAATGTACAAACTCTTAGCATCCGTATGATCTCATCGTTCAGGTCCTTAATCTGAAAGCATACATCATTGAGTATTGTCATTCTCTAGACATTCAATCTGTTCTATCACTATCTCATATGACTGAACCAGAAAGAATTGGAAGCTTGCCTTTGATGTTTATCAAATCAATCTTAATGTATCCCACCAATCATCCTATGATTGGCTCTCAGGGCATACATACCAACAGACTCCCACTTGCACTGCGAGCCAATCACCCTTGAATCATATTCATAGTGATCTTCAAACATGTCCCACATGTTACTGTGCTCTAGTGCGAACATAGTGAGTTATGGCAACACCTTGCCAAAGTCAGTATAAATTGCATGTCTCGCATATCTTCATTGTACGTCACACGTATGAGATGGAGTTGTCGTAATATGCGATCTAGTATTCCTTTGCTAACCTTTAGCCACATTTCATGATCAAGGATTCCATACTTGTCATCAATGAGCGGAATATCTATAATTTCATCTCATGAACTTCCAGATCCATATAGGATCCACTATTGTTATCTAACGCATAGATACTCGGCATTTCCTTTTTAAATGGTTTTATTGGAACACTTCCAATTATCAACAAACTTTCACTTTTACATATATCCTATATATATATTTTGTGATTAATTTTTTGTCCTTTCCAGAAGTCCGCATAAGTGTAACTCTTTACATTGAACTCTTCCTTATCTCCATAGAACTAGTACTTCTAAAGTACTTATCAAGTTCTCATGGTATTCCAGTAACCCTTACTGGAAGTAGACAGACATCCACTCGTCATGTCCCACATACGAGTTATCAGGATGAGCACATCATATTGCCATGTCCTACATACAAGATGATGAATGCATTTTGTTCTTGCCATGTTGATACATGCAAGATAATGGGATAATTACATACATGATAGATCCATATCTATTCTTAGTGTTCCCATTCTTCATAAGAATTGGACACTTGGCCTTGGGATACTAACTCCATGTAACATGGACAAGTTTTTCTCCCACTGAATCTGTGCATACTGAACCCTTAAGTACAGATTGCCAATGTATGCTTTCTCTTTTCAGGTCAAGAGGTTTTCGAGAACTATCTCTATAGATCTCTATTCCTATCACATAGGAAACATCTCTATCTTCCTTAAAGATAATTTCCACTTTTGCATTTCCATTCTAAAACATTTCCATTTCACATCAACATGTGGAATGTGAACACGCTCCCACTAAATCACAGATCCCTTCTTTTTCTTTGACATATCAGTCAAACCCATTGACTATATCATCAAAGTAAAGATCAAATTCTGAGTTGCTTATACTCAATCAATCACATTGATTAGTCCATTGTAACTTATAGACTTCATTTGCATTAGTGGATTCATAAACCTTATAGGTTGTATCACGTACACATCCTTGTTTTATTCCTCATAGGAATGCGTTTTTTAGTATCCAAATGCCAAATGTCTTAGTCATTAAGTTGCAATAAACAAGAATCATCCTTCTCAAAATGTTATCCATGTGTCTTAACACTTAAGATTCTTTTGCACTTATGGATTTCATCCAATGGGTGCTACCATCAAGGTCATACCTTATGGTTCACATGGATGTCGTTTAGTATGTAATGGTCATAAACCATAACTCAAAATTCGGTTCCTCATATTCATCTAGATAGTTGACTCATCACATGAACAACTCATCACATAAATAAATGAGGTGTATCCGTCAAGGATATAAGAACTTACAACTCCTTGTGATTCTTAATGTCCCTTATTAGCATGGGGTATTCTTTTATTAATAAGAATTCAGTTATTTGATAATCATTCTCTAAATCCTTAGAGTATGATTCCTTCTTGATTTAGACATCACCATGCCTTAATCATGAGTTCACTATGATACACTATTATAATCACTCATAAGGATCTCAAACATTTAGTCTAAGTATTTCATTCATTGATCTCATCAAGAATTAACACTTTACCAAATTTGCACTTCATCTATGATAATCTTGAACACTTCAAGATATTCATATTGGTATTTCTCTAAACACCATTTGAAGTATTAGCATTTGCTCCAATAGGTATGTAAATACATCACATGTATTATACCTAATAGGATAATAATTCTCCCACTACCATTAGTGAAGATTGATTAATCATGTTCAAGATATTCATGTCTCTTACCGGTTCTCTAACCAAAAGACTCTAGATTTATCCATCATATGGAAACTAGATATGAATTTCTCATGATTTATGCTAATTTGATTGCTTGAGTCATCAATAACTTTAGGTGTCATTTTATCTGATGCATATCAAATACCATAAGATAAACAAGGCATTGCCATAAATATCATATCTTTGAGATTGAAACATCAACTTTATTAATTTCCATCATTGTCATACAATATTAAAAAATAAAGTGTTTCTATCTATTGGAAAATATGAAATAGCAGTTCATAACTATATTACATGCCTTTTAGGCTGAAAATAAACTAAAATACTCCTATCTATGGTGGCAACACTTGCCCCATTTATTGAGTACTTTACACTTTACATCTTGGTATCATATACCTTAAAAGTGTTACAAGTTTACTTTCATGACACCTTTAAGTAGAGACGTTTGTCGCCTCCTTCTTTTGTTCTTCTAGATAGAGAGGACAATTCCTTTTCCAATGTCCTGGATTTTGACAATGGTGGCAATTGCCTTTCTTGGTCACGCCTCCCTTGGCCTTGAGAGCTGAAGCCGACTTGGGCTCCTGGATAGCATCAGAACCTTTCTTAGCTTTTCCCTTGCCCTTGCCCTTGTGCTTGGACTTTCCTTTCTTGCTCGTGATCACCATCACAGACTTAGGTGTGTCCTTCTTCATCTGTGTCTCGACTATCCTCAACGTGCCCAACAACTCTGACAGTGGCCTATCAAAGTTGTTCATGTTGTAGTTCATCACAAACTGACTGTAGGATTCTGGCAACGATTGTAGTATCACGTCAGTAGCCAACTCTTAGCTCAGTGGAAATCCCAGTTTTGTCAGGTTGTCTACATACCCAATCATCTTGAGTGTGTGAGGACCAACTAGATCTCCTTCTGTAATGATGCACTTGAATAGTGCTCTTGAGACATCGTATCTCTCTTGCCGTGCTTGATCTTCATACATGTTCCTGAGATGTTGAATCATCTCAATGACACCCATGTTCTCATGTTGTCTCTACAACTCGTGGTTCATAGAGCACAACATCAAGCACTTTGCATCAATGGCATCATCAGAATGCTTCTTGTAAGCATCCCTTTCTACCTTTGGTGCATTAGGAGCAGGTTCCTCTAGAATTGGAGTATCCAGGACATAGAGATTTCGCTCTTGAGTGACAACAATTCTCAATGTCCTATACCAGTCGTGGAAGTTTGTCCCATTTAGCCTGTCCTTTTCAAGGACCGATCGCAAAGAAAAGTGATTGTTGTTTGTTGTCATTTGTACTACAAAAGGAAATATGCAATTTTAGTCCAAAAACTCATTTTTGACTTATTTGATTGATTTGAAACGTTGACGATATAATTAGGCCTTTAATTAATTATCGCTCCCACTATTTTAGTTCAAATTGATAGCCCTCACCATCAATTCGGAAGATTGCAGCGTACAACCTTCTAGTGGGCAAGATCCTGAAATCCTCTAAGTCATAGACCAGCTTGGGATGTCACCCACAACTTAGATCTCTCAGGTAGGCAACTCTTGCCAATTGCATCATATGCAACTCTTGATAAGATGTCATTTGCAACTCCTTGGCATGATCATCTCCATGCCTCAAGGTGCTAGATCCTATCTAGGTCACCTTGTTAAGTCCGACCCAAAGCCAACACGATGAATATGCACCCTGCTTGGGCAGACCCACATATCCATCCTTCACGCTTCCACGAGATCGATGGTGCACCACGCTTGGGCGTGCCCACACTTGGTCGATCAAGCTTTTCACGTGTGTTGCATTTGGAAGGCATCTAAAACTTAATATTTAATGAGGGATTTGGTTTTATATACATATACATATCCAATCACCACAATATATAGTATGTATCATATACATGCTATATCCCATATAAAACATGTGAAACGATAAAAGCGATGATTATGGCCATCCTAATGTGATTCCTCGAGCCAAGAGGAATCACGGTCATCTAGGTCTACATCACATGCAACCTGTACAAGATGAACTCTGTGCTTTGCCTTTCTGGGTTTGATCAACTCATCACATGACTGATTGGCTCGCCATCAGGTCGGTTAGCTGGGTGCCACCAGCTCATCGGTTGGCTCCTCCAACCGATCGGTTCGCCTGGTCGTCATGCATCTCATCATGGCCGCCACTCGCTCATCTCGCTCCCCAAACCGGTCATCAACCGATCGAATCACTCCTTGAACCGATCGTCTAGAACGTCAACCGATCGGTTCACACCTTGAATCGATCATCTCAGCTGTCGTCAGGATGTCTTCTGTTCTTTGACATAACAGGAAATAAAATTCTATCCTATTTTACATTGTAAAAAGAGAAACCTCGAGTTACATTCGAGGGGAGCAAAGGTAGGAAAGAAATCTTGAATTATTTCGAGTTACATCAGGAATAGGAGAAGGAAGATCAGTGCGCAGACCAAGATGCAAGCAACCACATACAACCATACACATATGGGGTTTATTGGCCATAACTACGCTATACATCCACCACAAAACTCGTTTAAGGGCGACACGTATCGAGTGCATTAATAATACATATCATATATGTAAATTGGGATTTGTGGATTTAGGATTGGACATGCATAAAGCCAATTTTATTCACATCGTATGCAATAAATAAAGGCGACAAACCAAAATCGATAATATCGATAATCCTAAAGTATAGAGCAGTTGACGTGGCTCTGGTACCACTATTGGGTTTTCAGGGAGGCAGAGAAGGCAGTGGAAACAAAAAATTTCTCCTCCCCAAACCCAAAACAAGGAAACACGTCAACGCCTATACAATAGGAAAGGATGGTTTGTGGAATCATACCTTGTCCCGAGGCTTGCTCGGCGACAATACCTCATGGCTTGTGCGGTCTTCACCTCCAGTCTTGGACGGTGTCTATGCAGCTCCTAGTCGCACCAGGACTGTCGAGATTGACAGCTGTCCTCTGAGCGGCAGAAATCTCCCGCCTCCGAAGTAGTCCACACGGACCACCTGGAACTCCAATCTCCTTGTCTCACAAGGAATTGGAAGGAGTCGCACCCTCCTGTCGGCGTACTAGTCACCGACACACTCTACTGCCACCAGTCGTTTTGTACAGTTGTCTTTCCCTTGTTGTACCTCCCTTATCGAATAGCACTTGCTCAGGCTCTCTCGGTTACCAAAACCAGAGAGAACGACAACTTTATAGAGCAACTAGTTTCACTGAGTTGTACTTTGAGAAGCCCCCAATACCCCTATATATAGGAGGGTCATGGGATAGGGTTCTCTATCCCGGGCAATGTGGGACTAAAGCAGGAGTAGAAGGGTTCGAGATTTTCCACAAAAACAACCAACTCGCAACCTGAACCGATCGTTTCATTTCTAAAATGGTCGTTTGGGGATATGAGCTAGTCGGTTGACACCTCAACCGATCGGTTGGGACCCATGAAACGGTCGGTTCATTTCTATACCGGTTGGTTCGTGGTCCTGATCAGTTCTCGATTGACTTTCCTTCTTTTGTTTCTAATTGGTATCAAATACCAATCCTTGTTCCAATCAAATTGGGCAAGTGAAACGAAAAGAAATTTCTCACCAACCTGACTTTCCCAACTTGCTCAGTTGCACCAGTTGAACCGATCGTTTCAATACTTGAAGCGATTGTTTCACCCTGTCCATCAGCCGATCGACTCACCATCTGAGTCGATCGGTTCACCAAGCTCAACCGATCGGTTCATCACATGAGCCGATCGGTTGGGAATACAGATTGTGCAGAATCAGTCAATTGCAGTTTCAATCAATCTGATACTCCAATCAATATGTCCAACACCTTGAACATTATGACATTGAGCTATCAATCAATTGAGTGTTTAATTGAACTACTAAACTCCTTTAGTAATGAAATCTAAACATTATTTTTGGACAAAACTCCTCTTCCAGGTTAAATCCTATGTGTGTGACCCTACAAGTCCATTTCACGTTGGCAGTGAAAGTCCATAACACTTATGACTTCACAAGCAAAGAGCGGTGCCTAGTCACACATCAGTGCTACCCAAGTGAAATAGAAAGTTGGAGAATAACTTTCAATCCTACAATCCGTGAATGGTGTTATAGTGAATGTATAATTCCTTTGTCACTGATATCCCGAATTAACTCGAGGCATGGAACAGTCATCCTGTCAATGTTCATTTACTTTCTTGATATTAGAGTAGATTGGAAGAGATATGTATGATATCAATATCACATACTGATTCACACATGCGTGCACACCTTTCTCAATCCTACTCATCAAGTGGCCATGGATATCAAACTCCCTCAGGAGGGACAAATTCCATATCTATCACTCACCCCTCAAAAGCCCCATGTGTCAAAGCCATCCAATCATAACCTTTATAACAACCCATGTTTCAAGACTGCGTTTGATGATGTCAAAGTGTGCCCAATGACATGTGTTGAGTGTAGTGATTTTAGGTCAAAGAATCACACTCACCACCATCACTGTGAGTACTGACTGTGACTACCATGTCATGGTTCCATGTGTCAAAATCACGGTGTGTCTGTCTGGTACACTTGTTCTCTAACAAGTACCTATGTGTTTGGTTTGATATCTCTATATCATGACTAATGAGATTCTATCATCAACCAACACCACAATCTAGTCTTATGTGTCATTGTTGTCTATCTACCTTCCATAATGACATCTGACTAGGGGCATAACAAGAATGTACAAACTCTTAGCATCCATATGATCTCATCATTTAGGTCCTTAACCTGAAAGCATACGTCATTGAGTATTGTCATTCTCTAGACATTCAATCTGTTCTATCACTATCTCATATGACTAAACCAGAAAGAATTGGAAGCTTGCCTTTGATGTTTATCAAATCAATCTTAATGTATCCCACCAATCATCCTATGATTGTCTCTCAGGGCATACATACCAACACAGTCGTACCAGGTAACAGATGTATCAACCTTCTCCCCAAATCTAGAAAGACAAGGCAGGCAAAGGACACGTGGCTCCACGAGGACCGCAACCCCTCCCAGCCGCTGCCTATGAATAGCAGCTACATGACTTCGATGGGAAGGGTCGGAACCCTACAAGACCTAACTTTGGAAGCGGAGCTAGTGTGTGTAGTTCCCAGGCATGTCGAGCAATACTAGGTGAGCACACTCCCAACCCGAGAGGGGCGGGAGGAGTTCACTTAGAACTCATCCCGGTAGCCGCAGCAGCACGATATGACCAAGAAGGCTACCCCGATGTGTTGGGTTCCTAGATGGGCCTCAACCCGAGATGGCTCACCCCTCTACACTCGATACAAGGAACCCAAGAGCCTAAGTGTTTCCTAACCTGACACGATACTGAACCCGATATGGACCAACTGTCAAGGCATGTCGCCCGATAGGGCTGGCAACCTGACACGACCATATCGGGTAGGGAGTCTTTCCCGATACGTCCTAGACATCGCGGCTCAGAACCCGACATGTTCAAGAGCCCGACACGGGCGTATCGGGTAGAGCTCCTGCCCGGTACCAGGTTAGGGTAACCTTAGGGGTCCACTGATGTATATGGACCTCCTAAATCAAGGAGACCGATACTTATCTTTCCCTTTTTACTAATTTTTACTTTCATTTCCCTATGCATTGTAACTAAACCTTTTACTCTCTTTAAGCTTATTGGAATCTATGGAGTTTATCTCATGTTGTTCTATGTATGGCTCCTTTTTGTTGGATGATTTCTTTATAGCATCTGAACTCTAGTCTCTTCTTTTGGATCATGCTTTTGACTAGCTATCGAATCATGTTTCCCGTTTTGACACCCTTGAGAGGGGGTTGTTGCAACTCTAGAGTTTAGTCTGATCCGGGTGTACAAGAGTACCCAGGATCAGGGCTGCTTCGGTTTACCTTACTGCTTTAATCTACATCCACTACCCTTGAGAGAGGGAGTTGGTACATGGTTAGAGGCATCCTCTTTGAGAGAAGAGAATGTAGGACATTTTCCGATGTTGCTTGTTATGCCTAAGTTTTCTTCCTTCATGCCTTACCTTGATGACAATTTTATTCTCCTAGCTTCTGATATACAAAACCCCTGTAAAAATTACAAAACCCTAAAATCATAATCTTTCTAGTAACTCCAATTGGAGATAGACTTTTAGTTTAATTTCTCTGTGGTGCTTTCTTGCTACAACCAAACCCATCCTTTTACCTATTTGATGTGCTTAGACAAGCGAAACTTGAGTTCCGAAGTGTCATTCTTCCTATCCCTGCGTTCGACCCCGAACTACTTTGACCATGTGCTAGTTGTGGGTGTCTCAGGCATTTGGGTATTATAAATTATAAAAGTCTGATGACTTAGACACGTCTCCACTCTCTAGACCCGCGTCTGAGGCTGATCAACTTTTTGGCACTGTTGTTGGGATAGGCAATGAAAACCATTCTACGAACTTGAGTTTTTCTTGCACTTTGCCAAAAACCTTGTACATATGCATATAAAACTATAAATATTTACTACACATAATGTTTACTGCACATAATATTTATGCAACACACTGATACCTTTTACATCTTTCTTCCTTTCTAGGTACTTTTCTTCCTTTCGCTAGGTCATCATTGCCTTTAGCAAGTAATGGCTGACCAACCTCCCGAAGCCCGCTCCCTGTGCTCATTTGTCTAAGTGCAGGAAAATGAGGAAAGGAATCCCGTTGTTACGCAACCCCTCAACATCACCAACTTTGAGTTGAAGCCTTCTTTCCTTCAGCTTCTCTAGCACAACAGGTTTGGCGGGAACACCCTCGACGAGAACCCGTACAACCATCTGACGACATTCAAGAGGACGTGCAACACCTTCAAGATCAATAGAGCCCCGTTGATGCATATCTACATCCAGTGCTTCCCGTTCTCTCTAAGGGATAAGGCACTAGAATGGTACACCAGCCTACAGGACGGAAGCCTCCTAGATTGGGAGCACTTTGCCAATGCTTTTATTTCCAAGTTCTTTCCTATTGAGAGGACAATCAAATGCCAGAATAAGATTACGAGGTATTCTCAGAAGCCATCAGAAAATCTTCATGAAACTTGGGAGAGATTTATGACCTATCAGCGTGAATGCCCTCATCATGGTTTTTCTGAACCCAAGTTGATCACCACATTTTAGAATGAGGCGTGTCCCACAGAGAGGAAGTCCTTGAACACTACAGCTAGTAGTGACTTCTTGGGACTCAGTGCTCAAAGGGCCAGGGAAATTATTTAAAACATGGCCACGAATCAACAGGATGGCGATTACGACCGGGATTCGACTAACCACACCACTCCAAGTGAATCTAAGGCTATGGAGGCCCTCGCAGCCAAGCTTGGTAAGATAGTGATAGATGTCCAGACCCTGAAAGAGCAAGGATACAAAGGGAAAGTTCAACATGAAGTCATAAAAAGTTGTACCACCTATGGAGAGCCAAATCACCTATCTGACTTCTGCCCACACACAGCACCCCAAGAAGGTTTTGATGAAATCAATGCAGAGAATGTGAGTTACGTCCAGTATCGAAGACCCGGCCATCCTGGTTTATCTTATGGGAACACCAGTGCTGCTGAAAACTCCCACCAGCTGATGGGAAGAAATCCCTCTGTAGGATCATCAAATCAGCAATGCCAGACGGGGTTCCAACAGCAGTGGACTTTCCAGACGAATCAGTAGCAAAGACAGTTTATGATGATAGAGTTGATGTCTTTTGCAAAAAGGCAAAATGAACTGAATGAGAAGATGCACAAAAGTTCAGTGGACAGTACGGTGATGTTGAAGCTAATGCAACAGAAGATGGGGGGCTTTTCATCCAAGATTGGAGAGCTCCATCAACATAATAAACAAATCGATCAGCAGCTAGCGAGTCTCGCCCAAACTATCAAACATCAGGTAGGGCATTTCCCCTCTAACACTGAAACCAATCCAAGAGGACATGAGACTGTGAAAATGGCAGTTTTGAGGTCAGGAACGATAATTTCACCATATGTTGAGAAGTTAGTAACGTCACCAACAGAGCCTGTCGAAGAAGTCAACCTAGAGAAAGAGAAAGAAGTTCCACTAAAGTCAGAGGAAGTAACTAAAGGCAAGGTCAATGAGGCCTCCTTTAAAGAGCGTCCAGACAAGTACGCACCCCGCGTACCTTTCCCCCATAAGCTGGTTAAAGCCCAGCTGAAGAAGAGATATGAGAAATTTCTGGCCGCAATAAAGAAACTGCACCTTGACATCCCTTTTCTGGATGCCATCGAAGACATGCCAACCTATGCCAAGTTTTTAAAGGATCTAATATTGAGGAAGAAGAGAGGTGAGGATGTAGAGACAGTGAAACTCGCACAGATGTACAGTTCCTTCATCATTGCAACTATGCCATCCAATAAGTGAGATCCTGGGGCCTTTGTGATCCCCTTTCAGGTCAGAGATAATCTAACTCGCAAAGGTCTGGCCGAGTTGGAGGTGAGCATCTGTCTGATGCCTCTGTCCCTTGCTAAAAGAATTGGGCTCACCGACATGGTGAGCACCAATATGAGAATCCAATTAGTTGATCATACCTTTACCAGGCCGGTCGGAGTTGTCGAGGATGTGCCTGTTCGAGTAGAGAGTTTCTTTATTCCTTGTGATATAGTTCTGATCGACACCGTAGAAGACCCCCGCTACCCCATAATCTTTGTGCGACCTTTCTTAGCTACCGGTCGAGCCCTGATTGACGTGGAGGCAGGTATGATTACAATCTAGGTTGGAAGAGACCATATCAACTTCAACATCCGAGATTGTATGAAGGCCCCCGCGTTCTTTGAATCTTCTTATTTCGTTGAAAGCTACCAACAGTTATGCGACGAAGTACAGAAGGAGAAGGCCATGGTAGATCCGCTTATGTGCGCCTTATCTGGCAAAGCACAAGAGGTCGAAGACCCGAAGGTCAAAGATTTGCTATCTCTTCTATATGTTGAAGGTACTTCCAAAGATGATGACCCTGTGGAGGCAGCCATGTATACTGCTCTCCAAAAAGACCCAGCCAGTGAACAAGAAGAAGAAATCCCGCCAGAACTGAAGGTTTTTCCAAGAGGTCCGAAATAGCATTTTTTAGATGAAGGGAGGATGAATCCGGTAATAATCAACTCAGAGTTGACCGATGGGAAAAAAGATCAGTTTCTTTTAGAGTTAAGGCCGCGGAGGAAAGCCTTGGGGTACTCAATCAGAGACCTGAGGGGTATAAGTCCCTCCGTGTGCATGCACAGAATCCATCTGGAGGAGGACTCCAGGCCGTATGCCCAGCCACAGAGAAAGTTAAATGATAAGCTTCGAGAAGTTGTCAGTAAGAAAGTGGTAAAGCTTCGAGACGTTGATATTATCTATGCTATTAGCGATAGTACGTGGATAAGCCCAATCCAGGTGGTTACAAAGAATGGAGGTATGTTTTTGGTCAAGGGAGATGACAAAGTCGAGATCGCCACCAAGATGGTTACCGGCTGGCGGATATGTATCGATTATCGTAAGCTAAATGTCGCCACCCGCAAGGACCATTTCCCCCTTCTGTTCATTGATCAGATGTTGGAGCGCCTGGACCATCATTACCACTTCTGTTGGTTGGATGGATACTCAGGTTTCTATCAGATCCCCATTCACCCTGATGACCAAGAGAAGACCACCTTCACTTGCATATATGGAACTTTTGCCTTTAGAAGGATGCCCTTTGGGCTCTGTAATGCACCTGCTACCTTCCAGAGTGTATGAATGCAATTCTTGCTGATCTCCTCGAAGAAAAAATGGAAGTATTTATGGATGATTTCAGTGTGTACAGTAGCTCATTTGATGACTACCTGAACAACCTGTTGCTTGTGTTGAGAAGGTGTGAAGAGCAAAGCCTAACTCTGAATTGGGAGAAATGTCATTTCATGGTTTGAGAGGGCATAGTCCTGGGGCACAAGGTGTCCAACAGAGGTATTGAGGTCGACCCGTCCAAAGTTGAGGCGATTGCTAAGCTCCCTCTGCCCACAATAGTTACAGGTATCCGTAGTTTCTTGGGTCACGTCGGCTATTACCGACAGTTTATTAAAGATTTCTCAAAGATAGTGAAACCTCTTTCCCACCTCTTCGTGAAAGATGTGAAGTTTGACTTCACAGATGAGTGCATGGAGGAGTTCTCCAGGCTGAAGGATGCTTTAGTATCTGCACCTATTCTCCAGTCCCCTGACTAGAATCTTTCATTTGAGCTTATATGCGACGCCAATGACTTCACCATTGGTGTTGTTCTAGGCCAAAAGAAAGACAAGAAGCACCACGTCATTTTCTACGCAAGTAAGACCTTAGACGAAGCTCAGTTGAATTACACGACTACTGAAAAGGAGATGCTGGATATTGTGTATGCTTTTGACAAGTTTAGGTCCTACCTCATGGGTTCCAAGGTAATAGTGCATACCGACCATGGGGCCATCAAGTACCTAATGCAGAAAAAGGACGCTAAGCCCAAGCTACTACGTTGGGTGTTGTTGTTATAGAAATTTGATCACGAGATAAAAGATAAGAAAGGTTCAAAAAATGTGGTCGCGGACCACCTCTCAAGGATTCGGGTGGAAGATCACCACTCACTGCCCATCAATGAAAGTTATCCCGATGAATCCATCTATGTTGCCCAGACGGCCAACCCTGAGGGGTCGTGGTATGCAGATTTCTACAATTACCTAGCTTGTAAACAACTTCCCCCGGACATGTCTTATAATCAGAAGAAGAAATTCTTCTCTGATTTAAAGAATTACTACTGGGACGATCCTTTGTTGTTTAGGCGTTGCGCCAATGGCTTATATTGAAGATGTATACCTGAGGAGGAAGCCCCCAAAATTCTATTTGAGTGTCACTCCTCTCCCTATGGAGGACACCTGAGAGGCGAGAGGACTAATGCTAAGATCCTCCAGTCAGGTTTCTACTGGCCAACTCTGTTCAAGGATGCGCATTCTTATGTGAAGTCCTACAATGAATGTCAACGAACTAGAAACATCTCTTGCCAAAATGAGATGCCACTTTCAGATTGGATCGAGGTTGAGATCTTCGATGTATGGGGTATAGATTATATGGGGCCCTTCCCTTCTTCCTATGGTTTTAAATATATCCTAGTTGTGGTTGATTGCGTCTCTAAGTGGGTTGAAGCAGTGTCTGCCATTATGTGCGATGCTAAAGCAGTAAGAAAGCTTTTTACTAATATTATCTTTCCAAGATTCAGAGTGTCGAGAACTGTCATTAGTGATGGGGGATCTCACTTTGCAGAGAAACAGTTTGAATCCCTCTTGCGGAAGTACGACATACATCACAAGGTCGCAATGCCATACCATCCACAGACATCTAGATAGTTTGAGGTCTTTAATCAAAAAATCAAGCAGATTTTAGAAAAGACAGTTGGCTAGTCCCGCAAGGGCTGGTCGGCTAAACTAGATGACGCTCTTTGGGCATACAGAACATATTTTAAGACATCTTTGGGTACCACACCCTACCGCTTGATTTATGGGAAAGCATGCCACCTTCCCTTGGAGATGGAGCATAAAGCGTTTTGGGCGATCAAGCGCCTCAACATGGACCCGACGCTAGCTGGAAAGAAAAGATTTCTTTAGCTTCAAGCGCTTGAAGAATTAAGACTACATGCCTATGAAAATGTAAGGATCTACAAGCCAGGAACCAAGATTTGGCATGACGCCCACCTGAGGAAGAAGGACGTCAATAAAGGTGACAAAGTTTTATTATTTAAATCTTCTATCCGCCTCTTTCCAAAAAAGTTGCAAACCCGATGGTCTAGGCCTTTCATCGCTGCAAAGATCTATCCATCCGAAATGATGGAGCTCTATGACAAAGAAGATCCGGCAAAAGTTTCTCCAGTGAACGGGCATAGAGTCAAGAGGTTTTATGAAGATGAAGCATTTGTCTGAAGATCAGAGATGCCCCTACAGGATGCTGAAGCTACAACTGCCGAGGTAGAGTAGAAGGATTTGAAGTTGTCGAGCTGACGACACAAACCATAGCGCTCTTCGGGAGGCAGCCTAAATCTTTACTTTTCTAGCATAGGATGTTATTTCCTTTCCTGCAGAAAAACATTACGAACATTATCATTGTAATAAGGCCCGAGTTAGTGTATGCGCCACATACACAGACTCACTTGTTTTGTGGGCCACCGACTCAGTTTTATACATATAGCTTGGTGAGTAATACCATTTGAGGCTGAAAGTTTACTCTTGTTCCAATGATTTTTTACCCACCACGCGCTTTCTAATTTCTTTTTTTCCTACCTTTGTTTTGCTTTAGCCTTAGCTTTTTTTGTTGTTGCATATCGGTCATGTATGTTGAATGCACCCTTTTTGCTCTAAACGACGTGCTTTATGAATGTTGTATCACCCAACCAGTTCTCTCGTATCAGGACCAACCTTTACCCTTGCCCGACACCGTGGGTAATGGGAATAAGGGTTGTATCAGGCATGAGTATGGGGCGACGCATATCGCACAGCACAACGCGACTCTGATATCGGGCAAAAATGAGTGGAAAGGAAGCGTGTGTCAGCCAGCACAAAGATTCCACGTGACATGCGCTAGGCATGGGAAGGCAAATTGCTTCCCAACATGATGGATTAGACTGGTCTTACCGTATTATGGAAAACAATGTGCTTATCGCGCAACACATGTCCCAGTTTTACCCATTTACCCCGCTCGCCATGGCTATATATAGTAACTTCCGTTTGACCATATCAGGCACAAAATTTACTTTTCACCTACCCCTGTATCATGCATCCTTGTGCTTACTCTAGCTCTCATGTCAACCATCCTCTTCTCGATACCCATTTTGCGCATTGGCCATCTCCCGCCCGATACAGGTATAAACCCGATACACACTATTGTGTCGTTCAAACGTTCGTGTCGGGCCAACTGTATCGGCCAGGTCTTATCACGTGATATCTTTTCCTTGGTAAGGCTCGTGTCGGGCATAAGGCTTGAGCTTTGTATCGAGTTTGTATACCGCCCAGATCGTGTCGGCCAAGACATGTATCACGTGACACTCTTTTTCACTAGGCATGTGTCGGGCAATAGATATTGCTTAGTGCCGAGTTTTTCCTTTCACACGACTTATGTCACCCAGATTATTTTACAAAGATGTTTTAGCTTGTATTGCCCGACACCCTATCGTATCGGGCGACACCTTTTTCTTATGAGCCCATGTTGGGAAGAACCCTTACTTATACCGTGCTTTATCTTATCGCGCGATAGATTTTTGTTTACTTCACCGCTTTGAGATCACATCGGCTTTTGAACTTTACCCAACAATACATGTACCGCGCAACATCCATATCGGGCAGGGCTTGTTTTATTAAAGAATCCGATATCATCCTGCCCTATCGGCCAGACGTCATGTCGGGCGATAAGATGTGTTTACCTCTGCCCGATACTGACTTGTTTGTATCAGGTATTTGATGTGGCTTATATTATCGCACTAACAAACTCACTTAGGGTTGAAATCCCTGAGTTTTTAACCAAAACAACGTGCAATAATACCACCCGCAAGCGGACGAGTCTTATCGCAGTATAGTTGAGGATCGAATCCCAAGGGACAACATTTTTAAGAATCTTTCTCTGGTCGAATCTATTTGAATCAAGACTAATATTTAGAATAAGGTTGGTTGAATTGAGTTTAATAAAACTAAAAGCAAGGATAGTAAAGAGCAGGATTAAAGGTTGATTAAAGATTAATGATGGAAATCGTTGGGATGGTCCCGGGTTTCACCACCACTACACATGCAATCACATCTAAACATCAAACATCCATGCAAGATATAACCATTCAAATAGAGCTGCTACAGAACCCCCCATACGGGCGTCAGGTTCGCATAAGCATCACCTTAGGTATCAGATGTCTCGTCACCATCCAGATCACATACTTACGGCTCCGAAGATACAGAAATCCAAATGAGGTTGTGAGCCCCCTATATAGGTGTCAGGCACACAGAAGCCTCACCGTGGGCTAGATGGCTCGTCACCACACGGATCATACACTTACAACCTCAAGGAATCCCATTCTATCTCTAGTTTGGGAGTCAACCGCATTAATCGACATTCAAAACCTATGCATTGAAGTTCTCGCAACATAGGAAATGAACAAGATACATGCAAGAAGGTGATCAATCCACAAGAACACATTGACGATTTTTAATGAAATGGAAGATTATATACATGCCATAGGATGTTTAACAAAAGGATATGAAAGCATGGGCAGCGAGGCTAGTCCCCACACCCCAGCGAAGGTAAACTACTCGCTCATGGTGAGAGAAACAAGAATAACAAGAGAGAGAGAGAAGTTTATTCCATGAGCATGGTGAAGATGATGATCGTAGCTCAGTGGAGAACCGGTCTTCTACACAAAATCGGAGCAGATCCAGAAGAAGAGAGAAGTACACCACGATAGATGGGGCAGATCTTCTCTCTCCACCTTCTCTTTCTTCTCATGGACCTTGCTCGCAGTAGGAGGAGCAGCTTGTGGACGAGATGGCAGTGTAGAAATGGCGTAGACGCACCAGATCTAGACCCAGATCTAGACCCAGATCTAGATCTAGATATGAACGAGGTGGCTTACAGATCTGAGTCTTCACTCCAGATATGGGTGAACAAACTACAAAACCACCACGGGGGTAGGTTCTTGGCTATGGAGATCGTCTCCTTAGGCCCAGGACAGACCTACAACCTAATGGTGTATGGAGATGATGATTTGACTGACTGGAGTCGTGTTCTATTTATAGGCAGGTTGGGCACCGACGTAGATTCGCGGCCTTAGTAATTCTATAGTAGGTCGTGGCCTTTTGAATGATGCCGCGGTCTTGGATTTTTTAATGCTAACAGCAGGTCGCGGCTTTTCTATCACAGACCGCGGTTGTGGCTTCATTTTGCCGCGGTCGCGGTTAAGGAATGACAGGTCGCGATAATGAAGATGGTCATGGCCCTCTCTTTCGCTATGAGCTCTGTCGGGATCTGCTCATGGTGGAGTAGGCTCCTGGTCGCATCATCATTGCTTGATGGGTGGATGTTGATCGCGAGTGGTGAAGGGATCAGTCACGATCACTGGAAGTAGTAGGTTGATGCTGCAGTAGGAAGAGGAGAGCGGCAGGGTGGACCGCGGTGTGGGTGGAGTTGTTGGCGTCGATCGCTGCTGAGCTGTGGATGCAGGCAGTTCTGGAGGTTGAAGAAGGGTGGTGGTTGCAGGTGCTGAAGTGCAGAGGTTGGATGGAGATATGCTACTGCTGTGAAATCCAGGTTGAAGCGAGGGTATCTTGACCTAGCTACGGTCATGGGGGTTATCACCGCGGGTCGCGGTGCGTTTGAACATGATCTGGTTGCGATGTTGATGCAGTTATGATAGAGAAGTGCACTGATCACGGTCTTAGAGAGAAGAGGTTGCCGCAGTCACAGGGTTTGTGGAGATCGTAGGCGATTGGTCGTGGGTATTGCCGCGGTCACAGCTTGTGGAACTACAGGTCGCGATGTGTGCCACCGCGGTCGCGGTTAGTTGTAGGTCACGGCTCTGGATAGGAGAGACCATGGGCGGAGGGAGGATCGCGGGTAGGGGATAGAAGAGGTCATGATCAAGAGGGAGGCAGGTCACAGGTATTGCCGCGGACAGGTGGCTTAGGCAAGATCACGACCAGGCTCTGAATCGCGATCGCGATTAGGTCATGCTGGGAGAAGAGAACGACCCACTGACAGCTACTGACCCCAAGCACGCTCGAACAGACCGAGGCCCAAAATAGGGTATTGGGCTGAGGAGACAAGGTCCAAATGCCCAAAGTGACTTGCACAAAGGTGCAAAAATTCAATGAAAATAGGGATAATTCTAATTAAGCCAAGTTAATGAACATATTAGAAGATAAAGCCAATAAATGCATGAATGCGACCAAAACTGGGCTAAACGAGATGATTGAACCAAGATGAATATGCATTCATCAAAATACCCCGAACTTAAATGTTACTCGTCCTCGAGTAACAAAAATAAAGAACGCCCACCGGATGAATACTTTCAACTCGTGTGATCACTTCATCTTCACATCACGATGGTTTCTTTTATGCTCGGTATGACTAAGTGTCTTAACATCCTGAGATCACAGAACACATTTCACCATATCTTCGTTCCCGAGTTCACTTCCCAATATCACTTCCTCTCTACTTTTTCCAAAATCAAGCATGTCAGGGAGTTTCGTAAGAGTCCATAGATACCCACATAACAACAAGTGTGCCCCTGATCTGACACTGGTGTTTTCAGGATCAGGGAGGCATTCATTGTTCCTTTAGGTGGAAACGGGAGTGAAGGGTGGTACGGAAGGAAGAAATAAATCTCTCCTCTATTCGACTCAATATTTTTATTATATGATTTGCAATTTCATTGATTGCATTTTTTGTGTGAATCTCTCCTCTATTCGACTCGAGATTGCATTTCTTTTTTTGTGTGCTTTGGCATCTTTTCTTGGTGATACGCCCCTATTTCGTAGCGAGGGGTATGGAAGAAGCGTAAAGAGAGACAGAGTGTGCCACCGTGAACTTAGGGTTTGGCACTATATTGGATATTTTTGTTTGTTTTTTATGAGCGGCGGGGTAAGAAGATGATCGAAGAAGGGTAGAAGAGAGTTCATATCAGAATGCAACTTGATTTACAATTCAGTGCATCGGGTCGTTCTCCTTATCATACTCTGCTCAAATAATGACTTGATGAGGATCCAGTGGAGATTCCATGCTATTGTTCCACTAGTCAGTTAGGAAGCACAACATGTTTGATCCCTCTCAGTTCGACATATACTTGCCATATCCACTGATCATGATGTTAGGATTCATAAGCTTCACACGGTGATTTCTAATCGTTGGCTAGTTTCAGAAATTGTTCTCCTTGAGGCTTCACTTCGAATAAGTAGGGTATAATGATTCAAAATTGCATGGAAATCAGGATAGCCGGCTAAGTAAAGGCTATGATTGAAACAAAAGCGTCAAAACTTCATCATGTTTCTATACAAACAACTATGAAAACTTTTGAAAATTTTGAAAATTTTTGAAAAATTTGCTCAAAATTTCAACGATGAAATCTTAAGTCTGAAACGGATAGGAGAGGGTGGAAATTAAAGTACGTACCACCCACCCTCCACCCCGAACTTAGAAATTTGCTCGTCCCGAGCAAACTCTAAATCCGAGATGGAGGGGTAAACTCGTGCTGGTTGGTCCACCATATGTGGTTGCATTCCTTTCGGCGACGCGTCTTCCATCTGAAATCTCAAAAATGGAAACTATCAGAACTTAAGACTACATCTTGTGATGTATTGTCTACCAGGTGCAAAATTCTCTAAAAACATAACTAAAAGTAAAAGCTAAGTTAAAGATCAGGTTGCCTCCTGAAAAGTGCCTTTATTTTACGTCGATGGCTCGACGTGATTTCTTCAGTTTTCGGGTAGATATGTCGGTTTGGACAGATTCATCAATTCCTCAGTGCTGGTATCGGCTGTGGTGAAATATCTCTTCAAGCATTGTCCATTTGCCACAAAATCACCTGACATCTCACTCCATAAGGTAAATGCACCATGTGGGTGGATGCTCTTGACAATGTATGGTCTCGACCATCGAGAACAGAGTTTTCCTGGGAATAACTTCAATCTTGAGTTGAACAGCAGAACTTGGTCTCCCACTTGAATGTCCTTCCTCTTCAGATGACCATCATGCCAAAGTTTTGTGCGTTCCTTGTAGATTCATGCATTTTCATAAGCTGTCATTCAAAGTTCATACAACTCTTGAAGTTGCAGAATCCTAGCCTCACCGGCTTTCTTAATGTCAAAATTCAATTGTTTTATTGCCCACCATGCTTTATGTTCTAGTTCTACGGGCAGGTGACATGATTTTCCATAGATAAGTCTGAAGGGTGTTGTTCCAAGAGGAGTTTTGAACGTGGTTTGGTAGGCCCATAAAGTGTCATTGATTTTCACTGACCAATCCTTTCGGTTGCGTCCTACTATCTTTTCCAAGATAGCCTTGAGTTGACAGTTCGAAACCTCTACCTGCCCACTTGTTTGTGGGTGGTAGGGGGAAGCTACCTTGTGTGTTACACCATATCTTCTGAACAATGCTTCAAAGATTCTTTCCAGAAAATGAGAACCTCTGTCGGATATCACGGTTCATGGGATTCCAAAACGGGGAAAGATAATATCTTTGAACATTTTAATGATTGGTTTTGAATCGCTAGTGACGGTTGGTATGGCCTCTACCCATTTAGAGACATAATCCATAGCAACTAGGATGTAGGAAAATCCATGTGAGGATGGGAATGGGCCCATGTAGTCCACTCCCCAAACATCAAAAATCTCGACTTCTTGCCATAGCTTAAGTGGCATCTCATCCCTTTTCGTAATGTTTCCCGTTCTATGACACTTGTCACATGACAACACAAAGTTATAAGCATCTCTGGATATGGTTGGCCAAAAGAAACCACATTGCAAAACCTTCAAAGAAGTTTTCTTAGAACTCATATGGCCTCCGACTGGGCCTGAGTGGCATTGTTCTAAAATAAGTTGGGCTTCTTCCTCAGTGATACAATGTATGTAGAGACCATCAGCACAAAGCTTGAAGAGGTACGGTTCATCCCAGTGATATTGCTTCACATCATGCATGAATTTCTTTAGAGCATTGCCAGTACACTTAGGGTGGATGACACAAGCGGCAAGGTAGTTCACATAGTCCGAGTACCAAGGAGTAGCTTCTGAGACTTTCATAAGCTGGTCATCTGGAAGAGAGTCGTTGATTGGGAACTTCTCAGTTTCCAGAGTGTGGATACAACTTAAGTGGTCTGCTACAACATTTTTTTTTCCTCTCTTATCTCTAATCTCAAGATCAAATTCTTGCAATAAGAGAATCCATCTTATTAGCCTTGGTTTTGCATCTTTCTTTTTTAGAAGATAAGGAATAACAGTGTGATCGGTGTAGACAATCACCTTTGAACCAATGAGGTAGGATCTAAACTTATCAAAGGCATATATGACTGCTAGGAGTTCCTTCTCAGTAGTTGTGTAGTTCCTTTGAGCTTCGTCAAGGGTCTTCGATGCATAATAGATGACATGATGTTTCTTCTCTATACATTGGCCCAGAACGGTGCCCACAACGTAATCACTGGCATCACACATAATTTCGAATGGGTGATCCCAATCCGGGGCTCGGATGATGGGTGTTGTTGTAAGGGCATGCTTTAGGTTGTTGAAACTCTTGATACATTCTTCATCAAAATGGAAATCAGCATCCTTCAACAACAATTTTGTCATGGGCTTAGTTATCTTTGAGAAGTCCTTGATAAACCTTATGTAGAAGCCTGCATGACTAAGGAAAGCATGAACGTCTCTTACATTGGTTGGGATAGTGAGTTTAGAAATCACTTCGATCCTTACTTTGTCAACTTTGATTCCTCGATTACTGACCCTGTGGCCAAGGACAATACTTTCTTTTACCATAAAATCACATTTCTCCCAATTAAGCACTAGATGTTTTTCTTCGCATCATTTGAGGACAAGGGAGAGGTGCCTTAGGCATGAATCATATGAATCCCCATATACAGAGAAATCATCCATAAAAACTTCCATAATAGTTTCGGTTAGCCCAGCAAATATGGCTGCCATGCAACGTTGGAAGGTTGAAGGCGCATTACAGAGTCCAAATGGCATCCTTCTAAAGGCGTATGTTCCAAAGGGGTAGGTAAAAGTGGTTTTCTCTTGGTCATCTGGATGTATAGGGATTTGATAAAATCCAGAGTAACCATCGAGATAGGAGAAATATTCATGATGAACCAATCGCTCTAAGACTTGATCTAGGAAAGGCATCGGAAAATGATCCTTGCATGTGGCCTTGTTCAATTTTCTGTAATCGATGCACATCCTCCACCCGGTTACTGTTCGGGCGGGGATGAGTTCATTATCTTCATTTCGTATCATAGTAGTGCCACCCTTCTTTGGAACGACATGTACAGGACTCACCCAAGGTGAGTCAAATATTGGATAGATGATTCTGATAGTGAGCAACTTGATAACTTCACGGCGGACTACTTCCTTCATATTAGGATTCATCTTCCATTGATGCTCAACTGTCGGCTTGTGGTCTTCCACCATAGGGATTTTGTGCATGCAAAGCGCTTGAATGACCCCGGTGAGATCGCTCATCTTATAGTCGATAGCTTTCTTTCTTTCCTTTAATTCTTTCAGGAGTTTATCTTCTTGTTCGGTCGTTAGATCAGAATTTATAATAACTGGACAAACCTTGAGATCATCCAAAAACACATATTTAGGTCCCTCAGGAAGGGGCTTCATTTTAGGGGCTTCTGGCTTCTCACATGGCACTTCAGATACATTCACAACTTTGAGTTCCTCGAACTTAGCTTCAGGATCTTCTTCTACAGATTCGAGGTGAAGGATACAATCCTTAACTTGTTCATTGATGAAAATTTCAGCAGATGGGTTTGTTAGTGCCACTTCTAAATGATCATCTTGTTCATATTCCTCTTGTGTGACAAGAGACATTTGCTCAATGCAATCAATCAAATAGACTTCTTCCTGCATGCTCGGTCTTCGCATGCTTTCAAAAACTTTGAACTCGAGGGTTTCTTTCCCTAGTCTGAGTAATAAGGTCCCTGCTTCAACGTCAATCAAAGCTCTTGTAGTGGCAAGGAACGGACAGCCAAAGATAAGAGGGTATCTGGCATCTTCTTTTATGTCCATGATGACAAAGTCACAAGGGACATAAGAGTCTTTTCCAACCTTGACAGGGACATCTTCGATGATTCCCAAAGGAAGAGTCATAGAGTTATATGCAACTTGTATGGTCATTCCAATTGGGAGAAGTTCTGCAAACCCTAGACTCTTACAAAGGCTAAGTGGCATGATAGAGATGCTAGCACCGAGATCGACCAATCCCTTCTTACATGAAGAGTCACCGATATGGCATGAAATCCCAAAGGATCCCGAGTCTTTCTGCTTCTTGGGCATTTTACTCTGAATGATATCAGAAGTAGTTGATGCTAGCTTAACTGTCTTGTATTCTTCAGTTATGTACTTCCTTGTGAGGAGAGACTTTAAGTACTTAGTCCAAGCTGGTATCTCAGCCAGCACATCTAGAAAGGGTATATCTACATGAAGCTTCTTCATAGCTTTTTTGAACTTGTTGAATCGAGTATCGAGCTTTGTCTGCTTCAAACGAGCTGGGAATGGAGGATGGGGCTTGTATACTGGCACATCCGGCTCAGGTGTGTCTTCTGCCTCTGCATCCAATGGTTCCTCCAATCTTTCTTTGTCTGTCTTATCAACGGTTGGTTGTTCCTTCAGTTGAGACTCAGGTATTGTAGAGTCTTGGGCATTCACAAAATCATCATCGTTTGTTTCCACTATTGGTATCTTAGCAGGGGGTCAGAATAGTCTTTTCCAGACCTGGTGGTGACAACTTTCAATTGCTCTGGGTGCTTAGGATTGTTCTCTGGTTGTCTGGCAAGGGTTCCAGCAGGTGGCTTCATGCTAGCCGCAAGTTGAGCTAGTTGAGATTCAATAGCCTTCTGATGGGCTTGCTGGTTAGCTATCATAGTCTGTTGCGACTGCATCATCTTCTCAATAGCTAACAATTTGTCATTAGGAGAGATGGGACTGGCTTGTTGCCCTTGTTGTTGCTGTTGATAGGGGACTTGGTTGGGGCTTTGAAACTGAGAATTGTTCTGATGATTGTTGTAGTTTCTATTATGGAAGTTACCTATGAAGTTCCCTTGATTCCCAAAATTCTGTTGTTGGTTATACTGGAATCCTGGCGGGCCTCGTTGTTGAGTATTTGAACCAAATTGTCACGAGTTCTCCGCTCCATAAGGATTTCCATATTGAAAACCTGGATGGTTCCTATTCTGATTCGGATTATAGTACCCTTGACCAGTGATAGTGTTGACAGCATTCAGATTTTCCATTTGACCATTATCTCCTTGGGCACATGTATTGCTCAAAACAACATCATAGAGAATGTTACAGGCTAGAGTAGAATGATCAGCTCCTTTACATCCTTCACAGAAGAGTGAAGCTGACTTAACTTGCTCTTGTTGTCGAGGGGGTGAACATCTTCTTTCATAAGCTGCGAGAGATGATTCTAGATGGTCTTGCTTGGCGACTAGGAGTTTGATAGATTCAGTGATAGACTTGTACTTGGGTGTTGCTTTGGCCATAGCTAACTTCAGCACTCCTTTGCCAACAGGTCTACCCCAGTTGGCTTGGTTTTCAGCTCCAAGGGTGACAACCTTCCATGCGCTATCATAACTCTGACGCATGAAGTTTCCTCCAGACGAGGAATCCAAAAACCTCTTAATATCATCGTCCACACCTCTATAAAAGATTTCAATGAGTTGATTCTTTGGAATGCCATGGTGTGGACACTTGCGTAGAAGCTCTTTGTATCTTTCCCATGCTTCAGCTAGGGATTCTCCAGGGACCTGGGTGAATTGTGTTATTCGGCCCCTGATTTTATAGGTGAGAGAAGGTGGATAAAACTTTTCCAGAAAAACATTTTGAAGTTGTTCCCTAGTGGTGATGGGTTTGCATTGCAAGGAGTTATACCAACTCATGGCTCTATCGGCAAGAGAGTATTTGAAGCGACAGAGTCTGATGGCATCATATGTGACTCCATTTTGCTTCGTCATGGCACATAGATCTATGAACCTCAGAAGATGTTCTTGACTATCTTCTCCTTGCTTACCATAGAAAGGACTGTTTTGAAGCAAAGTGACCCAATATGCTCTTATCTCAAAATTCAGAGTGTTGATGGGAGGAGGTTGCATAGGGTGGTGAATGTCAGCAGCTTTAGGGATTGAGAACTCCCTAAGGTCTTTTTGTAGCTCAGCTTGTTGAGCTGATGCTTGAGCAGCTTGGATTTCTTCTTGAACTGCGGATCGGGCTTCTTGCATAAGCCTATCTCTTTTTGCATTAAGGGCTTGAGCTACCCTTCTAGCAATTTCCTCCTCTTGAGCCATTCTTGCTTGGTTCTCTCTGTACTGACGGCGAAAGGTTCTGTCTATCTTAGGGTCAAAGCTAGCAGAGAGTCCGGGACTGTCCGAGCGGCGCATACAGTAGACTTTGTGGGTACCTAGGATGAAAAGATCTTTTGCTAGTGAGATGGACGGAGTAGAACCAAATTCAAGTTTATATGATCGATAGTATCAAAAGTAAAGAAAACCCTAAATTAGTCCCAAAAGAACTAGATTTAACTAGACAGTTCTGTTGTCCCCAACAACGGCGCCAGAATTTGACGTGAATTATATTATCGCACTAACAAACTCACTTAGGGTTGAAATCCCTAAGTTTTTAACCAAAACAACGTGCAATATTACCACCTGCAAGCAGACGGGTCTTATCACAGTATAGTTGAGGATTGAATCCCAAGGGACAACATTTTTAAGAATCTTTCTCTGGTCGAATCTAGTTGAATCCAGACTAATATTTAGAACAAGGTTGGTTGAATTGAGTTTAATCAAACTAAAAGCAAGGATAGTAAAGAGAAGGATTAAAGGTTGATTAAAGATTAATGATGGAAATCGCTGAGATGGTCTCGGGTTTCACCACCACTACACATGCAATCAAATCCAAACATCAAACATCCAGGCAAGATATAACCATTCAAATAAAGCTACTGTAGAACCCCCCATACGGGCGTCAGGTTCGCGTAAGCATCACCTTAGGTATCAGATGTCTCGTCACCATCCAGATCACATACTTACGGCTCCGAAGATATAGAAATCCAAATGAGGTTGTGGGCCCCCTATACAGGCGTCAGGCACACAGAAGCCTCACCGTGGGCTAGATGGCTCGTCACCACATGGATCATACACTTACAACCTCAAGGAATCCCATTCTATCTCTAGTTTGGGAGTCAACCACGTTAATCGACATTCAAAACCTACGCATTGAAGTTCTCGCAACATAGGAAACGAACAAGATACATGCAAGCAGGTGATCAATCCACAAGCACACATCGACGATTAACAACGAAATGGAAGATTATATACATGCCATAGGATGTTTAACAAAAGGATATGAAAGCATGGGCAGCGGGGCTAGTCCCCGCACCCCAGTGAAGGTAAACTACTCGCTAATGGTGAGAGAAACAATAATAATAAGAGAGAGAGAGAAGTTTCCTCCATGAGCATGGTGAAGAAGATGATCGCAGCTAAGTAGAGAAACGGTCTTCTACACAACGTCGGAGCAGATCCGAAAGAAGAGAGAAGTACACCATGACAGACGGGGTAGATCTTCTCTCTCCACCTTCTCTTTCTTCTAGTGGACCTTGCTCGTAGCAGGAGGAGCAGCTCGTGGACGAGATGGTGGCGTAGAAATGGCGTAGACGCAGCAGATCTAGACCCAAATCTAGATCTAGATCTGAATGAGGTGGCTTGCAGATCTGAGTCTTCACTCCAGATCTGGGTGAACATGCTGCAAAACCACCACGGGGGCAGGTTCTTGGCTATGGAGATCGTCTCCTTAGGCCCAGGATAGACCTGCAGCCTAACGATGTATGGAGATGATTATTTGACTGACTGGAGTTGTGTTCTATTTATAAGCAGGCTGAGCACCAACTTAGATTTGCGGCCTTAGTAATTATGCAGCAGGTCGCGGCCTTTTAAATGATGTTGCGGTCGTGGCTTTTTTAATGCTAACAGTAGGTCGTGGCTTTTCTATCACAGACCGTGGTTGTGGCTTCATTTTTTTGTGGTTGCGGATTTTTCCGCGGTCGCGGCTTTTGCCTTGATTGTGGCTAAGGAATGATAGGTCGTGATAATGAAGATGGTCATGGCCCTCTCTGTCGCTATGAGCTCTGTCAGCATCTGCTCATGATGGCGTAGGATCCTGGTTGCGGCGTCATTGCTTGATGGGTGGATGTTGATCGCGAGTGGAAAAGGGATAGGTCACGATCACTGGAAGTAGTAGGTTGACGCTGTTGTAGGAAGAGGAGAGCGGCAGGGTGGACCGCGGTGTGGGTGGAGTTGTTGGCGTCGATCGCTGCTGAGCGGCGGATGCAGGAGGTTCTGGAGGTTGAAGAAGGGTGGTGGTTGCAGGTGCTGAAGTGCAGAGGTTGGATGGAGATCTGCTGCTGCTCTGAAATCCAGGTTGAAGCGAGGGTATCTTGACCTAGCTGCGGTCATGGGGGTTATCACCGTGGGTCGCGGTGTGTTTGAACATGATCTGGTTGCGATGTTGATGTGGTTATGGTGGAGAAGCGCACTGATCATGGTCTTGGAGAGAAGAGGTTGCCGTGGTCACGGGGTTTGTGGAGATCGCGGGCGACTGGTCGCGGGTATTGCCGCAGTCGCGGCATGTGGAACTGCACGTCGCGATGCATGCCGCCGCGGTCACGGTTAGTTGCAGGTCGCGGCTCAGGATAGGAGAGACCGCGGGCGGAGGGAGGATCGCGGGCAGGGGGACAGAAGAGGTCACGATCAAGAGGGAGGCAGGTCGCGGGTATTGTCGCGGATAGGTGGCTCAGGAAAGATCATGACTAGGATCTGAATCGTGATCGCAATTAGGTCATACTGGGAGAAGAGAACGACCCACTGACAGCTACTGACCCCAAGCATGCTCGAACAGACCAAGGCCCAAAATAGGGTATTGGGCCGAGGAGACAAGGCCCAAATGCCCAAAGTGACCTGCAAAAAGGTGCAAAAATTCAATGAAAATAGGCATAATTCTAATTAAGCCAAGTGAATGAACATATTAGAAGATAAAGCCAATAAATGCATGAATACGACCAAAACTGGGATAAACGAGATGATTGAACCAAGATGAATATGCATTCATCAGTATTCTCGTATTGCGTGGGATTCTTTTGATATAAACCCTTACCCGATATCGGTCTTTCGAGTGTTGCCTATCTTGCATTTGGCGACACGTCTTTGTTTTCCGCCCGATATCGGGCTAGGTGACCCATGTGGTAAATTTATTTCTTACCCCATTCTTGTTTAAAATTACAGAAATGGCCCGCACCAAGCAAACCGTAGTCCGGGTCGGCCATGAAGGTCAAAGGATCAATCCTGAGGCCACAACCGAAGCAACCACAACCGGGAAGAAGCGCCCAAACCCCGATACAGCGGGGCCGTCTAAGGCCAAAAAGCGACCCAAAGTAGAAGAAACACCAGCCCCAGCAACGACCTCAACCGCGGCTGCCGAACTAAGCCTTTGGATCATTCACCAGGCCAGTTCATGCCAAGAGACGAAGAGCATAGGTGGCGGTACACAGAGTTGGCAGGAAAAGTCTACCGGCCAACCTGCTTCTGCCACCAGTCATCCATCAATCAAATAGGCATTTTTGACAGGGTCAAGAATGTCCTAATAGCTGTCGGGCTGAGGAAGTTATGCTTCATCTACACCGCTTCATACACCAAACTCATGAGGGAGTTCATGTCGTCCCTCCGCCAGGTCAAGAATACACCAGAAGAAGCCAAAAGATTTGCGGACCAGACAGATTGAAGGGGCGCCTGTATAATGAGGATCATGATATCTTTGAGAGATTGCTCAAAGAGATCTTCTCCTCCAGTGAATCTCACCGTCCTAAACAACGGGGTCAGAATCACTCAAGGCGACGGGTTCAACCCAGTCTCACTCTAGAGGAAGCTAACTGGAGAGTCTTCATTCAAGCTGGGAAGCAAGATGGCGGCGATGCACTCCTGCTTTTGGAGAATAGTGCACAAGATCGTTGCATGCCTGCTCTTCAGTAAGTACGAAACAAGAAACTTGCACATTGAAGAGATCCACCTCATGTGGTATATGATGGAGGGGCGCACGATCAACTTGGGGCAATTCATGATCAACGTGCTACATCCAGTGAAGGATGCCACCAAGAACTACCATATGGGAGGGATCGTCAATCTGATCGTGGCAGGGTTAGGATACCCAAAGGATCTGCGTAGCCTGTCGAGGATGAGAGGTGACAACAGGATCGACATCAAGTTCCTAACAAGGGTGAACATCATCAAAAAGGAGGGCCACCACTATTTCTACAAGTTCACAAGGATGGACACCCTCCAGCCCCTCCCGCTCTGTGCCAACTACAACACAGAGAAGTTGATCTTCACCACATTAGAAATTGAAGTTGTGATAGTCGAAGCCGCTTACGCCGCCACTACAAGGATACAAGAAAGGGTGGCCGCTACAAGAAGGTCAATCCCTCTCGATGCTCAGTAGGACAAATCATCAACGATCGTCACCCCGCCGAGCCGTCCACCGCCATCATGCAACTAACAGTAGCCACCCCCAAAGCCACTGTTGCTGCTCCCGAACTAGCTGTAGCCACCACATAAACAACTTTCGTGGCTACTGAGGAAACATCGACGATCGTTGGAGTCATCAACACCACCGGGGAAAAAACAATGATGATATCCCCCGAGGATGCTGCCGCGGAAGAGAAAGTCATGGCTCCTGAAGCTTCAGTCGCACCTATGATGGTAGAAGTAGTTGCACAGCCGAACGCGCCCCACAGCAGTGACGATGTGTTCACTGAGCTCCTGGAGGCGGAGAACAGGGTTGTGCATCCAACACCGATGCTGCCACTTGTGACGCCGGTAATTGTTGTTGAGGAGGACGGTGAGAGTCGGATGGTAAATCAGCATTCGCCCACTTTGCTCCCCTCTCCACCACCCCAAACTGATGAGGCAGAAGCAATCACAAGGGTGCCAACGCCTCGCCCTAAAGCCACGCCCTCGTGGACGGTTCAGATGGACTTGGCCCCGATAGAAGACACACACTCTTCGGGTCGATCTTTTCACGCGAGGAGTGATACACGGACGAGAAGCCAACCAGCTACAACCCCTTCATCACTAGGGCAGATGTTCGGCCTCGAGTTCGACAACTTGCGAGAGGTAACAAGCAATCACACAGCTACATTCGCTTCCCTAACCCGCAAGCTCAATGTTTTCCAGAGGAGGCTCAATGTACAGGAGCACCAACTGCTAACTCTGGTTAGCCTGCCCGACCAACTAGAAGCGCTGAACAATACAATGCAGGCGGTGCTCCAATGCCTCGACACAATCAAAGAAAGGTTGAACTGGAGGGACAACCATCCCCGCTCAAGGCATCCCAGGATATCCCCTTCGCCCCCAAGCTCTGGCTCTCAACCTACATCTTCGGTGCCCCATCTGGATCGTCGTCTTCCTCCTCCTCCAGCGGGCCCTCCACAACACCCAAGGAAGAAGTGACAAATAAAACCATCGACAGGGATCCAACAGGACAAGAGAGTGTCCGCGGCATCGAAACCGTTGCTCCCATACCCTTCCTAGACCATCCAGAAGATGAAGACATATCTATCGAGCTAGAGGAGGGTTCATTAGAAGAATCAGAGGGAGAAGGGGGAGATAGATACTTCTTCATCAACAACAACCCCCCCAGAGTAAAGACTTCGACGGGAGATGCATTCTCTGTACCGTCGGAGATCCCTTCTTTCGAGATGGTTGATTTCAATAGGAGAGCCATCGGCTACCTGACGATCTGGGACCAGAAATTGTTGAACATGGTCCTAAGGCCGCAGGTAGATGAAGAAGTTGTCATCTGGAGCGATATTTACTTCTCTATACAACGAAGAGCACTAATAAGCATGTTCCACTCGCCAGCCGTCGTGGCGAAAGTGCTCTTCAGGGTCCTGGAGGGTGCAATGATAAAAAACATCACCATCAAGACAGGCCGACAATTTGTCTACAACGCCACCCCGACCTTGTCAAGAAGAATAATGGCAGGGGTGTACGACGTGAAGCAGGTGGCATATATGATCTAGCACATCGAAGAGCACAGTCCAAACCTAGTGTTGGCCCCTTACAAGAACAGAAAGAACAAGTTCCTTTGTGTGGCGGACATCTGCAACCACGAAGTCTCCCTCCTCTACTGCTACAACACAGAGGTCCCACACACATGACAAAGTTTTGTATGCCCCGAAGACAAACGCCTCAAATTTCTCCCGTTGCGTCTTCATCGAATAATTAAACAAGGAGTCTGATGTCATAGCAGCATTATGAACTTCTTCTCAATCTCAGACTTCCTACTCCAAGAGGAGCCAGGAAGCGAAAATAGCGCCTTCATTGTCCTGCATGCAATGGAGATGCTCAATATATTCGGATACATAAGGAAGCTCCAGGGGAAAAACTTCTACTAACTAAGAAGCACGTACGTGCTGTTGCTAATCAAGGACAAGTGCTACTTCCGAGACACAGATCTACCAGAGGAACTGCTGGATATAGATGCAAAGTCAGAATCTTCTCGTCCTGGAAGCTTTTCAAGAGAAAAAGTACAGATAGGCATAGACGTCTATGGGGCATGCAAGTAGATTGAAGTTCTGTGAGAAATACTTGCCAGCGAAGGCTCCGTTTTGCCTGATGTTTTAGAAATTGTGATCAGCGATTTTGACCGTTCCGCATGTGTTTCACTGTCTCAAGAACACGTCAACGAAATCCTCCTCAAGCTAGCTAATTCTACACCCGCAGACGTCATTTATGAGATAGACAATGTCGTAGTCCCTCTTGATGATCTTCAGGACTTAGTAAAGGCAGGAGGATGTCTAGCGTTGTCGATAGCATCAACCTACATCTAGATTCTACAGAAGAAGTTTGAACATGCCTACATCACCCATCTGATGGTGTTCAACAATATCTACATGGCTGACAAATCAGGAGTGAAGCAACTGTTTCTATACCGGATACATAGCCGCATGTCGCGCATCATCTTCTTTCCAATGCTACATTACAACCATTAGACGTTCCTAATGATGTACACTCGTACGTGAGTAGAAATCTTCTACAACAGCTCCGACACCAACAAAGACCATCCGGTGCAGTGTACATCAATCCTGTTGACACCCCTCGAGTGATTAGCAAGGAGATATTACATCGAGGTGGCAACGTTGATCCAACTATTCCTAGAGAACCCGAAGACCAAGTGGCACGAGCTTCAATGCTGCCACAACAGTCCACAACAAGCTCCACAATCAAATGACTGTGGCATCTACATGCTAGAATGGATCTCTAGATCGGTGGCGCTACAACAAACACCTGACAAACTCCACCACATCGACTATCACAGAAAACACGGACAATATGTGATGGAGATTCTATCTAACGAAGGCGCACACACTAGCTGAAACCTCACTGACCTATGTCTGCCCTTCCCTACTTATCTCACAACTCTGAGGACAGAGTGTGGGGCAAGTTTGGGGGGGTATTCTATAGCATCAGTGGGGGAGGTACTCAATTTCTTCCCCTTTTTGCCCTTCTATCTTTCTTACCAATACTCTACATATACATACATACGAAAGTCTAATAGAGAACAATACATACACAATTGCTTGTCTCTTGAAAACTGTACAAAACACTTTATAGTAAAAACTTGGTACGACTTTTTCCAGTCCATTATCTCCGTATCTAAGGTGGTGCATATTTCTATTTTGCCCTTTCTATGCCAATTTTGAAAAATCATCTCACAATAGCTAAGAGATGTGTATGTGAAGGAAAAAGCTGCCCAAACAGCGAACTCTTTTTTTTCTCCTACCCATCAAAAACCCCAAAAAGAGAGGGAACCATATGAGAGTGAATAAAAGCATTAGAGTTGTGCTAAAAAAACACACACTTGTATTTCCAAAAGTACCCCTCTTTAGGCATGGTAGATCCGGGGCAGTGGTATGTGGGATGTGAAATCACTACTCTAAAGCCAACTAGCTTGGACTGTAGGGACCACTTGCCTGTTAACGGACTTGTACCTGAATGGACTGATGGGAAGCAAGAAAAACCCAAAAAGCCTTAAGCCTACCCAAAAAACCCAACTTCCTACCCCTAAAGTTGTTTGGTGTGAAAGCTAACTTCGAAACCATGCACCAAAAGTCTCGCTGAGGCTGAAGAGAAATTTTTTACTTTATAAGGCAGGAAAAATAAATTCTGTTGTTCATAGTCAGACGTAATTTTCCCCAGGGGCATCTCAAAAATTATTTTAAACCCCTTGTCTGGAGACTACGCCTGGCTTTGAAGAAGTATCACAAACAAAGTTTTAAAACAGACATAGATTGATTGAGGACAATCAAAATGTTAAGTTTGGGGGAGTTGATAACACCCATTTTATGGTTGTTAAAGCCTATGTTTTACTATCAAAATTGCCTCCTAAATTGTCTTCCTCTCCGTTTTATCTCGTCATTTTTACAAAAATGACCCACACTATGCTCCTAACAATATTTCCCATCTTTTGTAAAGTTTTTCTAATATTTCCACCCAAAAAGCGCTAAATGGGCTCGTCTCGGCCCATCAACGAGCAACCAAACTGTCCCGACCCCTTTCTGGCAAAACGACACGCCCAGTACGTGTCATGGTCACTGCCTATCTCGGCAACAACCCAATACGGGTGTGTCACAGAAGGTGATACTGACGGACGACACGACTCTTACCCAACACGGAGCCTTACCCACCATGACCCGTCGCCTCGATAGAGTCTACCACGTGACAAGGTTTCCTATGTGGTGCAGTAGCTCGGTAGGACCTCTACCCAACAATGACCAATCGTGACTTACTCGCAACCCGACATGCATCGGCCCCTGTCAGTCATATCGGGTAAATGACGTATCGGCCTTCTCCCCAAAGCCAGAAAGACAAGGCAGGCAAAGGACATGTGGCTCCACGAGGACCGCAATCCCTCCCAACTGCTGCCTATAAGTAGAAGCTACAGGACTTTGATGGGATGAGTCAGAACCCTAAGAGAGCTAACTTTGGAAGCGGAGCTAGTGAGTGGAGTTCCCAGGCATGTCGGGTGATATTAGGTGAGCACACTCCCAACCCGAGAGGGGCGAGAGGAGTTCACTTAAAACCCGTCCCGGTAGCTGTAGCAACACGATGTGACCAAGAAGGCTACTCCAATGTGTTGGGTTCCTAGATGGGCCTCAACTCGAGACAGATCGCCCCTCTACACCCGATACAAGGAAGCCGAGAGCCTAAGTGTTTCCTAATCCGACATGATACTGAACCCAATACGGACCAACCGTCAAGGCATGTCTCCCGATAGGGTTGGCAACCCGACATGGATGTATCAGGTAGGGAGTCTTTCCTGATACATCCTAGCCATCGCGGCTCAGAACCCAACACGATCAAGAGCCCAACATGGGTGTATCGGGCAAAGCTCCTACCCGGTACCAGGTTAGGGGAACCTTAGGGGTCCGTTGCTGTATATTGACCTCCTAAATCAAGGAGACCGATACTTATCTTTCCCTTTTTACTGATTTTTACTTTCATTTCCCTATGCATTGTAACTAAACCTTTTACTCTCTTTAATCTTATTGGAATCTATGGAGTTTATCTCCTTTTTGTTGGATGATTTCTTTATAGCATCTGAACTCTAGTCTCTTCTTTTGGATCACGCTTTTGACTAGCTATCGAATCATATTTCCCGTTTCGACACCCTTGAGAGGGGGTTGTCGCAACTCTAGAGTTTGGTCTGATTCGGGTGTACGAGAGTACCCATGATCATGGCTTCTTTGGTTTACCTTACCGCTATAATCTACGACCACTACCCTTGAGAGAGGGAGTTGGTACATGGTTAGAGGCATCCTCTTTGAGAGAAGAGAATGTAGGACATTTTCTGATGTCGCTTGTTATGCCTAAGTTTTCTTCCTTCGTGCCTTACCTTGACGACCGTTTTATTCTCCTGGCTTCTGATATACAAAACCCCTATAAAAATTGCTAAACCCTAAGATCATAATCTTTCTACTAACTCCAGTTGGAGATAGCCTTTTAGTCTAATTTCTTCATGGTGCTTTCTTGTTACAACCAAACCCATTATTTTACCTGTTTGATGTGCTTAGACGAGTGAAACTTGAGTTCTGAAGCGTCAGTCTTCCTATCCATGTGTTCGAACCCGAACTACTTTGACCTTGTGCGAGGTGCAGGTGTCTCAGGCATTCGGGTATTATAAATTATAAAAGTTCGATGACTTAGACACATCTCCACTCTATGGACCCGCGTATGAGGCCGATCACATACGCTTTAGACATGTCCAGTTTAAGTGTAATGTGTCCAAGTTTCCTCCTTTTATCCCCCTTCATGGAGTAAAATAGCACATATGCAATCAGTGCATTGTCTGTAATGAGTCTGCTCGGAAAGAAAGAACTTTGATTTTTATACGTTATCTCGTCCATGAGAGTTTCAACCTATTTTCCAGAACTTTAGATACTATTTTGTAAGCGATATTATATAGAGTGATAAGCCTGAACTCTCCTATCTCAATCAGCTTCTACACTTTAGGGATCATCACCACTAAAGTAGAGTTTAGATCCGCGATACTTTTGCCTGATTTCCACCATCCTTTGATATAGTTTGACACATCTTCCTTGACAATATGCCAAAACTTTTGGAAAAAGAGAGCCTCCATGCCATCTGGACATGAGCTTTATTGGGATGCATGTTTTTAGTGCCTCTTTGATTTCTTCATCTATGATATCTTTTTCAAGTCTCTCCCTCATGATATCATCAATTTTCCTAGACATGTTGCATGTCATCTCTTCCCACCTAGTGGGGTTGGAAGTTTGAAAAAGTTTCTGGAAGAAACCCATGATAACCTACTCAATCTCCTCATCACTGGTCTTCCATTGTCATTCTTCATTCCTGAGACCTTCTATTTTGTTCCTTTTCCTTCTATGTGAAGCTTTGTGGTGAAAGTATGTTGTATTCTTGTCTCCTGATTTCATTTCATTCACTCAGGCCTTAGCATGCCAGAATGTTTCGTCCCTCCCGTGCTACTCTTTGTGTTTTGAGGCAATACTTGTATATCTATCCAGGTTTGCTCTGTCAGGAGGGTGTTGTTGTATTTCCGTGAGTTCTATCTTTATCTCTTTGATCTTCTTCTTCATGTTACCAAACTTATCTGAGGCCCACTTTTTCAGCTTGGCTCCACACATATCCATCTTGACCTATAGTCCAAGATGGTGTCTCTCTTCACATGCTTGTCTGACGATCCCTTCACATGTGTCATCCTCAATCCACATGGGTTCAAACTGAAAATATTGTTGTTTTCTGAACTTTTTTGTGCTTCTTTGTTCCATATGAATAACAATCGGCATGTGGTCAGACTCGTACTTTGTGAGATGTATCACCCTCGACTGGTGGAACCTGCTCACCCAGGCCAGGCAGGCTAATGTCATGTCTAATCTCTCTTGTGTCAGGGTTTCTAGTGTGAGACCTCTTTTCCATGTGAATATGCTCCTGCTATATCCCATATCCACTAGATCACAGTCATCAATGACAGTACTAGAGTCAAGCAAAAATGGATCTGGTTTAGGTGAACCTCCCCCTTTTTCTGAGTTAATTACAATCTTGTTGAAGTCCCCAAAAAATATTGTAGGGAGATTGGAATCATTCTTCAGCTCCCATATGAGGTTACACATCTAGTATTTCTGTTGTTGGTCTGCCCATCCATATATGCCAATCGCCCTCTAGGAAGCATCTGTCCCTTCTCCACTAACGTTATAGTCACAGTGATGTTGAGAATATAATATGATATTCAAGTTCACATCTTTCCACCATAACCCCATGCACTTTACCCTCCCATTGCTCACCAAACAAATTCCTTGCATGAACCCACATTTCCTCTTGACTTCCTCCAAATCCGCAGATGATATCATGGTCTCCATTAAAAAGACTATGTTTGGGCATTCCCTTCAGCACTAAGACCGGAGGGCATTCACTGTGTCAGGGTGGCCCAATCCTTGATAGTTCCAGCTGAAGATTTTCATTGCCCTTCACGAAGATAGATTGTCCCAGCCTCTGCCACTTCAACTATCATAGTCCCCATTTGGTTCAACTCAGTGCCATTACTCTTTACTTTTTTCCCTAGATCTCCTGTGAATTATGTATCAAGGTCCATGTCACACTGTTATGATTGCCTTCCTTGTTTCCCCGTGAAGGTGTTCCACTCCACGTCAGTCTCTAGTATGCCAAGTCTTTGTGCCCTACTCATTTTATATACCCATGGGGGCTTCTTCTTGCTTCTCGAGTCTGCCTTTCATTTCTGACCCTGTGTCTTTCGACCTTCCTTTCTCTTTTGAGCCCTTATCAGGACAGCACTGTGATTCTCAATAGTTGAAGATTTTTGTGAGCTTTATTCCTTTCCTTGGTTTCTTTCTAACCACACGAAATAATAATGTATATGATAGATGTATATGTATATGTATATGTATATGTATATGTATATGTATATGTATATGTATATGTATATGTATATGTATATGTATATGTATGTATCATACACTATTAAACCCTATCACACCACATGAAAACCATCCAAATCACCTCCTTGAATGCTAATGAAGCTTCTCAGTATCTCAGTTCACTCCAAAGGTGGGTATCTGGTTTTTCCCTCTTTTCTCCATGTCGTCACCCCAGATGAAATAATGAATTGTAGACCCTAGTTTCTCGGTGTCTTGGCCATGTTCATTTTGTTTGACCCTCTAGGTTTGGTTGTGTGAGGTTTTATGCGGATTTTTTATCCCTTCTAGTTTTCCATCTATGTAGGATCCTACATTCAAAGTGAGAAGCTCCTCTATGGCTTCATACCATAAAGTGTGACAAGAAATATTTTCTTACTATGGAATTTATACAGTTCCAATTGCTAAACCCTTTTAGTGATTATGTGATGTATGTGAAAAGATCAAAGTGTCGACTTTCTATGATCTGATGTAGATTGTGTTATCTATTAGTGATAATAAGGTAACTAGAATCACATAAGCGTATATTTAATTGGAAAGCATCTCTAGAAATTGCAAGTGTTTATTTGATAAAAGATAAATCTAGTTTTCTAAGAATCATTATATGATGTTTAATTCATGTTATTTACTTTATAGAGATATTGCACTACGAGTAGTGTGACAAAGTGGGTTTTCTGGCTTAATTTTGAGGACGAAATATCTTTTAAGGTGTGTAGGATGTGATGGAGTGGACTTTTAGAATCCTAAAATGTCCAATGACTTAAGTGAAAGCATAATGTTGAGATATATTAAGGGTTCCCAGCTCTTAACAAGTAGGTGTCTTGATGTGATGTTGATATCATGGTTAAGATCTCTCTTTTTATGCCTTTTTGAGGAATTTAATTGGATGGTATAATAGTTTTTTTTTCACCAAATTTTATTAGAAGGTATTTCGAGTGGTAGGGAAGCTATGGTTAAAATTTGGTGGCAATCAAATATTCCTAGAGGAAGTTATGGAAGTTTGATTTTGGTGAAATAACATGCATATTGATGTGTTTTGGACCTAAGTCTCGATCCTTTTTTATTTTGTGTCACACGCCCCCTTGCTTTTGGGTTGGGTCTGTGTGGTCAGATTCTAGCCCTAGATCTTAGATCCAAGGGTGGTGTCACATAGCTTTGAGAATCATGGATTGTCCTTTACAAGAGTTGATTCTGGTCCTAGGATGTAATCATATGGATGAGATTGTCATCATCCTTGTAGCAGTTACAGTGAACACGGATTCAAGCTTTGGTCAATCCCCACGTCGTGGTCCTGGAATGTTAAAGAAATAGAGTGGGCAGTTGTCTTTGTTTTTATTTTGTACATTAGTCTTTAGGCAATAGTTGTTCTAGAGACCAGAGTAATAGAGTATACGAGGAACTCTTCAACCCAAGTTCTCCACTGCGGTGTACAGGTGGTGGTTGAAGATGAGTGAAGGGGGGCTCCCTAGTTTCTTCTGCCACAGTGGTGGTTGTTGCCGACGAGACCTCATCAAATCGGAATTGTTTCTACGGGTATTACAGGATGGCAATGAGGAGATCCAAGAGAGTGGATCTATGCCACAACGCCTTGAGCAGACAACGTCGACAGTTGTCCTAGAAGACGATGCACGTACACAGACAAGTGTCGATACAGAGAAGACAACTCGAAGATCTTGGGCGCAGTAGTTCGTAACCAAGAGGTGGCGTTGAGATCAGCCGGTCACCGGATATCCACCAAACTGTGGCGCCGCTAGAGAGAATGGACGCATACCCAGATGGGGAAGATGGAGTCTGAGGAGATGAATCAGCAGTGGCGGCCCTATGTAGAGGAAAGAGGGAGCATGGAAGGCTAGAGATGGCTCGCCAAAGAGGTCCTCATGCGGCGGCTGTGCAAGAAAGACTCAGCAGCCGATCGCATACATGGGAGGAGAGCCATCGACGGCCAAGGCCAGTTCATGGAGGTGGCACGATACCTGAGCCACAAGGAGGATGCATCATATGTGAAAGGAGAAGACGAAGAGGATCAACACATAACTAATTCCACATCATATCAAACCCTTCCGGGCAGCGGCTGCATCACCGTGAACTAGCAAAGACGAGAGAACTCATGCAAAACGCAATCGCGAGGAGAGAAGGAGCGGACGGGGCCAGGTCAGGAGCCAGCCAATCCAATTCCAGACCAGCCGTGAACCACCCAATCCCACACCAGACCAGGCGGCTCAAGTCTAAACTAGCACAGTGGAGCCACGCTACCCTATGGCCACGTGGTAGCGGTCGATTGGCCCAAAAAGGTAAACCATTCAGTAAATATTCGGTACTTAGATAATTTGTAGTAATTAGTGTGATTATCAGAAAAATACAATCAAGGTACCAAAATGTTCAGAAAAATAAGTAGAACAACATGGGAGCATAATATCAATATTTTGTTGGACTAATAATAGTGATATCATGTAAGACGTGTAAAGCTTGTTTAATGGATAATAAGTACCAAACGATGGCATAAAATTATGAGAAAATACCAGTAGATCGTAAATCATGTTTATAATCACTACTATAGAAATGTCTTATAAAGTCACTTTTAAAGGCGTCGGTTGTATAAATACACCGACACCAAAAACCTAAAATTTTGGTTTAATAAAAAAACCGACATCTATCTGTGAAGGGCGACCAGACACGGGTATCACTTTTATTCAGTGTCGGTTCCCGAATAATAAACCGACGCTTAAAATTAACCACCAAATCCAAAATTTTGCGTGAAAAAAATTACCTCCAAAATTTGACATATGGCGTCAGTTATTTAGTAAAAAACCGACGACGAAAGGTTATTCGCAATATAGAAATTGGGCACATTTTGGTCATCGGTTTTACTACAAGAACCGACGCTTATGGGTTTTTGCGCATTTTCCCGGGAAATTTTTCACACCCCTTTGAGCATCGGTTTGAGAAAGAAACCGATGACTATGGTCATTAATCGAGAACAATTTTTTTAATCGGCATATGTAGATAGAGGTCGGTTTTTTTCTAGTAAAAACCGACGACTATCATTGAGAATAGGTGTCGGTGTATTTGTAGAACCAACACCTTTAAGTTTACGTGTCGGTTGTTTTTAATAACCGACGCCGATTGATAACTTAACAGCACCCGCGCGAGCCCGACTCTTGCCCTTTCTCTGTTTCATTCATTGTCTCGCACTGTTACTCCAGGGTTTGGTCTGGCGATTTCCGGTGATTTCTCCTCTGCCCCCACCTCCGTCGCCGTTTACTCTGGCCGTGCGCTGCTCTGCTCACTTGGCTGGTCCTCTTCCCACCTCCGCCGCCGCTTGCCCTCTGCCCCCAGCTCCGGCGGCCTTCTCTCCTTCTCCGGTGACCTTCTATCTTGCTCCGGCGGCCTGCTCTCCTGCTCCTGCTGCTTGCTGCTATTACTCTCCCTGCCAACGCTGCCGAAGGTACCTGCTCTTCTCTTCTTCCTCCTCTTCTTCCTCTGCCCTCAAGCAGGTACCCTGCTCCGTGACCGAGGTGTGTGAAATTGCAGGTTGGTAGGGTCGTGCTGGGAAGCACGGCCGTGTTGGTAGCACGGCCATGTTGGTTGATTTTGTGCTATATTGCTCAATTATAATCGGATAGCCTCTAATGTTGTGCTACATTACTCTTCTAAAATTATTCTTATATTGTTGAATCACGTAAATGACCACACCTGCTATTGTGCCTGAATTATGCCATGTATGTTTGTACAAAGTGAATCTTATCGCTCTAATTGTGAATTATTGCATGTTTGAAACTATTGAATTCTTGATTTATTATTTAATAATGCTCTAATTGTGAGTGATGCAATGTAAGTGAGCAAATACATATAGTGGATATGTACTCATTAGCCTAGAAACTCATCCAAGATTTACTCATTAGGAGTAAATCTTGGATAGTCCCCGGTTTGGGACTGTTCTTGAACACCTAATCTCACTTAGGATGTAAGTGTATAATGTGTATTGGGTTTTCAAGAAAATTTCAGTATCATTTCCCCGTTTTTTCTCTAAGTACATATGTACTTGGAGAACAGTGGGGAAATGCTGCTAAAATTTTCTTGAAAACCCAATACACATTATACACTTACTAGTGAGATTAGTTGTTCAAGAATGGGACAGGTGGTACACATTTATTGTATATAAGAATGACAGAACATGTATTTGTTGGCCTAGAAACCCGTCCAAGATTTACTCATTAGGAGTAAATCTTGGATAGTCCCCGGTTTGGGACTGTTCTTGAACACCTAATCTCACTTAGGATGTAAGTGTATAATGTGTATTGGGTTTTTGAGAAAATTTTGGTAGCATTTCCCCGTTTGTTCTCTAAGTACATATGTACTTAGAGAATAGTAGGGAAATGCTGCCGAAATTTTCTCGAAAACCCAATACACATTATACACTTACTAGTGAGATTAGGTGTTCAAGAATGGGATAGGTGGTACACATTTATTATATATAAGAATGACAACACATGTATTTGTTGGCCTAAAGTTTTAACCATGCAAAAACTCTAATATGTTAACCCTAGACCCTAATCTTGTTGTAATATATACTTGTTTTCTCTTTGATCATAGAATGGATAGATCATGAATGTCCATTCGCAATCGCTACACCCCAAAGTTTATTTCTGGTCTTGACCAATTTATTAGATTTGCCGAGGAACACAGGAAACAACCTGGAGATAGGTTCTACTGTCCATGTAGGCATTGCGGTAACAACTTGAAAGTCAGCACTGGTGACGAAATCAAAAGTCATGTCATGTGCAACGGGATTATACAAGGCTATACAGAATGGCACTGGCATGGAGAGATTTCAAACCCGAAACCAGTGGATGTCGATAGCAGTGCTTGTGTGGAAGAAGAAATTGCCTATGATGATGTAGATGTGAATGAACCAATTCCAGTAGACATCATTGATGCGATGCTAGACAGTTGTGGGGTAGAGCACACCGATCCACCTCCCATTTTTAGAAACAGTGTGCATGATGCTGAGATATCATTATACACAGGTTGTACTAAGTTTACGAAGCTTAGCGCTGTGTTTAGATTGTATAAGCTAAAAGCTAACAATAGATGGAGCGACAAAAGCTTCACGTCATTGTTGTCTTTGTTGAAAGAAATGCTTCCTGAAGGAAACGAGCTGCCAATCTCAACATACCAGGTAAAGAAATTGTTGTGCCCAATGGGAATGGATTCCAAGAAGATCCACGCATGCCCGAATGATTGTGTATTATTTCAAAAGGACTATGTGGATTTGAAAGATTGTCCAAAATGTGGTGCGTCACGGTATAAATTGACGACTTCGGGGGAGTCCAAAACTGGTTCTCCTGCCAAGGTGATGTGGTATCTACCTATAATATCACAGTTTCAATGCTTGTTTGCCAATCCAATAGATGCGAAGAATTTGAGGTGGCATGCAGATGTTAAGAAAAATAATGATGGGATCCTACGACATGTGTCTGATTCCCCACAGTGGAAGAAGATTGATCTATTGTACCCTGAATTTGGTGAAGAAGTAAGGAATCTAAGACTTGGGCTTTGTACAGATGGGATGAATCTGTACAGGACATTGAGCAGCCAACATAGCACTTGGCCAGTCATGCTTGTTATATACAATCTTCCTCCCTGGCTGTATATGAAAAATAAGTATGTAATGTTGTCATGGTTGATATCGGGCCCTAAACAACCTGGAAATGACATCGATGTTTATCTTGAACCTCTGATTGATGACTTAAAGAAACTCTGGGGTGAAGGTGTGATGACCTATGATGCTTCACGAAGAGAGACATTTCGTTTGCATGCTATGTTGTTTTTCACTATTAATGACTTTCCAGCATATGGGAATTTGTCTGGATATAGTGTCAAAGGAGCTAAAGCGTGTCCTATATGCGAAGAGAACACTGATTCAACAAGACTAAAACATGGCGGTAAGACTGTATATCTCGGTCATTGAAGGTTTCTTACAAAATTCCATCTGTATCGTAGGAAGCGCAAAGCATTCGATGGATTGAATGAGGAACGGAGTGCACCTAAACCTATACCAGGGGAGGTTGTTTATGAAAGAGTAAAAGACTTTGTCAATGAATTTGGTAAGAGATCACAATGTACTATGGCCACACGGAGTGACAAATCTTTATTCAAGAAGAAGTCAATATTTTAGGATCTTACTTATTGGAGTTCTTTGACAATCAGGCATTGTATCGATGTCATGCACGTTGAAAAAAATGTCTGTGATAGTGTCATTGGTACTTTGTTGAATATACCAGGTAAGACTAAAGATGGGATAAAATCCAGATTGGACCTACGTGAAATGGGAATAAGGTCAGAATTAACAGAATTTCGTGAAATGGGAAATCAGAGAACATACTTACCTCCCGCTTGTTAAACATTGTCTAGAAAGGAGAAGAAAGCTTTTTGTGAATGTTTGGTAAATGTTAAGGTTCCACATGGTTACTCATCCAACATCCGTAGATTGGTATCAATGAAAGATCTGAAGTTGATATGTCTTAAATCTCATGATTGTCACACTCTAATGCAACAAATATTGCCTGTGGCAATTAGATCTATATTGCCGAAGCATGTAAGGTTTGCAATCACCAGACTTTGTTTCTTTTTCAATAGTCTGTGTAGCAAAGTTATTGACCCTGATACTCTCGATAAATTGCAAAGAGAAGTGGTTGTTACCCTATGTCAGCTTGAGATGTATTTTCCTCCGTCGTTCTTTGATATCATGGTACATCTTGTTGTCCACTTGACTAGGGAAGTGAAAATGTTGGGACCAGTTTTCTTGCATTGGATGTATCCCTTTGAACGATACATGAGCATTTTTAAAAGTGATGTTGGAAACCGTTATCGGCCTGAAGGGAGTATTATCGAGGGTTATGTGGCGAGAGAGGTTATGGATTTTTGCAATGACTTTCTCAGTGGTAATGACACTCCTGATAATGACAAGAATATTGACGAGCAATTTGTCAAAGGAATTTTGGGATCACGTGTGAAAGTAATCAGCCGTGAGCAGTTGGAACAAGGTCACTTGTATATTTTACACAACATGGACGAAGTGAACGTTTATATCGAGGAACATACCAATTTCATCAAGAGACAATATCCTCAAGCCAATACAATGTGGCTTGCTAGAGAGCATAAAAAGACATTTATTAAGTGGTTTGAAAATAAAGTCTTACATCAACTATCTCAAACACCAGATGATATTACTGAAACTATCAAATGCCTCACCTTTAAACCAAAATTGACTGTTATGTCTTATGAAGGGTATGACATTAATGGATTCACATATTACACAAAGCTCCAAGATGATAAGAGTGTCGTCCAAAACAGTGGGGTCACCCTTCAAGCATCGACTATGTTTTTTGCAAGTGCAAAGGATAAGAGTCCACGTGAAGCTAAAATGTCATATTACGGTGTCATTGAATACATATGGGAGTTTGACTACATAGATTTCAGAATTCCGCTCTTCAAATGTAATTGGGTTGATAACACCAAAGGAGTTATAGTGGATGAATTGGGTTTCACTTTAGTGAACTTTGAAAAGATTGGTGAGAAGGGTGAACCATTCATATTGGCATCACATGTGAAACAAGTATTTTATATCGATGATCCTGCAAATGATAAATGGTCGGTTGTTCTTCATTGTAAAAGACAGTTCATTGAAGATCCTATAGATGAAGAACAGTACTATGATAAGTATGATGACTCCAGTCCATTCTCAGTTGGGTTGCCAACACCAGAAAATATTGAAGCTAATGATGACTTGTATGTGCACGGAGATCACAATGAAGGATTGTTAATTGATAAAAAAATCACAATATCAGAGGCATGTTTATAATTTTTTATATGTTTTATTTTTCTTAATGTGAACTTTACAATGCGAATGTGAACTTTACAATGTGAATTACTTTATAATGTGAACTTTACAATGTAAATTACTTTACAATGTGAATGTGAACTTTATAATGTGGATGTGAACTTTACAATGTGAATTTTACAATGTGAATTACTTTATAATGTGAACTTTACAATGTGAATGTGAACTTCACAATGTGAGATTTACAATTTGAATTACTTTACAATGTGAACTTTACAATGTGAATGTGAATTTTCATATGGCTAAGCATTCTCCTGATGACCGTGTTGATGATTACCGTGAGGGTGAGTACATCAATGCGCCACCTCACAATGTAAGTTTTAAAAATATATCATATATTTATATCTATATGTCCATTTATAGTTAAATCTTGTAAATGTGTTTATTTTGTCAAATTTTAGGTTGATGATGCACATGTACCATCTGAAGCACTTGAGGCACTTGATCAGCAACACCAAAAAGTTGACAAGAGAAGGGGCATCACTATGATGAAGAAGTTAATAGTGCAAAAGGGCAATGGACCCAAACTTGTTGTGGATTTTGATAATGCTGGAAATGCATCTAGTGTGAATCACAATTCATTTGTTTCATATCTTGGGTATGTTACTCATAGCCATTGCAGTTGTAAGATAGATTCTTGGCATAAAGTTTCTAAGGAGAAGAAAGACGTAATATGGAAGGATTTATGTGTGAGTTATTATTAATTTGCAATTCTATTTTGTAGATTACTAATTTTTTGGATACTAGTTAATAGCAATTCTATTTTGTAGAGTATATTTGAATTGGATGAAAATTTGCATCGTAAATGCGTGATGCAATGCTGTGGGAGAGTCCTAAGGAACTATAGGAAAAATCTCACCCGAGAATACATAAAAGAAGCTGACAAGAGGAACAAGACAACCACTGAACAGTGAAACTTCCTAGACAAAGAATAATGGGACGCGTTTGTTTCTTCAAGACAAACTGATGAATTCAAGGTATTAGGCGTCAGTCCCAATCTCATTAATATGTGTTGTATTCACCTATTCAATATTAACATTTACTGTTACTAACCAAATCATTAATGTGCATACTAACTAGGCCCTCAGTGAGGCACAAAGATCAAGGCATGCACTGAATGTGCATGACCACACAATGGGTCCAAAGGGGTATGCAGGCATTCGCCAAAGACTACAGTCTGAGGCTACTACTCATTCTGCTGCTACTCAGGAGTCCTCCACTATAGGTAGCACACCTCTGCCTCGCCATGATGTCTGGATAGCTGGGAGGCAAAATAAGAAGGGAGAAATAAGGAAGCCCACAACTGCTGAGGCGGCTGCAAAAATGGTAAAATACAACTCTTACAACAATCGTTCGAATATTTATTATTTGTGGTGTTTACTTAATTACAAATTTTTTTTGGAGATTAGCGGGAGCTGCACGAGCTGAGGAAACAAGGCAAGTTCATCCCTGAGGGCACAAGGGATGAATTGACAGTTGCTCTAGGTAACCCAGAGCATCCTGGACGTGTTAGGGTTGTAGGCGCTGATGTGGGCATCAAAGCTTTTTTTGGGCCATCCCAGCGCAAACATGTCCGAAAAGTGGGACTTTCACAAGAAGAGGTAACATATTTTTTCCTTGTAGATGTTACTGTAAAAGAGAATTCAATAATTAGAATTTGACGTGTCTTTTATCCATGTATAGGTAGATAAGCTATTTGATAGGAAAATCGAAGAAGCAATGAAAAAGTGACAGGAATCTCATACTGCCACTTACCAGACAGTACCTATGGTGTCTCCTACTGCAGGCTCTACTCCTACTACAGAGGTTGGGAGTAATCCTATAGACCCACCACCTAGCAAATCTGTTGTAAGTATTTTTATGACATAGTAACTAGTTTTTTAATTCAAGATGATATGTTTTCAAGATGATATGTATATATGAAATTGTAGTCGTTTCAAAAAAAGAGGATATGTATATATGTATATAACATTCTTTACACAAACATTTGTAGGGGTTGAAGCCATGCCGTCTAAAAGTTAATGAATATGCCATTGCAGAGGCGTCGGCTTACCCATCCCTACCAGGGGAAATGTTTCACGGGTCTCCATTACCAGCTGGTTGGATTCGTGTGAGCCCGGTACATATATTCCCCAAGTGGATGGATCTTCCATTTCCATATGCCCACCCAGATTGTGAAACGCTTGGTGATGCAGAAGGCGGAGTGATATTGTGGCTAAAAGCGGATGTCATCTTTACTGAAACTGTATGGTAAATTTACATTACGTTAAATTGTTAGTGTGTGTATATGATGTCAGTTGATCTGAAATTATTATATATATATACAGGTTAAAAAGAAGACACCCATAACATCTAGGCCTCCACTTCCACCTCCTACATTACCCAGTTGGGTTCCACAGGACCTACCTGTCCCGTTAGGTCCTAACTGTAGGGGTATGGCAATATGGTTAGGCGAACATGATATAAATTTCCCTATAACTGTTTCTATAGATTCAGATGTTGCAGGTCAATCATACGAAAGCAAACTATTTATACAAGATATTTTAGAGTTGTATCGATATGATTGGATAAATACATCTGTGATAGAGCTATGGATAAGGTGATATCTTCTTTATACATCCATATACCTTGTTTAGGATCTGGTGATCTGGTTTCTTATTTATTAATGCATGTGTAATTAATACATATTTCGCATCTACTTAGACAAGATATGTGCAGATTTTACATTCGAACATGTAGGATTTTTGATTCCATCTTTGATTAGTCTAGTAGCTAAAGACCCTCCGTCAGTTCAACAATACTGCTGTGAGGCTTTTACAATTTTTGCTCAAAATAAGAAGATGGTGATAATGGCTCCATTCAATGTAGAGTAAGTTTACTTTGCTTATTATAATTTGGACTTAAGAAAAAAACATTTTTATTGTGGATTTTGAGTTATTAATTTCTAACTTTTTTACCTCTAGTGGTATGCATTGGGAGTTACTAGTTATTGTCCCCGAGACGTTCACTGTCTATTATCTAGATCCTAAGGGGAGTAAATTGAATACAAAATATGGACACATAATGAAAATGGCATTATTCCAGTGAGAAATATTTCATTTTCATATCCGTTAACATATGTTATTACATTACTATTTAATTATGCAATGTACTGTGTTACATTAACATGTAGGGGTTTTGATGAGTTCAAAAAGGCTGGAGGAAAGGTCCCCATGAAAAAGAACCAGCCAATAATTTGGAAGAACATGAAAGTAAGTCCCCGACTGCAATATATGTATATATTATTTATGTGAACAGTTCTTAATTAGTTGTATTTTTTAATATTTTGTATGTTTGAATTTATAGTGTGCTACACAAGACAACGGATGGGCATGTGGATACTATGTGATGCGATTTATGCACATGATTATCAAATAGGCCGCAATGGACATCGATTGTATTGTTGAGGTATTATATAGTCTCATTAGATAATATGAAATATATCAATCTTATTTATAGCTCATTAATTATATATATACATCATTCTCTTTACAGGTGTTTAAAACTGACCACACTACAGGAACGTCCTTACTAGATGTACATGCTCCCTATACGACGGGAGAATTAAATGAAGTAAGAGAAGAATGGGCAACAACCATACAAATAGTGGGGGTTTTAAGATATAATTGGGATGTTGATAGCAAATAATGACTAAAGAATGATATTTTGTAAATGAATTTTTGAATTATAATATATGTGAATGTTTCTACATGTCTGGATGTTTCTACATGTGTCTGAGTGAAAATGAATGAAACTGTTAATTGCTGTATGAATGTTTCTACATGTGTGAATTTGAAAATGAATGTAACTACAGATTGCTAGCTACATGAATGTTTCTAAATGTGTGAAAATCAAATGGAACTGCAGGTTGCATTGCTAAATGTGTGAATATTTTTATTGTTAATTTTGCAGGTACATTTGATTTTCACACATTTAGAAACATTCATGTAACTAGCAATGCAACCTGCAGTTCCATTTGATTGCTAGCTACATGAATGTTTCTCATCCTGCGACCAGCCATACAGCAGGTCTGTAGACTGACAGAAAAAAAAAAACAAAAAATAGGCGTCGGTTATTTGTATAAAACTGACGCCACATCGTTACAGTGTCGATTTCTAATAGTAACCGACGTCTATTTCCTTAACACCACGGCCGTGCTGGACAGCACGGCCGTGGCAGCGGACCAGACACCACGGCCGTGCTGGCCAGCACGGCTGTGTTGGGAGTGCATGGTCGTGGCAGCGGACCAGACAACACGGCCTGTTGGGAGTTATATGACGTCGATTTCTTATCCAATAACCGACGCTGATAGTGCCCAAGATGGTGCCCTTCTGTGGAGCGAAGGTATATGGCGTCGGTTGCTTATCTAATAACTGACGCCTATAGTGCCCTACTAGCACATTTTTGGTGGCGCGCGAAGGGTTTTGGCATCCGTTTTTGAACCGACGCGTAACGGCTGGGCTTTTAGCGTCGCCCACATAGGTGTCGCTTAGAAACCGATACTAAAGGCCTTAAATAACCGACACTAAAGGTTGGTTATGTACTAGTGAATCCATCTGATGTCAATAATGATGATGTTGAGTGCACAAAGTCATGTAATTTTCTTAATATGGCTAATTAGGGCTAATAACCCTAAGTTAAATGCAATAAATATATATATGCTCAATAAATGATGAAATTCACAAAGCATCCTCATATCTGTAACTAGAAGAAAATATGTAGATCTGAGATCAGTTTTGTAAATGAAATTGATGTTATATGAAGAGCACCCTTAATACATGTGATGTAACCCTAATATGGTTAATGAAAGTGACATAATGTTAAAGATGTTTACATAATAATGTAACACCTGAATATATCCAGTTGATGAACTATAATCTAGAATATGACATCAGTAAGATAAATATAAGACAAGAATGCAAGTAATATTGGAAATATCCTAATGAGATAGGAAAACCCTAAAATGGATATAAATATGGTTAATGATGATGAGAACCTGATGATCGTATGTGATCTTATCTTTATCAGGGTTTGACCTGGGATACATAGTTGTATATGATGATTAGGTTATCTCTTGGGAAGGTATGCCATTACCTCTTACTTGGCTTATTATACAATATGCTTGTGTTATATGTGTAGTAAAATACTTGGCATATGATATTGGATGAAATGATTGTTCTGCATGATATGTTGCTTAATTTTTCGTACTTATGGTTATAGACACATGAAACATAAGATATCTGATCCATTATATGATAGCACTAAATCTCTTTGGTAGAATAGTGCATTGATGAAAGCACTAAATCTCTTTGGCAGAATAGTGCATTTATGAAGTACTAAATCTCTTTGGCAGAATAGTACATGTGAGCACTAAATCTCTTTGGTAGAATAGTGCATGTGGTTGATCAACTTTACATATAATGGAAAGTCATGGTAAAATATGTGTTCTATTTTGTTAATGAAAATCTTTGTGCAAGTATATGATTTTTCTTATATTTCTTTATAACTGCCAAGTATTAGTTTTATCTTATTGCTAAGATATGATGAGAGGTATATAAAAGACATGTAGGCGTACTCAGTACAATATTCTTGAATATTTTGTTGACGTGTACCGCATGTAATCTTTTTTTTAGGTTGTGGTCTTGTGCTCTTGAAGATCCAGGATAGTTGAGAGTTGTATGATGAGCTGATGTACAGGTAGACATGTTGTCTTAAGATCCTGTTGTTTAGTAGTAGTACATGTATATGTAGAAGTTTGTTGTTAAATATGTAAAATCAAATGTTTTAACAATTCATGTTGTAATTATATGTTGAATGGTGAACATGTTTTGTATGGTTTTATTATTGTTCATGTGCATGTGCTACTGGTTGTTTCCTTCTGACTTCCTCTGATTTTCTTCTTCTTAGCCTAGTGTGGGATGTTTAAATTGGGATTCTCGCTGAGGTGAGGGTTTCAATTTGGACGTCACACATTAGATTAAATTTTAGAAAATCCGGGGACGTCACAGGTGGTATTAGAGCATGGACAATAGAAAAGCCTAACATTTGCTCATTATGCAACTCAAACTAAAGAAAATCTTAAACTTAATAATCCTTAGGGTTAGATTAGTCATCTTTTAGAGACTAGATCTGACCTAGCCTCTAGGTTAGCACCTAGATGTCCGAGAACTACGTCTAGACTGGTGCTTGTTGAGTAGAAAGTCCTTAGATGTTGTTCTTTCCTCATAGTGCAGCGGTATGGGACGTTGCACTATTTGGAAATGACGTGCATCAAGGGAAGAGAAACCCTAGACATATTGCGCATGTTGTCTAGAGTAGCTACACTAGTCTACACCACGTTCTCACCATTTTCACTAGTTTTCATGGCACTATACTCTCTACTATGTGTGTGACACTCGTTTTCTGGATTTGGTTTTTGATTCCGATCGGATCGGACCTTGATAGTTTTCTTTGACTTTTATCATAGAAAAACTATATAATATTTTATTATGTATATGTATTACAAAAATGTGTCCCTACACATGTACAAGTAGGAGGTTGTCATGTAACCTAAGTGAAAGTGAATGACATCAGTCTAGAAGAGAGAGTAGTTCTAGATTAGATGTCTAGAGCCTTTTTGATATATATTATAGATGGAATAGAGGAAATAAGTTTTGATGATATGATGTAAGTCTTATATAGATGACAAAAGATGGTGATGATGATATATGTTTGTCATTGAGGACTTAAGTTTAGGTTTGAGGTCTTGAGATAAGTTTTGATATTGCAAGTAAACAGACTTTTATGAGATAAGATATGCTAAGTTAAGACAAGATGTGAGTCAGCATGAGCCTCAAGCTCTTTTACAAAGGAGGACCTCTAGTGTTGGGACTAGTTTCGGGGTTAACTCCATAGAGAGTGAGACCCGTTGGGAGAAGGTTAGAGAACCTAAACTCCAAGATATGAGAATTATGAGATATGTGATATGTGATCTAAGTTTCTAAACCTAGGGTTTAACCTTGAATGGAGTGTTTCTGCACGAACATGGTTGTAAAACCCCCCAATAGTGCTTTGGATACATGGTTCTAGGTAACCTTTGCAGATATGTTACACATAGAATAGTGCCTACATGTGAATGAAGGCAAGATAAGGTTTTCCCTGGAAGTATGAGTATGGTTTACTTTCGAGGACGAAAGTTCTTTTAAGATGTATATGATGTGACAAAGTGGGTTTTCTGGCTTAATTTCGAGGATGAAATATCTTTTAAGGTGTGTAGGATGTGATGGAGTGGACTTTTAGAATCCTAAAATGTCCAATGACTTAAGTGAAAGCATAAGGTTGAGACATATTGAGGGTTCCAAGCTCTTGACAAGTAGGTGTCTTGATGTGATGTTGATATCATGGTTAAGATCTCTCTTCTTATGCCTTTTTGAGGAATTTAATTGGATGGTCTAATAGTTGTTTTTTTGGCACCAAATTTGATTAGAAGGTATTTCGAGTGGTAGGGAAGCTATGGTTAAAATTCGGTGGCAATCGAATATTCCTAGAGGAAGTTATGGAGGTTTGATTTTGGTGAAATAACATGCATATTGATGTGTTTCGGACCTAAGTCTCGATCCTTTTTTTATTTTGTGTCACACGCCCCCTTGCTTTTGGGTTGGGTCTGTGTGGTCATATTCTAGCCCTAGATCTTAGATCCAAGGGCGGCGTCACATAGCTTTGAGAACCATGGATTGTCCTTTATAAGAGTTGATTCTGGTCCTAGGATGTAATCATATGGATGAGATTGGCATCGTCCTTGTAGCAGTTACGGTGAACATGGATTCAAGCTTTGGTCAATCCCCACGTCGTGGTCGTGGAATGTGAAAGAAACAGAGTGGGCAATTGTCTTTGTTTCATTTTGTAAATTAGTCTTTAGGCAGCAGTTGTTCTAGAGACCAGATTAATAGAGTATACAAGGAACTCTTAACCCAAGTTCTCCACTACGGTAAAGGTGGTCGCTGAAGATGAGTGAAGGGGGCCTCCCTAGTTTCTGCTTCCACAGCGATGGATGTTGCCGACGAGATGAGACCTCATCAAATCGGCACTGTTTCTAGGGGTATTACAGGATGGCGATGAGGAGATCCAAGAGAGTGGAGCTATGCTGCAGTGCCCTGAGCAGACAACAGTGGCAACTGTCCTAGGAGACGATGCATGTACACAGACAGGCGTCGATACGAATAAGACAACTCGAAGATCTTGGGCGCAGTAGTTCATAACTAGGAGGTGGCATTGAGATCAGTCAGTCACCAGATATCCACCAAACTGTGGTGCCGCTAGTGAGAATGGACGCACACCCAGACGGGGAAGACGGAGTCTGAGGAGGTGAATCGGCGGTGGATGCCCTATGTAGAGGAAAGAGGGAGCATGGAGGGCTAGAGATGGCTCGGTGAAGAGGTCCTCGTGCAGCGGCTGTGCAGGAAAGACTCAACAGTCGATCACACGTAGGGGAGGAGAGCCATCGACGGCCAAGGCCAGTTAATAAGGCGGCAGGATACCTGAGCCACAAGGAGGATGCATCGGATGTGAAAGGAGAAGACGAAGAGGATCATCACACAACTAATTCCACATCAGATCAAACCCTTTCGGGCAGCGGTTGCATCACCGTGAACTAGGGAAGATGCGAGAACTCACGCTGAACGTGATCACGAGGAGAGAAGGAGCAGACGGGGCCAGGTCAGGAGCCAGCCGATCCAATTCCAGACCAACTGTAAACCACCCAATCCCACACCAGACCAGGTGGCTCAAGTCTGAACCAGCACAGTGGAGCCACACTATCCTATGGCCACGTGGTAGCGGCCGATTGGCCCAAAAAGGTAAACCATTCAGTAAATATCTGATACTTAGATAATTCGTAGTAATTAGTGTGATTATCAGAAAAATACAATCAAGGTACCAAAATGTTCAGAAAAATAAGTAGAACAACATGGGATCATAATATCAGTATTTTGTTGCACGAATAATAGTGATATCATGTAAGACATGTAATTCTTATTTAATGGATAATAAATACCAAATTATGGCATAAAATTATGAGAGAATACTAGTAGATCGTAAATCATGTTTATAATCCATCTGATGTTAGTAATGATGATGTTGAGTGCACAAAGTCATGTAATTTTCTTAATATGGATAATTAGGGCTAATAACCCTAAGTTAAATTCAATAAATATATATATATATATACTCAATAAATGATGAAATTCACAGAGCATCCTCATGTTTGTAATTGGAAGATAATATGTAGATCTGAGATCATTTTTGTAAACGAAATTGATGTTATATGAAGAGCACCCTTAATACATGTGATGTAACCCTAATATGGTTAATGAAAGTGACATAATGTTAAATATGTTTGCATAATAATGTAACACTTGAATATATCTAGTTGATGAACTATAATTTGGAATATGACATCAGTAAGATAAATATAAGACAAGAATGCAAGTAATATTGGAAATATCCTAATGAGATAGGCAAACCCTAAAATTGATATAAATAGGGTTAATGATGATGAGAACTTGATGATCGTATGTGATCTTATCTTTATTAGGGTTTGACCTGGGATACATAGTTGACATGAGGAATATGATGATTAGGTTATCTCTTGGAAAGGTATGCCATCACCTCTTACTTGGTTTATTATAAAATATGATTGTGTTATATGTGTAGTAAAATACTTGGCATATGATATTGGATGAAATGATTGTTCTGCATGATATGTTGCTTGATTTTTTGTACTTATGGTTATGGACACATGAAACATAAGATATCTGATCCATTATATGATAGCACTAAATCTCTTTGGTAGAATAGTGCATTGATGAAAACACTAAATCTCTTTGGCAGAATAGTGCATTTATGAAGTACTAAATCTCTTTGGCAGAATAGTACATGTGAGCACTAAATCTCTTTGGTAGAATAGTGCATGTGGTTGATCAACTTTACATATAATGGAAAGTCATGGTAAAATATGTGTTCTCTTTTGTTAATGAACATCTTTGTGCAAGTATATGCTTTTTCTTATATTTCTTTATAACTGCCAAGTATTAGTTTTATCTTATTGCCAAGATATGATGAGAGGTATATAAAAGACACGTAGGCGTACTCAGTACAATATTCTTGAATATTGTGCTGACGTGTACCACATGTAATCTTTTGTTTAGGTTGTGGTCTTGTGCTCTTGAAGATCTAGGATAGTTGAGAGTTGTATGACGAGCTGATGTACAGGTGGACATGTTGTCTTAAGATCCTGTTGTTTAGTATTAGTACATGTATATGTAGAAGTTTGTTGTTCAATATGTAAAATCAAATGTTGTAACAATTCATGTTGTAATTATATGTTGAATGGTGAACATGTGTTGTATGGTTTTATTATTGTTCATGTGCATGTGCTACTGGTTGTTTCCTTCTGACTTCCTCTGATTTTCTTCTTCTTAGCCTAGTGTGGGATGTTTAAATTGGGATTCTCGCTGAGGTGAGGGTTTCAATTTGGACGTCACACATTAGATTAAGTTTTAGAAAATCTGGGGAGGTCACAAGTAGGTTGGATTTGGTGGTAGTCACATATAGGGTGTGCCTAGTGGTAACCCATGTGTCGTTATCCACAAATATCCACCTTAGTGTGACACCTTATTTCAAAAAATATGTTAGGTCATATATAATTTACACGTTAATAAATGGGAAGCTTTGTGTTTATAGGAATTAGTCTAAATAATCTCATTTGACATCATTTTGACCCAATCCATATGCAACAGATATATATTTAGTAAATTGGTCTCAGTTATTGGGAATTTAGGTATATCTATGTTATATAATTATTTTGTCACAATAACTCGTAAAGATGGATTTTGAGGTTCTAGATTCAAAATTTTATGCAATGAAGAACAACAAATCCTACTACGATTTATATGTTTATTATATAATTTACTATTTTGTAAACAATTTTAAGATATATTAATACCCCAAATAATTTTATAATTTTAGGTGCACAATAAGAATTAGAAACAATAATCATTCTTGATAAAGGATTACTGCATATACCTTGATATACCCCAAAATGTAAGGTACACGGATAAGACAAAAAGAATTAATACAACAAACCCAACCAGGTTTATATATGGGCAACATGTATCAAGCCCATGTATCCTTGTTTTCTTCTCTTTTTTGTGTTTAGTTACAGTTATCCAAGTTGGTCAAACCCTCTATGGTCAATCCATAAGGTTTGGTCTGTTTTTCTATTTCCTATTCTCCTCTACCTTTATCTCTTGCATCAAATGTCTATTGGACTATGCTCACCAAAAAAGGTATGGGCATTTTATCTTCATGTGATATTTGTTCTCAAATAATAAATTTATGGCCAACAAATAGGCTAACATGCTGTAATCAACCTGAAGGGGGACAAATCAACCACATCTTTTAATTTATAATCTCGTTTATGTGTACAATCTTAACTCCAAAACTATATTAGGTAAGATCATTTGCAATTTTGACTTTTTCCAAGCAATTTTTATCCAATGCCTTCTTGTCCTCAACAAAACCCTTGCATTGATTTTTCTTCAAAACATATTTTGTATACTATAGATTAGTATGGTTTCATTATTCTCCATTAAAATATGAGGTAGTGACTCTAGATTTTTTTCCCTTTTTATCTATCATTCTTACAATGTTGATGATACTTTTGACAGTATGGATAAAGCACGATGCTAATACAAGTACAAGATGTGAGTCCTCGATATATATCACATGATGGTTATGATGACTTCAAATTTGGCACATGCATTCATTATGATACCTATACACTTCAATCTAAGAACTGTAGAATTTGATAAGTGGAGTATTTCTTACTAGAGGGTTGATATTTGACATTTCCCAATGTTTGCCATCATTATACAAACAAGGAAATATTGTAATAAAGATGTCCATTTTATAACTTTATAGTCATCATATGGTAAACTTCTTGTTGTATAGTGTAATAATCCAATATCGTTAGGATTTCCATTATGATTCGCATCGCAATTAATATCCACATGGTCCTATGTTCTACCAAAACTTTTATGTTGGTTTGATTAAAATTATTACAAATTAGTTACATTCATTTCTTTTAGTAGTTTTAGTCCATATCTTTGCATAGTCTCCTTAGACTAGTAAACAAGTATAGTAACAAAAAATGTAATGTCAACGAGTACTTGGTTGATATTTGATAATGTTAAAATGTATAACAAACTCAACCTTCAAATGATAGTTTCAAAAAGAATAGCTCTCTGAATACCTCTTTCTTCATAGTCTTGGTTTCGGATAAAAGGCTTACATGAAATGATTTATGTTCCAAGTGTTGTGTGTGATGTTTGTGTTGCCCATATGCATATACGGGTGTATGATATATGATGTGTGTTGGAATTATTGCAAGTTCCACCTCCTGCCCTTTGGTATTCATGAAAAACACCACTAGAAAGTTGATGCTTCCTAGCCAACCAAAGCGTAATCACACGACGATAATTGAGTTGAAAGGTTCATGTCCTAAAAAATTGAGCACAAAACTGGTAATGACCTCAAATGTGAGTAGAATCGCAACCCCCAAAATGTGTTTGTAGTGAAAAATAGAATGTCACTAATTCTTGATTAATCATATTTTTTACTCTTGTAATTTTCATAATATATATTCAGAAGAGTAAGTACATAATTGCTATAACATATTTTTTACTCTTGTAATTTTCATAAAATATATTCAGAAGAGTAAGTACATAATTGCTATATTGATAGTCTAGTCAAAAGAAAACAAGCTTATTTAGACCACAACCCTTCCATCTGAACATCACTTAATCAATGGTTGGAAGTATTGCAAATGTCAAGTTTAGTATCAATTGGATGGTAGACCTAAAAGTGTTTATATAAATATCATAATTCGTTTCTAGTCATTCATCAATTGCTTTGTACACAAACCAAAGATTAGACAAAATTACTGCTTAAGGCAACACTAGGAATTGTATTGGTTTTTTTGTCTAATTATGAGTAGCAGTTGTAGCGCTAACTTTGACATGAATATTCTAGGCCATCGAGATGCATTCGTTAATCAAAGAGACTTGCATCAGGGATACTGATGATATGTTTGTTCACAACAAAATAGCTATTACGACAACCACCACTCTAGATTTAGAAAGACCTGCAATCAACAATTCTCATGTTTAGTGCTCACTTCAAAGTAGACAATTTAAAGTCCAACCTAAATCCTTACTAAAAACAAACTTCAATTTTACGACTTCCATAAAAATAAATATTTAAAATGTGGTAACTTTCATCATTTCAGATTTCAGTTTTTTGGTTAGTCAAGAATATATTTGTGGATGAATACCAGCCCGCTTTGGATTTATATATCTGTTATTACCAAGCCATACCACATAGTAAATTTGGCTCTTTCAAATATGCAAATTTGGCAAACACATCTGAGGGTACAGCATCAGCACGGAAAACTAGCTGCTAGCAGAGAAGCCTACAGCATCAGCACGGAAGCTGTAACCGTGCAAATTCTGGACAAAACACATCCATTGTTCACTAAACCATAGGAATCGGAGATCAGCAATTACACTGTCTTTTAATCCTGAGACAACAATACATATGACACTTCAATACATATGACACTTCCATAAAGTTATGCGATAATTCATTAATTGGCAGACAAAAAATTGCCGCGGTGGAGCACATCATTATTCCTGCTACAGATTCATACTGAGACCAACAGAAGTCTTATTTTCTGCCTTCAAGGCTTCAATTGAACCAAGTCCATGATGCGGCGAAGCTTCGGATTCAATCGGATTCGTCCTCTTCATTCATCGTATCCGAGTAATCATCGGCGCCGGACGCGTCGCAATAAACATCGTCGTCAATGAAATAATCCCGATCGTCCTCAGAGTTCAAGTTGTCGTCGTCGAGGTCGCTGTGGAGCACTCGTGTGGGTTCCCGCTTTGTCTGGCGGCTTGTCTTCTCTGTGGCGCCGTAGAACCGGGGGAGTCCGACAGGAAGGAGGGCCAGACCCACCGGGATGCGGGCGGCGAATAGGGAGCAGTGGCCGGAGAGGGGAGCGGGAAAGGAGACGGCGGCCGAGGAAGATGCGAGAATAGATGCGGGCCTCGACGAGGCAGACGCTGCCAGCCGCAGTGCTGCCGCCGCCATAGATCGAGCCATACTTGGCGTAATGGGGGCTCTGCTGCGGGCTATGGAAACTGGAGGCTGTAAAGCAGTGAGGGTTGCGTCTGGCCGTCTGGGGGAAGGCAGCAAGCCAGGGTTGCAGCGAGGGTTTTTGTACTTAGCTTATCGCGGGTACACGGGCGTCACGCGGTCTGTATCCAGATCTTCAATTCACAACGTGGATCCGTTACGCTCCATGGTGTCATGCTCCGCTGCTGTGACGCGCGAGATCTAGACGGCCGGTTGCTCCCGGGAAATCAGAGACCGGATCTAGAGTAATTTCTAGCAGGGCATTCATTAAATGGGTAAAAAGGGTAATTGTTTTGTATCCATTTTGCATCACATCTAATGAGAATAGGACAAAAGAAGAAGCTTTACTTTTATCCCTGATAGCAAAAGGCTGAATTATTAATTTCATATTTTGAAACGTACAATAATGCTTATGAAAAACTCCAATAAGCCTCACCATTACGTTTTTTTTACTATTGTTTGATTTCTACTTTAGAAAGTGTCGTGTCAAAATTTTATAATCATGTATTAGAGAAAAAAGATCTTCAATAAGAAATTGCATATAATTCTTATTGGTAAAAAAATATTGTATATTAGTTTTTTTTATATAGATTGTAAGAAAGGTAATTTATTATTATGTAGAAATAGTTCTAAGAGTGTCTTGTGTTTGATATAAGGAATATTATATAAAATTATTATTTTAAATATATATGTATCTATTTTTATTTAATTTTGTCAACTTGTGTGTAAATGAGGGTGGACAAGGATAAGGACAAAGTAAAAGTTTGTAGCATAAGTGTAATTACCCTAGTACCCATTATCCACAACTTTAATGCAAATAAGAACAAAGAAAAGTCTTTACCCTACCTTACATTATTCGTTTATGGTACTATCTAGCACGTCCCATACATGACTTTTTACCATTTTTTTCCAGGAACCCCGTATACATTCATGAGTATGCAAAAGAGCACTCCTTTAAGAAATTCTACAAAATCTCAATTGTTCTTTCTAAATGCAAATAACACTTCCTCAATGGTTATCGTTAAGCGATGATACTTATTTTTAAGATTTTACACTCTCTAGGACAATGAGTGACCTCCCATTAAACAAGAATGATGGTACGGTTCCTTGTGATAAGAAATCATATTTGGGTCAAAACGCCTAGATTCCGTGTGTCAGAATTAGTGGAACAAGTAGCAGCAACAGCAACAGGTGGTAGTGGCATTTGGTGATGATTATGGCAGGCATTATTAGATATATGATAGTATGGGTTAATCCTAATGCAGTGTAGCTAGTATCGGGGAGAAATGTAATTTTAAATGGGGAAGAAGTTTTATCTCATATTGCTCATTCTTAAAATTTTTGTGATTTTTATATGTAGGATCACACGTGACACTAGTATCCAAAGGTCCTAGGAGATGGTATGCTCACCTCCTTGATGGGTATGGTGACCACAAAACACATGCACACGTGCGCCACGCCATGCCTCACTGGGTCGGCCATGGACTTGGGCTCAGGCTCGTGGATTGCGAAGAATGTCTTCCGTCTGTTTTATACTAGGATACAACTATGTAATTCATTATTAATTTAATTAATTATTTCTTTCCGAAACAGATTTATTAATCCTAATTGGAAAGTATTTTTCTTACGATTTTTTTTACAACGTGTACAAGAGAAATCGAGTGATTGCATCTTAATAAGAATAGGATTTTGGTGCATGTAAGGCTATAAACAAGCTTCCGGTCATTAGGATTAAACACATCTCAAATGAACATCAGTTGTCAGCCATTTCATTTGTGTTTTGCAAATCCTAAAAGAGAGCTTTCAGTCGTCGCTTCTGAGTTGCTGCGTGGAGTTCTTCTCCTGTGAGTAGCAAGTTCTTTCTTCTCCTTCTTAGAGAAGCGATCTGTCAGGCGGTGGCTCCTGTAATCATTTGGATGCGTTGGTAGTGCAACTGAATATCGCCAAGCACACGTGAGATGACAACCTTCTTCAAATTCATGACCGAGACGACTAGACGAATGTCACCCATCCAGAAGGATTGAGGGCCGCTGGTTTCTTTAAGTAACACGTTTATTTTTCAACGAAGGACATGGTTTGATTCATGACCTTATTTTCTATTCTCCTGCATTGGTTTATTCTGTATTTTCTTATCTGGGTATGCCTGAATACTTTAACTAAATTGCACCTATGTTGTTGCATGTAACGACCTAATTAAAATAAATAATTTTCGTAAAGAAATCACTATCTATCATTAGTTAACTATGGTTACTCAAGGTTCTGACATAAGAATTGATACGTCTAGTATGCCTGAAAAGTTTACTAGAACTAATTTTGCTCGTCGGAAAAGTAGGATGCAAATATGACTTAACATGGTTGGGTATGATCAATATCTAGAAGAAGATGAACCCAAACTTGATGAAACTGTCCCCGATAATGTTAATTACAACTTAGAAGAAGGGTGATAAGACGTGTTGAAGGTTGATTATGTTTACAATAAATAACAAACTGTATGATTCATACTCAAAGCCGCTTGTTACTAGATCTAAGGCTCTGTGGGGGGCTTTAGAAAAGAAACACAATACTGAAAATTAGGGAACTAAAAAATATTGTGACTCGAAATTTCAAAAGTTTGTATGGCTGAGGGTAAATGTTTCTAATCAAACACATGATTTTCAACTCTTGGTACAAGAGCTCACTGATGCGGGCTTGATACTTCTTAAAAAGTTTGTTACAATGTCAATCATTGACAAATTCCCAAAATCTTGGGAGTCGTTTGGCATGACTCTTAAGCATTGTAAAGGAAACATATCAATGAACGATATCATGATGGACATCAATATTCAGGAAGAGCATTATAAAGAGAAGACTATCAAAGTACCCACTGAGATGTTAATGCTACTATCAATTTTTATACTAGTAAGAACAAGGATTAGAAATAAAAAAATTCACTTAAACCTAAGGATAAGATCTAGAAGAAACTGAAGAACAAACCTTGTTGGACTTGTGGACAGGTTGGCCACTGAAACAAGGATTGTCCTTCAAAGAAGGCAAAGAAAGTTGCCGCATCTACAACTGAGGAGGTTGTTGTCAACATGATGAATGCATCCCTGAACCTCAATGATGGATATGTGTCTATAAAACCTGAAGTTCTTTCTATTTTTGAACCACTATAATGGATAATAGACATTGGAGCTAATGTGCATGTGTGTACTGACAAGTCCCTATTTGTGTCTTACTGGACATCTAAAGGTCGATCCGTGACTGTGAGTAATTACAGCACTATAGAAGTCAAAGGGGAAGGACGAGTGGACTTGAAGTTTCCTTTGGGAAAGATTTTGACTCTTCATAGAGTCAGATAGGTTCCATCAATATGATGCAACATTCATAGGGGCGCAATTTTTGTTAGAGATAGTTTTAGAATAGATTGCAAGTGTAATAAGACTATTATTACTCACTTTCATGATTCTTCATTTTTTGGCAAGGGGTATTTATGTGATATGGAGAACTTGTTTAAGATTCTTGTTGAAACTGTTTCAAATTTCGTTTTAAATTTGAATGATAATAGTTATGTATGTATGAATCTTGTATCGTCTGATGTTTGGCATACACGTTTGAGACATGTGAATGTTGGCTCAATGAAACGTATTATGAATTTGAATTTAATCCATAAATCTCGCATTAGTACTAATAAATGTGAAATCTGTGTGCAAGGTAAATTACCTAGGAAGTCTTTTCATTTTGTGAATTTAATGGGATTGCTATTAGGGATCAAAAATGTTATTTTATAACTTTTATTGACGATGCTAGTAGATACTATTATGTCTTTTTACTTAAAAGTAAAGGAGGTATTGGATAAATTTAAAATTTATAAGAAAAAAGCTAAAACTCAAACTGAAAAAGTACTTAAGTGATTAATATCTGATAGGGGAAGAAAATACACCTAAAACTTATTTTTGGAATTTTGCTAATTGTATGGTATAGTTCATGAGGTTACCTCTCTGTATTCACAATAGTCTAATGGGATAGCTGAATGTAAAAATTGAACCCTAATAGATATGGTCAAGTCTTTACTCTAAACCTCAGGTATACCCAACTTCATGTGGGGGAAGCTTTGAATACGACTTGCCATATTCTTAATAGAGTTCCCCATAAACATGTATTAAGTAGTCCATTTGAGTTATGGAGAGGAAGAAAATCGAGTCTCAAATGTCTTTGAGTGTGTGGGTGCCTTACTACGGTACTTGTCTTTGAATACAAAAGGAAGAAATTGGGACTGCAAATAGTTGATGTCATATTCTCAAAGAATGTAGAGACAAGTTATGCCTATAGATTCTTGATTGTAAAATCTAGTATCTCAGGCATTGAGGTCAATACAATTGTGGAATTGCATGATGTTAAATTCTTTAAGGATGTGTTTCCCATGAAATTTGGTGTGCTCAACGAAGTATGTCAAGAGGATTCATTCACTACATGTTCCATTCCTGAGCATGTGGAAAGGATGACAAATGTGGGGGCGACTCAAAACAAGCTATTTCTGAATCTGATGATTCTGGAGAAATGTTTGAACCAAGGATAAGTAAACGACCTAGGACATCCAAGGACTTTAGAAGTGAGTTTCTCATTTACAATATTTAGGATGATCTTGTAATATTCAAACAAGCTATGGAATCTCCAAAAGCTAAATTTTAGAAAGAAGTTGTTAATGATGAAATCCAATAATTCTCTCGAATGGCACTTGGGAATTGGTGGATTTGCCTCATGGTTGTTCTGTAGTTGGATGCAAATGAATCTTTAAGAAGAAAATTAATGCAGATGGGACAATCAATAAGTATAAGGCTAGGTTAGTTGCTAAGGGTTACACACATAGGGAAGGAATAGATCATTTTGATACACATTCCCCTATTTCCCATATGACCATAATCTGAGTTCTTATATCATTGGCTTCCATTTATAATATATGGATCCATCAGATGGATGTGAAAACTGCATTCTTACATGGTGATCTTCAGGAAGAGATATATATGGAACAATCTGAGGGATTTTTGGGTCGTGGGAATGAGTCCAAAGTGTGTAATATTGTTAAGTCATTATATGGCTTGAAACAAGCCCCTAAGAAATGGCATGAGAAGTTTGATTTTGTGATATCATCATTTGAATTTGTTTCTAATGAATTTTATAGGTGTCTCTATTACAAAATTGTCAATGATGGATTCATCTTATTATGCTTATATGCCGATCATATCTTACTTTTTGGTTCTAATATGAAAGTAGTAAATGAGATAAAGTCATTATTGTGTAGCAAGTTTGAGATGAAGGATATGGGTGTCGTTGAGGTTATTTAGGGCTTGAAATCATAAGGTATACTGATGGTACAACTCTTTCTCAGTCTCACTATGCTGAGAAGATACTAAAGAGGTTTGGGTACACATCACATAAATCTGTTAAGACTCCATATGATTCATCCAAGGCCTTGTACAAGAATGAGACTAGGGTTTCAGTGTCTCAATTTTGATACTCTCAAATTATCAGAAGTTTGATGGATCTTATGAACTGCACACATCCAAACATTGTGTTTGTCGTGAGCAAGTTAAGTAGATACACTAGTTGTCCGGACAAGACCCATTGGGAATCTCTTGATAGAGTTTTGAGGTATATTAAGGGAACTTGTTTCCTTGGGATGTATTATGGCAAATATCCTTCTGTAGTAGAAGGATATAGTGATGCAAGTTGGATTTACATGAACTCTGGGTGTAATAGTATCTCAAGATATGTATTCTTGTTGGGAGGAGGATTTGTTCTTGGAGGTCTAAGAAACATACCATATTGTCTTGGCCTACTTTTGAGGCATATTTGTGTGCTTTAGATGTGACCTGTATTGGAAGTTGAATGGCTACATGGACTTATGTCCAATTTACCTATGGTAAAGAAGTTGTTTCCTGCAATTCAGTTCATTGTGATAGCACTACAACTATTGCTAAGATAAAGAGTCACAACTCACAAGTATAATAAAAAATAGCATAGACACATCCAAGTCAGACTCAAGTATGTAAGGGAGTTAGTGTCTAATAGGGTCGTGGATGCGGACTATGTCGGTACCAAAGATAATACAGTTGATCCTTTCACAAAAGGTCTTACCCTGGCTTTAGTGGAAAAATCCAGATTAGGGATGGGACTGAAACCCCTCTTGATTTGGAGGTAGTAGCAATGCCACCCAAAAGAGTGGAGACCCCAGGAATCGGGTTCTGTGTGGTAATAACACGCTGTCGGGTGAATCAGATGACACTATGTAATTTTTGTTTTAAGTTTTTAGCATTTGTGTGTCTATCTCCTGGGAAACTTGTTAGTGTCATGACTGCAAGTTAGTAAGAGATTAGTCTCTAAATGGTGGCAAGTCTTAGGACAGGATGTTAGTAGTACATCCTTGGAGACTCCAATTAAATGATTGATGTTGTATAGGCTACAACATGAGAATTGGGTTGTTCTCTGATATCAATCATGACATATATTTTGTATGCATGGCCTTAATTCATTGTTTTCTTTTTTACCATGTCTTTATTGTGTTGTTACCAACCTATACTCTTGCACCCAAGGTTCAGGTTCAAGACTTTTGTTCACCTAGTTCCTGCGGGGGTCACAGTTGGATAACTCAGGTAGATTCGAACCGAAAGGTATCTACCGAAAGCATAGTATGGAGGATTGAATGGTAGAGCACACTGCACATCAGACTTTATGGGGGATTGTTAGGTATATGGTTATATTATCCATGTATATATCATGGGTTAAGCCCAATGTAGTGCAACTAGTACATGGGAGAGATGTAGTTTTGTGTCTAGTGCAAATGGGGAAGAAGTTTTATCTCACATTGCTCACTCCTAGAACTTTTGTGGTCCTTATATGTAGGATCACATGTGACACTAGTGTCCAAAGGTACTAGGAGAGGGTATGCTCACCTCCTTGGTGGGTATGGTGACCACAACACACACACACACGTGCCACACCATGGCACGGGCACAGGCTTGTGGCTTGTGGCTTGTGGATTGTAGATTGTGGAGAATGTATTCCGTCTTCCACCTTCTTTTTTCACTAGTATAAAACTATGTAATCAATTATTGATTTAGTTAATTGTTTCTTTCCCAAATAGATTTATTAATTCTGATTGAAAAGTGTTTTCTTTACAAATTTTTTTGCAACGTGTACAAGAATGTTCGAGTGATTGTGTCTTAATGGGAACATGGTTTTGGTGCATGTAAGGCTATAAATAAGTCTTTGGTCATTACGATTAAACGCATCTCAAACGAACATCACACGTCAGTCGTTTCATTCATATTTTGCAAACCCTAAAGAAAAGCTTTCAGTCATCACTTCTGAGTTGTTGTGTGGAGTTATTCTCATGCGAGAAGCAAGTTCTTCCTTCTCCTCCTTAGAGACGTGATCTGTCAAGCAGTGGTTCCTGTGATTGTAGGGTTGCACTGGTAGTGCAACTGAATGTCGTCAAGCATGAGTGAGATGACAACCTTTTATAGGTTTCTGACTGGGTTGACTAGAAGAACGACGCCTATTGTAAAAAAGTGAAAACCACTTCTCTATTAAAAATATGAACAATAAAACTTCCTGTCCAAACATACTCAGAAGGTATGATGGAGTGGGTGTAAAATTTTCAAATCTTTATATAATGGTAACAAAAGACCAAAGTATAGAAGAGGAATAAAAACTTGATTATATTCAATTATAAAACTAAGGGTTACAAACTTACATCACAAGGATCCATGTAGAGGAAATCTAAACCACCTCAAGATTGTCTCCAACCTTCAACATCACAATCTAAGTCTGGGTCCACATGTCAAGCCATCCATGTCCACCACCTAGGGTTGGAAGCATACCCCAGCAAAAGAGAAATAAAAGGAAACATCAGCAAAGGCTGGTATGTGCATACTAAAAAGTGAATTGAGCAATTTATAAAGGATAAGGGGCATCAAAATAAAAGGCTTCCATGCAAGAGATAAGGACTACCCAATCGGGCATAAAAGATAAGAATCATCATCATCACAAAAGAAGATACTTGCCATAATCAAAACAAAGAATATGAATGTGCTATCAATATAAACATCCACTACCATGGTGGGAAATAAATAACATATCATCATCAACCTGCATGCATGTGAGATAAACATATCCCTAGAACAATATAAACACAATTGGTGGCCAACCCTCAGAAAGTTGAAACCTGATAGAGAAAGGAATACTGCCAATCTCCCAAATATATACAAAATGGGTCAAGACACACATCTTTCCCAAGGTACGAGGTTCCTTGCCGTCCCAAAAAGTGCAGGAAATATCACATCTGCTATAAACAAAACCAATGCAATTTACACTACTCTAGTGCTACTGAATCACATAGCATGTTTAATGTAGAGGCAAGTAAATAGTTTAGTCAACTTTATACAATTGTTGCCATCACACAATGGACAACTCAACATATAAACAAATCCACTTCAAAGTGGGCACATATCAACAAGTAATAATCCACATCACAGTGGGCATATAATATCAAACGTCCAAATTGCACCAAGGCAACAAGATAAGGGTCCAAGAGAATATCCATGATCACAAGATCAATAACAAAATAAGATACTTCACATGAAGCATGATTTCAAAAGAACAAGACAATATGTAGGCTAATTACATCCATTGAAAACACTTGTTATTAAAAATTATATTTAGTCATCAAAACTGATATCATTAGATAGGGCTTATTTTTCCGATTCCAACGAATATTTATTTGAAATTTTCTAACTAGTAGATTTTTAGTTATTAATTTTCCAAATCCAACAAATCATAAAATCCGATAAAGCAAGAAGTAGCGAGAGAGAGGGAGAGGGGCGCTCGAACTGAGTTGGCCCAATCACAGGTGGCCAACTCAGCCAACCCCACAGCCACCCAGGCAAGCACCGCTGATGCGATGATTTTGAGTCGCATTTATAGACCGATTTCATATGTGTTTTGTACCTTAATTACTCATTTTCATGGATATTATTGCATAATTCACTTTATTTGGTCTTTGCCATCATTTTATATCAAATCCCCTTTATTTCATTATTTTAAGCATTATTGATCATCTTATCATAAATCGTGTGGATTTATTTGGTCTTGTTGTGCAATTTCAGGAAAAACAAGTATCTACATCCGTCGATACCATCGACGGATGTCGATACCATCGACCAAGCCACAGGTTGTCAGCCGAGAAGAGCAATACAGAGTCGATACCATCGACACCCAAGTCGATGGCATCGAGATGTCTCCAGGCTGATGGCGAGGATGAAGTCGATACCATCGACGCAAGTCGATGCCATCGACTCGAGGAGAGTTACAGCGTCGCTAAACGACAACAACCGACGCTAAAGGATGTCGATACCATCGACACCCAAGTTGATGGTATCGAGATCATGATAGGCGCTCAGAATAAAAGAAAGGAAAGCTGCCACTAATCCACTGTGTCGATACCATCGACTCGCGTCGATGGTATCGACGCCGGCAGATATGCGTTGGATTTGTTTTGATTTCGATCGGACGGCTGTTGTTATTTGACGACCTAATTAGGGACTTATACCTAATGACGGCCGCCCAGACGTGAGGATGATCTCATTTTGGATTGCACGAGTGCCGAGGAGGAGAGAAAGGAGAACGGAGGCCGAGAAGCTCATTCCGGGTGATTCGGACGCTGCCGAAGACAATTTCCACCACCGACAGGCGGGGAAAGCTTGTGTTCTACGCCAAGGATCCACCGGTTCTTCTCCGTTCAGGGGTTTTCTCATTTATTTCACGTTTTTCTTATGAATTCCCCAATTTCTACCATGTATTCATGTAAGATGAACATGAGAGGCTAAAACCCTCAATCTTTAGGACCGGGAGTAGCCCGGGGATACATTGTATGATGATTTTATATTGATAATTCATATTTTTCTCTCATATCCGTGGTATAAATTCGTTTTATCTATTGCTATTGTTATGTTTGATCACCATAATAATAAATTAATGCCCTTAATCACTTTGACAGAAGGATTAACGGTTGAAAAGAGATGAATTCTACATTAATTAATAAAATCCTTGACAAAGGAGTTGTAAAATTAATGGTGGGAACTGAGGGACCGATCTTAATGCGCTTAGTTTAGGGGAATGATTACTATGACGATGGAATCAACCTAAATCTAAGTAGTGGATTACACCACGACAGTGGGTAATTCTCATTTCAGGCCACTACCCGGATAGAGAGAGAAGTGTGAGGAATTATATGAAATCTAATACAATGTTGACCCGCGGTGAAACCGCCATCCTAAAGATATCCCTTTTAATTGATTAAATTAACCTTTAATCGATTGTGTTCTTTGTTTGATTTTTATTTTCTTTTAATTTAAACAACAAAACCCTACTTTGTTAATCGGTCTAGCTGATTGCGATTAGTTAGTAGAAGTCTCCAATAATTCACGTATCCCTGAGTTCGACTCGGGCCTCACAAGGCCTATATTTCTCGACGCGTATACTTGCGTTTAAGCGCGTAGTAAAATACACGTCAAGTTTTTGGCGCCGTTGCCGGGGATACGGCGAATTATTGGCACTTTGAGTGCTAAGAGCGGCCACTCTAGGCCACATTTTTATTTATTTATTTATTTTAAAACAATTTCAAAAATTCCTTTATTTCTCTATAATTGTGTTGACTCGTTCAAAGCATTGTACTGAATCCCTATTTCCAAATTTCAGGTACTTTGTATGGTGCACACACGTAGTCGAGACTACGTGAATCGCACACCTGAGGTTCCATCTGCGGGACCAGAGGACGAGGACTACTACGAGGAGGAACCCCACAGTGATATACATTCTGAATCTGAGCAAGAACAAGAAGAAGTAATGGCTGAAGCACAGACAATATGGGAGAAGATCAAGGCGTCTTCTTCCTCTGCATCAAAAGGGCCTATAAAGAAAAAAGGGATAGATATTCCAACCTACAAGATCGATCCAGCATTGATCAATCTGGTCAAATCCAACGCATTTCATGGGTTGAAGAATGAGGATCCGGTTGCTCACATTAGTCAGCTCGTCGAGAACTGTGATATGGTGAAGATAGATCGATTTCCGCAGGACGTGCTGTACCTAAAGTTATTCCCCAGTTCCTTGGCGGGAGTAGCAAGAGAGTGGCTTCATAACCTCGACGACGAGTTTGCTGAATCATGGGATCACATGGTGGAGGTTTTCTTTGAGAGGTTCTTTCCTCCTGAGAAGACCAATGATATGATCCGGAAGATCCACAATTTCACCCAACAGGCGGGTGAAACCTATTCTGAGACTTGGGAGCGATTCCAAGTCATGTTGAGAAGATGTCCACATCATGGATTGGACAAGGAAACCCAAGTGAAGATCTTCTACTTTGCTCTCTCCGAGCATGATAGAAGCAATTTGGACTCGGCCGATTCTGGATTCTTTCTAAACAACACCGATACAAGATGTTGGGAGATACTGAAAAACATGGCTAGGAAACAGTCATGGGGTGATATAGGGACTGTTGAACATGTCAAGGCTGCTGGTGAATCCAGAATAGTGAGGGAGCTGAATGATAAGTTAGATCTTCTAGCCAAGAAGGTGCTAACTAAGGAGGATGCATATGATGATGGGGAGGCCCAAGTGAAATTCATGCAACAACAGGGCTATAGAAACAATGACTATTCATGGAGAAAGGATAAAAAGTTTTCTTGGAAGGATCTGAATAACTTTCTACAAGATCCGGATGCAAAGCCACAACCGAGAGCTGAAGATAAAAATACTGAATTGCTAAGCCAAATGGTCCAGCAAAATCAAGAGATGATGGCCATGTTTGGAAAACAACTACAATCTCAAGGTGATATTCTAACCAAATTTGGGCAGACGCTGCAAAGCCATGGAGCGCAAATGCGGGCATTGGAGACCACCGTGGCACAGATTTCAAGTGAGGTGGCGGCTATCAAGCACGCCAATCAACAGAAACCAGCCGAGAACGCGAATGTGGTTCAAGCGCACCATCAGGTCAAATACATTTCTGTGGTGAGTAATGAAGAAGAATCTCAAGTGCAAGAAGTTGCAGAGGAAAGGAGAATGACGTTCAATGTGAATGCAACACCGGCAATACCATTTCCACGCACGTACTATGGACTGCCGGGTGGAAACCCTTTCTTCAGAAAATCTGATAGAGTTGTGAATACTGTATCTCCACCTGGGCAAAAAGAAGAAGTGCAAGTGTGTGCACATGCGGAGACAAAGAAGGTGGAATAGGAACCACAACAAGCTGCTACTAATGAGGATGACTTGCAAAAGCACACGTCCGAGATAGTGAGTGAAGCAAGCTTAGGGGAGGTACCCCCGAAAGACTCATATGTGCCTCCTCACAAGCGTGTCAATGCGGCAGATGTGTCAAATCGGGACAATCCAAAGCCGAAGAAGGAGCACCGACACTATAGGAAATTCTTGGAAATATTCCGCAAGCTGCATATCAACATTCCGCTGGTGGAGATGATTGAGAAAGTGCCCGCCTACGGGAGGTTCATTAAAGAGATCATCAACAAGAAGAGGCGGATAAATGATGATGAAATTTATTGGTTGAATGAGACGGTGAGCTCGATGATTCATGGGAGTTCACCAAGGAAGAGAAAGGACCCAGGAGGTTTTTACATTCCGTGTTCAATAGGTGGTCAACATGTTTCTAGAGCGCAATGTGATTCTGGCGCTAGTATCAATCTCATGCCTTTGGCTACTTTTCAGAAGCTAGGGTTAAAAGAGATCAAGAAGTTGGCTGCGACAATTGAATTGGCAGATGGGTCGACAGTGAGACCCTATGGAGTATGTGAAGATGTGCTAGTTAAGGTTGACAAATTCGTATTCCCGGTGGACTTTGTCGTCATGGACATGCCACCACTCCAAAGCTGTGAAATTCTCTTAGGAAGACCGTTTCAAGCAACGACGGATGTCGTGACTGCCTTAGGCAGAGGGACTTTGTCCTTGGGTATTGGAGGAGATCGTGTTGAATTCAAATTACCGAATGATCCTCTAAGTGCAGTTCCCAAGGTGAAAAGATTATGATTGTCACACCGTCTAGCCTAAGACGCTAAAGAAGGGCGCTTGTTGGGAGGCAACCCAACCATTGGTACATTAGGATAGTTTAATGTTAGGTGTAGTTTGTTTTATTTTGTTTACTTTTTAGTTTAAAAATGATACCTTGATCCGTTTGTTAAATGTGCAGGAACAAGCAGGGTCGATACCATCAACACATCAGTCGATGGTATCGACATGGGTTCAGGTTGACACCAGCAGAAATCGCACTGCGTCGATACCATCGACGGCCCCGTCGATGGCATCGACATGGTCACAGGCAGGTCGCAATAAAAGTGTCGATGGTATCGACACCCCAGTCGATACCATCGAGATCTCTGGAGATATTCAGACGAATTTTGCTCAGTCAACTCGATACCATCGACAGCCTCATCGATGGTATCGACATCATCACAGGTTGAATGCAATAAACGGAGGTGTCGCAATAAAAGCAAGTTGATACCATCGACACCCGTCGATGGCATCAACAGACATGTCACCGATCCGCATGAAGACATCGACGACGAACGCAACAGCCACGTCAGCGATCCGGGTGCTGCGTCGATACCATCGACTTCTGTCGATGGTATCGACCCGTCAGCGATCCGGGTTTCTCGATCCAGCAAACGTCAGCCGTCGATACCAGCGACAGATGCGGCTACCCGCGAGATGTGTCGATACCATCGACCTGCGTCGATGGTATCGACGGGTCAACAGGGGCACCGATCAAGTCTATTTAAGGGGACTTGCAACGTCATATGACATCACACCCTCAAAGCAAGTATCTCCCATTGCGCTGAGCACTCCCCCGAGCCCTCTACACCTGCGGAGAAGCGTCATCGAGCGAAGATCTTCACCGAGCAGAGAATTTCTCTCCATCTTCACCGAGCTCTTTTCTCCCAATCTCATTCTTCTCGCAATCATGATGCATACGGGCGGAGCATCTTCATCAAGCGCGCACCCCAGGGAGATCGAGGAGTTTGTTCCTCCTCCAACCGCTTCCATCTCTCGTCCACGCCTCATTCATGCTAACATGGATGTAAGGAAGGTATACGAGGAGATAATGAAGCGGAAGTTTGAGGCCACCCGGTATGTGGACCGGGGAATGATCAGGGAGCTGGGATTCGAGGCCAACTTGGCCTATGTGTTGGCCGGGCAAGCGCGGCACACCAATCGCTTCTATGAGATGGACTGTCATGCAGATGGGCAGCCGTTTTTCGGCGAATGGCCCACATACAAGGAACTGGTGGCCGAGTTCATGGCGTCTCTTGATATCTGTGTCGTACCAAATGACGTGGTACCATCGGACCAGACGTGGATCCAGGGAAGGGTGTCCTTCCGACTCTTCAACAACAATTACAACATCACGTTGAAGCAGTTCAACGACATCTTCAACTGGAACCACAGCCGCCACGATCACCGACGCCCCGACGCCCGCACCGACTACGACAAAATCTTCGCCGAGCTAGTTACAGTGCCGGCAGGGAAGACCGTGAGCTACCACAATGCCGCGGTAGCGGATTTTGAGCACCCGTTCGTCCGGGTCCTGCACAGGATGTTGAGCTTGACTTTCTTTGCTCGGAGCGATCTTGCTTTGAGCAAGTTTCAGGAGAGTGACCTATTCTTTCTCTATGCACTCCTGAAACGTCAAGAGTGCAACTGGGGAGCATTCTGGTTACAACGCGTCATGGCGGTGAAGCGGAGCACAAGGAAGGCTCCAATACACTTTGGTGGTCTTGTCACCAAGTTGGCGCTTTACTTGGGGCTGGACTTTCAGTCCATGACTCCGATTTCTACGCGGAGTAGGGTGAACGTGCAACACTTGCACCGTTCAAACCTCATTCTTATCCGGGACGGGTTGGCGTACGCTCATTGCCACGTCAACCAAGCTTACCAGGAGGCATCCCTGCCGGACGACGTCTTCCACATCGAGGGCAAGCAGCATTTCCGATGGCCCATCATAGCCATCGAGTCCTCCGAAGAAGAAGGCGGAGGTGAAGATCAAGAAGGCGAGGCCGAGGAGGACGAGGAGGCTTTCACACCTCTTCGAGCACGCGTGGCACCACGGAAGCGTCCTAGGATGCACCCGGGTGCATCTTCATCATCTCAGCCCCCGCCGCCATCACCACAGCAAGAGCAGCCAGCTGCGGATCCCTACTCCATGCAAGGGATGTATACCATGCTGCAAGACATACAGCAGACTCAGCTGCAACACATGGGTTTGTATACCGGCATCCATGAGACAACGGGCCGGTTGCTTGATAATCAAAGGGCTATGTTCGAGAACGAGCGGCTCATCCTCGCCAATCAAGAGAAAATGCACAACCGGTTGCAGCGGATAGAGACGCAGCAGGAGCCCTTCTTCGACCACTACTGGAGTCGAGACTACTTTGGAGGTTATCCACAGCCTCCGCCGAGGACCCAATATGATTCAAGCTTCCAGGGGGAGTACCCGTCTTGGGATCCTACGGCACCACAATACCAACCACCGCCTCCGCAAGATTGATCAGGGTATCACTGTTCCACCCTTAAGTTAGTTTTTGACTATGAGGCCATAGTCGAATTCACGCTTAGGGGGGTGGCTGGAACAGCTCTATCTTTTATCTTTTCTTTAGTTGTTTTTAGTTTCTGCTTTGTTATTTGTTTTTGCAATTTTAAGTTTTTATTTAGGATCCACATCTATCTAGTGTAATCGTGGATGTCTTAAAAATTGTCATCTTGCTGTTTAAATGGGGAAATTAAGGGAATTTAAAAATTTTTCTGTGTCATTTGGATAGCTTTACTTGGTTGTCCTTGGGGAACTTGTTCTATGAAAATGATTGATTATGTCAACTTTGAAGCAATATGTCATACCCACACCCCATTGACTCATGAAAAGTGGATAGTAACGGTTGTTCGAGCCTAACCTAATCAAATGGTAATGAGACCTTAATCAGATGTAAGAGAAAGAACCCTTTAAACTACTACACATGTCAGTAAGGAGGGACACATAATTTTCTTCTAAGGTTCAGTCACTTAATCTTGTGATCATTCCACCCCATTTTCTATAATCCACCCAAGAATTGGAAGTAAAGTGCAGTTTCAATTTCTTTTGCGTGCATGGCATGTAGATAGGGTTTGCATTCCTATTTTCATAATTTTGCATACAACGAAAAAATATACGATGATACATGCACATTACCTTTAGGTGCATGTCATGTAGTTGCACTCATACTTTCATGATTTTCATGCATAAGTACACCATGTATCTCAGTTGACCTGAAAAGTGATCTAAATTGTTCCATACCCTCGCATTAGTACAAAGATTTCCAATCATGAAGACAATAGCCTAACACATGTATCTCTAAGCAATTATGGATATATGGGCAAAGAAAAAAAAAGAAAAAAAATTCTGAAAACATGAAAAAAAATGTTAGAAAAAAAATTAAATTAGAAAAAGAAAAAAAAGAGAATTTAGAAGGAAATGGAATAAGAGGGAGAAAGGAATGATATCACTTGTATAACAGGGGAATTGAGTACATGATGTGGCTTGAGTAGATTTTTATCTCATTTTGAGGTAGAAGGTTAGTGCATGCATCATTCTACCCACTTTTAGGCAGTAGGGCATTCTTAATGTGCATTTGCATCATTTAGGGCATTTTGTTATATGCATACTGAAACTGTGTAATGCTTCCAAATTCTTCCATGAACCACCCATTCCATCCACCCGTTGCTCGAATTGGTAGGCCACCGTGATTTTCTCCTCACTCATGTGTATAAGGAGGACTGCTTCCATGTAGATGGTAGTTAGGGCGAGCAACGTAGTTAGACGATCACAAGATGCACCATGGCTGAATCGGCGAACTTTATTATGTTAACTGCCCTATGTGATAGTGTTCATCGGTTTGAAGGATAATTTCTTTTATTGATGGTTCTTGTCGCCTATAGGGTAATTACTGTTCTGTGATTAGGGTAGGCCGGTTTGAGAACGTCCAGTGGGAGTCATTTGTGATGTGGGTTGGTATTTTGATTGTTAGTTGACATTCACAATTCTATTCTAAGGATTAGTTGCTCGAGGGCGAGCAATGTTTAAGCTTAGGGGAGTTTGATGCGATGATTTTGAGTCGCATTTATAGACCGATTTCATATGTGTTTTGTGCCTTAATTACTCATTTTCATGGATATTATTGCATAATTCACTTTATTTGGTCTTTGCCATCATTTTATATCAAATCCCCTTTATTTCATTATTTTAAGCATTATTGATCATCTTATCATAAATCGTGTGGATTTATTTGGTCTTGTTGTGCAATTTCAGGAAAAACAAGTATCTACATCCGTCGATACCATCGACGGATGTCGATACCATCGACCAAGCCACAGGTTGTCAGCCGAGAAGAGAAATACAGAGTCGATACCATCGACACCCAAGTCGATGGCATCGAGATGTCTCCAGGCTGATGGCGAGGATGAAGTCGATACCATCGACGCAAGTCGATGCCATCGACTCGAGGAGAGTTACAGCGTCGCTAAACGACAACAACCAACGCTAAAGGATGTCGATACCATCGACACCCAAGTCGATGGTATCGAGATCATGACAGGCGCTCAGAATAAAAGAAAGGAAAGCTGCCGCTAATCCGCTGTGTCGATACCATCGACTCGCGTCGATGGTATCGACGCCGGCAGATATGCGTTGGATTTGTTTTGATTTCGATCGGACGGCTGTTGTTATTTGACGACCTAATTAGGGACTTATACCTAATGACGGCCGCCCAGACATGAGGATGATCTCATTTTGGATTGCACGAGTGCCGAGGAGGAGAGAAAGGAGAACGGAGGCCGAGAAGCTCATTCCGGGTGATTCGGACGCTGCCGAAGACAATTTCCACCACCGACAGGCGGGGAAAGCTTGTGTTCTACGCCAAGGATCCACCGGTTCTTCTCCGTTCAGGGGTTTTCTCATTTATTTCACATTTTTCTTATGAATTCCCCAATTTCTACCATGTATTCGTGTAAGATGAACATGAGAGGCTAAAACCCTCAATCTTTAGGACCGGGAGTAGCCCGGGGATACATTGTATGATGATTTTACATTGATAATTCATATTTTTCTCTCATATTCGTGGTATAAATTCGTTTTATCTATTGCTATTGTTATGTTTGATCAACATAATAATAAATTAATGCCCTTAATCACTTCGACAGAAGGATTAACGGTTGAAAAGAGACGAATTCTACATTAATTAATAAAACCCTTGACAAAGGAGTTGTAAAATTAATGGTGGGAACTGAGGGACCGATCTTAATGCGCTTAGTTTAGGGGAATGATTACTATGACGATGGAATCAACCTAAATCTAAGTAGTGGATTACACCACGACAGTGGGTAATTCTCATTTCAGGCCACTTCCCGGATAGAGAGAGAAGTGTGAGGAATTATATGAAATCTAATACAATGTTGACCCGCGGTGAAACCGCCATCCTAAAGATATCCCTTTTAATTGATTAAATTAACCTTTAATCGATTGTGTTCTTTGTTTGATTTTTATTTTCTTTTAATTTAAACAACAAAACCCTACTTTGTTAATCGGTCTAGCTGATTGCGATTAGTTAGTAGAAGTCTCCAATAATTCACGTATCCCTGAGTTCGACTCGGGCCTCACAAGGCCTATATTACTCGACGTGTATACTTGCGTTTAAGCGCGTAGTAAAATACACGTCAAGTAAAGCAGAGAGAGTCCAAGAATAGTTTGCGCAAAAAACGTTTTTAACCCTCGAGTCATGATCAAACTAGACAGGAAGAGGTGGGCAAAGTTGTGAAAATGCTTGTGATCATCTTCTTCGTTTCGTCAAACGCCAGGACCAAGCGAGCGAACTGATCCGATCAAAACCACAAAAAGGAAAACTGGGGATACCCTGAATCAGCAGGAACCAAGTACAAAGATGGCTTCTAAGGACCATCACGAACCTGCTTGCGCTGAATACTTGTCTGGCGATGACCCAAATCATTAGCTCAGCCTCGCAACCTTCTCCAAAGGCATTTGGAGTAGGGGAGCCATGCCCAAAGCTTGATGGACCAAACCGAGGCAAGAAAGATGGAGTTGGGACCCCAACGGAGGTGAGGGAACCGTTCCTTCGTTGTCCGATGGTCCAAGGCGACGAGGAGATGAGAAGAAGTAGGAAACAGGGGGAAAACGGAGCACCAGTGCGGCGCTAGTAGTTGTGGGGAAAGGGGGTGGCAAACCCTACTTTTATAGGGTCATCGAGTGCATAGGAGAGAGAGGATGATGAGGGCGAAGAAACCAGGAAGGAAGGTGAAGAGGGAAGAGAGGAATCAGAGAAGGAAACCGGGGAGAGAAACCCCCCATCGCTGCGTGCGAAATCGGAAAGGGGAAAGGAAGAAGAGAATCCAGTTGCCGCTAGATCTAAATCCAAGGGTCAGGATTGAACCCGAGAAAACTAAAATAGGAAAGCAAGTGTGACATATCAAATACGATTAAAAGTAAAGTGAGATTAATTTAATGTACATATATTCTCTTTCCTATTTTAAGGGTTCTATTCTTATCCAAATTAGACCAAACTTGACACACATGTTAATTTAAACATGTAGATTCCAAATCTATAATTAGATTTCACTTTTGGAAACTTTAGATGTATTATTTAGCATAATCTTTATTTCTCTTTCCTGATGCATTAATGACACATGGATTATCTAAATTAGGTGAAATTTCATCCACCAGTTAACTTAAGATGTATTGAATACGAATTTGCCTTTAATTCCAAATTTTGGTGTCATAAATTATATTATTGAGCATTAATGCATTTTATCAACTTTCTCTCTCCTAAACATATCATGTTATTACAAAGTAGTCCAAATTAGATGAAAATTGACATGTAGGCTTATTTTGATGTGTAGATTACGAATCTAAGATTATTTTCCTCTTTTGAAGTCATTTATTATTTTATTTGATATTTTGGGGAAAACACTCATCTTCTTTTCCAATTTGAATTAAATGAATTATTATTATGTCAATAAAGTGAAACTTGACTCCCAAGGTAATTGGGACCCAAGGAACACGATTTTAAACTTATATTTCACTTTTGGGATTTATTTTTATGAGATATGTTATATGGCCCATTAGTGGCCCACTAACTTATTTATTTATTCAATTAAGTTATTTATCATCTTATTATCACCAAACGAATTATGTGGCATATTAGATTACATTATTCATGCATTAGATTGTTATGATCATCCTAACCTTAACCTTATTTGGTCAAACCCAAAAGGTCAAACTACTAGGGTAGGGTCTAAGATCTGGTATGTTACAACACTCCACCCCTTAAAAGGATTTCATCCTCAAAATCTATAGATTCAAACATCAACCACTAAATACTCTCTACCACTTAAAGGGTTCAACCTAACAAGTCAAAGTAAACAACTTTTAGAGCTACCCATAATTCTAAGTTGTGAATGCTTTAGAGATTTTTATGTTCCTCATGTATCCAACTAAAGTCACGCCATCTGGGGTTGAGTTTTAGGTCCTTGTGTCTCTAACCTATCAACCCTACATGAACATCCAAAAGTCATATGGTAGGTCAACTACACCATGATATCATTTCTAGTCACAACTTCCAAAGTAAACACTAGGTTTAGAGCTAGGTTTAGGGTTTTACTACCAAAACTTCTCACATCACTATCATTGTGACTTAGTTCAGAAAAATTCGATGAAATCTAGAAAAATTTTGTACATATAGTAGTGTAATGAAAATAATTTTTGTAGATGAAAACTCTGCGAGGTAAAACCAACATATGTCGACACAAAATCAATACGAAAACCAAGTCACAATGTTTCCATATGAATACTTCCTCATAACCTAATCTCACCCTCAAACAAAACCTTATTGTATATAAAGATCATCATTGATCAAATATAGGGTCAACATCTCACTTAGAGCTAACTAGCAAAGTCAAGGGTTCTATAGGGAGACAAAATTGAAATAGTCAGATTCCGACTACCATGGGCTCTGATACCATGCTGTACAAAAGTGAAAACCACTTCTCTACTAAAAACTTGAACAATAAAACCTCCAGTCCAAACATACTCAGAAGGTATGATGGAGTGGGTGTAAAATTTTCAAATCTTTATATAATGGTAACAAAAGACCAAAGTATAGAAGCGGAATAAAAACTTGACTATATTCAATTATAAAACTAAGGGTTACAAACTTACATCACAAGGATCCTGGTAGAGGAAATCTAAACCACCTCAAGATTGTCTCCAACCTTCAACATCACAATCTAAGTCTGAGTCCACGTGTCAAGCCATCCATGTCCACCACCTAGGGTTGGAAGCATACCCCAGAAAAAGAGAAACAAAAGGAAACATCAGCAAAGGCTGGTATGTGCATACTAAAAAGCAAATTGAGCAATTTATAAAGGATAAGGGGCATCAAAATAAAAGGCTTCCCATGCAAGAGATAAGGATTACCCAATCGGGCATAAAAGATAAGAATCATCATCATCATAAAAGAAGATACTTTCCATAATCAAAACAAATAATAAGAATGTGCTATCAATATAAACATCCACTACCATGGTGGGAAATAAAGCACATAACATCATCAACCTGCATGCATGTGAGATACACATAGACCTAGAACAATATAAACACAATTGGCAGCCAACCCTCATAAAGTTGAAACCTGATAGAGAAAGGAATACTGCCAATCTCCGTAATATATACAAAATGGGTCAAGACACACATCTTGCCCAGGGTACGAGGTTCCTTGCCGTCCCAAAAAGAGCAGGAAATATCACATATGCTATAAACAAAACCAATGCAATTTACACTACTCTAGTGCTACTGAATCACATAGCATGTTTAATGTAGAGGCAAGTAAATAGTTTAGTCAGCTTTATACAATTGTTGCCATCACACAATGGACAACTCAACATATAAACAAATCCACTTCAAAGTGGGAACATATCAACAGGTAATAATCCACATCACAGTGGGCATATAATATCAAACGTCCAAATTGCACCAAGGCAACAAGATAAGATTCCAAGAGAATATCCATGATCACAAGATCAATAACAAAATAAGATACTTCACATGAAGCATGATTTCAAAAGAACAAGACAATGTGTAGGCTAATGTCCATAGGACCAAGAGTAAGACAAAAATAGGAAAATTTCTCAAGAAGAATAATCAGAGATGCAAACATACCTCAACTTCAGAGTCAAATGATTCAAAGTCACATCTAGGTCCAAGTCTAGGTAGCCAAGGAACCTATTAAGAATATATGTGGAGTTAGGGTTAGGTTTCCATTAATTATACAAAACCCTAAAAATCGCCTTTAAATTATTAATGAATTAGGTTACCAAAACCATGCCATATTTTATATTATATTTTTATGAGTCCAAAACATATTTTATTACATTTTTATGACTTATCAATAATTAGTTATGATTTTTACAAGTTAATTCATCATTAATTACATCCATTGAAAACACTTGTTAGTCATAAAAACTAATATCATTAGATAGGGCTTATTTTTATGATTCCAAACAATATTTGTTTGAAATTTTCTGACAAGTAGATTTTTAGTTATTAATTTTCTACATCCAACCAATCATAAAATCTGATACAGCAAGAAGTAGTGAGAGAGAGGGAGAGGGGCGCTCACACTGAGTTGGCCCAATCACAGGTGGCCAACTCAGCCGACCCCACAGCCACCCAGGCAAGCACCGTAAAGCAGAGAGAGTCTAAGAATAGTTTGCGCAAAAGACATTTTTAACCTTCGAGTCGTGATCAAACTAGACAGGCAGAGGTGGGAAAAGTTGTGAAAATGTTTGTGATCATCTTCTTCATTTCATCAAATGCCAGAACCAAGAGAGTGAACTGATCTGATCAAAGCCACGAAAAGGAAAACTGGGGATACCCTGAATCAGCAGGAACCAAGTACAAGGATGGCTTCTAAGGACCATCATGAACCTGCTTGCGCTGAATACTTGTCTGGTGATGACGTGAATCATCAGCTCAACCTCACAACCTTCTTCAAAGGCAGTCGGAGTAGGGGAGCCATGCCCAAAGCTTGATGGGGCCAAACTGAGGCAAGAAAGATGGATTTGGGACCCCAACGAAGGTGAGGGAACCGTTCCTTCGTTGTCCGGTGGTCCAAGGCGACGAGGAGATGAGAAGAAGAAGGAAACAGGGGGAAACAGAGCACCAGTGCGGTGCTAGTAGTTGTGGGGAAAGGGGGTGACAAACCCTACTTTTAAAGGGTCATCAGGTGCGGAGGAGAGAGAGGATGATGAGGGCGAAGAAACCAGGAAGGAAGGTGAAGAGGGAAGAGAGGAATCAGAGAAGGAAACTGGGGAGAGAAACCCCGCATCGCTGCGTGTGAAATCAGAAAGGGGAAAGGAAGAAGAGAATCCAGTTGCCGCTGGATCTAAATCCAAGGGTCAAGATTGAACCTGAGAAAACTAAAATAGGAAAGCAAGTGTGACATATCAAATATGATTAAAACTAAAGTGAGATTAATTTAATGTACATATTTTCTCTTTCCTATTTTAAGGGTTCTATTCTTATCCAAATTAGACCAAACTTGACACACAAGTTAATTTAAACATGTAGATTCTGAATCTATAATTAGATTTCACTTTTGGAAACTTTATATGTATTATTTAGCATATTCTTTATTTCTCTTTCCTGATGCATTAATGACACATGGATTATCCAAATTAGGTGAAATTTCATCCACCAGTTAACTTAAGATGTATTGAATACGAATTTGCCTTTAATTCCAACTTTTGGTGTCATAAATTATATTATTGAGTATTAATGCATTTTATCAACTTTCTCTCTCCTAAACATACCATGTTATTACAAAGTTGTCCAAATTAGATGAAAATTGACATGTAGGCTTGTTTTGATGTGTAGATTACGAATCTAAGATTATTTTCATCTTTTGAAGTCATTTATTATTTTATTTGATATTTTGGGGAAAACACTCATCTTCTTTTCCAATTTGAATTAAATGAATTATTATTATGTGAACAAAGTGAAACTTGACTCCCAAGGTAATTGGGACCCAAGGAACACGATTTTAAACTTATATTTCACTTTTGGGATTTCTTTTTATGAGATATTTCATATGGCCCATTAGTGTCCCACTAACTTTTTAGTTATTCAATTAAGTTATTTATCAACTTATTATCACCAAACGAATTATGTGGAATATTAAATTACGTTATTCATGCATTAGATTGTTAGGATCATCCTAACCTTAACCTTGTTTGGTCAAACCCAAAAGGTCAAACTACTAGGGTAGGGTCTAAGATCTGGTATGTTACACCTATCCAGAAGGATTATGGGCCGTTGATTTCTTTAAGTAACACATTCATTTTTCAACAAATGACCTAGTTTTATTCCTAACCTTAATTTTGTTCTCCTGCATTAGTTTATTTTGTGCTTTCTTATCTGAATCTGCATGAACAAGTTAACTAAATTGTACCTATTGTTGTTGTATGTAATGATGCAATTAAAATTAACAACATGCATCCTGAGCTCCGCATGGATCCATCTGTCTCAACATACTGAAGAGAATATGTTCCATATGGAGAAATAGGGTTTTGGGTGCTCCCTTGACCTAGTTGTGGCTTCTTATGGATGGGATATTGCTTCACTGTAGGTGCATCTTGATGATCCAATGAATGGTTGACAACTTTGGTTCCTTCAAGGGAACAACTGACTAGAAGGCTCACCCTGACAATGCCCATAAGATCCTCACTCTTCCTTAACTCCCATGAGGTGGACATCCCTTTGTTGATCGACATCTGGATTGATGATCTAAGATACAAGTTTCGTCTAACAGGGTGGCTTCCACTACATTCGGCTCAAATTCTTTCTTAGTCTCCATTGCGTCTCCACCAGATAGTTTCCTGTCGAGGCCTTGACCATCTGTAGAACTTAGTCTCCAGTGGAAACCAGGGTCAGTGATCAAAGTTTCCAGGAGCGCAACAACCACACTGGTGGCCGACTGCCCAAATGGGATGTTGATGTGGTAGGATTGTCCCAAGTTGGGATGGATTTTCTCCCCAATTCAAATTCATTATATAATTTTACCGGTATAATGGTTGATATGGAGCGAGTTTTAGGGTGGATGAACCAATCGGGCTCTTGGGGGGAGGCTGCATGATAATTGGTTAGTGATAAATCATTCAACAGAATTCAGTGCCTGATTATCTCTAAGACATTTTGTTATCGTTGGAAGTGGTGAGTGGGTTCTAATGGGTTCTGTTTACCTTAGCGACTTCTTTACCTCCATCCCCCAAAACAAGTGTAGGTTTTCAACGGTTTAGTTGAGATTTGTTTGATTAAACTAAGGGTGAGGTAAAATTGAGGGTTTGAGTAATTAAAGAGAGAAATAATTAAACTAACAAGATAAGAGAGAAATTACAGTAAATTAGATTAGAAATGGAAAGAGGAAGCACCTAGATACAATATACTAGCAAGTACATTAACAAGTCAAGAAAAAGTAAAACTAAGAAATTAACTAGAAAAATCTAGAACAATTAACTAAGAACAAGAACCAATTAGTCTAGAAACGGTTAACTAAACAAGTAATTAACTAAGTGGCAAGGAAAAGTACCTAGAACTAAAGAAAGCTAGGGACTTAACAAGCAATTAAGGGTAGTGGGAGGTTTAATGTGTGTAATCATCAACCATATTAGGGTCATTTATAGGAAAACACGTCCAAAAATTATGCTATCAAACCAAACAATTGAGGGTAATGAGCAAGTATTGAAATCCTTATTCTACTTGTTGTTTATGGATGACATAGGGTATGCAGAGAGGAACTAGTCCATGTCACCTCCTATCCAACCATTAGCCGCTCAATTGACCAGGTAATAGATAATCTCCAATCAAGACTACCCCAGTCTAGGTTTTTAGGAGTTATTCTCCTGATACACTTAGTGGAAAGGGGTAGTATCAGTTGTGGGAGGACGGTGTTTCACCTCCTATTACCTGCCATCCAACCACTTAATTTGCTCATTTCTACGTTTGGTGGGTTTACTCTGAAATGTGTGTGGATACAACCCATAGTGTTCTAAAGATTTTTCATTTGGTCGGTTGTAGGCCCAACCCACACCCGAAAAACAAACCCACACCTTTCATCCGACCCAATACAAAATTGAAGGGAAAGGAACTACACCATATTTGGGTGTGGTTCATGTTCCACACAACACAATGCGCTAGGACTACTACTGCCCTCCTTTGCCCCCTCTATCATTATCCATTACTACTACTCCTTTGTTCATCCGGTGGCAGAGGGACTTCCTCCTCATGAACTTTATGACATCAGAGCTTACTCCTTGTCAATTCGGCCGTTGTAGATCCTAGGTTGTTGTGCTTTACCAACATCAAAGGTCGTTGACCAACCTTGATGGACACTCAACATGTGTGTTCCCGATCGACAATGTTTCCTTCCTAAAATTATTTTGTAGTCATTCCTTCTCTTTGTTACATGCCTTCTCCTTTGTTTTGAACTTCTTCCCATTCATTGTGCTCATGGATATTTTGGTTTCTTTAATTTCTACCTCTCCTGGCCTTATGGGTTTTCCATTGTATTTTCTCTTCCATCATTCTTGTATCTAAGTTCGTCGTCCTAGTTTTTTGTAGGGGCAAGAAGATCGGCACCTTCACCCTCATGTGATTTTCTTAGGTGGAGGTCAGGAGGGGGTAGCTTGGTAGGTGCTTGACTTCCCTACCTTTCACTATTACAGACAGAGTAACAAGCACATAGTAATAGGTAGATGAATCCCTTCCCTGTATTGAGCCACAACATTACCACCTCCTTCCTCCTCCTTCTCTAAACCTTAGCTCTTGGGATGTCTTCTTTTTCCTCCCTTCCTTTAAGAAAGAGTCAAGAAGTTGTAGTACCTCAATATTTGACCCATAGATGTTTGCATGGACAGAACATGGGAGGGATAACAACCATAGAGTTCCTGAACAAGACTAGTTATTTAATGTGTTGTTCCTACTTATTCATATCAGTGATTATTACATAGAAGAAAGAAAAGAAGTCTCACCTAAAAATGATTTCACCTTGACTAAGCAACTGGATCAGAATACGAAAAAAATGACCCTTTTTTCCATATTTTAATAATGTTATTACTACTTTTTTTGTTTTGATTTTCCCCTTGCATTCAACTACTTGTCTCTATTTTCAGGTGTCGTGTGAATCCTAAAATCTAACTTCAAGCATATAGGATACATACCGCCCCATGATCTCATTCCTCCTGGCTAGCGTTGTCCCCTCTTTCTTTTCCTCTTTTGGGATGTCTTCTTCCTATAAGATCGCCAAAGGCACTGCTATTAGCTCTAGCAGACCAAACATGTAGCTAATCTTCAAGTTGCAAAGGATATGTAGCCACCAACAAGTGATCACGATAGAAATGGAATTAGCAAGGAGGAAGAAGAAGGATGTAATTTGCATGCAAAGGATAGTTACTTTTCAGACTTCATATGAATTATGTTACTTGGACCTCATTCACTGACTCATTTTGTTTAGTTTCATATGAAATACTACATGTTTATAAATCTTAAAACTTACTATTTTCTCAATGAAAGCATATGAATTTAATTTTTTTCTATTATACTTATATCAAATATTTTCCTAGTGACCTCATTTTATTTTGATTTATCTTGCTTCAGATTTATTCTCTTCCTTCTTTCCTCTTTTACATATGGAGCATAAATTTCTCAATGTTAAGATGGAGGCAGGAAAAACTCGTCATTGTCAACTAGTTGATGTAACACCCTGTTATACTAAACAAGATTACTCAAAGCCAAAACATGATCAATCACTAAATAACCACATCACTAAAAAAGAGCATAATTAAAATTAGATTAATCTTCACAAACATATTCAAGAACATTTACATAAAGGTCCAACATCTTGCATAATTTCATATTGGGTGTCTTTACAACTACTTTGTGGTCTCAGCCACAAAATGTACACAGAGAGTATTATCCACATATACAACATATACAAGCACTAGAAAGCTACCAAAATCTTGAATCGATTGAAACATCATATACAAACTTTCTGGCCTAGACCTAAGAGTACAAGGACGACACTAGGACACACTAGACATCTAAAAAACCTTCTTTAGGGTCCTTCAAAATAGCTCTTCCTCATTGCCACGGATCTGTTGTCGCTGCTGACATCCACCTAAAAATATGTGATGACCGACGAGGTGAGACCCATGTCCCAGCAAGAGATATAACTCTTAACAACGTGTATTGCTCACAGCAGATTATACAATTATACATATATAGCAGACATAATAATAGAATGGAAATACCAGATGTAAACTTCACTAAGAGAAGTTTTAATCAAAGTCTTATTGTAGGATTGATAGGTTAATCATTATAAACAAAAGATCAAGCATAGCTAATCATCATAGGCATAACTACCTTTACAAGTATATCTGCCACCATAAGCATGGCTAAAATCATAAGCATATCTAATAAAATAAGCATATCTAACAGCATAAGCACGGTTACTTACTCTTATTGCATTATACATCATCTATATATGAGACGAACAAACAAGGGTTATCATCCAATGTGTCACACTATATAATTCTATCAGATATGCTACATAGATGGATTAGATCTTTTATTAAGCCTGGGGAGTTTGAGGCATACCACTCAAACTTCCAACTGACCATTGTGAAGTTTCAATCAGTTTCGTACAAGATCTAGGAGACCCAGAATCCTAAGATATCTTCCCCTCGATCATTAGTTCATCGTAGTGACATATGAGTCAATCTATAATAATCCTAGTCCACTTACACATGCCACATCACTAGAAATCAGGGTATTCAAACCATGTCATCCAAAGTACAATCTAGTTGTCCTCAATCATATCTCATATACATATATCTGAGACACGATCTCAACCGCTCTCAATTTGAGGCATGACCGCAGCCATCCTTCAGCCATCATATCAGGATGACAAGGATATATTCTCCATGTACCGACACATACTCAATAATATGCAATTCTGAGCTTCCCTTATAGAATACTCATTTTCCTATCTAGAAAGTTCTAACACTAGATAGTTCTACGACATAGGGAACTACATGATTAGGGTTTCACTTGATTAGTTACTACCAACTGGGTGAATTAAGGTTGTATAACCAAGTTTTTTATACAAACCCTAATTCATTTCTACAAACCAATAGTATATAGTAACTCTGGGGGATGTAAAACGTATGAAACATATTATTGATCACAAATCACAATATACAAGTCCAATTTCATCCTTGAAAGGAAATCAACTTCCATTAGGGTTCACAACATCTCACTAATGCCATTCATAAAGAAGTTATATTTCCACCAGGGCTCAGAACATACCCAAAAGCCATTTAGGCCAAAACACATCATTTCCTAAGGTACATCATTATCATTTTGTACCATGCAAAGGGTTCCACATGTTACCCACATGCTTATTACCTCTAGACCCAGCATCACAATTCATCAATCATAAGAATAGTTATGCCATTCTCAGGAGTAACATAACAAAGTTACCTTTAGCAGTCTGAGTTGTGTATATTCATCATTTCAACATTAGAGGAAGATAAAGATATCAAACCATCCTACTCAACCATTACAAGAATGATTCAACAATATAGATTGGATTTGTATCACAAATCTACATTCATATATAAACCATATGTTCATTATCACCCTTAGGCAATACATAGGAAAACCATCATTTGATTATCATACTTAGGTTAACACATAGGCAATTCATCACTTCATTAACACTTTTAGGTAACCTATTAATTCTTTTAACTCATATAGAAATACCATCAGTTCATTTTTTTACTTAGTCAAAAACATAGGTTATCATACCTAGGGTTCCCATCAGTTTGTCGAGGCACTTTTGACAAGTCAAAGCCATTAGATGATTGAAGCATAGCCAAAATCAAGATTAACGGATCATTGAGACACTTAATAAAATTCAAATTCATCAGATCATTGATGAATCAATCCAAAATAAGTCCATCACATCATTATGGTACTTAGCCAAAAATATGGTCATCGGGTCATTAGTGAACAACGAAATCTTCAGATTAAGTGTAAGGTAAATCATCATTTTATTCACCAAGTAAAGACATCGGTTCATGAGAATACATATCCAAAAACAAAACCATCGTATAATTTGGATACTTCATCAAAAACAAGATCATAGGATCAAGAGAGTACTTAACAAAAATCCAAACAATTGGATCATTCAGGTACTTAATCAAAATCAAACCATCAGATCATGGGCATCGAGGTCATGGAATCTTTTACTTAGCATAACCATTGGGTTATAGATTTACTTATCCATCGATTTATTTACCATGTGAAATTGGAAATTTAATACTCTACAGAGACTATAAATTTAGAGACCAAGAAGGGTCATCACTAAGCAACAACATAGTTTCCTTCACTTAAGTAAAACCATTACTTTGAGGATAAAGAAAACCATCGATTCATCTACTTGACCTAGTCATTGGATTATTAACTTTCATAATCATGGGTTCATTTATCAAGTAGGGTAAATATATCTCAGTCTAGGTAAAAACATCATAATCTACTCTTGAAACAAATTGTTATTCCAAATACATGTAGAACCATCATTTTAGAGACTAAGTATAACCATCAACTTCAGCACAAAGTAACTCCATCGATTTCTAAACTAAGGGATAAATCAATTATTCATACAAAGTGAAAACCATAATTTCTTACCTCTATAAGAAAGGTAGTTCACGTCCATACTAGAAGGAACGTTTACATGATAAAGTAGTGCACATATGATTATTTCTTTCCATAACACCAAGTTTTAGGGTAAGATCTTTATGAAAAAAGTTAAGAGCAAGCAAGAAACGGGATCAAAGTTATATAACTTGCCTCAAGATGAAGGTGAACATCCAAATAGAAAGGTGACCAAGAAAAACCCTAGCTTTTCACTCCCAAATCTCTGAGGTAGCTCCTTTCTTCAAGAACAAGGTAGATCTAGGGAAAAAGAGAGACGAAAGGTGTTCCTTCAACCACATGCACAACCTTCCATGAAGAACTCTAGAGTTCCACCAATGTATGAGGAAAAAAGGAAGAGAAAAGTAAGAAAAATATGAGTAGAGAATAAGATATTACTTGTTTAGGGAAAGAAACTACGTTAGGGAGCTTCAAAAATCCTTAAAGAAGCTTGATCTAAACCTTAGGGCAACATGCATCCTTTATCTCTCCAAGAGATTCTCCTCCACAAAATAATGGTCTAAGGCTTTCTCTCAAAGAAAGAATGAGATAAGGGTGCAAAGGGTTCGTTTATGAGAGAGGTGGAGGGTATATATATCCAAGGGGAGAGAGAAAGGGGTCAAAAGGTTGAAAAACTAGCTTGCCATGTGTCAAAACTTGAAATCCGTCTTATCCATAATTGATAGAACTTGCATTAGAAATTTTGAAAGGTTATTCATGTTTTCTTGACTTAGAAATATTATCAAGATGTACTATCAGAGATCCCATCGGATTATTCACATGTATCATCAGAAATACCATAAGGTTCTAGGGTTTACTTAGCCATTTTGCACATTCGGATCTCCGATCAGACTTTATACTTCAACTAGGATTTAAATTAGATTATGGACCTCAAGGGAATGCCATCCGATCTTATTCCACTAGGAGAAACCATCAAATCATTACTCACAAGGTTAATCCATCGAATTCTTACCATACTTAGAAAAATCATCACATAGGTGAGAAACCCTAAGTTCTCATCCCTAGTGGGATAGAGTATACAATAAAATGGTGCATCTAGGCATCCATATCTGCAACTGTATAAAACATTATGAAGGTTATAAATAGGAGAGAGAAAATATGCATAAAATATGCCTTAAAAAGTGATAACTTGCTTATGAAGAAAAGTCTCTCATAATTTCGGTTTTGAGTATCAAACTTGGTACACAAGTATTTTAAATCATTATGAACTTTCCCTTAAAATTTGGGGTCAAACGGATAAGCGGTTTGAGAGATATGGATTTTTATAGAAGTCCTAAAGTGACTCGATTATCTTAAATGTCACACATTCTCTTCCTTTTTGGAAAGGGATTTTTGCAGACTGTGTATATGGGAGCATTTTGGTAGCCCTTGGATCACAGATCGATGGATGGTAAGCCATCTTCTACCTTTGAACAACTGAGGCAAATAAAAAATAGTAAAGTTTCCTTTCCTTCTCAGATTCTCTCCCACCCTGGTCAGTTTGGATGGATTTAAACTCTCCCATTGAGTTGGGGAGATGGTTTCAGACTCAAACAACCCTAGATTTAACTGCTTTAGTACATATCGGGGACTTTCCTCAATTTTTTCAGAGAGACAGGCCTACGTACGAAGGACCCCACTCGCCCATGCCTATATAATGTGCTTTAGTCTCCTGAAGTTTGTGTGCAAGATCCCACAAACTTGGGAAGTGACCCCCCTTATCTCAATTTGATCCTGTGTTTCCTTGGCTTGCTCTCTTTTTCCTTAGATCCACCGCAGGTCGACCCTTCACCTTTCTCCCTGCTTTGGTTTTCCCTAGGCGATTGGCGCCCACGAATGAGTTTGACGGGATGGGGCAGAGCTCTCTGTAACCTCACCCACCACCCAAGATCCCAAGCTCGCAAAATCAACTAACAGGGTTGACTCACCCAAGGAGGCTCTATTTGTGAACAGAAGGAGCAGACGAGGAAGACGATGGTAGGCAAAAGCCCTGGGGTTGCTACATATGGTAAAGGTCATAACCGACTTTTACTAGTCTTGTTTCACTTAAGTCATCTGGCCACAGAGCACCAATAAGGCCAAAGCCCATTGGCTGAAGCCCATTACGTGGAAATAAGCAAATATAAGTACTAACATGGCACACTCTAATTGGTCGGTTGGGTTTTATCTTGGAATAAACATATTTATTTATTGGTAACTTGGATGACAATAAATTATATATGAAAGTTGATCAGAAAAATGCAAGGAATCCATAAAAAATATTATTGAAGTCTAATTCTACTTGCAATTCGAAAAGTACTTAAAGATGTCACCTTTAATGGTGTTATTAATGGAAAACCCTAAGTTTTGAAGATTAGTGAATTTAATTATGTTCTTTGGATAATCTAATCCAATATTAACCTATTGTTTATAAAAGGAAGAATTAGATCTAAAAAGATGATCTTTATGCATAGTTGGCTTAATTTAGGGTTCCATGTACATGAACATGCATTAATGAGCTTAGAAACCCTAATTTAGGTAAATATGACTTTTAATGTTTTAAAATTTTCTAATCTATGAATAAAATAGAGATATGATGATACTAAGCCAATTTGAGTATAAAAGGATCCTTAATGTGGATAATTTGAGCAATTAGGGTTTTATGAGTAGAAAAAAATTTAGGGTTTGTTGACCTAAAAATGATAAAGTTTGAGAAATTGATCTAAGATGCCCTAATGAATCCTAATGAGACTTAGAAACCTTAGAAAGTTTTCCCAAGTCAATAAGGAGTTGTTTGGGATGTGATGGTAACAATTAGGTGTTACACATATTTTCAAGATCAAGATTGCTTGATTGGTTGCTTGTCTTGCTTGATTGGATTGGATATCTTGTTTATATTTGAGACTCCAAATCAGGTATGTGGTTAATTATGAGTACACACTTTAGTTTCCTAGTGTTTTCCCGTTGTTTTATCGATTGCAATGGAAATAAACTGCTTGAATGATTTTATTTCTGCAATCTTTAAAGTGAATATGATTATCACAATCTAAGTACATATATGACTTGCTCGAACCTAGATACCATCTCTAGATGTAAGATAAGAGACCAAGCCCCGACGAGAAGGTCTGAAGTGGTCAAGCCCTGGAGGGAAGACTACAAGGCACCCAGAGAGGTGACCCCAGGTACCAAGCTCATGATGGAGAAGGTAGCCTTAAAGTCACTTGCAACCCTAGAGAGGGTATCGCAGAGGATGAGTAAAAGTGCTTGAGAAGTCATATTGAAAAATGTAATCTTGCATTGTTAACACTACTACAGAAATAGCGTTCAGTGTCGCTTTTCTGGGCGTCAGTTATTTCGGACAACCGACGCCTATAATATTCGGCATCGGTTATTTATGCAAACCGACGTCTATAATCGAAGACCAGCCAGACACGGGTACCGCTTTGTATTCAGCGTCGGCTGAGTGTAACCAACCGACGCCTAAAGGCGCCCGCGAAATCCAATTTTTGAGCAAAAAAATCTGGGTCACATACAGCGTCGGTTGTTTAACAATTCACCGACGCCTATGTGAAATGAAATTTTGTGTGAAAAGTTCCACATTTGGTGTCGGTTATCCTTGGATAACCGACGCTGATAATAGTTCCCGCCAATTAATTTGGGGTAAAGATTGTCTAATTGGACGTCGGTTATTACGATCAACCGACGCTGAAGATAATAGGCGTCAGTTGTCCTAGATAACCGACGCCGTTGACCAACTTAATAGAGGCCCGATCACCCGACTCTTCCCCCTTTCTTCCTGTTTCATCGATTCTCCTGCATGTGCGCTGCTCTACGCCGCTCTCCCAAAATTGCCGCCTGGTGCCTGGTGCCTGCTGCTTCTCGCTCGCCACCGACGATCCCTGCTGCTCTGCGTCGCCGCCGCCGCCCGCCGCCTTCCTCCTTGCGCCGCCGCCGCCCGCTCCTTCCTCCCTGCTTACGCCCTACTGCGGCGTTGTCTTCTTGCTTGCCTCCGCTGCTCACAAGGTATTAGTCGTAGCACCTTCTTCCTTGTCTTCTTCCTTACCGCCCGCTGCTCTGCTCTGCTTGCTGCTAGTTAGTGTTCTACTTCTTTCACTGAGAACTGAGAAGAATGGCCTACCACGGCCGTGCTGGGCAGCACAGCCGTGTTTGATTTGATTTAAACCCTAATTTGATTTAAACTTGTCCATTCTAGCATCCTAATTTTATTTGATTAAACACTAACATTGATGAAACCCTAACATCAATTGTGATGAAACCCTAACATGTACATATCTATTATTGTATTTGTTGGCCTAGAAACTCATCTAAGATTGACTCATTAGGAGTAAATCTTGGATAGTCCCCGGTTTGGGACTGTTCTTGAACACCTAATCTCACTTAGGATGTAAGTGTATAATGTGTATTGGGTTTTCGAAAAAAATTTGGTAGCATTTCCCCGTTTGTTCTCTAAGTACATATGTACTTAGAGAACAGCGGGGAAATGCTGCCAAAATTTTCTTGAAAACCCAATACACATTATACACTTACTAGTGAGATTAGGTGTTTAAGGATGGGATAGGTGGTACACATTTATTATATATAAGAATGACATCACATGTGTTTGTTAGCCTAGAAAGTGAACAATCATTGTTCTTTATATTACTTATACATTGGTATAAATTAGAATGAACAATCACTAAATTATATACTATTTGTATGGAGTCCGGCTTCATTGTAGATATCTATTATTGTGTTTGTTGGCCTAGAAACCCGTCCAAGATTGACTCATTAGGAGTAAATCTTGGATAGTCCCCGGTTTGGGACTGTTCTTGAACACCTAATCTCACTTAGGATGTAAGTGTATAATGTGTATTGGGTTTTCGAGAAAATTTCGGCAGCATTTCCCCGTTTGTTCTCTAAGTACATATGTACTTAGAGAACAGCGGGGAAATGCTGCCGAAATTTTCTCGAAAACCCAATACACATTATACACTTACTAGTGAGATTAGGTGTTCAAGGATGGGATAGGTGGTACACATGTATTATATATAAGAATGACATCACATGTGTTTGTTGGTCTAGAAAGTGAACAATCATTGTTCTTTATATTACTTGTACATTGGTATAAATTAGAATGAACAATCACTAAATTATATACTGTTTGTATGGAGTCCGGCTTCATTGTAGATATCTATTATTGTGTTTGTTGGCCTAGAAACCCGTCCAAGATTAACTCATTAGGAGTAAATCTTGGATAGTCCCCGGTTTGGGACTGTTCTTGAACACCTAATCTCACTTAGGATGTAAGTGTATAATTTGTATTGGGTTTTCGAGAAAATTTCGGTAGCATTTCCCCATTTGTTCTCTAAGTACATATGTACTTAGAGAACAGCGGGGAAATGCTGCTGAAATTTTCTGGAAAACCCAATACACATTATACACTTACTAGTGAGATTAGGTGTTCAAGGATGGGATAGGTGGTACACATTTATTATATATAAGAATGGCATCACATGTGTTTGTTGGCCTAGAAAGTGAACAATCATTGTTCTTTATATTACTTGTACATTGGTATAAATTAGAATGAACAATCACTAACTTATATACTGTTTGTATGGAGTCCGGTTTCATTGTAGATATCTATTATTGTGTTTGTTGGCCTAGAAACCCGTCCAAGATTGACTCATTAGGAGTAAATCTTGGATAGTCCCCGGTTTGGGACTGTTCTTGAACACCTAATCTCACTTAGGATGTAAGTGTATAATGTGTATTGGGTTTTTGAGAAAATTTCGGTAGCATTTCCCCATTTGTTCTCTAAGTACATATGTACTTAGAGAACAGCGGGGAAATGCTGTCGAAATTTTCTTGAAAACCCAATACACATTATACACTTACTAGTGAGATTAGGTGTTCAAGGATGGGATAGGTGGTACACATTTATTATATATAAGAATGACATCACATTATACACTTAGGATGTAAGTGTATACCCTAATCTTTTCCTAATATATACTTGTTTCCTAATATATACTTGTTTTCTCTGATCATAGAATGGATAGATCATAGATGTCCATTCGTAATCGTTGCACCCCAGAGTTTATATCTGGTCTTGATCAGTTTATTAGATTTGCCAAGGAACATAGGAAAAAACCTACAGATAGGTTCTACTGTCCATGTAGGCATTGCGGTAACAACTTGAAAGTCAACACTGGTGAGGAAATCAAAAGTCATGTCATGTGCAATGGGATTGTACAAGGTTATACAAAATGGCACTGGCATGGAGAGATTTCAAACTCGAAACCAGTAGATGTCGATAGCAGTGCTTGGGTGGAAGAAGAAATTGCCTCCGATGACGTAGATGTGAACGAACCAGTTTCAATAGACATCGTTGATGCGATGCTGGATAGTTGTAGGGTAGAGCACACCGATCCACCTCCTATCTTTAGAAACATTGTGCATGATGCTGAGATACCGTTATACACAGGCTGTGCTAAGTTTACGAAGCTTAGCGCTGTGTTGAGATTGTATAAGTTGAAAGCTAACAATAGATGGAGCGACAAAAGCTTCACTTCATTGTTGACTTTGTTGAAAGAAATGCTTCCTGAAGGAAACGAGCTGCCAATCTCAACATACCAGGTAAAGAAAATGTTGTGCCCAATGGGAATGGAGGACAAGAAGATACACGCATGCCCGAATGATTGTGTATTATTTCAAAAGGACTATGTAGATTTGAAAGATTGTCCAAAATGTGGTGCGTCAATGTATAAATTGGCGACTTCGGGGGAGTCCAAAACTGGTTCTCCTGCCAAGGTGTTGTGGTATCTACCTATAATATCACAGTTTCAACGCTTGTTTGCAAATCCGAAAGATGCGAAGAATTTGAGGTGGCATGCAGATGTTAAGAAAAATAATGATGGGATCCTACGACATGCGTCTGATTCCCCACAGTGGAAGAAGATTGATCTATTGTACCCCAAATTTGGTGAAGAAGATAGGAATCTAAGACTTGGGCTTTGTACAGATGGGATGAATCCGTACGGGACATTGAGCAGCCAACATAGAACTTGGCCAGTCATGCTTGTTATATACAATCTTCCTCCCTAGATGTGTATGAAAAATAAGTACGTTATGTTGTGGTTGTTGATATCGGGCCCTAAACAACCCAGAAATGATATCGATGTTTATCTTGAACCTTTGATTGATGACTTAAAGAAACTTTGGGCTGAAGGTGTGATGACCTATGATGCTTCAGCAGGAGAGACATTTCATTTGCACGCTATGTTGTTTTGCACTGTTAATGACTTTCCAGCATATGGGAATTTGTCTGGATATAGTGTCAAAGGAGCTAAAGCGTGTCCTATATGTGAAGAAAACACTGATTCAATAAGACTAAAACATGGCGGAAAGACTGTATATCTTGGTCATCGAAGGTTTCTTTCAAAATTCCATCCGTATCGTAGGAAGCGCAAAGCATTCAATGGATGGAATGATGAACGGAGTGCACCTAAACCTATACTAGGGGATGTTGTTTATGCAAGAGTAAAAGACATTGTCAATGAATTTGGTAAGAAATCACAATGTAGTATGGCCACACAGAGTTACAATTCTTCATTCAAGAAGAAGTCAATATTTTGGGATCTTCCTTATTGGAGTTCTTTGACAGTCAGGCATTGTATCGATGTAATGCACATTGAGAAAAATGTTTGTGATAGCATCATTGGTACTCTGTTAAATATACCAGGTAAGACTAAAGATGGGATAAAATCTAGATTGGACCTACGTGAAATGGGAATAAGGTCAGAATTAACATAATTACGTGAAATGGGTAATAAAAGAGCATACTTACCTCCCGCTTGTTACACGTTGTCTAGAAAGGAGAAGAAAACTTTTTGTGAATGCTTGGTAAATGTTAAGGTGCCACATGGTTACTCATCCAACATCCGTAGATTGGTATCAATGAAAGATCTGAAGTTGATAGGTCTTAAATCTCATGACTGTCACACTCTAATGCAACAAATATTGCCCGTGGCAATTCGATCTATATTGCCAAAGCATGTAAGGTTTGCAATTACCAGACTTTGTTTCTTTTTCAACAGTCTATGCAGCAAAGTTATTGACCCTGATACTCTCGATAATTTGCAAAGAGAAGTGGTTGTTACCCTATGTAAGCTTGAGATGTATTTCCCTCCTTCATTCTTTGATATCATGGTACATCTTGTTGTCCACTTGACTAGGGAAGTGAAAATGTTGGGACCAGTTTTCTTGCATTGGATGTATCCCTTTGAACGATACATGAGCGTTTTTAAAGATGATGTTCGAAACCGTTATCGGCCTGAAGGGAGTATTATTGAAGGTTATGTGGCGAGAGAGGTTATGGATTTTTGCAATGACTTTCTCAGTGGTAATGACACTCCTGATAATGATAAGAATATTGAGGAGGGCAAAGGAATTTTGGGATCACGGGTGAAAGTAATCAGCCGTGAGCAGTTGGAACAAGCTCACTTGTATATTTTACACAATATAGACGAAGTGAGTGTTTATATCGAGGAACATACCAATTTCATAAAGAGACAACATCCTTGAGCAAGTTCAATGTGGCTTGCTAGAGAGCATAATAAGACTTTTACTAAGTGGTTTGAAGATAAAGTCTTACATCAACTATCTCAAACACCAAATGATATTACAGAAACTATCAAATGCCTCGCCTTTAAACCAAAACCGAATGTTATGTCTTATGAAGGGTTTGACATTAATGGATTCACATATTACACAAAGCGCCAAGATGATAAGAGTGTCGTCCAAAATAGTGGGGTCACTCTTCAAGCGTCGACTATGTACTTTGCAAGTGCAAAGGATAAGAGTCCACGTGAAGCTAAAATGTCATATTACAGTGTCATTGAAGACATTTGGGTGTTTGACTACATAGATTTCAAAATTCCGCTCCTTAAATGTAATTGGGTTGATAACACCAAAGGAGTTATAGTGGATGAATTGGGTTTCACTTTGGTGAACTTTGAAAAGATTGGCGAGAAGGGTGAACCATTCATATTGGCATCACAGGCGAAACAAATATTCTATATCAATGATCCTGCAAATGATAAATGGTCGGTTGTTCTTCATGGTAAAAGACAGTTCATTGAAGATCCTATAGATGAAGAAGAGTACTATGATAAGTATGATGACTCCAGTCCATTCTCAGTTGGGTTGCCAACTCCACAAAATATTGAAGCTAATGATGACTTATATGTGCGCGGAGATCACAATGAAGGATTATTAATTGCTAAAAGATCACAATTTTAGAGACATGTATGTTTATACAAATGCTAAATGTTTGCCTTTTTCTAGTTAATACAAATGCTAAATGTTTGCCTTTTTCTAGTTAATACAAATGCTAAATGTTTGCCTTTTTAATGACATTTTTCAGATGGCTGACCATGATGAGCATGATGTCCATGATGAGCATGAAGTCCATGATGAGCATGCTGTCCATGACAAGCATGGCGAGGATACCAATGTAAGTTCTAAAAACATATCCTATATTTATATAAAATTCATTATCTTCTAGTTATGTCATATATCTTATATTTCTATATTGGGCTAATTCAGTGTGTTTATTTTTGTCAAATTTTAGGTTGATGATGCACATGTACCCACTGAAGCACTGGAGCAACTTGATGCGCAGCACCAAACACTTAACAAGAAAAGGGCATCACTCTGTTGAAGAAGTTAATAGCGCTTAGTGGCAGTGGATCCAAATTGGTTGTGGAGTTTGATAATGGAGGAAATGCAATTGGAGTGAACCGCAATAATTTTGTAAACTATCTTGGGTGTACCACTCGGAGCCATTGTGGTGTTAAGTGTAACATCCCTGACCTGGGTTATGAGTTAACCCTAGGTGTTTTGCCTAAATATGTATTTAAATCTTTGTGATTAATTCTGAGCATGTAATTAAGTTTCTCAGAAACATATATTTCAGTATTTGCTCCTTTTTATTTAAAGTTGTAGCATTGTTTTGATATACAGGGACCTATGTGCAATTTACCCAGTTAAAAGGGTTAGCTTGCAATTTGCACATGATGAGATGTTCCTCTGATGTTGAGACATCATGAGAATCTTTTTGGCAAAGCATGAGGGATTTCCCAAGCTAGGGCACCAAGGTGCAGCTGTGGAAGCAATCCCGGTACTTGAAACCCTAATTTGGGGTAAAATGCAATTTACCCAAATTAAGGGATTCAATTTGTAAAACATATCATCTAATGTATCTTTTAGAACTCTTACCATCATTAAAGAAGAAATGATGAGGAAGTCACCTCAATTGAGTTATCAAGTTATGAAATATGCCTTGTAATTGAATAATCAGGGTATATGTGCGATATCTCTTTATGTATGTACCTTATTATTAAATTGTTCTTCTTTGCCTTCTTTTTCTATACCTTAAGATAAGGTTTGTCCTTAGAATAAAGAGGAAGGGACGAGCAAGTAATGAAGGAAGGACTTAATTGAAATTATGGGGAAACTTATGGGCCTTTAATGAAACATCACCCAAGTATATGTATACTTCACCTCTCAAGCAAAGGAACTTTTCCTTCGTGCATATCAATGTTTCCTCCTTGCTTGGACGACTAAGGACTGTCTTGGAGCTCAAGGGGAACGACCAAGGGTGCAAGGTAGGTTTGAACCCCTCTTCTTGCCTAATTCCATGGTTAGAACTCGAATTCAAGGTCAACTTCATGGCTAACTTTTGAAACCCTATCTTTCTAGCCATCTCTTTTCGTATTTTCTTGGAGTTTTCACCTTGGACAACCTGTGAGAAATCAAGGACGCCATTAGAGCTTGGTGCTCAAGGAGCAAGCTTTAGGCGGGTTTTATAACTCTAAACCTATGCCTTACTCTGTACATCTCTTATAAGCGGTTAGATGATAGTTCTTCATGTTTCCCTATTTTTCCCTATTATTTTTCAAGCAACTCCATTGGATATTCATACTGTTCTTGAGCTAGGAGATGAAGGCGTGATTTCCAAGAAAAACCCACCGCTTTTCACTTTCTTAAACGGTCTCACCAGTTTGCTCTCTCGGTCTCAAGACCACGAGGTGAGCAAACGGTCTCGAGACCGCGACAGGGCAACGGTCTCCAAGACCGTTTGGACCCGTTGACCGAGCGTGGACCGTATAAGAAATCTGTTCCTAATTATATAGGTTAATTACCCTCAAAATTTGGGAGGATAACTCCAAAGGAATCGGGAGATATGACCTTTTTAAGTAAAAACTTTAAATGAATTTATTCCTGATTCTCAAACGGTCTGAAATTGCCTTTTTGGGCAAACGGTCTCAAGACCGTGTAAGGTCGTTGACCAGGCGTTGACCGTATGAGATTACTGTTCAAAATTATGTTAATTAACAACTCACCAAGTTTGATGGTCTAATCCCAAACGGGCTAAGAGTTGAAGGGTGAATACTAGGGCTAACCCTAGGTGAAATCAGTACTGAAATTATGGTGACCTAATTAGGGTTTTTAGGGTTGATTGACCTAAACGGTCTCAAGACCATTTAGGGGCCACCTAAACGGTCTCAAGACCGCGAGGGCAATCAACCATGACCATTTGGAGGTCTGGGGTCAAGATTAGTTGACCAATTTAAGGTACAATTACACCAAATTACATTGCAATTAAATATTGATATGATCATCAACTCAATAGGTCAGACCTTGATGAATTTGCACTAGAATCCAAAATTGGATGGGCAAACGGTCTCAAGACCGTTTGGAACTCATCCAAAAGGTCTCAAGACCGAGAGGACAATCACCCAAGACCGTTTGAAGGTCTAGGGTTAAGTAATTTGACCAATTGAGGACCTAATTGCAAATAAGTTATCAATTTAATCAAAATTCTGTTTTGTGACTCAATCATGGTTCAACCCCTATCAAATCACATTAGAATTTGATGAAATCTTGGGAAAACGGTCTCAAGACCATGTGGGGTCCACCCACATGACCTCAAGACCGTTTGGGCCCAATTGGAGCTCAATTGAAGGGTTCAACCTTGAGATTAATGCACATTGTTGAGTGTTGATGGGTGAACATTGATAGACCTTAATTGAATCGATTTCAACCCTAATTGGTCAACAATTGAGGATCAATTGAATGACCAATTGATTAAGCATAATCTTAATTGACCCAATTCATAAGTGGTCAACATAGCTTTGACCTTTTGAGGGCTTCAACATCGGTTGTATCATTGATTTTTGTTGATGGACCAAACGGTTGAGACCATGTGAGCCTCGCGGTCTCAAGACCGTGAGAGGGCTCGCGGTCTCAAGACCGTGAGGGGGCTCATAGTCTCAAGACCGCGAGGGGCATCGCGGTCCTGAGGTCAAAGGAGGGCTCGCGGTCTTGACATCAACTTGACCCTCGCGGTCTTAACATCATTTTGAGCTTCGCGGTCTTGAACCAATTGAAGAGGCTCGCGGTCTTGGAGTTTAAGGAGGCTCGCGGTCTTGGCGTTAGAGGAGGGCTCACTGTCTTGGAAAGTCAAATTAGCTAAACGGTCAACACTTTCAAACAATCTCAAATCAATTGGAGATTGATGGTTGAAGATCGATCAATGAGATTCAAGGTTGACTCCATCCAATCAATTAATGATATAAATGGTTCAATGTTGCCCTAATCAAACCCTAATGATAACCTAGGATATTAAGGGGTTAATGGACTAAGGTTTGACCATGATGATAATCAATGGGGTGAATTACCAAAATACCCCTGAAGGGTAAATTAAGTAATACCTTGATCAAATCAAACCCTAATCACATGATGGTGATGTTTTGGGCTATGTTAGCCTATGATGACTCAATCCAACCTGATCTAGAGTGATGTTGACATCACCTAATAGTATGAGGAGAGAGAAAGTACTTCTAGAGAGAGAAAGTACTTCTAGAGAGAGAAAGTACCCTTTTTAAGTGGAAACCCAATTTAAGCATCTCCAATGCTTATGAGTAAGCATAATTAGGGTATGATCCACCTGTGTGAGATCATAGAAACCCTAATTATGATAAATGATGAACCTTTAACTAATCTGAGAGTATCAGTGATGATGTTACTCATACATAATGATGTTATGAGTGCAATTCACCGTAATGTGAATAGTAAACCCTAATTCAAGGGTAATGGCATGCTTTTGAGTATTAAACTCTAATTGATGAGAATTAGAGATGTAACTCTCATGACAAGGATGGGAAGTACATTCCTTATTTTTGTATTACCTTTATCAGTTGTAATAACTATGCAGGTTCTGATATGAAGGTAATCATATCCAGGTATGGATGTTGATGTTATATTCATTAAAGGCATGTTGTTAGCCTTATGAATAAGTAAAGTAATCTGATGCCTTGTCAGTGGCATCCTATGCTGATAATGGGCTGTGAGAGCCATGAATACCATCAAGGTCATGCCTTAGAGATGACTTGTGATGAGGATAATGAGAAATAATGATTGATATGAGTTAGGCCTGTTACATTTAGTATTCTTCTTTTATAGCTGCTATGTTACTGTCATTGTTTGGAGAACAATGTATGCTGTTAAAGAATACTGAATGTACCTAACTAATCAAGTATAATGTAGAGCCCTGATCATAGATCCATCATTGTCAGAAATTAAGTGATGGTGAAACAAGTTTTCCTCAGGGAACTCCTGGAGCACATACTTTTGAGTATGTGGGGTACATGGATGTGTAGAACCTTACATCCTAGTGTAGGAAAGTGATGTAGATGTGTAATCCATCCATCCTTCACTATATTTCCATACCGTATCAGTGGTAGGTAAACATGAAACCTCCTGATGACGAAGAAAGCACAGATATCCGTATCAGTGGTAGGTAAATATGAAACCTCCTGATGACGAAGAGAGTACAAAACGCCACTGTGACTCTAGAATAGCGAAGGACCAGTTTACCCTGGTGAGCTATAGTAGTAGAGACACGAGATGTCCTACAAGTGATCCTCTTACTGACTGAGGAAGGTGAAGGTCATGAGAATCCGGCTCTCTTAATGACCTATGTATGATACTGATGTGACTTCTCAGCGATCGGTTGGAGTATGAGTGGTATGCCTCATCTCCACAGGGCATAATGTTGTTTGTAAAACGTAATCAACCATGTAGTATAACTTGTTAGAGATGACTCCAAGTTAGTTAATTGATGTTACATTGCAATAGTGTTTATATTCTCCATATCTCCTAAATTGTAGAGATCTTGTTATACCTGCAACTGTTATAGAATACTTTGAAGGCTTTACTGCTTAAGATATTCTTTGATGTTATAATAAAGCTTCTGGCGAAGAGTTATAACTCTCGCTGGGACAATTATGTATAATTGTCTCACCCCGTAGACTTCAAACTTTTAGGTGGACGTCGGAGACGAAGGAACCAACCTACAGGTGATCAGTCTCAGCAGCAACAGCACCAAGAGCAGCAGTAATCTCAGGTGGAGATTTAGTCTGCCATGGGGTGTAGTTAGAGTCAGTCCTATGTGTCCTCTGTACTCTCAGGTCTTGGAGTCTTGTGTTATGTGATCTAGAGATTTTGTATCTTGATGTAGATAATTACTCAAGAAGTAATTATCTTGAGATGTAAACAATTTATCTCTCTTTATGAAAGAAGTTTTTATGGATCCAAGTTATTATCTCGGAAAGTTTTTAATTTCCCGTGATTTTTGTCTTCCGCTGATTACCGATTCACTTCCGCTACGTTTTAATCGTGTTTATGTCATGGTTTGGAGATCAGAGCCCACATTAAGTATGATAATTGGCATAAAGTTCCTCAGGTGAAAAAAGGCTTGATATGGAAGGATTTATGCGTGAGTTATTATTATTTGCAATTCTATTTTGTAGATTAAAAATTCTATTATTTGCAATTCTATTTTGGATACTAATTAATAACATTTCTATTTTACAGAATCTGTTTGCATTGGATGAGAAGTTGCATCATAAAAGTGTGATGCAACGCGCTGGAAAGATGCTTAGGAATTATAGGACAAATCTGAACAGAGAATACATAAAAGAGGGTGATAAGAATAAGAAGTTAGCCCTTGAACAATGGAACTTCTTGGACAAAGAAGATTGGGACAATTTTGTTGCTTCAAGAAAATATGAAGAATTCAAGGTATTAGGTGTGACTCCCAATTTAATTAATATACATTGTATTCACCTATTCAAGATTAACATTTAGTGATACTAACCAAATCATTAATGTGCATACTAACTAGGCCCTCAGTGACGCACAAAAAGCAAGGTGTGCACTGAATGTGCATGACCACACTATGGGTCCAAAAGGCTATGCAAGCGTTTGCCAAAGACTACATGCGGAGTCTACGGCTACTCAGGAGTCTGCCCCTACTCAGGAGTCTGCTCCTACTCAGGAGTCTGCCACACCCATGCCTCGCCATGATATTTGGATAGCTGGGAGGCAAAACAAGAAGGGTGAAATAAAGAAGCCCGTAACTGCTGAGGCGGCTGCGAAAATGGTAAAATACAACTCTTAGAGCAATCGTTTGAATATTGATTATTTGTGGTGTTAATTTACCAATTTCTGTTGATGGTGATTAGCGGGAGCTTCACGAGCAGAGGAAACAAGGCACGTTCATCCCTCAGGGCACAAGGGATGAATTGACAGTTTCTCTGGGTAACCCAGAGCATCCTAGACGTGTTAGGGGTGCAGGCGCTGGTGTGGGCATCAAAGCATTCTTTGGGCCATCCCAGCGCAAACCCAGAGCATGACTTTCTCAAGAAGAGGTAACCTATTCTTTTTTTAGAATGTTACTGCAAAAGGAAATTCAATAATAAGAAGCTAATGTTTCTTTTATCCATGTATAGGATAATAAAAGAGTCGAGGATATAGTTGCTAAGAAGGTCAATGATGTAGTTTCTGAGAAGGTCAAGGAAGAATTGCTGCGGTGGCAGGCATCTCAGGCTTCCAATCAGCCTATGGCGACCCACTCTTCTCCTGATGCACAGACTACGAGTAATCTTGGAGACCCATCGCCTAACACGTCTGCTGTAAGTATTGTTTATGACATTGTGGCTAGTCTTTTCAAGATGATATGTTTTCAAGATGATATGTATATATGTATAACATTCTTTACCTAAATTTGTAGGCATTGAAGCCATGCCGCTTAAGAATACACGACTATGTTGTTGGAGAGGCGCAGGCTTACCCGTCCCTTCCTGGGGAAAGGTTTCACGGGACTCCAATGCCACAGGGCTACGTTCGTGTGTGCCCATTACGTGTGTTACCCGATTGGAGGGAAGCTACATTGCCATATCCCCACCCGGATATTGATACACTTGCTGAGGAAGAAGGCGGGGTCATATTGTGGCCCAAAGCAGATGTCGTCTACACTACTGAAATTGTAAGATAAATTTACATTGATTTAGACTGTTAATGTGTATATATGATGTCAACTGATCTCAAATTATATATACAGGTTATATATACAGGTTACCAACTTGGGTTCCAACTGAACTAACATACACGTTAGGTCCTGCTTGTAGGGGAATGGCATGTTGGCTACGGGCACATAATATACATTGTCCGATAATTGTTTCTTTAGATGTAGATTATGAAGGTCAATCATACAATAGCTCTTTATTTATACAAGATATTATTGAGCTGTTTATGTATGATTGGCTGAATACATCAATGATAGAGACATGGATAAGGTGAGATCTTGTTTATACATCCATATACCTTGTGTAAGATCCGGTGATCTGGTTTCTTATATATTAATGCATACATAATACATGTTTTGCAGCTACTTAGTCGAAGATCATTGCAAACAATTTGTATTTGATCATGTGGGATTTTTGATTCCATCATTGATTAGTATGGTAGCTAAAGACCCTGATAATGTTCAACAATACTGTATAGATGCTTTTACAATTTTTGGTTAGCAAAAGAAGACGATAATAATAGCTCCATTCAATGTCAAGTAAGTTTACTTTATTTATAATTTGGACTTAAGAAAATTCCATTTTTATTGTGCATTTTGAGTTATTAATTGTTAACTTTTTACCTCTAGCGGTAAACATTGGGAGTTACTAGTTATTGTCCCCGGGACGTTCACTGTTTATTATCTAGATCCCGCGGGAAGTACATTAAACACTAAAATTGGACACGTAATGAGAATGCCATTATTCTGGTGAGAAATATTTCATTTTTGTATATGTTAACATCTGTTATTACATTACTATTTACTTATGTAATTTACTGTGTTATATTAACATGTAGGGGTTTAGATGCATTCAAAAAGGCTGGAGGAACGGTCCCAAGGAAAAAGAACCAGCCAATAAATTGGCAGAACGTACAAGTAAGTTCCCGACTCCAATGTATATATTATTGATGTGAATTGTGCTTAGTTGTATTATTTTGTATGTTTCAATTTATAGTGCGCTACACAAGACAATGGCTGGGCATGCACATACTATGTGATGCGATTTATGCAGATGATTATCAAACATGCCGCATTGGACATCGATACCATACATGAGGTATTATATATAGTCTCATTAGTTAGTATGAAATATATCAATCTTATTTTTATATTATTACTTATATATATACATCATTCTCTTTGCAGGTGTTTAAAACTGACCACACTATAGGTAAACGCTTAAAAAATATACATGCTCCATATACGATGGAAGCATTAAATGAAATAAGAGAAGAATGGGCAAAAGCCATACAAGCAGTGGCAACTGTAAGATATAATTGGGATGTTGATAGCGATAATGAATGATACTTTGTAAATGAATATTTCTGAATGTTAATACATGTATTTGAATGTTTCTATATGTGTGAATGTGAGAATTGAATTGATGTCTGAATGTATCTACTTGTGTGAAATTTTCCTTGGGACTTTTGCAGGTTTGTGGCCTGTTTGTAGGCTGATATCAATGGATGTCGTAAACCTGCAGTTCAGAAAACTGAACTGCAGGTTCTCATCCTGCTGACCAGCCACAGCAGGCCTGCAAATTGATATATAAAAAAAATAGATATAGGCGTCGGTTATTTATAGAAAACCATCAACAAAGACCTACAACGTCGGTTATTGGATAAAAACTGACACCTAATATTACAAACAACCCGGCCGTGCAGGAAAGCACGACCGTGGTGGAAAAGGCGTCACTTATTCATATAAAACCGACGCCTATAGTACTAAACACGGCTGTGCAGGGAAGCACGGCCGTGTCGTCTTGAAGTATGACGTCGGTCTTTTAGTAGATAACCGACGCAGAATGTGTCCTAGATGACGCCGTTTTCTGTGGCGCGAACCGTTTTGGCGTCGGTTATCTACTAAAAGGCCGACGCCTATATATTAAATAGGCGTCGGTTAAAAAACCGAAGCCGAAGTGTTTGACCTTTAGCGGCGCCCACATAGGCGTCGCTCAGAAACCGACGCCAAAGGGGGTTAAACAACTGACGCCAAAGGCTGTTTCTGTAGTAGTGTAACAACTATTTGATGTGATTATGTTGTTAGAATATATGTGCAATGTTTTGATTGTCACCACATATCGATATATTCATTTATACTGACTGACATTTTGTTTGCCAGCATTTTAGGAATATCTTCAATTAGACAACCAATAAAGTGGAAACTTGTGAAGATTAAAATTAATTAATAAAGGAGGATTTAGATAGTTAGATTTCTACTGAGGGTAGAAGTTCTAGTTTCCTATATTTGAAAGGTATGTGAAAAGTAATTTTTTTATTCCAGTTTTAAGTTTAGTCTCTGGTATAATTTATTAGTTATTTTTTATTATTTGCAAAACCATTGTTCCTATTTTTGGGATAACGCCTCTGACTTCTTAGGCTTCCTTAATTGGGGGTTACCGGGAAGTGGGGTCATCACAACAATCTATGCAACTTTAGTAGTAACTCCAACTTGTAACTCTAGAGGATTACGACGATTATCAACATATGCCTCTTACCTAACTTTAGTTTCTTTCAATTGTTATTGAATCACTATGATATTCTTTGTAGTCTATTATACTGACACAACACCCAAAAGATGGCACTTACCTAATTCACTCCAATATATGGGGTTACCTACATCATCCACCATATGCAACCTTATATGGTATCATGTCCATTCTTCCATGGTAGCTATCATTATAGGAAAACTAACTACCAAGAACTGTAGGACATATGTTCTTAAAATATTATCCAATCATCTAAATAGTTCTTTCTAACTGTCCCTCTGTCTATGGTTGAAAAGATGTGTTAAACTTCCAATGTATCCTTGTAGGCTTCTAATGTTTCTCCTTGTCTTGCTGACAACTGGACACTTGGTCACAACATCTGCTACAACATATTTCAAGCTTAGTGGCCATTGCAGATTCCTCATATTGTGGTACACTCGTATAATGTCGGATTGTAAGGAGGCGGGATCACCCCCTTACTAATTTTTTTTTAAAGAATTAACATCCATTCCAAACACACTCAAAGGTATGTTGGAATAGGTATAACTTTTCCAAGTTTATTATAATGGTATGCAAAAGACCAAAGTGTAGCAGCAGAATAAAAATAGTGACTATATTCAATTTTCACAAAAGATTACAAAAAAACATCATCATCTCCAACAAAGGGTTTACATGTATCACTCAACATAAGGATCCAGTAGAGGGAAATCTAAACCATAACAACTTTGTCTCCAAGCTTTAACTCCTTAAGCTAGTTCAAAACTTCATGCCTTATCATCCAAGTCCTTCACCTAGGGTTGGAAGCATACCCCAACAAGAAGAGAAAATAGATGACATCAACAAAGGCTGGTATGTGCATACTAAATAGGAAATTGAGAAATATATGGAATAAAGGACACCAAATATAAAAGGCATCCCATAGAAAGGATAAGGACCACCCAAATGGGTATCAAGAGAAAAGGAATTGAAATCATATGATAACAAAAGAATACTTGCCATTAATAAAACATAAAAATTGTGCCCACACAAGCACATGTAAATAATTAGGGCACACACCTCATATCATCAACATGCATGCATGTGAGATAAACATAGCCCTAGAACAATATAAACACAAAGGCGGCCAAGTCTCATAAACTTGAAACCTGATAGAGAAAAGAATATTGCCAATCTCCCAAATATATAAAACATGAGCCAAGAATCACACATCTTTCCCTAGGTATGAGGTTCCTTTTCATCCCAAAAGAGCTGAATATATCACATCTGCTCGGTAGGAAATAACACATATTCCATATAAACCAATGCAATTACACTACTCTAGTGCTAATGAATCACATAGCATGTTAAATGTAGAGGCAAGTAGATATAGTCAGAATATATAAACTAGTCACCACATAAGTGACCAACATATGCATCCACCTCATAAGTGGGCAAAAGACATCACATGTCATCTTTTAGAGTTCCATCATGAACAAAGAATAAGATAAGAGTTCAAAAGAATATCCACAATCACATGATCAACATCAAATAAGGTAGTTCACATGAACCATGATTTTCATAAGAAAAGACATTGTGTATAGGCTAATGTCCAAAGGACAAAGAGAACGAATAAGCATAGGTGATAACACTCTATTTCACGTACTTTTTGTATATACTTACACCACTTTTAGTATATCTTTTGTTAGCTTTTCACATAATTTTTCTACCTTTTTGACTAAAGCCTCACTTATGCGATGGAAAAACTTGGTATATTGGGAGTATGAAAAGTTGCAAAAAGTGGATTTGATTGATAGAATCCTAAAATTCCATAACTATGTTTATGACTCCTTCTAAACTTAGAATATTTGGAAATCTTAAACTGAGTGTTCGAGTGTTCAAATGACTGAATATTTGACAACTTGAAAAGTTTTTTAATACCCTTTTGAATACTTGATACTCTATATAAATTTTTAAATCATATGTTTGGCATGGTTATCAAATCTCTGGAATCTATACCTTTTGACACATATTGTTGAGCTAGAAAGTGCTGTAAATCCTTTTATTCAACCAAAAATCTTATGGAACTGTATAAGCTTTCACTAGTACAGATACCACTTTTAACGTCGGTTAAAATGGACTTTTAACGTCAATTTTCAATCGACACCGAAGTAGGTATCACTAAAGGTAGAATCATACAATGTCAGTTCTAGAACCGACGACATAGATCCGTCCCCGATCACAACCAAAAAAAGAAACGATACCATTAGGACGATAGGCGTCGGTTATGTATTAGAAAATTGACGCCTATCACCATAGCGTGAAAAAAAATCTAGTTTATTCGTCAGTTTTGTATTATGTAATCGACGCTTATCTCCATGTTCGAACAAAAAAAATTGGCCCCAGGTTAGAGCATACCTATCTATTTCCTATACTAAACCGATGTCGTTGACATTGGGTGATGGTTTTTATAAATAATCGACGACTATGTATTGGTTTTTTTTTATTAGTTTGTAAGCCTACTGATAGGGTGGTCGGTAGGATGCAGAACCTACAATTTATTTCTGAACTACATGTTTACATCATCCTTTGATTTCAGCTAAACAACAATCCACGAACCTGTTGGGTTTTAGGGGAGTCAGAGAAAGCAGCGAAAACAAAAAAATTCTCCCCCAAACCCAGCACGAGGAAATGCGTCAACGTCTATATAATAGGAACGAATGGTTTGTGGAATCATACCTTGTCCCGAGGCTTACTCGGCGACAATACCTCGCGCTATGCGCGGTCTTCAACTCCGGTCTTGGACGGCGTCTGTGCAGCTCCTGGTCGCACCAGGACTAATGACTCCTCCTCCTACCAGACTGTCGGATGACAGTTGTCCTCCTAAGCGGAAGTGTCCTCCCGCCTCTGTAGTAGTCCACACGGACCACCTGGAACTCCACACTCCTTGTCCCACAAGGAAGTGGAAGGAGTCACACCCTCCTGTTGACGTACTAGTCGCCAACACACTCTCCTGCCTCCAGTTGCAACTGCAGTTGTCCTTCCCTTACTGCACCTCCCTTTTGCGGGAAGCACTTGCTTGAGCTCTCTCTCGGTTACCAAAACCAGAGAGAACGACAACTTTGCAGAGCAACTGGTTGCACTGAGTTGTACTTTGAGAAGCCCCCAATACCCCTATATATATAGGAGGGTCATGGGACAGGGTTCTCCATCCCTGGAAATGCGGGACTAAAGAAGGAGTAGAAGGGTTCGAGATTTTCCACAAAAAGCAACTAACTCGCAACCTGAACCGGTCGGTTGGAGCACCAACCGATCGGTTGGGACCCATGAGCCGATCGGTTCACTTCTGAACCGGTCGGTTCGTGGTCCTGGTCGGTTCCCGATTGATTTTCCTTCTTTTATTTCTAATTGGTATCAAATACCAATCCTTGTTCCAATCAAATTAGGCAAGTGAAACGCAAGGAAAATTCTCACCGACCTGACTTTCCCAACTTGCTCGGTTGCACCAGTTGAACCGATCGGTTCAACACTTGAACCGCTCGTTTCACTCTGTACATGAGCCGATCGTGTTACGACCCCATCTCCCGATAACCCCCCACTTAAGGGAAACCGAGAGATTGAGCCGCACCCATTAATCCCGGATCAAAGGTTCGGCATATAACCATAAACAATTATTAAATTCTAACAGACTATACTGAAAATGGTAATGAAAATTTTCTTTACATGCCTTTTGAAAACTGGGATCTCTATTCTTCTATCCATACTGATACTAATCTATCTAATCCTCCTTTGCACTTTAATTCTCATTTAGTATCACATGTGCCACTTTACTGTTTGTTCTTTTCATTGTACCTAAAACGCCGACAAACAAAACGTCGGTCAGCCAAAGCTGGTATGTGGGGGAAATGATAATCGTGCAACTATGATAACCATGTAATCATTCAATTAATCATTTAAACAACCAAGATTACGTTTTAAGCCAAACTACTCAATCCATCTTTTCACAACTCTGTGTTGCCCCTTTAGGACTTACATGGTACCTCTATAAGGTGACTTGATGGACCTGCCCTCTAGGCAGCCAAAGTCATTCATGACCCTACCCTCTAGGTAGTCAAAGTCATTCATGACCCTACCCTCTAGGTAGTCAAAGTCCTTCATGACCTGATGTACCTACCCTCTAGGTAGTCTTTTATCAGGTCCGCCATTACGACACAGAGGGAATCAAGGATTGAGCTAGAAGGCATATACATTATGTGATAGTCATAGTCGCTTTATACTTTGCATGAAAGAAATAAACATTCAACAGTTTAGTTGCATTCAGTGCGATTAAACATCCGAGAATCCATCGGAAAACTAACTCGGGTAGTCATAAGCGTAACCACATACCTGATCCATAGCAACTTGATGTCCATGCATTTAATATTCAACATAATTAACAGGCAATCAACAAAATCCTGAAAATAATGCATAACATCCATGTGTCATTGTTTTATTCAAACATCCTTAAGATCAACTTTGATTTCTCCTTATGATTTCTAGGACAACTTTAGGGTGTTATTAGGGTTTTAACCTTCATTATGCATTTATCACTTTTAATGCTCTTCTAGTTCACAAACCCTAATTTCTGCATCATATGCACAACTGCATGTCCATTAAGTCTAATATGTTTCTTTTACACCAAAATTATTACCTTTATCCTTTTAGGTCATATACACAACATTAAGGCTAATTATCACCTTCGATTTCTTTCAAATTGACAAATCGTATTTCATTGTAGTTCAATTCACATATATGAACCGTATTTATCACTATTTCCACTTTGTACACTAGGGAACACTAATTATACAAATAATTCACATTAAAGATCTTTGGTACTTAAATTGGATTTATAACAACATAACATTGTCTTATTCATGTAATTGCACAATTAAATCATTAAAAGGCATATCTTCCTAATTTAGGGTTTCTAAGCCCACTAATGCAAACTTAGATATATGAAACCCTAATTTAAGCCAATTATGTGCAATTATCATCCTTTTATCATCAACATGTTAATATTTGTTCTAAACATTCAGAGAACATCACTTTATTCAACTATCATCAATTTCAAGGGTTTTTCACTAATTAAACCAGTAAATATGATGACTTTATGTACTTTTCCAATTTCAAGCATATAACCTCTAAATTAAACTAATAATGTGCAAAGTTCTTCCTTTTTGAACTCAATACACCTTTTTGCATTTAACAGGTTAATATCAACCCTAAAGATCTATTAAACCCTATTAAACACTTTAAACGCATCAAAATAGGGTTTATTAATCATCATTACATTAACGTTAATAACTTGTACTACTTTTTGAATTGCAGGCAGAATTAGGCTTCAACTATATTTTATTTAGATTCCTCTCGATTTTCTGAGCAACTTTTATGTATAACATGTCCTCATCGGAGCTACCAATTATTTACTATGAATTAAACAAATTTTTACTTACTCTGGCCAATAGGAGGTTGCCACGTAGGCTAACCCATGCAACATGGGGCGGCTTGTTTAAAAACATTTCGAAATGTCCGATTTGCCCCCGCTTGAGTTATTCGTTTGTACAGTCCGCGGAGGGCAGACTTGTCCAACGCGTGTGGGCTTCCTCTTCCTTGCGTTAACCTAACGCCGCTGCTCAGGGGGCGCGAGGCGTAGCTTCCCGGCTCCTTCCCCGACTCCGTCGGTTGTCCAGGAGGGCTCTCCTCCCTTCATGCATCCCTCTCGCAGCCAAAAGAACCCGCAACCCGCAGCCACGACGGCTAGCCCAGGCTGGCCGGGCCTGCAACCTACGGCCGGCCTGGCAGCCGTGTTGCAGGTGCTGCGCGGCGCTGGTTGGCAGGGGAGAGGTGGCCGACCTCCTTATATCTTCGCGGTAACCTCGTACCTCCCTGGAGATCTCGATACAGCAGTAGTTGCTCCCGAGTACGCCCTATGCTTCTTGGTTAGGGTTTCAAACGTGAAGAAGCAAAGGTCTAGAGAGAAAGACGTAGGATTCCTTTAGAACTCGAACCAGGACCCTACCTCTTTATATAGGGTGGAGTATGAAGCCCTAAGGCGTGCCTTATGAGGACTCAAGTCCCATGTCAAAAGGAAATACACTTTCCTTGGTTGTGAAGCAACCATCTTTCTCTCTCTTCATCAACATTTAATTCCTTGATATTCCTTGTTGCATGGATATTTAGGAATTCGAAATTCCTTTTTCATATCCCCCTTAATTCTTGCTCTTTAATCCATGGATCACGAAATTGTATTTTCCTCAAAAGGAAAATACTCCTTTTTATCAAAATTACCTAATTGGTGGATCATATATTCCGATTATCTCTTTATTTTATAATTATGGTATGTTCTCTTTCTTCTCCTTTATTGGGGTTCCTTGGCACCCAAGAAACCTTAAGAATTCGAAATTCCTTTTAAAGGAATACTCCTTATCCTTTAAATGCATCAATATGCATTATTCTCATTATCTTGTTTTATTTCTTATTAAAATATTTCCTTTTTTGGATTTCTCTTTATTTCTATTTTATTTTCCTCATTGGCAATCCTTTTATTATTAGGAATCCTTGGGAAACGAAATTCCACTAAGGATTGCCCATTTATTCCTCTTTTCACACATTTTCCACATTTCCTCAATGTTTTCAATTTCTTTATTAACAAGGAATTACTTAATTGATATTTTCTTTTCTTATTGCATTTTCCTTGCAACATTGGACTCCTTGGAACCCAAGGAATCTAAGAGGCACGAAATCCTCTTAGGATTTGCCTTCTAGAGGTTTCCATTATTTCTTTTCTCAAATATCCATTTACTAATTGAATTTCCTTGGTTATTTTCCTCTTTATTGGGCCCAATAGCCAATAAAGCCCACAAATCAAATAACAAGGCTATTTTAAACGAAATCCAATTATTCATAACAAATCACATCATTCTTTGTTCAATTATCCTTAATATGAGAAATTTCATTTCTCATCAATTGAACCCAAAAATTGGGGTTATAACATCCTTCCCCTCTTATAGAAATTTTGTCCTCAAAATTCAAACAAACAAACAAACCAGTCAGGATAAGAATTTTCCATGTCCATCATTGGCCCCTATGTGGCTTTTCCGTACTCATGGCGCATCCCAAGAACCTTTATCATCTCATATTCTTTTCTCTGAGTCCTTTCATCCTGGCGTCTATAAACTACACAGGTGACTCAGTCCATGTCTGCCTCCCTTGGGGCTCACTAGGTTCATTGCTCAGCACATGGTCGGGGTACCTCACATAGTGCTCTAAATTGGACACATGGAAAACATCTCCCATTACTCTATCCTGATGGGTAGGGTCAAACCTAACCTTCTCCACCCATCCATCTCTAATGGACCCATGTATCGGGGACTCGGCTCTCTTAGATATAACTTAGAGGGGTCGGATTTTCATGTCATATTTTCTCCCACAGTAACTTGTATGTCAGTCTACTTTGCATTTGCTCACGACTCTCATCGTCTCTAGGCTCCTTTCAGCCCTTGCGCAACCAAAGTGACTTCATCTACACGTACTGGGGTCCCTTTTTCTGACCATCATGTGGTACTTTTCTAACCATCATGTGGTCCTTTCACCAACATCACCTTACTGAAGTGGTGTCCGACACAACCTCCCTTATAGAGCTTCATATAAAACCCGATACTAGCTATGGTGGTCATTGTCACATCTTTCATAGGACAAGAACTGTCTCAAGATATCACCCTGAACGAGCTTACCTGCCCTCATCAGACCCTTTAGTCTGGATCATACTAATCATAGTTAGGGGTGATAACCTATACTAACGTTGAGTTCTTCATGTACCTACTTCCACTTTATGGAAGTGAACCTTTAGGTCCAACTCAATAACCCTTGAACTCGCTTCATGGTGTAGTTGAACCGTCTCTCACATGGGTAGTTCAACTGGATCTGTCCCTTAGCAGAACTCTTCCTTTCTCATTTTATCTAGGTAAGGCGACCCACCATAACCCACATTGTATCTCGACCTTCTTAGGCTCAGGGAAGACCTATCACAACATCCCTAGTGTTGAGCTCTCATTCCCTCTTAGGGACTCTTTTGTCCTCTATATCAATACACTGGGTTATTGGGATTCGTCCTTTACCTCCTGGCTTGCATGGTCATAAACCACATGCAACTTCATCTTAAGCATCTAAGGTGCTATTGCCATTTTCCACGGTGTATGATGGTCTCCAACCATGACTCCATGTATGTCATGATTCTTTCAAGATCAACTCCTCGAAACCCTAAACCACTCTAGTTGGGGTTTCATCACCTTCCCTTCCAAAGAAGTACATCTGAGGTTTTACCATCATCCTTTCATTGCATCAAGAACTAGGCTGGCTAACCAAACAACCCTTAACTTTTCAACGCATCTTGTTTCATCTGAGTGTTATCCAAACACCTCTCTTTTTCAAACTTAGGGTTGGCCAAACAAACTCTTCTAACATCTAGTCAACCAAGTCTTAATCAGATCATTCATTATGACTTCACATCCTTAGGTAACATTACACTTCCATGTATTTTGCTTATTATGTCACCTTAAACTATATGTTCATCTTCATAAGAGCACTCTATGATTCCATCATCATGGTGATCAAACTCAACCTGGTATAACTTGTAAGCTCTACATCCTCATAAGGTGATCACCTCATTCCTCTTAGTGTTTGCAAGCCATCCATCATTCATTCACTTTACCATAGTAAGATATCTTCTCTATCCACATTTCTCGTGGCAACGCTCCAACTACATCATCTCTTATCCTTGGTGTATGACATGCATAATGTCCTATCTCTCACCCCCATAACAAGAGGAAATAAGCATTTGGCTGCAGTCCAAATACAGAGTTCTTCCTGTTCCAAGAGTAGAGATGGTACATCCCACCTTGCCAGTACACCTTTAAATCTAAGTTGCAACGTGCCACATATGTCTCTTCATCACAACCATTATGATATCAAAACTAGTCTTGAACCTACTGAGGTTTATATCCTTAGTCAAATCCTCTAGGTCCATAGGGTACCGACTCTTCTGGGGTCATCCCTCTTCCCTCATGCATCAAGAGAGTGCCCTACTCATCTGCCCTTTAGGTCCCATGAGTTCATGAAGGTGATCAATCTCCTAACCCATGGTCCTCAGACAATGATAGCTGTTACCTCCCGACCCTATGGTCATGTGCAACTGGGGAATTAGGCAACTCCTACTTTCATCGGTCTTATACCTACCTGACCCTAGGATAGACTTAGGATTATTCATTATAGTACATATTCACTTAGAACCTTATCCAAGTCTTCATCATCTCTCTTTCTGCATTCATGGGCTGACCTTCATCCTTTCATTTAGATCATGGCAACATGCCCACCTTGGTCAAGCCCTATACCGGATACCTCCATGGTAACACATCTGTATGCGCTTAGAGATGGATATCTATGGGCCTACGGGTTCATACTCATACCATGTACTTTTCTCTTAACTTCTCAAGATCCTACGAGACCTCTTTAGGTTACCTTGAACCAACAAAACTGATATACACCCTTCCAAAGGGGTTCCTCTGCCAGGATGGGAGGAAAACTATCTCTAAGGTCACAAAAGCTCTTAGGTCTAGGGTTTACATCCACCCGAGCCTACTTAACCCTAGAAAACCATTAAGGCACAAGCAGATCACTTATTGAACCATACTAGGTCATACTTGTCCTCTTTCCTCAATGATGGATCAAAGTCATACCTTCCTTTATCATCAACCTAGCTATGATGGGTTCATTACACATACTTTAAACTTAAGGGACTTCCCTTTTCCATTATTTATGAGGCGTACCATGCTCGAAACTATAGAAACTTAATTCTCATCATGAGCATTAGGTATACCACTTCCCCTCTTAGGCCTAGGATCCCTAGGTTTACTTTTAGGTGTCCAACTGCACGCTCTATTTCTGAACCATGAATTAAGCATGTTCAAGATATGTCATGTACTTCCCTGATCCTTCTACTCGAGCAACACTTTAGGGTTGATTCCTCTTCCTGGACAACTACTAGGTATAAAACCTCACAACTGGTGCCTTAACCTCCTCAGGGTCTAAAGCACTCTCTATCTCATCTAGTAGGTAATCACTTGTACCATAGGTACCAGAAGCATCATCCTCCCTCTCGGGTTTGGTTACTCTCAAGCTAACCAAGACATCATCATCCTCCAGGGATCATGCATGAGGCAACCATTATCATCCACTTAGGTCACATCCTTTCCGACTCCCACTGTTTCTCAAGTTTTGGGGTTTTAGGCTTCCAACTTTCTTGGCTGAGGTCTGTTCCCTCTCTCTAGAGCTAATCCTACAACCAACCTCTCTATAAGAGGTCCTGTCTTCATGAAGGTTCATCCTCAAAATCATGCTCTACATGGGCGAAGCCTAGGTTCGAACTTAGGGTTGCTCAAGATTGTCCATAACCCTTTATGCACTATCATAATTCCTTATCCCTGGTTTCATCCTACCGTCAACACTATGACGTGCCCTAGGTGCCAGCTATACCTTACTTGCACAAGCCCATAGGGTTTCTAAGGTCCTTCACTAACCTCATCATCTAAGGAGTTATCCTTTACCCTGACATGCACGATCCTTCCCAGGGTTGGGTTGCCAAAGGTGTTAGGTTATCCATGGATCATATGGCATCCCAAAGGCATGTCCCTTCAAACACCTGGTCCAACTCATCTCTCTCTAACCATCACTTAGGGTTAGGGTTAGCATCATCCTCAGAGGATGTGCCAGGTCTATACTTGCAATGGAGATCTCTATCTCCAAGACTAACTTATCCTCCTAACAAGAAGGTCTACTCTCAGGTCTATTTCGAGGATATGACAACTTATTTCATACGACCTAAGCATGTATCTATTCTTTAATTTGCGCTTAATCTATTAAGCTTATGTCCATGACATCTTATTTACATGCTTTTCATTAATTTGATGGAGGATTCCTTAAACCTTATTAACCTTACCCATACTTCAAGAGGGTGAGGAGAAGAAAGAAAACCCTAATCCTTTATATCCTTATCAGAATTTTGTGATGAGAAGGGATGAATAAGATGAGGAGTCCTAAAGGTATCTTATTTCGATTCATACCCTAAGACTTTGGCCAGGCGGTCACACGGGTCCGGGAGTCCTCGTATTCCGACTAGCGGTGCGGAGGAAAATCTTGCCAGCCCCCGGTCGTGATCCCTTTCTAGACACCTCTGTCTTTCGGATACTCCTCTAATAACTCCCTTGGGTTCTATGGAGTTTGTAAAATTTAATAATTATTAATGGTTAAATGAGGAACCTACGCTCTGATACCAAATGTTACGACCCCATCTCCCGATAACCCCCCACTTAAGGGAAACCGAGAGATTGAGCCGCACCCATTAATCCCGGATCAAAGGTTCGGCATATAACCATAAACAATTATTAAATTCTAACAGACTATACTGAAAATGGTAATGAAAATTTTCTTTACATACCTTTTGAAAACTGGGATCTCTATTCTTCTATCCATACTGATACTAATCTATCTAATCCTCCTTTGCACTTTAATTCTCATTTAGTATCACATGTACCACTTTACTGTTTGTTCTTTTCATTGTACCTAAAACGCCGACAAACAAAATGTCGGTCAGCCAAAGCTGGTATGTGGGGGAAATGATAATCGTGCAACTATGATAACCATGTAATCATTCAATTAATCATTTAAACAACCAAGATTACGTTTTAAGCCAAACTACTCAATCCATCTTTTCACAACTCTGTGTTGCCCCTTTAGGACTTACATGGTACCTCTATAAGGTGACTTGATGGACCTGCCCTCTAGGCAGCCAAAGTCATTCATGACCCTACCCTCTAGGTAGTCAAAGTCATTCATGACCCTACCCTCTAGGTAGTCAAAGTCCTTCATGACCTGATGTACCTACCCTCTAGGTAGTCTTTTATCAGGTCCGCCATTACGACACAGAGGGAATCAAGGATTGAGCTAAAAGGCATATACATTATGTGATAGTCATAGTCGCTTTATACTTTGCATGAAAGAAATAAACATTCAACAGTTTAGTTGCATTCAGTGCGATTAAACATCCGAGAATCCATCGGAAAACTAACTCGGGTAGTCATAAGCGTAACCACATACCTGATCCATAGCAACTTGATGTCCATGCATTTAATATTCAACATAATTAACAGGCAATCAACAAAATCCTGAAAATAATGCATAACATCCATGTGTCATTGTTTTATTCAAACATCCTTAAGATCAACTTTGATTTCTCCTTATGATTTCTAGGACAACTTTAGGGTGTTATTAGGGTTTTAACCTTCATTATGCATTTATCACTTTTAATGCTCTTCTAGTTCACAAACCCTAATTTCTGCATCATATGCACAACTGCATGTCCATTAAGTCTAATATGTTTCTTTTACACCAAAATTATTACCTTTATCCTTTTAGGTCATATACACAACATTAAGGCTAATTATCACCTTCGATTTCTTTCAAATTGACAAATCGTATTTCATTGTAGTTCAATTCACATATATGAACCGTATTTATCACTATTTCCACTTTGTACACTAGGGAACACTAATTATACAAATAATTCACATTAAAGATCTTTGGTACTTAAATTGGATTTATAACAACATAACATTGTCTTATTCATGTAATTGCACAATTAAATCATTAAAAGGCATATCTTCCTAATTTAGGATTTCTAAGCCCACTAATGCAAACTTAGATATATGAAACCCTAATTTAAGCCAATTATGTGCAATTATCATCCTTTTATCATCAACATGTTAATATTTGTTCTAAACATTCAGAGAACATCACTTTATTCAACTATCATCAATTTCAAGGGTTTTTCACTAATTAAACCAGTAAATATGATGACTTTATGTACTTTTCCAATTTCAAGCATATAACCTCTAAATTAAACTAATAATGTGCAAAGTTCTTCCTTTTTGAACTCAATACACCTTTTTGCATTTAACAGGTTAATATCAACCCTAAAGATCTATTAAACCCTATTAAACACTTTAAACGCATCAAAATAGGGTTTATTAATCATCATTACATTAACGTTAATAACTTGTACTACTTTTCGAATTGTAGGCAGAATTAGGCTTCAACTATATTTTATTTAGATTCCTCTCGATTTTCTGAGCAACTTTCATGTATAACATGTCCTCATCGGAGCTACCAATTATTTACTATGAATTAAACAAATTTTTACTTACTCTGGCCAATAGGAGGTTGCCACGTAGGCTAACCCATGCAACGTGGGGCGGCTTGTTTAAAAACATTTTGAAATGTCCGATTTGCCCCCGCTTGAGTTATTCGTTTGTACAGTCCGCGGAGGGCAGACTTGTCCAACGCGTGTGGGCTTCCTCTTCCTTGCGTTAACCTAACGCCGCTGCTCAGGGGGCGCGAGGCGTAGCTTCCCGGCTCCTTCCCCGACTCCGTCGGTTGTCCAGGAGGGCTCTCTTCCCTTCGTGCATCCCTCTCGCAGCCAGAAGAACCCGCAGCCCGCAGCCACGACGGCTAGCCCAGGCTGGCCGGGCCTGCAACCTACGGCCGGCCTGGCAGCCGTGTTGCAGGTGCTGCGCGGCGCTGGTTGGCAGGGGAGAGGTGGCCGACCTCCTTATATCTTCGCGGTAACCTCGTACCTCCCCGGAGATCTCGATACAGTAGTAGTTGCTCCCGAGTACGCCCTATGCTTCTTGGTTAGGGTTTCAAACGTGAAGAAGCAAAGGTGTAGAGAGAAAGACGTAGGATTCCTTTAGAACTCGAACCAGGACCCTACCTCTTTATATAGGGTGGAGTATGAAGCCCTAAGGCGTGCCTTATGAGGACTCAAGTCCCATCTCAAAAGGAAATACACTTTCCTTGGTTGTGAAGCAACCATCTTTCTCTCTCTTCATCAACATTTAATTCCTTGATATTCCTTGTTGCATGGATATTTAGGAATTCGAAATTCCTTTTTCATATCCCCCTTAATTCTTGCTCTTTAATCCATGGATCACGAAATTATATTTTCCTCAAAAGGAAAATACTCCTTTTTATCAAAATTACCTAATTGGTGGATCATATATTCCCATTATCTCTTTATTTTATAATTATGGTATTTTCTCTTTCTTCTCCTTTATTGGGGTTCCTTGGCACCCAAGAAACCTTAAGAATTCGAAATTCCTTTTAAAGGAATACTCCTTATCCTTTAAATGCATCAATATGCATTATTCTCATTATCTTGTTTTATTTCTTATTAAAATATTTCCTTTTGTGGATTTCTCTTTATTTCTATTTTATTTTCCTCATTGGCAATCCTTTTATTATTAGGAATCCTTGGGAAACGAAATTCCACTAAGGATTACCCATTTATTCCTCTTTTCACACATTTTCCACATTTCCTCAATGTTTTCAATTTCTTTATTAACAAGGAATTACTTAATTGATATTTTCTTTTCTTATTGCATTTTCCTTGCAACATTGGACTCCTTGGAACCCAAGGAATCTAAGAGGCACGAAATCCTCTTAGGATTTGCCTTCTAGAGGTTTCCATTATTTCTTTTCTCAAATATCCATTTACTAATTGAATTTCCTTGGTTATTTTCCTCTTTATTGGGCCCAATAGCCAATAAAGCCCACAAATCAAATAACAAGGCTATTTTAAACGAAATCCAATTATTCATAACAAATCACATCATTCTTTGTTCAATTATCCTTAATATGAGAAATTTCATTTCTCATCAATTGAACCCAAAAATTGGGGTTATAACAGATCGACTCAACACTTGAGCCGACCGGTTCAGGAACCTCAGCCGACCGGTTCAACACTTGAACCGATCAGTTGGGAGTGCAGGTTGTGTAGAATCAGTCAATTGTGATTTCAATCAATCCGATACTCCAATCAACATGTCCAACACCTTGAACAATATGATATTGAGCTATCAATCAATTGAGTGTTTAATTGAACTACTAAACTCCTTTAGTAATCAATCTAAATGTTGCTTGTGGATAAAACTCCTCTTCCAGGTTAAATCCTATGTGTGTGACCCTGCAGGTCCATTTCACGTTGGCAGTGAAAGTCCATAACACTTATGACTTCACAAGCAAAGAGCGGTGCCTAGTCACACATCATTGCTACCCAAGTGAAAGTAGAAAGTTGGAGAACAACTTTCATCCTACAATCCGTGAATGGTGTTACAGCGAATGTATAATTCCTTTGTCACTAATATCCCGAATGAACTCGAGGCATGGAACAGTCATCCTGTCAACATTCATTCACTTTCTTGATCTCAAAGTAGATTGAACGAGATATGTATGACATCAATATCACATACTGATTCACACATGCGTGCGCACGCCTATCTCAATCCTACTCATCAAGTGGCCTTGGATATCAAACTCCCTCAGGAGGGACAAATCCCATATCTATCACTCACCCCTCAAAAGCCCCATGTGTCAAAGCCACCCAATCATCACCTTTATAACAACCCATGTTTCAGGACTGCGTTTGATGATGTCAAAGTGTACCCAACGACATGTGTTGAGTGTAGTGATTTCAGGTCAAAGAATCACACTCACCACCATCTCTGTGAGTACTGACTGTGACTACCATGTCATGGTTCCATGTGTCAAACTCACGGTGGGTCTGTCCGATACACTTGTTCTCTAACAAGTACCTATGTGTTTGGTTTGACATCTCTATATCATGACTAATGAGATTCTGTCATCAACCAACACCACAATCTAGTCTTGCGTGTCATAGTTGTCTATCTACCTTCCACTATGACATCCGAGTAGGGACAAAACAAGAATGTACAAACTCTTAGCATCCGTATGATCTCATCGTTCAGGTCATGAACCTGAAGGCATACGTCATTGAGTACTGCCATTCTCTAGACATTCAATCTGTTCTATCACTATCTCATATGACTGAACCAGAAAGAATTGGAAGCTTGCCTTTGATGTTTATCAAATCAATCTTAATGTATCCCACCAATCGTCCCATGATTGGCTATCAGGGCATACACACCAACAGACTCTCACTTGCACTGTGATCCAATCACCCTTGAATCATATTCATAGTGATCTTTCAAACATGTCCCACATGTCACTTTGCTCTAGTGCCAATATAGTGAGTAATGGCAACACCTTGCCAAAGTCAGTTTCAAATTGCATGTCTCTGATCTCTTTGCTATACGTCACACGTATGAGATGGAGTTGCCGTAATATGTGATCTAGTATTCCTTGCTAACCTTTAGCCACATTGCATGATCAAGGATTCCAGACTTGTCATCAATGAGCAGAATGTCTTATAAGTTCATCTCATGAACTTCCAGATCCATATAGTATCTACTGTTGTTCTCTAACGCATAGATACTCGGCATTTCCTTTTAAATGGTTTTATTGGAACACTTCCAATTATCAACAAACTTTCACTTTTATATATATCCTATATATATTTTACGATTAATTTTCTGTCCTTTCGGAAATTCGCATCAATGTAACTCTTTACATCGAACTCTTCCTTATCTCCACAGAACTGGTACTTCACAAGTACTTTTCAAGTTCTCATGGTATTCCAGTAACCCTTACTGGAAGTAGATAGACATCCACTCGTCATGTCCCACATACGAGTTATCAGGATGAGCACATCATATTGCCATGTCCTACATGCAAAATGATGAATGCACATTATTCTTGCCATGTCATACATGCAAGATAATGGGATGATTACATACATGATAGATCATATCTATTCTTAGTGCTCTCATTCTTCATAAGAATTGAACACTTGGCTTTGGAATACTAACTCCATGTAGCATGGACAAGTTTTCTCCCACTGAATCTATGCATACTGAACACTTCAGTACAGATTGCCAATGTATGCTCTCTTTTTTCAGGTCAAGAGGTTTTTCGAGAACTATCTCTATAGATCTATATTCCTATCACATAGGAAACATCTCTATCTTCCTTAAAGATAATTTCCACTTTTGGATTTCCATTCTAGAACATTTTCATTTCACATCAACATGTGGAATGTGAATACGCTCCCACTAAATCACAGATCCCTTCTTTATCTTTGACATATCAGTCAAACCCTTTGACTATATCATCAAAGTAAAGATCCAATTCTGAGTTGCTTGTACTCAATCAATCACATTGATTAGTCCATTGTAACTTATAGACTTCATTTGCATTAGTGGATTCATAAACCTTATAGGTTGTGTCACGTACACATCCTTGTTTTATTCCTCATAGGAATGCGGTTTTAGTATCCATATGCCAAATGCCTTAGTCATTAAGTTGCAATCAACAAGCATCATCCTTGTCAAAATGTTATCCATGTGTCTTAACACTTAAGACTCATTTGCACTTATGGATTTCATCTAATGGGTGCTACCATCAAGGTCATACCTTATGGTTCACATGGATATAATTTAGGATGTAATGGTCATAAACCATAATTCAGAATTCAATTCCTCATATTCATCTATATAATTGACTCATCACATGAACAACTTATCACATAGATAATTGAGGTGTATCTGTTAAAGATATAAGAACTCACAACCCTTGTGATTCTAAATTTCTTTTATTAGTGTGGGGTATTCATTTATTAAGAAGAATTCAGTTATTTGATAATCATTCTCTAACTCCTTAGAGTATGATTCCTTCTTGATTTATACATCACCATGCCTTAATCATGAGTTCACTATGATACACTATCATAATCACTCAAAAGGATCTCAAACATTTGGTCCAAGTATTTCATTCATTGATGTCATCAAGAATTAACACTTTACCAAATTTGTACTTCATCAATGATAATCTTGAACACTTCAAGATACTCATATTGGTATTTCTCTAAACACCATTTGAAGTATTAGCACTCATTTCAATAGGTATGTAAATACATCACATGTATTATACCTAATAGGATAATCATTCTCTCACTACCATTAGTGAAGATTGATAAATCATGTCCAAGATATTCATGTCTCTTACTGGTTCTCTAACCAAAAGAGTCTAGATTTATCCATCACATGGAAACTAGAAATGAATTTCGCATGATTGATGCTAATTTGATTGTTTGAGTTATTTAATAACTTTTAGGTATCATTTTATCTTATGCATATCGAATACCACAAGATAAACAAGGCATTGCCACAAAGATCATATCTTTAAGATTCAAAACTCAACTTTATTAATTGCCATCATTGTCATACAATATGCAAAATAAAGTGTTTCTATCTTTTGGAAATATATGAAATAGCAGTTCATAATTGTATTACATGCCTTGTAGGCTGAAAATAAACTAAAGTACTCTATCTATGGCGGAAACACTTGCCCCAATTATGAGTGCTTTACACTTTACATCTTGGTATCATATACCTCAAAAAAGTGTTACAAGTTTACTTTCATGACACCTTTAAGTAGAGGCTTCAGTCGCCTCCTTCTTCTTTTGTTCTTCCAGATAGAGAGGATAATTCCTTTTCCAATGTTCTAGCTTTTGATAGTGGTGGCAATTTCCTTTCTTGGTCACACCTCCCTTGGCCTTGAGAGCTGAAGTCGTCTTGGGCTCCTGGCTAGCATCAAAACCTTTCTTAGCTTTGCCCTTGCCCTTGTGCTTGGACTTGCCTTTCTTGCCCGTGATCACCATCACAGACTTGGGCTTGTCCTTCTTCATCTGTATCTCGGCTGTCCTCAACATGCCCAACAACTCTGACAGTGGCCTATCAAAGTTGTTCAAGTTGTAGTTCATCACAAACTGACTGTAAGATTCTGGCAACGATTGCAGTATCACGTCAGTAGCCAACTCTTGGCTCAGTGGAAATCCCAATCTTTGTAGGTTCTCCACATACCCACTCATCTTGAGTGTGTGAGGACCAACTGGATCTCCTTCTGTCATGACGCACTTGAACAACGCCCTAGAAACATTGTATCTCTCTTGCCGTGCCTGATCTTCATACATGTTCCTGAGATGCTGAATCATCTCTATGACACCCATGTTCTCATGCTGTCTCTGCAACTCATGGTTCATGGAACATAACATCAAGCACTTAGCATCAATGGCATCATCAGCATGCTTCTTTGTAAGCATCCCTTTCTGCCTTTGGTGCATTAGGAGCGGGTTCCTCTGGAATTGGAGTATCCAGGACATAGAGCTTTCACTCTTGAGTGAGAACAATTCTCAATGTCCGATACTAGTCGTGGAAGTTTGTCCCATTTAGTTTGTCCTTGTCAAGGACCGATCGCAAAGAAAAGTTGTTGTTGTTTCTTTCCATTTGAACTACAAAAAGGAAATATGCAATTTTAGTCCAAAACTCTTTTGACTTGTTTGATTGATTTGAAAAGTTTGACGATATAATTAGGCCTTTAATTAATTATCGCTCCCACTATTTTACTTCAAATTGATAGCCCTCATCATCAATGCAGAAGATTGCAGCGTACAACCTTCTAGTGGGCAAGATCCTGAAATCCTCTAAGTCATGAGTCAGCTTTGGCTGATCGCCCACAACTTAGATCTCTCAGGTAGGCAACTCTTGCCAATTGCATCATATGCAACTCTTGTTGAATGAACATGCACAACACCTTGCCATGAACATTCCTTGCCTCTGGGCTTAGACGCTCTAAGAATCACCAGTTAAGTCTAACCCAAAAGCCGACACGGTAAACATGCACCCTGCTTTGGCAGAACCTACATGTCTACCCTTCACACTTCCACAAGATAGATGGCGCACCACGCTTTGGCATAACCTACGCTTGGTCGATCGAGCTTTTCATGTGTGCCGCTAATGGAAGGAATATAAGACTTAATATTTTAATGAGGGAATTGGTTTTTATATACATATACATATCCAATCACCACAATACATAGTACGTATCATATACATGCTATATCCCACAGAAAACATGCACAAACGATAAAAAGCAATGATTATGGCCATCCTAATGTGATTCCTCGAGCCAAGAGGAATCACGGTCATCTAGGTCAACATCACATGCAACCTTTACAAGATGAACATATGTGCCTTGCCATCCGAGTTGATCAACTCATCACATGAATGATCTGAACTCTCAAGTCGGTCGTCTGGGTGCCACCAGCCGATCAGTTGGCTCCTCCAACCGATCGGTTCGCCTGGTCGTCGTGCATCTCGTCATGTCCGCCACCCGGTCGTCTCGCACCTCGAACGGTCATCAACCGATCGGTTCACTCCTTGAACCGACCGTCTGGAACGTCAACCGATCGGTTCACTCCTTGAACCGATCGTTTCAACTGTCGTCTTGATGTTTTCCGGTCTTCGACATAATAGGAAATAAAATCTATCCTATTTATTACATTGCTTTAAAAGGGAAAACGCCGAGTTACATTTGGGGGGAGCAAAGGTAGGAAAGAATCTCGAATTATTTCGAGTTACATCAGGAATAAGAGAGGGAAGATCGGTGCGTAGACCGAGATGCAAGCAACCACAAACAACCACACACAGATAGGGGTTTATAGGCCATAATCATGCTACACACATCCACCACAAAGCTCGTTTAAGGGCGACGCATATCGAGTGCATTAATAATACATATCATATATGTAATTTGGGATTTGTGGATATAGGATTGGACATGCATAAAGACAATATTATTCGCATCGCATGCAATAAATAAAGGCGACAAACCAAAATCGATCATATCGATATTCCCAAAATATAGAGCAGTTGACGTGGCTCTGATACCATTGTTGGGTTTTAGGGGAGTTAGAGAAGGCAGTGGAAACAAAAAAAAATTCTCCCCCAAACCCAGCACAAGGAAACGCGTCAACGTCTATATAATAGGAAAGAATGGTTTGTGGAATCATACCTTGTCCCGAGGCTTACTCGGTGACAATACCTCGCGCTATGCACGGTCTTCAACTCCGGTCTTGGACGGCGTCTGTGTAGCTCCTAGTCGCACCAGGACTAATGACTCCTCCTCCTACCGGACTGTCGGATGACAGTTGTCCTCCTAAGCGGCAGTGTCCTCCCACCTCTATAGTAGTCCACACGGACCACCTGGAACTTCACACTCCTTGTCCCACAAGGAAGTGGAAGGAGTCACACCCTCCTGTTGACGTACTAGTCGCCAACACACTCTCCTGCCTCCAGTTGCAACTACAGTTGTCCTTCCCTTGCTGCACCTCCTTTTTGCGGGAAGCACTTGCTCAGGCTCTCTCTCAGTTACCAAAACCAGAGAGAATGACAACTTTGTAGAGCAACTGGTTGCACTGAGTTGTACTTTGAGAAGCCCCCAATACCCCTATATATAGGAGGGTCATGGGACATGGTTCTCCATCCCTGGAAATGCGGGACTAAAGCAGGAGTAGAAGGGTTCGAGATTTTCCACAAAAAGCAACTAACTCGCAACCATGAGCCGATCGGTTCACTTCTGAACCGGTCGGTTCGTGGTCCTGGTCAGTTCCCGATTGACTTTCCTTCTTTCGTTTCTAATCGGTATCAAATACCAATCCTTGTTCCAATCAAATTGGGCAAGTGAAACACAAGGAAAATTCTCACCGACCTGACTTTCCCAACTTGCTCGGTTGCACCAGTTGAACCGATCGGTTCAAAATTTGAACCGCTCATTTCACTCTGTACATGAGCCGATCGACTCAACACTTGAGCCGACCGGTTCAGCAACCTCAGCCGACCGGTTCAACACTTGAACCGATCGGTTGGGAGTGCAGGTTGTGCAGAATCAGTCAATTGCGATTTCAATCAATCCGATACTCCAATCAACATGTCCAACACCTTGAACAGTATGATATTGAGCTATCAATCAATTGAGTGTTTAATTGAACTACTAAACTCCTTTAGTAATCAATCTAAATGTTTCTTGTGGACAAAACTCCTCTTCCAGGTTAAATCCTATGTGTGTGACCCTGCAGGTCCATTTCACGTTGGCAGTGAAAGTCCATAACACTTATGACTTCACAAGCAAAGAGCGGTGCCTAGTCACACATCATTGCTACCCAAGTGAAAGTAGAAAGTTGGAGAACAACTTTCATCCTACAATCCGTGAATGGTGTTACAGCGAATGTATAATTCCTTTGTCACTGATATCCCGAATGAACTTGAGGCATGGAACAGTCATCCTGTCAGCGTTCATTCACTTTCTTGATCTCAGAGTAGATTGAACGAGATATGTATGACATCAATATCACATATTGATTCACACATGCGTGCGCACGCCTATCTCAATCCTACTCATCAAGTGGCCTTGGATATCAAACTCCCTCAGGAGGGACAAATCCCATATCTATCACTCACCCCTCAAAAGCCCCATGTGTCAAAGCCACCCAATCATCACCTTTATAACAACCCATGTTTCAGGACTGCGTTTGATGATGTCAAAGTGTGCCCAACGACATGTGTTGAGTGTAGTGATTTCAGGTCAAAGAATCACAATCACCACCATCACTGTGAGTACTGACTGTGACTACCATGTCATGCTTCCATGTGTCAAACTCACGGTGGGTCTGTCCGGTACACTTGTTCTCTAACAAGTACCTATTTGATTGGTTTGATATCTCTATATCATGGCTAATGAGATTATGTCATCAACCAACACCACAATCTAGTCTTGCGTGTCATAGTTGTCTATCTACCTTACACTATGACATCCGACTAGGGACAAAACAAGAATGTACAAACTCTTAGCATCTGTATGATCTCATTGTTCAGGTCATGAACCCGAAGGCATACGTCATTGAGTACTGTCATTCTCTAGACATTCAATCTATTCTATCACTATCTCATATGACTGAACCAGAAAGAATTGGAAGCTTGCCTTTGATGTTTATCAAATCAATCTTAATGTATCCCACCAATCATCCCATGATTGGCTCTCAGGGCATACACACCAACAGAACCTGCAATAATACAAGACGATCAAGATTATATACATCATGTGATTCACACACATGTAGAAATATAATTAATTCATTCACATGATTCACACACATGTAGAAACCTATATTTCCATTAATTCAACCATTTTCACATTCACATACATGTAGAAACATGCAGTTCCATTCATTCAACCATTTTCACATTCACACACATGCAAAAACCTGCAGTTCCTTTCATTCAACTATTTTCACATTGAAATACATGTAGAAGCACATTCATTCATCTTTCTTCACATTCACACACATCTATATAGATGAAATTTCTATAAGACAATTTAAAAAAGTCATTCACACATGTACATATAAGCTTGTCTTTCAAAGTTTAGCAATGTTATCAAATATTTAAATAATTATGACATCAAAGTTTATAAATGTCATTCTTTATCATCATCACTACCCCAATTATAATAAAAAAATTGCCTCTCTTTCATAGGCTTTTAACCATTGTTCTCTTATGTCACCTAATTGTTCAATCATATAGGGATCACGTACATCTAATAACATTTCCCCTGTAGTGAAATCACTAGTTTTCAACACCTGCAAAGAGAGTGACATATATATAATTAATAAGTTGGATTTTCATATTATCTAATGAGTCTATACTATATATGATGATCAAGACACTAGTACAGAATCGACCTTTAGTATCAGTTATTTAAGGCTTTTTGCATTGGTTTCAAAGCGACACCCAAGTGGGCGCCGCTAAAAGTCGAACCCTTTAGCATCGGTTTTAACACCGACGCCATAACCCTTCCCGCCACCAAAAATGTGCCAGCAAGGACACTATATGCATCGATTATTTAATTAATCTGACACTATATCCAGTAAAAGACATCGACGTTTCACAAAAACTGACATCATAACCCTTCCCGCCACCAATAAAACACACAAGCAAGGGCACCATCAGTGTCAGTTTTTATATATAACCGACACTACCTAGCCACATAGACGTCAGTTTGTTGCTAATAACTGACGCTGTGACGCCTATGTTCTGATTTTTTTTCTTATTAGTTTGCAAGCCTGCTGTATGACTGGTCAGCAGGATGCAAATCCTACAGTCCAGTTCTGAATTGTAGGTTTACAATATCCATTGATATCAGCCAACAATAGGCCAAAAACCTGCAAAATTAACAAGATGGACAATATTATATATGGATCATGTGATTCACACACATGTATAAGCACATTTAATCATACGATTCATCACACACATGTATAAGCACATTTAATCACATGATTCATCACACACATGTAGAAACCTTTCGTTCCATCATCATCATCATCATCATCATCATCATCATCATCATCATCATCATCATCATCATCATCATCATCATCATCATCATCATCATCATCATCATCATCATCATCATCATCATCATCATCATCATCATCATCATAATATAGTTATGAACATGTAGCGGTGTTGTTGTCCAAAATAGAAACTAAACAAGGGGGTTGTTGTACCCCTAAACATGTGCATAAGTAATATAATTGAGAAGAGAGAGACACTAGACTAGATACACAACTTAAACAACAACAACATGGTTCGGAATCAGCAATCATCATCATCATCATTGTCATCGCTATCCTCTGTGGAGTACTCAAATCAGACCAGATGATCAGGCGTCTCATTGTTGATGTTGGTTATCCAAACCTTGATGGTATTATGGCCAATCGGACAAAGACAAATCTTATCACTATGACCCAATATCATCTTCTGAACCCATTCACACCAACTAGATGTGGATATAAGATTCCCATCAACATCGTACTTAACCTCGATAACAGAAGTTGAAATTTCAAATTTTAGGGTCACTTCACCAGCCGTGTAGTGTCTTCCGTTTAGATAACGCCAATGTTTAGGTATAGTGAGTTGTGCTAATGAACGATCGTCTAGAATGATGTCCAACTATTCTTCAACAGGGAATAGTAACATTGGAGTAGAGGCCCAAGCCATTATTCCTACAACATTGTAAAATGATGAGAAAAAGTAATATAAATGTAAGTACTAACAACACACAACAACGATGGGTTATTTCATATTCATGTTAGAATAATAATTGATGATGATGAGGATGATAACTAAGTTATTCATTGTATCTGTTAAACTATCTACACTAATCCTTACATTAGCCATATATGTCAAACTAGGGCACCATGTAAGAGATACTAATAAAAGCCCCTTCTTCCCTCTGCTTTTGTGTTTTCCTTGATCCTCATCTCACCTATCCCACCCCTACCCTCCTCCCCTAGCACTCACTCCTCCCACCTATCCCACCCCTACCCTCCTCACGCCACCCTCCCCCTCCCCTGGCCCTCCACCCTACCCCACCCCTACCCTCCTCCCACCCTACCACACCCCTCACCCTCCCCTGGCCCTCCACCCTAACCCTCCTCCCACTATACCACTTACCCTAGGGACCTAGACTTGACAAGTCCTATTAGAATTACAAAACCTATTATAATTACACCATACCTAAGTGGTTCTTGAGGCAAGAGAGGTGGTTGGTAGTCAGCGGCGGTCATGGGTGGAGGTGAGAGTTGTGCATGTATCCTGCTTTGGTTTGCATGCACCAACAGAAAACCTCTGCCGACGTGGGCACAAGTACCAACGTCAAAATTTATCTCCCGCCACTCTGCAAATTCTTCCCATTTCCCACTCCTACACATTGGACCTTCACCCAATCACATCCTCTGTCTCTCTAGCCCTTTCCGTTTCTCCCTACTTTGAGCTCCACTCTCTTCTCTCCGTGCTACCGTTTCTTGGCCTCAACCGTCGGCAAGAAAATGAAGGTGGAGCTGCCTCTTCCCTCTCCTCTGAGTTGTCTAGTTTCATAAGTTGATAACAATTTGTTCTGTATGCTCTTTCCTATTACCACACTGCTTTGTAGTACTCCGTCTTTCAGTTTTGAATGTTGAAAATAGAGCTTATGGGTGTATATAGGGTCATCATCATCATCATCAGAAATAAAGAAAGCACTATCAAGTAATTAAATTCATTCATGCATCATTAACCCTAATTAATCAATATTAATCAACTACACAATCTTAGAGAAACTAAGTACAAATCTAATTAATTAAGTTCATTAATACATCATTAACACTAATTATTCAATAGTAATCAACTACATGGTGACATCATTAATCCTTAGTTCAAATCTAGTACTGATTAATTAACCACTCACCGTACTGGCCAACAAATACATGTATGTTGTCATTCTTATACCTACAATCCTAGTTTCATCATTCATATCCTAAGTTTTGTGTAACATCATTTAATCATGCTTGTCAGTAAATACTAAATAGTAAATAAACCATGATTCTATATATCAAAGATTTGAATCAAAATGAAGCCTAATCACTACTACAAAAATGGCTTATAAAGTCACTTTTACAGGTGTCGGTTGTATAAATAAACCGACACCAAAACTATACAGTGTCAGTTGATAACATAAATCGACATCCAATCTATGAAGGGCGCCCAGACACGGGTACCGCTTCTATTCAGTGTCGGTTACTTAATAAAAAACCGACGCCTAAAATTAACCGCCATATCCAAAATTTCCAGAGAAAAAAATTACCTCCAAAATTTAACATATGGCGTCGGTTGATAAATAATAAACCGACGACTAAAGGTTATTCGCGAGACAGAAATTGGGCACATTTTGGTCATCAGTTTAACCACAATGATCGACACTTATGAGTTTTCCCGCGCTGTCCGTGGGGAATTTTTCACACCCTTTAAGCGTCGGTTGTCAGAAGACACCGACGATTATGGTCATTAATCGAGAACAATTTTTTTAATCGGCATATGTATTTAGACGTCGGTTGTTTTGTAGTTACAACTGACGACTATAGTTGAGAATAGGTGTCAGTTTTTGTGGAGAACCGACACTGTCAATTTTATGTGTCGGTTTATTTGAATAACCGACGCCTATGGCATCGTTAATAGCCCCGCGAAATAGATCTTTTCCCCATTGTCTCTGTTTCATTGCGACTCTGCTAGGTCTGGCGATTCTGCTCCCCGCCGTCGCCTCCGTCGTTGCCCCAGCCACCGTTGCTCCCCCGCGCCGCCAGCACTCCTGGTCGACGCCCTCGCCACCGCTCCTACTGCTCTCCCTTCCACCGCCGCTCCTCACCGGTGCCTCTCCTCTCCTCGCCACCGCCCCCACCGGTGGCTGCTGTCCTCTCCTCGCCGCCCTCGTCAACGCTTCTCTCCTCTCCTCGCCGCCGGTGCCGGCTGCCAGCTGCTACTAGGTCTTGCTTCGGCCGCTGCTCTCCTCTGCCCTCAAGGTATGCTCGCGCTTCCTTCTTCCTTCTTCCTCTGCTCCGGCGGCTGCTTGGGCGGTGCCAAGGCACACCTAGGCTGCTGCTGGGCATTTTTTTATTTTATTTTTAGTTATTTACTTATTTGTTTTTATTTATGTACTAATTTTGTTATGATTTAATCATCTACTTAATGAAATTTATTTATCAACTTATTTAACTATATTTTTCAATTGATCTATATGTGTTCATCTAATGTTTGTATTTATTTATGTACTGATTCAACAATTAATTGATCATCATCTACTGGTTTATATTAGTTTATCAATAGATTTGTATTTATTCATCTACTTATTTGTATTTTTTTGTCTACTATTTTTATTTAGTTATCTAATCATTTGAATTTATTTGTGTACTACTTTTGAAATTATATAATCATCTAGTGATGTAACTTTATAGTGATGTAACTTTATCACAAGCTCATTATGAACCATTAGATCTGGATCTTAATTAGGGTATCTCTACCGTCCTAACTATAAAATTGGTAACTTGTTTCATTGTTGAGTATATTGAGAATCCTAATCACCCTTCTTGCTTAATGATGAACTGTATTGCACACATGTGACATGCTTGGAATGTAAATGATGAAATTTTCCCTAAATTGCCAATCATGCTTTTAAAGACATCAATAATCACCCTAACTTGAAGAACTAGGATTTTAGGTATAAGAATGATAACACATGTATTTGTTGACCTAGAAACCCGTCCAAGATTTACTCATTAGGAGTAAATCTTGGATAGTCCCCGGTTTGGGACTGTTCTTGAACACCTGATCTCGCTTAGGATGTAAGTGTATAATGTGTATTGGGTTTTTGAGAAAATTTCAGCAGCATTTCCCCGTTTGTTCTCTAAGTACATATGTACTTAGAGAACAATGGGGAAATGCTGTCGAAATTTTCTTAAAAACCCAATACACATTATACACTTACTAGTGAGATTAGGTGTTCAAGAATGGGATAGGTGGTACAAATTTATTATATATAAGAATGACATCACATGTATTTGTTAACCCTAGACCCTAATCTTGTTGTAATGTATATTTGATTTCTCTTTGATCATAGAATGGATAGATCATGGATGTCCATTCACAATCGCTACACCCTAGAGTTTATTTTTGGTCTTAATCAGTTTATTAGATTTGCCGAGGAACATAGGAAACAACCTGGAGATAGGTTCTACTGTCCATGTAGGCATTGCGGTAACAACTTGAAAGTCAGCACTGGTGACGAAATCAAAAGTCATGTCATGTGCAACGAGATTATACAAGGCTATACAGAATGGCACTAGCATGGAGAGATTTCAAACTTGAAACCAGTGGATGTCGATAGCAGTGCTTGTGTGGAAGAAGAAATTGCCTACGATGACGTAGATGTGAATGAACCAGTTCCAGTAGACATCGTTGATGCGATGCTGGATAGTTGTGGGGTAGAGCACACCAATCCACCTCTCATTTTTAGAAACACTGTGCATGATGCTGAGATACCGTTGTACATAGGTTGTACTAAGTTTAGGAAGCTTAGCGCCGTGTTGAGATTGTATAAGCTGAAAGCTAACAATAGATGGAGCGACAAAAGCTTCACGTCATTGTTGTCTTTGTTGAAAGAAATGCTTCCTGAAAGAAACGAGCTGCCAATCTCAACATACCAGGTAAAGAAATTGTTGTGCCCAATGGGAATGGATGCCAAGAAGATACACGCATGCCCGAATGATTGTGTATTATTTCAAAAGGACTATGCAGATTTGAAAGATTGTCCAAAATGTGGTGTGTCACGGTATAAATTGATGACTTCAGGGGAGTCCAAAACTGGTTCTCCTGCCAAGGTGATGTGGTATCTACCTATAATATCACGGTTTCAACGCTTGTTTGCCAATCTGATAGATGTGAAGAATTTGAGGTGGCATGCAGATGTTAAGAAAAATAATGATGGGATCCTATGACATGCGTCTGATTCCTCACAGTGGAAGAAGATTGATCTATTGTACCCTGAATTTGGTGAAGAAGTCAGGAATCTAAGACTTGGGCTTTGTACAAATGGGATGAATCCGTACGGGACATTGAGCAGCCAACATAGCACTTGGCCAGTCATGCTTTGTTATATACAATCTTCCTCCCTGGCTGTGTATGAAAAATAAGTACGTAATGCTGTCGTTGTTGATATCGGGCCCTAAACAACCTGGAAATGACATCGATGTTTATCTTGAACCTCTGATTGATGACTTAAAGAAACTCTGGGGTGAAGGTGTGATGACCTATGATGCTTCACGAAGAGAGACATTTCGTTTGCATGCTATGTTGCTGTGCACTATTAATGACTTTCCAGCATATTAGAATTTATTTGGATATAGTGTCAAAGGAGCTAAAGTGTGTCCTATATGTGAAGAGAACACTGATTCAACAAGACTAAAACATGGCGGTAAGACTGTATATCTCGGTCATTGAAGGTTTCTTACAAAATTCCATCTGTATCGTAAGAAGCGCAAAGCATTCAATGGATTGAATGAGGAACGAAGTGCACCTAAACCTATACCAGGGGAGGTTGTTTATGAAAGAGTAAAAGACATTGTCAATGAATTTGGTAAGAGATCACAATGTACTATGGCCAAACGGAGTGACAAATCTTTATTCAAGAAGAAGTCAATATTTTGGGATCTTCCTTATTGGAGTTCTTTGATAGTCAGGCATTGTATCGATGTCATGCACGTTGAGAAAAATGTCTGTGATAGTGTCATTGGTACTTTGTTGAATATACTAGGTAAGACTAAATATGGGATAAAATCCAGACTGGACCTACGTGAAATGGGAATAAGGTCAGAATTAATAGAATTTCGTGAAATGGAAAATCGGAGAAAATACTTACCTCCCGCTTGTCACACATTGTCTAGAAAGGAGAAGAAAGCTTTTTGTGAATGTTTGGTAAATGTTAAGGTGCCACAGGGTTACTCATCCAACATCTGTAGATTGGTATCAATGAAAGATATGAAGTTGATAGGTCTTAAATCTCATGATTGTCACACTATAATGCAACAAATATTGCCTGTGGCAATTAGATCTATATTGCCGAAGCATGTAAGGTTTGCAATCACCAGACTTTGTTTCTTTTTTAACAGTCTGTGTAGCAAAGTTATTGACCCTGATACTCTCGATAAATTGCAAAGAGAAGTGGTTGTTACCCTATGTCAGCTTGAGATGTATTTTCCTCCATCGTTCTTTGATATCATGGTACATCTTGTTGTCCACTTGACTAGGGAAGTGAAAATTTTGGGACCGGTTTTCTTGCATTGGATGTATCCCTTTGAACGATACATGAGCGTTTTTAAAAGTGATGTTCAAAACCGTTATCGGCCTGAAGGGAGTATTATTGAGGGTTATGTGGTGAGAGAGGTTATGGATTTTTGCAATGACTTTCTCAGTGGTAATGACACTCTTGATAATGACAAGAATATTGACGAGCAATTTGGTAAAGGAATTTTAGGATCACGTGTGAAAGTAATTAGCCGTGAGTAGTTGGAACAAGGTCACTTGTATATTTTACACAACATGGACGAAGTGAACATTTATATCGAGGAACATACTAATTTCATCAAGAGACAATATCCTCGAGCCAATACAATGTGGCTTGCTAGAGAGCATAACAAGACATTTATTAAGTGGTTTGAAGATAAAGTCTTACATCAACTATCTCAAACACCAGATGATATTACTGAAACTATCAAATGCCTCACCTTTAAACCAAAATTGACTATTATGTCTTATGTAGGTTATGACATTAATGGATTCACATATTACACAAAGTGCCAAGATGATAAGAGTGTTGTCCAAAACAGTGGGGTCACCCTTCAAGCATTGACTATGTTTCTTGCAAGTGCAAAGGATAAGAGTCCACATGAAGCTAAAATGTCATATTACGGTGTCATTGAAGACATATGGGAGTTTGACTACATAGATTTCAGAATTCCGCTCTTCAAATGTAATTGGGTTGATAACACCAAAGGAGTTATAGTGGATGAATTGGGTTTCACTTTAGTGAACTTTGAAAAGATTGGCGAGAAGGGTGAACCATTCATATTGGCATCATAGGCGAAACAAGTATTTTATATCGATGATCCTGCAAATGATAAATGGTCGGTTGTTCTTCATGGTAAAAGACAGTTCATTGAGGATCCTATAGATGAAGAACAGTACTATGATAAGTATGATGACTCTAGTCCATTCTCAGTTGGGTTGCCAACACCAGCAAATATTGAAGCTAATGATGACTTGTATGTGCACGAAGATCACAATGAAGGATTGTTAATTGATAAAAAATTGCAATATTAGAGGCATGTTTATATTTTTATATGTTTTATTTTTCTGAATATGTGAACTTTACAATGTGAATGTGAACTTCTCGACAAAGGCGATTAATCTATATAAATTTATAATCTAGTAAAGCAAATAAACCTAGTAAAGATTTATAATCTATAAAGAATTTATAATAGAGTCCTATATACTCATTAAGGTGCTTGGAATAATTAATTATAAACATTTTTCAGTCTTTTTTATTTTTCCAGAAAAATCTGGTCGGTCGAGTTTGTCTCTCTCAGAACTCGACCGGTCAAGGTTCTGTTGTGATACAAAATGTCTTCCAAAAATTCTGAAAATTTAATATGTTGTTCAAAACTGAGTATCTCCTGATGTGAACTTTACAATGTGAATGTGAACTTTACAATTTGAATTACTTTACAATTTGAATTACTTTACAATTTGAATTACTTTACAATGTGAACTTTACAATGTGAATTACTTTACAATCTGAATTACTTTACAATGTGAACTTTACAATGTGAATGTGAATTTTCAGATGGCTGAGCATTCTCCTGATGACCATGCTGATGATTACCTGTGAGGGTGAGGACATCAATGCGTCGCCTCACAATGTAAGTTTTAAAAATATATCATATATTTATATCTATATGTCCATTTATAGTTATATCTTGTAAATGTGTTTATTTTGTCAAATTTTAGGTTGATGATGCACATGTACCATCTGAAGCACTTGAGGCACTTGATCAGCAACACGGAAAAGTTGACAAGAGAAGGGGCATCACTATGATGAAGAAGTTAATAGCGCAAAAGGGAAATGGACCCAAACTTGTTGTGGATTTTGATAATGCATAAAATGCATCTGGTGTGAATCGCAATTCGTTTATTTCATATCTTGGGTATGTTACTCGTAGCCATTGCGGTTGTAAGATAGATTCTTGGCATGAAGTTTCTAAGGAGAAGAAAGACGTAATATGGAAGGATTTATGCGTGAGTTATTATTAATTTGTAATTCTATTTTGTAGATTACTAATTTTTTGGATACTAGTTAATAACAATTCTATTTTGCAGAGTATATTTGAATTGGATGAAAAGCTGCATCGTAAATGCGTGATGCAACACTGTGGGAGAGTCCTAAGGAACTATAGAACAAATTTCACCTGAGAATACATAAAAGAAGCTAACAAGAGGAAGAAGACAACCACTGAACAGTGGAACTTCCTGGACAAAGAAGAATGGGACGCGTTTGTTGCTTCAAGACAAACTAATGAATTCAAGGTATTAGGCGTCACTCCCAATCTCATTAATTAATAGATTTAGTGTTACTAACCAAATCATTAATGTGCATACTAACTAGGCCCTCAGTGAGGCACAAAAATCAAGGCGTGCACTGAATGTGCATGACCACACAATGGGTCCAAAGGGGTATGCAGGCATTCGCCAAAGACTACAGTCTGAGGCTACTGCTCAGTCTGCTACTACTCAGGAGTCCTCGCCTATAGGTAGAACACCTCTACCTCGTCATGATGTTTGGATAGCTGGGAGGCAAAATAAGAAGGGAGAAATAACGAAGCCCGCAACTGCTGAGGCGGCTGCAAAAATGGTAAAATACAACTCTTACAACAATCGTTCAAATATTGATTATTTTTGGTGTTTTCTTAATTACAAGTTTTTGTTTTGGCGATTAGCGGGAGCTGCACGAGCTGAGGAAACAAGGCAAGTTCATCCCTGAGGGCACAAGGGATGAATTGACAATTTCTCTGGGTAACCCAGAGCATCCTGGACGTTAGGGCTGCAGGCACTGGTGTGGGCATCAATGCTTTTTTTGGGCCATCCCAGCGCAAACATGTCCCAAAAGTGGGATTTCACAAGAAGAGGTAACATATTCTTTCTTTATAATGTTACTGTAAAAGAGAATTCAATAATTAGAAGCTAACGTTTCTTTTATCCATGTATAGGTAGATAAGCTATTTGATAGGAAACTCGAAGAAGCAATGAAAAGGTGGCAGGCATCTCAGACTGCCACTTACCATACAGTACCTATAGCTCCTACTGTAGGCTCTACTCCTACTGCAGAGGTTGGGAGTAATCCTGTAGACCCACCACCTAGAACATCCGATGTAAGTATTTTTATGACATAGTAACTAGTTTTTTAATTCAAGATGATATGTTTTCAAGATGATATGTGTCACGCCCCAATCTCACATTAACCACAAACCACAAGATTAGGACGCAACAGGATGGGATTTACACATAAGCCAACCACTCTTCACTTTTTAAAACATTTTAAAGAGATTAATAAGATAATCTAATTTATGCTGTAAAATGAAACTAAACAAACTGCAGAAACATCTTTATTAACTGACTAGAAATATAAAGAGAGTCTACAACATTTTACATTGTTTGGCATAAATAAGCATAACAGTTAATTTACATCTTTACACATTCTCTCTCTCTCACACACCTTGTCCCACAGATCGAGGGGAAAGGACTAAGAGACCTCTAACTACTATCTACGAACCTTCTATTGACTAGGCGTAAGGATAAGACGATCCTTCTGATTTCCTGCTGCTGATGATAACCTGAAAATGTTTTGAGTAGAGGTATGAGCCTACTCGCTCAATGAATAGCATTTCACTTAGCTATCATTAAACAACTCATCAGGTTTATAAACTGAAATTAAACATAAATGCAGAACTAAGCAAGGCAGTTCTAATAACATAACAGATTTACAGAATATAATCACATTTCCAAGCATCAACAGGTAATTCAGATAAATGAACAGTTATATAAATTTACTGTGAACCTACTTGATTATTTATTCATTTTATTATTATGCCCTAAATATATGCAGTGTACTCTGCATATAAAGATCCGCAGCAAATTCATGCTACGGCCCCACCGTACAAGACTTAGCGACACACCCGGGGAGTGCTAAGTCTGACTACTCGTCCTGGTCTGCACAGGACACAGGCTCCTCGGCCTCCTCGCACAACCACGTGTGCTCTCGACTCCTCCTAAAACCTGAGTACACCGGCGGAGAGTCACAGGGTTACCTTCGCGACACAAGCACGAATGGTGTTAGATAACCGTGTTTTCTGTTGATATCGCAGTGCCATTGTGACACAAGCACAATTGTTGTTAGACACTGCCCTTTTCTCTTTCCTCGTTTGTCCGCGACACAAGCACGGATGATGTTGCAACACGAGTTTCACCCGAAAGTTGCAGACCCGTCTAAGGGGTTCTACGGTGTTAGGGCATCTAGGTCTATACTTGATTAACAAATAAACATTTACACAGAAATAACACATTTCATGCATTTTGCACAATCTAAACATCACAAAAAGCACATATATATATTTATCATAAGTAAACATGATTCAGAATCATTTATCCAGATTCAATGCTAAACAACTATATTTGAAATCAATAAATACATTGCAACAATAATACAGAAAATTGCATCATTTTCACTAAGCATATTAAGTAATTCAATTCCAATGAATCTAACGTACTCTCTTTTATGTACTACACTGTTTAAAAGTTATATCATTTGATACAGAAGCAATTAAGTAGTTAAATTGAGTTAAATACTGATTTCTAAATGAACTACTACTCACATTCTGGAACTCGGCCGACCAAACTGGAAACTCGGCCGATCGGCTGACAACTCGGCCGATCCACCCGCAACTCGGCCGATCCAAACCCTGGTCGATTTCCTATAAAGGGAAACTCGGCCGAATCATGCCCAATTTGGCCGATCAAAACACTGATCGTCAAATCTAATTAAGGAACTCGGCCGAATCATACGCAATTCGGCCGAACAGTGTACAGACCAAAACCTAAAACGAAGCTATTGCAATGGAACAGTGCACACACACACGTCTAGGTTGGGATCAAGCTCAACTGGTGCTAAAACTTGGCTATTGGTTGCGGATTTGTGGTCTGAACCTCAAGGTGGATTCAAGGTATTAGTCGTGCCCAAAAGGACCTACTTCATGTGTCGTTGGGTCACCTTCCTCCTTGAAACTTCCCTGCCCTGAACCTGCTTCGCGCACAGGTGGAAGAAATGAACTAGGAACACAGCTAGTTGCTGCTCGTGGCTGAGAGGGCTATGGATTCATGCACTAGGCTCTTGGCCGAAGTCGGGGCGGCAGTTTTGGTGCTGCTAACTCGCGCCCAGCTGCCTATGGCCGCTGTTGCGGCTGCTGGCCGGCGCTGCTCTGTGCAGCAGGTCGGGCTGCGGGTAGGGCGAGGTAGAGGAAGGATGGAGGGCGGGGAAAGGAGAAGAAGAAGGGTGCGAGGCTGGTCGGAGCTGAAGGGCCGAGAAAATCGCCCCTCAATCGCCCTCTCGCGGCTTTCCCCCCTCCCCCCTTCCTTCTGTTCTGTCGGCACTAAGTGCCGCCTCCCCTGTTCTATCGGGTGGGAAAGAACGAAGATAAGCAAGAAAGGGCTAGGGGGAGGATTATAAATTACCCAGCAAAGATCAAAATTTACAACTAGGTCCCTGAACACTCAAATATCCATATCTTTTAACTCGGAAGTATGTTTCGAGTGATTTTTCTTGCAACGGTTTAAGCACGGAATTCTCTATAACCTCAAAGTGCAAAACATGCTAAAAGGACTATTTTACTGGATCAAAGCTCTAATTACAACTGTGATTACTTGATTCAACTTAATGTACTAAATAATCAGCATCGACATTATTAATTGCCTCAGGTGTTTCAATCTTAGCTATTAATTCGCATCTTAGCTTATCTTGATTATCCATGATGTTTAATTTGATACTCAACCCTAATTGAGGTGTTTTACGTAATTCGAGGTATTTATTAGTTAATCATGGAGTGGGTCATAACAACCTTTTCCCCTTAAAAGAATTTCGTCCCGAAATTCCTAAAAGGGAGAGGAAACTTGTTATGCCTCTAAAACTCAAGTTCTCACGTGGCTTCTTCTAAGTTATGGTTCCTTCATAAAACCCTCACTAATGGTATCTCGCGAATTTCCTGAACTTTTTGATCCTCTGATCAACTATCGGTATAGGTCCCTTAACCTGGGACACACCTGATCTGTTTCCAGATTGATCCACAAAACATTGTCTTTTCCAGAACTGTTATAACAGTATCTCAATTTATGGAAATTACCAAGAAATTATTATACTCTACATGCAGACAAACTAAAGTTCTTAAGTAAACAGAATGCATGTCAATTTGGTACTAAAATTAAAATCATGCAATTTAACTGTTAAACATCACTACATATCATACTGAGAATTGATATCAAAATACTTGATTCATCGTACACCCTATCCTTAGGGTTTCATTTGCCTTATTCATTCATCACATGCCAACACCCTACTCTTAGGGTTATCTCATTCACTAATCACATGGCAACACCCTACTCTTAGGGTTTCCATTATCTCATCTGTTTGATAGCAATTCAAATTACAATACGGTATCATTCTGGGACTAGCAGAGCAGTATATTTCAAATCATTGTAATTACTGAGTAATGTTTATATCATGCATGTAGACAGATTAAAAATTCATAGATATTCCAAACTCAAATCAATTTTGGCACATACATACTGAATTTCATGTAATTAAACATCTTATTACACCAATGAGTGTAATTTACTTCACTTATAAGAAATCATCTATAATATTTTTTTTTCTTTCAATTATCTAAAATTTCTCGAAGTACGTGCATATTAACCAAATTCCTGGTTTATGCACCACATAATTCAATTAAGAGTTATTTACGTATCATATCACAAATATTTAATAGTACTTGAGAAATTCTGATAATATCTCAGAGAAACGATTCATATAAATGTTAAGTCACACACATTAACATAACAGGAAGCATGCAACTAGATTTATTTGCATATTTTAATGTTATCGTATTTTCTCGAAATCATGCACCTGATGATTTACCAAATCTGTGTTTTCTGGGTTCATTCTCAAACCGTACCATTATCAGTGGTGCATTTCTAAACTCAATATAATATGATTGAAACTGGATTACCAAGCAACCTAATTATTTTATCCATGTATATCTTAGTCAAGTCTCGAGACATCAAAAGTCGACTTAATATGAAGAAAATGAGCAGACTAAATTAGTATATTCACATTCATTCCTATTAAATCACTACCTCTAGGTGTCCTGGGTAATCTTACCACAAATTCCATTGTGATAAATTCCCACTCTCATTCCAGCATAGAAAAAGATTACAAGGTAGCTATAGATCTCTAGGGTTCAACTTTAACCTACTGGTACACACTACTTTTAACCACATACTTAGCTACATCCTTCTGCACATCTGACCATCCGTTTCAACTACTTGAGTTTCATATACATTTTAGTGTTTCCTGAAAGCATAGCATACATCGATACATACACTTCCATGAGAATCTTTTCTTTTAGGCTTTTCCCCTTAAAAGAATTTTACACTATCTCGAGATACACACAACATGTCATGTTAATACAACACCTTATCATCATAAAAACTTAAACTCTAATCTCTTTTCCTCTTATCATGTCATGCATGGTCTGATTTAACTCACTATCACCCTATAGTAGTTCCTTGATCTGATCATAAGAAGTAGGCTTAACTTACATCTATACAATCAAATCACTTTGTGTTGTCACCCCTAAGCCTAAGTTCAACTTTCACATTTCTACTAACAGGTCTCTATTGAAACCTGCCATAGAGAATGCATTAGTTGTTGAACTTGACTTTCTGCTGAAAGCATCATCCACCACATTCTCTTTACCAGGGTGATAATCTATTGTCACATCATAAAGATAATGACACTATGTCTTTAAAACATGAACTACATCAACTATCTTTAGATCATAATCGGATAATACTCTGCTTTCTATGTTACTTACTTATTGTTACATTTTAGGTTTATGTCTTACTCATTCCTCTAAATCATTTCATGTTGTTCACGTACTGATCAGATTATCTACTTCAAAACCCTAGATCACTATCAAAGCCAGTTTACTTTTCATAGAACAAATCTCAAGGTCTTGTTTAACAAAGATACTGGTATACAAGGTTACATCACTAATGATATCCTTTAAACTACTACAACTTTAATCATTCTAGGGTTTTGATCTATATCAGTAACATAGCTTTATTGTGTGTATGGGTAATCGATTATATAAATCAAATTAAGTTGCTTGGGTCAATAACATATTAACCCAACACTCAATTTTTAATTACATTAGCTGAAAATTCAGTTTTCACAATAGTTTCTGTAATTCGTTTATTAAACTGCTAAAAGAAGCTCCAAAAATTCTGAAAATTTTATATGTTGTACCTAATGAAGTTTTAGATCTCCAGTAAAAATTTCAGGTCATTTCAAGTTACCAATAATTAATTAAAAATCGAACAGTGCACTGCTATATTGCAGTCTGCAGCAGGTTCGGCTGAGTTACAAACTCGGCCGACACCCTTGCTGTAGAGATCAAAAGTCATCCAAAAATTACGAAAATTTTACAGTGTGTCTAAAAGTGTGTTTTGCAAGCACAGTTAAAATTTGAGATCAATTGGATATACCAATAAACAGATAAAATTCAATTACCACACTGCTATATTATTCAGAAAATGTGATCGGTCGAGTTTGGAACTCGGCCGATTAACAAGTCAGAATATTATTCAAAAATTTTGATATTCTCCAATGTTGTTTATTTATATATCCAACTCATATCCCAATTTTAACCAAATCAGGATTACGCATAAAATACTAAAAATCATTTAGTGAGACATCCTATTTATCAATTTCCGTATGCATATGTCATTTGAATCCTAATTTGGGCCAATTAGGGTCTATGCTTCTCAAACCCTAATTCTCAAGACAAAAGAACATTTAGACTTCTTTTCTTATTTTACTTGTTAATAGGAGTCATTAGATCCCAGTAACGCATCCTGCCAGCCGGACCAGGCCGAACCTGTAGTCCTGAAGCCAAGAGCTACTCGGGATTAATCAACCCCTATTAATCTTAAACATGTGGAATGAATATCCACTCAAAGAAAACTCATTTAAACATAATTTTGGGTCTACTTTAGTACTAAGAAAACAAACACTTAACAATTCACTTCATGACACAACAATATAAAAGGATCATATTTACTGTACAAACTGAAAGTCTAAATTCATTTCATGCATATAAAAGCATTTCTAATGATCTTTAAATCAAATAAGCAATGTAAGGCAAGAGTTGTATCACATCCTATATATAATCTCTTATTCCTTTATTAATTTCTGATCTCTTAACCCTAAGATTTCTAGGGTTTTCTCTCTAGCCTATCCTTCCTCTGCATACCTGGCCAGGGCATCCAGAGAAGAACAGACAGAGCAGCTTGATACTGGTCGATCTAAGTATTCAGACACCTGGCCAGGGTATCTAAACACTCAGACCTTCCAGAGCTAAAACACATCATTAATTATTCGCCTTACTTATAACTTTATTCTTTGACCTTAATGATTCTTAACGGCTCATTACTTGATTCTCGTGACCAGATCCTCTTCCTGCTATCTGCAATAATATAACAGAACACTTCCTGTTAGAAAATTACAGATAGAAGGAAGACACCTAAACCTTAATCCTATTGGTCTCTTATCGTCCCCTGACCTTGAGTAACTACATACTCAAACCTGCTCTGATACCAAAATTGTCACGCCCCAATCTCACATTAACCACAAACCACAAGATTAGGACGCAACAGGATGGGATTTACACATAAGCCAACCACTCTTCACTTTTTAAAACATTTTAAAGAGATTAATAGGATAATCTGATTTATGCTGTAAAATGAAACTAAACAAACTGCGGAAACATCTTTATTAACTGACTAGAAATATAAAGAGAGTCTACAACATTTTACATTGTTTGGCATAAATAAGCATAACAGTTAATTTACATCTTTACACATTCTCTCTCTCTCACACACCTTGTCCCACAGATCGAGGGGAAAGGACTAAGAGACCTCTAACTACTATCTACAAACCTTCTATTGACTAGGCGTAAGGATAAGACGATCCTTCTGATTTCCTGCTGCTGATGATAACCTGAAAATGTTTTGAGTAGAGGTATGAGACTACTCGCTCAGTGAATAGCATTTCACTTAGCTATCATTAAACAACTCATCAGGTTTATAAACTGAAATTAAACATAAATGCAGAACTAAGCAAGGCAGTTCTAATAACATAACAGATTTACAGAATATAATCACATTTCCAAGCATCAACATGTAATTCAGATAAATGAACAGTTATATAAATTTACTGTGAACCTACTTGATTATTTATTCATTTTATTATTATGCCCTAAATATATGCAGTGTACTCTGCATATAAAGATCCGCAGCAAATTCATGCTACGGCCCCACCGTACAAGACTTAGCGACACACCCGGGGAGTGCTAAGTATGACTACTCGTCCTGGTCTGCACAGGACACAGGCTCCTCGGCCTCCTCGCACAACCACGTGTGCTCTCGACTCCTCCTAAAACCTGAGTACACCGGCGGAGAGTCACAGGGTTACCTTCGTGACACAAGCACGAATGGTGTTAGATAACCGTGTTTTCTGTTGATATCGCAGTGCCATTGTGACACAAGCACAATTGTTGTTAGACACTGCCCTTTTCTCTTTCCTCGTTTGTCCGTGACACAAGCACGGATGATGTTGCAACATGAGTTTCACCCCAAAGTTGCAGACCCGTCTAAGGGGTTCTACGGTGTTAGGGCATCTAGGTCTATACTTGATTAACAAATAAACATTTACACAGAAATAACACATTTCATGCATTTTGCACAATCTAAACATCACAAAAAGCACATATATATATTTATCATAATTAAACATGATTCAGAATCATTTATCCAGATTCAATGCTAAACAACTATATTTGAAATCAATAAATACATTGCAACAATAATACAGAAAATTGCATCATTTTCACTAAGCATATTAAGTAATTCAATTCCAATGAATCTAACATACTCTCTTTTATGTACTACACTATTTAAAAGTTATATCATTTGATACAGAAGCAATTAAGTAGTTAAATTGAGTTAAATACTGATTTCTAAATGAACTACTACTCACATTTTGGAACTCGGCCGACCAAACTGGAAACTCGGCCGATCCACCCGCAACTCGGCCGATCCAAACCCTGGTCGATTTCCTATAAAGGGAAACTCGGCCGAATCATGCCCAATTCGGCCGATCAAAACACTGATCGTCAAATCTAATTAAGGAACTCGGCCGAATCATACGCAATTCGGCCGAACAGTGTATAGACCAAAAACTAAAACGAACCTGTTGCAATGGAACAGTGCACGCACACACGTCTAGGTTTGGATCAAGCTCAACTGGTGCTAAAACTTGGCTATTGGTTGCGGATTTGTGGTCTAAACCTCAAGGTGGATTCGAGGTATTAGTCGTGCCCAAAAGGACCTGCTTCATGTGTCGTTGGGTCACCTTCCTCCTTGAAACTTCCCTGCCCTGAACCTGCTTCGCGCACAGGTGGAAGAAATGAACTAGGAACGCAGCTAGTTGCTGCTCGTGGCTGAGAGGGCTATGGATTCATGCACTAGGCTCTTGGCCGAAGTCGGGGCGGCAGTTTTGGTGCTGCTAACTCGCGCCCAGCTGCCCCTGGCCGCTGTTGCGGCTGTTGGCCGGCGCTGCTCTGTGCAGCAGGTCGGGCTGCGGGTAGGGCGAGGTAGAGGAAGGATGGAGGGCGGGGAAAGGAGAAGAAGAAGGGTGCGAGGCTGGTCGGAGCTGAAGGGCCGAGAAAATCGCCCCTCAATCGCCCTCTCGCGGCTTCCCCCCTCCCCCCTTCCTTCTGTTCTGTCGGCACTAAGTGCCGCCTCCCCTTTTCTATCGGGTGGGAAAGAACGAAGATAAGCAAGAAAGGGCTAGGGGGCGGATTATAAATTACCCAGCAAAGATCAAAATTTACAACTAGGTCCCTGAACACTCAAATATCCGTATCTTTTAACTCGGAAGTCTGTTTCGAGTGATTTTTCTTGCAACGGTTTAAGCACGGAATTCTCTATAACCTCAAAGTGCAAAACATGCTAAAAGGACTATTTTACTGGATCAAAGCTCTAATTACAACTGTGATTACTTGATTCAACTTAATGTACTAAATAATCAGCATCAACATTATTAATTGCCTCAGGTGTTTCAATCTTAGCTATTAATTCGCATCTTAGCTTATCTTGATTATCCATGATGTTTAATTTGATACTCAACCCTAATTGAGGTGTTTTACGTAATTCGAGGTATTTATTAGTTTATCATGGAGTGGGTCATAACAATATGTATATATGAAATTGTAGTCGTTTCAAAAAAATATGAAATGTATATATGTATATAACATTCTTTACACAAAAATTTGTAGGGGTTGAAGCCATGCCGTCTAAAAAGTGAAGAATATGTCGTTGCAGAGGCGTCGGCTTACCCATCCCTACCAGGGGAAATGTTTCACGGGTCTCCATTACCAGCTGGTTGGATTTGTGTGAGCCCGATACATATATTCTCCCAGTGGATGGATCTTCCATTGCCATATGCCCACCCAGATTGTGAAACGCTTGGTGAGGCAGAAGGCGGAGTGATATTGTGGCTAAAAACGGATGTCGTCTTTACTGAAACGGTATGGTAAATTTACATTACGTTCAATTGTTAGTGTGTATATATGATGTCAGTTGATCTGAAATTATATATATATACAGGTTAAAAAGAAGACACCCACAACATCTAGGCCTCCACTTCCACCTCCTACATTACCCAGTTGGGTTCCATAGGACCTACCTGTCCCGTTAGGTCCTAACTGTAGGGGTATGGCAATATGGTTAGGCGAACATGATATAAATTGCCCTATACTTGTTTCTTTAGATTCAGATGCTGCAGGTCAATCATACGAAAGCAAACTATTTATACAAGATATTTTGGAGTTGTTTCGATATGATTGGCTAAATACATATGTGATAGAGCTATGGATAAGGTGAGATCTTCTTTATACATCCATATACCTTGTGTAGGATCTGGTGATATGGTTTCTTATTTATTAATGCATGCGTAATTAATACATGTTTTGCAGCTACTTAGACAAGATATGTGCAGATTTTGCATTCAAACATGTACGATTTTTGATTCCATTTTTGATTAGTCTAGTAGCTAAAGATCCTACGTCAGTTCAAAAATACTGCTGCGAGGCTTTTACAAATTTTTCTCAAAATAAGAAGACGGTGATAATAGCTCCATTCAATGTGGAGTAAGTTTACTTTTCTTATTATAATTTGGACTTTAAAAAATTACATTTTTATTGTGGATTTTGAGTTATTAATCTTTAACTTTTTTACCTCTAGTGGTATGCATTGGGAGTTACTAGTTATTGTCCCCGAGACGTTCACTGTCTATTATCTAGATCCTAAGAGGAGTAAATTGAATTCAAGATGTGGACACAAAATGAAAATGGCATTATTCCGGTGAGAAATATTTCATTTTCATATCCGTTAACATATGTTATTTATTACTATTTAATTATGCAATGTACTGTGTTACATTAACATGTAGGGGTTTTGATGAGTTCAAAAAGGCGGGAGGAAATGTCCCCAAGAAAAAGAACAAGCAAATAATTTGGAAGAACGTGGAAGTAAGTTCCCGACTGCAATGTATATATTATTTATGCTTAATTAGTTGTGTTTTTTAATATTTTGTATGTTTCAATTTATAGTGTGCTACACAAGACAGCAGATGGGCATGTGCATACTATGTGATGTGATTTATGCACATGATTATCAAATATGCCGCAATGGACATCGATTGTATTGCTGAGGTATTGTATAGTCTCATTAGATAATATGAAATATATCAATCTTATTTATAGATCATTAATTATATATATGCATCATTCTCTTTGCAGGTGTTTAAAACTGACCACACTACAGGAAACACCTTACCAGATGTACATGCTCCCTATATGACGAGAGAATTAAATGAAGTAAGAGAAGAATGGGCAACAACCATACAAATAGTGGGGGTTTTAACATATAATTGAGATGTTGATAGCGAATAATGACTAAAGAATGATATTTTGTAAATGAATTTCTGAATTATAATATATGTATGAATGTTTCTATATGTCTGGATGTTTCTACATGTGTCTGAGTGAAAATGAATGAAACTGTTGGTAGCTATATGAATGTTTCTACATGTGTGAATGTGAAAATGAATGGAACTACAGATTGCTAGCTACATGAATTTTTCTAAATGTGTGAAAATCAAATGGAACTGCAGGTTGCATTGCTAAATGTGTGAATATTTTTGTTGTTAATTTTGCAGGTTTGTGGCCTGTTGTTGGATGATATCAATGGATGTCGTAACACCTACAGTTCATAACTGAACAGGTTTCTCATCCTGCGACCAGCCACAACAGGTCTGCAGACTGTAGAAAAAAAACAATAGGCGTCGGTTATTTGTATACAACCGACACCACATATTTACAGTGTCAGTTTCTTATCTAATAACCGACGTCTATATTAGGCCAGAAACCACGGCCGTGGTAGCGGGCCAGACACCACGGCCGTGCTAGCCAGCACGGCCGTGGCCGCGTACCAGACACCACGCCCGTGCTGGCCAGCACGGCCGTGGCAGTGGGTGATATGGCGTCGGTTATTACTAATAAACCAACGCTGATAGTGCCCCAGATGGCGCCCTTTCTGTGGCGCGAAAGTATATGGCGTCGGTTTCTTACCTAATAACCGATGCCTATAGTCCCCTGCAGGCGCGTTTTCGGTGGCACGTGAAGGGTTTTGGCGTCGGTTTTTGAACCGACGCGTAATGATTGATCTTTTAGCGTCGCCCACATAGGCATCACTTAGAAACCGACACTAAAGGCTTTAAATAACCGACACTAAATGTCGGTTATGTACTAGTGAATGGCACATTGGGAGAGTGAGAATATTATACCTCACTTGAAGACTGAAGAAGAAATATATGCAAATCATCAGGAAGTCAACAGTACCTGCAACAACACAAATGCACGATTCAATTCTATTATAATATATTAATTAGGGGTCAATCTTGAAGTTTTAACTAGAGGTTCATATATCAACATACATACTAGGTTATATTTCAAGTCAAGATTTAGACATTTAATCACGTTAGGGCGCATACATGATTCACAAGGTATTTGGGTGTACAAAGAATAATATATGTTACTGATTTAGGAATTCACATAATCATTTTAGAAATAGAAGACCCACATGTGAGTTAAGTTTGAGATTCAACATCAATGTATCTTTAACACGCATGTTTCAAGGTTCAAAGCACATAATCAAATCAAATTATAATGCTAGAATGGACAAGTTGGAATATTATTTCAACATGCATCAAAATTTACTAAATTAGGTCAAGCATGGGGATTAGACAAGTAAAACAGTACATTAATACTAATTAGTAGATAAATGAATAAAACTGATAGATAATAAATACAAATAAGTAGATAAGTAAATACTAATCAGTAGATAAGTAATTTTAAAAATTAGTAGATGATTAAATAATTTGAAAAAGTAGATGAAAAAATACAAAGGCCTAAATTTAAATAATGTGATGAATCAAAAATCATTAGATGAACAAATCAATAGATAAGTAAATACAAATCCATAGATAAGTAAATATAAATCAGTAGATAAGTAAATACTAATCAGTTGATGGAAATCAGTAACCTACCTAACGGTAGGGGAAGTAGAGGCTAGCTCCGGCGACCTCAGGCTCGAGCTTCGACGGTGCAGCAGCTCCTCAGGTGGCGTTGAGCAGGCGACGACAACGTTGAGGATACAGACAGGTGGCGACGTTGAGCACACGAGCAGGAGGCGGCGGCATTGAGCACATGGGCAGGTGGCAGCGTTGTGCAGAAGGCGGCAATGTTGAGCAGGCGACGGCGGCATTGAGCACACGGGCAGGCGGCGGTGTTGAGCACACAGGAAGGCAGCGGCATTGAGTAGACGGTGGCGGTGTTGAGCAGGCTGCGGCGGTGTTGAGCACACGAGTAGGCGGCAGCGGCAGACGCACAACAGGTTGAGTAGAATCACCAGAGCCGTGTTTTGCGATGAAACAGATCGAGAATGGGGAAGAGTCTGTTTTGCGGGGCCTATTAAGTTAACAATCGTCGTCGGTTGTTTCAGATTGTTTCAGAAACTGACACCTAAGAACCAAAAGCGTCGGTCGTCACAAAAAACCGACGCCAATTGGGCAACCTAAACACTAAAAATTTTCGTGGGGACAACGCGCGAAAACACATCGACATCGGTTCTTGTATGAAAACCGACGACAAAAACGGGCCCGATTTTTGTCTCGCGAAAAATCTTTAGTCATCGGTTATTTAGTAAATAACCGACGTTGTATGTGAAATTTTGGAGGTAATTTTTTGTACTGAAAAAATTGGATTTGGCAGGTGATTTTAGACGTCGGTTTCTTATTAAGCAACCGACGCTAAATAAAAAGTGATACCCGTGTCTAGCCAGTCTTCACATATAGGATGTCGGTTTGTGCTTTTAGCCGACGTTTTAGGATTTAGGCGTCAGTTTTGGAGATACAATAGATGCCTCTAAATGTGACGTTATAAGCCATTTCTGTAGTAGTGAGAATATATAATGCATGTTGTATGTTTTCGATTTCTTCTGCAGTATATATGACAATTAGGTCCATATACCGCAACACGTAGTATGCACATACCCAACCGTTGTCTTGTACATCACACTATAAATATCATCATACAAAATGTTAATAAATAAAATAAGTATAGTTCACATAAATAATTATGGTGTGGAGTCACCACTAAGGAACTTAGGAACTTGATGGAGGGACGAAGGGGACGCGGGGGGAGAGGGGCATGTGGCGGCGGCAGGGGGACGGTTGTCGGCCTGAATCTGGAGCAAGAGGAATCCTAGAGCGCCTTCGCCACAGGAGAAGATAAGGATGGCAGCACGGAAGATAGCGATGGGGGATCGGACAGAACCACCACGCAACGCAGAGTTAGGGTTACAGTACCAGCCGTTGGAATTGAATTTAATTGGGGAGGGATGAGGGGAGAGTCGGTGCCACCGCAAAGGGTGGAAGCCACTATATTGGAGGTTGACCCCCCGATGGCAGAGGCGGTGTGGACGGACGGCCTACGATTACGCCTGAAGCGAATAATCCTTGGAGTGCCGGTTGGCTGTGACTAGGCTCCCAGGCACCCCAACCGTCGCGCACGGAGCAAACTATCGACGGGACAAACCATCGCAGGGATCAATTTTTCCTGGACAAGCTATTTGAAAGCAAGCTAGCAGACAAGGACGTAACTTTGGGCAGAAGGATGGCCTCCCAACCATCGCGCTAGAACCACAAGTGGAACAGGCCCTGATCAAACCATTGTGCTATGCCGTGGTAGTTAAACTCATCGGAGGGGAATTCAGCTATGTGACAATGCGAGATCGCATCAAAATGCTTTGGGACTTCACTGGCAGATTTAACATCTACGAACTCGACCTGTTGCATTATGTGGTGTAGATGTCATGCAAGAAGGACTTCGAGACAGCCATGACTGGCGGGCCCTGGAAAATTTTCGGTAAATGTCTGGCTGTGTGGGAGTGGAGTCCGACCTTTAAACCATCGGAAAAGTTACCTACATACCTAGTCACATGGGTTCGGATCCTAAACTTACCTCTACACCTGTACGTCTGGACAATGTTTGAGTATATGGGACTGGCCCTGGGGAGACTCATCAAGGTCGACAGCCACACCATTGGCAGAACCAGAAGGAAATTTGCCTGTTTGGCAGTGGAAATTGTCACAACTAAATCCCTAGTGCCTGCCATACTCATCAACGATATTGAACATTCGGTGGAATACGAGTTTGTACCATCCTCATGCACATTCTGCGGAGAGATGGGCCACCTGGAAGGAGTATGCAAAGAAAGACTGGCTCACGTGCAACAACAGAACACAGGCGTCCCCATTCTAGCCACTACAGCCAACCAAGGCAACCAGGAGGACGAATGGCAGACATAGAGAGGGAAATCAAACAGGAAAAACCATCGACACCGGCACCAAGCAGAACCACCCGATCGGAATACTGCTCAATCTACCCGCTCCAACAAATTCGAGCTTCTTTTTTTTTTTTTACCAAGGGAAGATATTATTCATCCTGCCCCAAGGTTGCAGGCAAATTGACACCAGGGTTACTTGTCGCCTGGATCGGTCCAATCTCATCTATATAGGTGCTTAGGATGTGATCAGGACACTGATGCCAGACCTCAGCCAACAGCTCATGCGAGTTACACCATTTGGCTAAGGCATCCGCAGTTCTGTTCGCTTCTCGTTTCCGGAACTCCACGGCTATGTTAGGTTTAAGCTCCCTGAAATGTCTGATCTTCCTGCATATTGGCCGGTATCTAGTTGGGGGGGTATCCAGAGCCATACCAGCCAACGTCCAAGCTGCTTTACAGTCAGTCTTGATAGTAGTCTTTACCCCCAAACCTGCTGCTACCTGGAACCCCTTGAGGATCGCAATGAGTTCGATCTCAAGAATATCGTTCAGGTAACACCTTTGGGCGCCACCTTCAAGCCAGGTTCCCCTGTGATCTCTGACAACGTAACTAATAGACCCCTTACTCTTCCTCTTTTTTTTTTTTTGGTTTAAGCCAGAGGATCTTCTATTCATCCCACTCCTCTCGTTGTGGGCTAAAAACGAGCAAAAATGGTTACAACTCCTGCTTACTAAGCAGGTAGACATCCATCAAGAAAAACAAACAAAGCGAGAAGGTGACCAAGCACGGGCAACCCTCAAAAGAACAAGAAAGACTAGCTATGCTCCCATCTAAAGAAGATATACGGGGTGTCATCTCTCTCAAGGATGTTCATGCCTCTTATCCGCATGGGAAGAGAAGAAGGATCAGAAACGATGTAGGAATGCTCGAAATAAGCACCCCACAGCCCCAGCTCTCGAGGGATAGAGTTAAGAATCTTCGGGACCAAGGAACCGGAAATGGCTTCAGTAACAAGCAACTCCCGAATCTCTCTGGTGATATGAGAAATGTGCCAAGGGCCAAGATCATTCTGCCAAAGGATCTTCATCACATGAGGGTCATCAATCTCAATAGTAGAAATAGTAAGGTTCTCATCATCCACAATCTTGAGAGCAACCATGATGCCACAGATGTAGGCCGAAATATAATCATTGGCATTCAGCCAGGCCCTGAAAGCAAGGCGAATGCAACATCTCCTGTCTCTAATGACGCCTGCAACCCATCTTCTAGAAATGTTATTATTAGTGATGCATTTGCCAGTGGTGATATTCATCTTAAGGTTGTTGATGTCGGGCTTGTTCCATCTCACACTGTGAATTCTTCTCATCTTCATAATAGGCTGAATGATATGAGCATCGTTTAGCCTGGAAAAAAGATCAATGTCCTCAATGCAAGAAAGGAAGTGGCGACGACTGTTGAAGCGGATGACATGCAGAATATCGGCCCAGGATCGTTCAGGATTGAACGCCTTGCTATCGTATTTAGCAGAACATCTCTCTTTCCAAATAGACCAGCAAATGAGGGTAATCAACTCCGTGATTAACCAACCGCGCAAGGAGCGCTTCGACTGCTGTCCGCCCAAGCTGAGAAGGCCATCAATGGAGGTGGGCGGGAACTGATCATCAAGCAAAAGATTAGCAGCCTTGGTCCAGAGCTCAGTAGCCATGTCACTAAAGATGAATAAGTGAGTGTCATCTTCACACGTATGATTGATACAGCAGACACAACGAGACACCAAAGGAATATGACACTGTCTAATATGGTCGTCAGTAGGCAAAATTCTTTTACCGAGCTTCCAAGTCGTCGCACTGGCCCTTGGGTTTGAAGCACCCCAAATCCAGTTCCAATTGTTGTTGTCGTCAGGAAGATGATGATTGGTTGAGAGCATCTTTGCAGATCTAAGACTGAAATGCCCATAAGGATTAGGCGTCCAAACCAGCTGATCTGGCTGCTGATTGATGAAAGAATGCTTATTTCGGATGAGCTGGCAGCCATCATAATCAACAATCTGCTCCAAGGAAGACCAATCCCAGCCGTCATTAGGTGTCCAGAAATCTTTGACAAGAAAGTCTCTATCAGCGTCTCCTCGATGAATGGCATACAAATAGAGAGGTTGATCACACCACCGACTGTCCCAGAAAGATATGTTCCCACAACCAACAATCCATCTAGTGAGAGGGAGGACTTTAGGAAAGAGACTCCAGATCTTCTTCCATCTTGGAGACGGATTAGAACCCAGCTTAAGATAAGGCGGATAACATCCCTGTATGTGCTTGTACGGCGAGGAATATTTGTTGCGGCAGAAGAGAGCCCAAAGCGAGTCACCATGCATAATCTCCCAACAATCTTTAATGATATAAGCATTCTCGATATGTCTGATAGAGGTAAAACCCAGGCCACCCTGCCTAGTTGGTTGAGTAAGAAGATCCCAAGCAATCCATGCTCTACGTCTTTCATTGCTTCTGTTCGCCCAAAGGAACCTGGAGCACATAGCTTCGATTCTCTTAGTGACACCAACAGGAATACCAATCGAGGCAGCAGTATAAACGACAGTTGAAGTCAAAGCATGGGTGATGAGGAGCTTTCTACCCGCAAAGGATAGAAGCTTTGCTTTCCACGACGCCGTCTTTGTCATGAACTTTTCAAGGAGATAAGTGAAATCAGAAAGCCTGTGCGGACCAGCAGTGAGGGGAACACCCAAGTATGAGATGGCGTGTTCAACTGGGGAGATATCCAGAAGATTTGAAATCGACTGAATGGAGTTCTGCGAAGCTCTGCCAAGAAGGAAGGAAGACTTAGACTTGTTAATAATCTGTCCCGTCGATGAGCAGTATAAATCAAGGGCGGCATCAAGATTGGATAGAGTTTGCATATCAGCGTTGAAGAACATAATCAAATCATCAGCATAAGCAAGCACAGGGGGTGCACAACCACCACCTCTAGTGATGTATCTAGAAATGAGCCCATCATCAGTAAGACGTCTGATATGTCTGAGAATAGGTTCTTCATACATGATAAAAAGCAGCGGAGAGATAGGATTTCCTTGTTTCAGCCCTCTCCCAGGAGGGAAAAAACCAGTAGTATGATCACCCACGGAGACCGAGACCCAGGAATCTTGGAAGAAGCGAAGACACAGATGAATGGCAGCTTGATCCATGCCGAAGGCCTGTAGAATAGATCGAAGAATAGACCATTCCACTCTGTCGTAAGCTCTGGACATGTCATACTTAATGATGATGTTTGGATGAAGCTTTCCCTGATTAAGGTCGTGACTAATCTCTTTATAAGAGAACCATCAACATTAACTTTAAGCTCTCCTTCAGGGGGGACCAACACTCATTCCGGTGAACTTTGGGGGTAGACGTGCTGGTGTTCATAGCATGGAGGTTGAGCTGGACATTGTTGGTAATCACCCTGGTGATGGTGCTCATAGATGGGCATTTGTCATTAAAGACCTTGTCATTTCTAGCCTTCCAAATCTGGTCTACTGCTACTGCGAACCAGACCTGGTGATGTGGGATACCTTTCTTCCACTTCAGGTTCCTCGCAAACCACTCCCCGATCTGTCCTCCCTCGATGTTGTCCAGGTTATGGACCTTCTGTAACATTTCCCAAACTTGCCTACTTATCTTGCATTTCCGAAGAAGATGGATGTTGGATTCGCAGGCGTTGCAGTATGGGCATCGGACATAATCTGTTACCCCCCGTAGCCTCCTGTTCTTGTTCATCATGAGGCTCTCATGGTAAGCCCTCCAGAGAGTGCTCTTAACTCTTTGAGCTACATGAATCTTCCACAGTCGCTTCCAACATCCTGGGGTTTTGATGCTGTAGTTTTTCAGAAGTTTTTTATAGACGAGAGCTGTGCTAAAGTTACCATTCTTACTATCGCAGAAGTGCCATAAATCCTCCCCCGCCTGAGCACAGGGTGGAGCCATTCCCAGAATTTTTTTGCAGGTATCCTCATTGAACCAAGCTCTAATGAAGTCATCATTCCACTCTCCGTCCAGCCTCGTCATAGACGCTACTTTTAAATCAGCTAGGCAGCTGGGAATACTGGTTCCTTCCTTTAAAGTAGGTTTAACTTTGTAATTGACCCAATTATCTTCCCAGACTGAGGAGTTTTCCCCATTCATGATGACTCTACCTGCGAGATTCTCCATGACCGGAGTGTTTCTCTTTATAAACTTCCACAGTCTGGACCCCGTGGCCATCCCCTCATCTTTCAAGTGGGAATACTTAGCTGCCATGGACTTCCTCCACATAGTATTCTTCTCGGTCTTAAAACTCCAGACCACCTTCGACAGAAGGGCTTCATTCTGGATTCTGGCGGGCTTGATATTCAGGCCACCATCTTTCACCTCCGCAACTACTTTCCTCCATGCCACACCGCTCATCCTCCTCTTTTCCTTATTTCCTCCCCAGATGAAAGTTCTAATAATTTGGTCCATTTTCTCACATACCTCAACAGGAAGATGTGTAGTTTGCATAAGATACGTTGGGCAAGCATTTAGCACAGATCTAGCGAGAGTAACTCTACCTGCAAAAGATAAAGTTCTATTTTTCTAGGCTTCCATCTTCGACTCCAGCGAGTTTAGAGCCCCCAGGTATGTGGCCTTGTTAGCTCTCGTATGTAAAATGGGAACACCCAGATGTTTCCCCAAGTTTTTCGTAGCCAAAATTCCCAGCTTCCTACTGATTCTTCTTTGCAGAACTTCAGAGGTGTTCCTGGAGAAATAGACCGTAAATTTCTCCTTTTCTAGGACCTGCCCCGAGACCTCCCAGAACTTTCTGATACAATTCAGAACCATGCACGCTTGTTTGGTAGAAGCTTCACAGAAGAGGACAATATCATCTGCAAAGCAAATGTGCGAGATCATCGGACCCTTCCTAGTAATCTTCAAGGATTTCCAATTACCATTACTCTCTTCCTTCACAATCGCTTGACTCAATCTATCAAGACATAAGACGAAGAGGTAAGGTAATAGAGGGTCACCTTGCCTAACCCCTCTACTGGCTTTGAAAGATGGAAGCATCTCACCATTCCAGTTGATAGAGATCTCCCCCGCCTTTACAATATTCATAATAACCTTTGTCACATTTCCTGGGATGTCAGTTAATTGTAGAGTTTCAAAGAGGAACTCCCAGCTCATTCTGTCATACGCCTTTGAAAGATCGAGCTTTATAGCCATGGCTCTTTGACCCGACGTTCTTGTTCTCATAGAGTGAACAGCTTCTTGAACCATAATGACATTATCTGCAATGCTTCTAATCGGAACAAAACTACTCTGGAGGGGCGAGATCCACTCCGGCAGGTAGGGTTTGATTCTCTCAACGATGATTTTGGAGAGCAGCTTGATACTGACATTATTGAGCGTGATAGGCCTCAGCTGGTTACACGATTCAGGGAGCTTGGTTTTAGGAATCAGAACCAGGTTCGAGTCCGCCATCTTTCCTGGGATCTCAGCACCCGTAAAACAGCTAGTAATAGTTCTACATGGAGCCTTTATCATCCTCTCCCAATTTACTTGGATGAAGCCTGCATCCACTCCATCAGGCCCGTGAGCTTTCAAAGGTTTCATCTTCATCAGTATTTCATAGATCTCTGCCTCCGAGGGCACAATAGCACAGAGGTCCCGTTGATTCATCGTCAACCTGGGGAACTGACCAGGGTAAGTGCGTCTTCTAGTGCAGTCGTTCTCAGAGGAAAACTACCTTTTGAAATGCTCAATCACAAGGCTCCAGATTCTAGAAGGGTCATCTTCCCAAGCACCCTCATCATTCTTCAGCTTGGTGATCTTCAATCTCTGCCTTTTAGATTGGACAACAACTTGGAAATATTTAGTGTTTTGGTCGCCCAGCTTGATCCAGTCACACCTGGCCTTCTGCTTCCATTCAGCTTCCTCAGTGTGTAGAATATCCATCAGCTCGTGCTTCAGACTTTGAATTTTCTCATCCAGACGAACATCATACTTCCGACTCAGAGTACATTGAAGATTGGTGATCGAGTTTGTGATGGAATCCTTCCTCTCCCTGCAATTCTTTCTCTCCCCACTATCCCACTTCTCAGCTCTCCTCATAAAACTATCCATAGCAGTCGTGAAATTTCCATCTTCATTCTAGGCCTCAGAGAAGAATTTATTAAAGGAGCTTCTCTTCGTCCAGGAAACACTAGTTTTGGTAATGTGCTTCCCACGAAACTGTTGCTTGTCGGTGCAGACCAGAATCGGAGCATGATCCGAAGAAATGCGAGCAAGAACCTCCACTCTGGTATCGGAGAAACTTTGAATCCAGTCCAGATTTGCCACGGCTCGATCAAGTCTCTCCTGCAACGTTCCCCATTTGAAGGCCATCCTAGGGCCTGAAGCACCCAGATCCAACAAACCGCTGCCTGTCAAAGCACTAGAGAACTCCCTACAGCTGCTGACACTGATGCAGTTGCTGCCCACCTTCTCCAAAGCATCAAGGACGGTGTTGAAGTCACCCAGTACCAGCCAGGGGAGCTTGGTAGAATTTGCGATGTTGATCAAATGGTTCCACAACACTCTCCTCTTACCTTGGTTAGTACTGGCATACACGAACATCACCAAGCAATTATTGTTAACCAAGCTTCTTGATTCTTAGGAAATAGAGGGAAATGGAGACACAACTAACTCAATGGATAACACGAGATCTGAAACAGCAACAACCAATGCAAGAACTACAAAGGTGTGGAGGGTGAAGAAATCTAACGCTACTTATAAGGAGAACATGAGGGAGGGACCCATGAACAAGGAGATAGGAGGCAACACGCAACTGTTAACCAAAAGTCAGCATCGTCAGATGATCAATTAAATCACACAGTTCTCAACCTGGAGCTGGATGAAGTGGTTGAAGCCAGACCAGAAGGTTACAGCAGAATAATGGAGGTAGTAGTCCCGGAGGAGCAAGAAGAAGCACAAAGGGTCCAAGAAGAGGAGAATGGGTCGGTAGGTGTGGAGACAGTAGCTAATATGGCGAGCTCGGGCTCAATTTTTGCTCCCAACCAAGCCGGAGGCCGCAGGAAGCGAACCGATCCACATCACCAGGAAAGGACTACAACATCCACCACCTGCAGACGGTTCAAGGGCAGTAGTGCCAAGATGAAAAAGCACGAGACCAGGTCTATGTTTACACAAAGGAGGAAGAGTCATCAGTTGATATTGGAGCACATTGCTGAGATTGATGATGTCCAAGACAACCTATCGCCCGGGATACTTGAACCATGTGCGACATCCTATGCTGGAATGTGCGTGGTATCGGTAACGATGACACTTGCTGAATTCTCCAGGAGTTCATGAACACTAGGCGACCTAAGGTAATCGCTATTCTTGAGCCACACATTAGTGGAACGAAAGCTACTCAGACTTGCATAAAGCACAATCGATCACTAATTAATCACATACCAAAAAATATAAGTAAATTAAAACTGATTTTAACGTCAGCACCCGCTCAGAAATATTTGTATAAGAGCTCAACATCTTTCTTATATCCATACTATACCAAGAATTTGATACAAATTGTTCTATCGCCTTAGCCACAACATATATACATAAGAGAACAATATTTGTATATGCCACACAACAAACATTAACATGTGAACAAAATTCCAATTCATTTGAAACACTATATACAAACTTTTCCTCTCCGGACTTGAGAGTACAAGGACGGCTCTAAGACATACTAGACATATAATCAACTTTCTCAAAGATTCATTACTATAGCCCCTCTTTTCTGTCACATGTTTGTTTTTGTCACTTCCGATTACTAAAAAAATGTGGCGAACCACAAGGGTGAGACCCATGTCCCAGCAAGAGATATAACCTCCAACAACATTGATTGATTATAACATTTTTAAGTATTTAAACAGTTAAGCAGTTTAATCAGATATAACAAATAGGCTCAATAGTAGGGATGATTGATAGAATACATAAAGGAGAAGATAATAATTATCATCATTAGCCATACTATCACCCTTTATCTTGTTGACAGTATAAGCAATTCAGTAGCATATGCATATCTAGCATCATGAGCAAGTCTGGTAAAATAGAATCTCTATCATTATGAATAAGTCTAACCACATAAGCATAGCTAAAAACATTAGCATGTCTAATAGGTCGAACATATTAACATCATAAGAAGAGCTAACAATATAAGCACAACTATCTACATCAGCATGATTAGCAGTATATACATCTCTAGTAACAAAGGCATGGCTAGCATGCTAAACATAACTAACAACATGAGATATCTAGCATCATGATTATAATCAGTAGTAGCAGTATAGTTATCAACATAAGAATGGCTACTGTAAGTACGCATCTACAATATTAAGCATATCCATAACATAAGTATATCTACTATCTCTTAATTGCACTTAGCATCATCTTTATGTAAAGATAACAAATAAGGGTTATCATTCAATGTGAAAAATTGTGTATAACCCTAAACAGATATGCTACACAGCTGTATTACATCTTTTATTAGGCCCTGGGGAATTTGAATCGTACCATTCAAACTCCAACTAACCCCTGTGAAGGGCTATTTGGTTACGTACAAGATCTAGGAGCGTGTATAACCCCTGGGGAATTTGAATTGTACCATTCAAAGTCCAACCGACCCCTGCGAAGGGCTATTCGATTCCGTACAAGATCTAGGAGTGTCGGTATCCTAAGATCTCCCCATCGGTTAGTACGAGTAAAAAGGCAGTGACATATCAGTCAAAGTTTCCAACACAATGAAATATAGTCTTGTAACTAGCCCACCTTGGTACAGGTCACAGTGCTAGCATCTAGGGTATTCAAACCCAATCACTGAGGTACAACCACAGTTGTCCTCTAAACACATCATGTTATAATCACTGAGACACGATCACAGTCATTCTCAATCACATCAAATGTATGAGGCATGACCATAGACAACCTCTACAATCTGCATTGTGGATGACAATGATATATCCTCAACCTGCCACTCCTACATACTCACCAGTATGTGCTTTGAGTTTCTCTTAGGAATACTTGTTTCACCATCCAGTAAGTTCTGACACTGAAGATGGTTCTACATCACATGGCACTACATGATTAGAGTTGCACTTGATTAGTTATGCCAAGTGGGTGAATTAAGGCTGCATCAAACAAGTGGACATATAAACCCTAATTCACTTCTAGCAAGCATATAAATATCAAAACTTTGAAAAGATATAAAATGTATGAAACATAATTTCTCATCTCATCATCACATGGTACTATTCACTTGCCATTCATGAGACCACACTAGTCATCATACTATCACAAGATATAAATGCTTTTCAAAATATCATAGGGTATCAACCCTTACCAACACAAGAGGATTACACCACATTCAAGTCTCAACCATGCCCAAAGGTCATTAAGACCATCATATTATTCCCTGCAAGATCATCATTATCTTTGAATGCCTTATAACAAGGCTCAACAACATTACTTACATATAATACACTGGATCAACACAATATTGCATTAATAAGCTAGGAGATATTCATAAACAATCATAGTAGGGTTATATTAACGTTAAGAACATTCCTTTATTAGATCAACATGCAAGGAATCTAGATATGATTAACCCTCATCATATTCATAATGCACATGTTTAACATAAAAAAGTATCAACCATGCGGCTATAATAACCACCAATTAACATATTAAGGTTATGATCATATTAAGGAGGTTATTCCACCATCATTCCATCATATAAGAATGTTAAACATGAATACTCATCTTTATCTATTTTCATTAGAGTTAGGTTCAACATGATAAATTATATCAATGTTACTAATCAACACTTATACCCAAACCCTAACTCACAACATCCCCATTGGATCATTGATGCATAAGGTGAAGCATCACAATCACATTCCATACTATTATCAAGTATGAACCCACACATAAATCAAGATGTAACCATCATGTTATAGCATACTAGGGTTTCAACAACAATAAGAGAGTACCCCATGATTGCATTAATAATTCAAGGACTATTCATACCCAATTACCATCATTTAGTTATATTAAAGCTAGGTATAACAAGCGATACCTCATTAGGGTTACATATCTACACAATATGGTTATCAACCCTTCTATTAATATGAGTGAATAGGTAAGACTACCTTGTTAAGGGTGACCCTCCATTTGTTCCATCATCATTCAACCCATATCACCATACCACAATGTCACCCAGAACCATTGGATGTTTAAAAGGTAAGACCATTGGTTGTTTACATAAGTAAAAACCTTGGATAAACCACCTATGAAGTACTTGATTTGTGATCTAGAAAGAGTCACCATTTAATCCTAGATATCCCTTGATTAACAACACAAAAAGTTCCATTGAGAGTAGGGTAAAATCTACAATCGACTGTTCATTTAAAACAAGCCATCCATTTTCAAACAAATAGGCTCCTTAAGTTGATCATATAAAGGAAACCATCTAAATCACATTATTGGGACCAAAATATTACATTAGCCACCATTCCACTTTATTGGAGGAATAAATAGCAGATCTTGACCATTGGGTCAAGTTCATATGTTAAAACCATCAATTAAAGTATAGGTCCGACCATTGCATCAAGTGACCCAAGAAACCATTGGTCTAAGGCTTAATTGATGCTACAAATACAATGTTTTACTAAACATAGATTGTAGAGACCTGATCCACCATCATTAGTGACCATTAAATTACCATAGGTTGTTAGATCAACACTATATTCATTAATCAACATAATATATTAAGCTAATGTCATCATTGATTGATAACATCAGTAGGGTACTTAATGGTTGATCATTAAACTTCTAATTGATCCAAAACCTGACCTAAGGGAGTGACCTTAGGTTTTCACCATCATCAAACAACTTTGATATCAACCATCAGTTGTCATGAGGACAACACCATAGGGTTCTTGCAATGGTACCGTCATCAGGTCATGGGTTTATAGAAGAAATCAGCTTTAAACCCTAAAATTGACCATTAGTTGATAGGTGCTTAGCACCATAGGTTGTCAAAACAACCTGATCCAAGTCATATTATACTTTAGGAATAATGTAAACATGATCATAAATTCATATAGAACTGAAATTAGAATTGAAAACATTATAAAAATCAAAATCCAAGTCAAACATAACTTCTTAGTGCATGAATCATCATTTTCAAGCAAGAACATGAGCAAGCAAGCTTATGATAAGCAATAAACATGGAGCAAGTTATAAAACTTGCTTCTAATGAGAAGATAAACTCCCACACATAAGAAAACATGAGCAGGTAGGGAATAAAATCCAATCATAAGCTATGAACTCGTCCATCTAGCACCTTTCTTCATCAAATGAGCAAACCCTAAGCATAAAGAGCAAGAAAGGTAGGGTTTTAGAGCTTTGGAGAAATTTCTACAATGGAATAGTAAGGTTATGACTTGGAGAAAGGTAGGAGGAAGGATATAAAATAAATTATTAGAGGAAAGAAGGGGATTCTTACTATTTTAGGTCAAGATCAATTGCAACCCTAGATCCTTTTTCCAAGAAGTCAATTGCAACCCTAGATCCTTTTTCCAAGAAGGTCCCCACTTTCTTCTTACTTGGACAGAAAAACTTACAGAAGCATAGAGGGAGAAAGAGGTTGGGAGAAGGAGGGAAGTGGTGGATATAAAATGGCTCATTTTGGTGTATGGGGATAGGTATATGAAACTTTCAGATAAAGAAAAATAAAAAGTTGAAGTTCTAGTATCTATCCAAGTGTCCATGGCCTTGATTTATTAAGAATATACAAGAACACACACAAGCAGATCCCCACCATATGTATAGACTTGATTATCTATCCTTTTTCAAATATCAAAGCCAATCAAATAATTCATTAGTTGATAAGTACTAAATGTAGCTCATCCATGAAGGGGTAAACCCTAAAATACCCTTGGAGAAAACATCTTCAAATCAAGCTTTAAATAGGTGCCCCATGTCTCAAAAAGATCAATAATGATGATAGAATATCCAAGAAGAATAATTCAAGAGATAAATAGCAAAGAAAACCTCTCAATTGGGTAAATTACAAAAAAGTCCAAAATGTGCATAAAATTGCATAACTTGCTCAACTAGTGTCCAAATTTGATCAAATTTGAAACTTAAGCTTGACTTATGATTTCAAAGCATATAAAAAGGTTATATTATGATTCTAAGAATTAAATTATGGAAATTAAGCTTATTCAACTCAGTAAGCAAGTTTAGGAACTATAAACCCCTAACAGGGACTTTGCCCCCGAAATCCAAGGTAAACAAAGATGGGTACTTCCTTTGCACCTCATCCTATTACTTTCACATGGTTACTTACATATCATGGTGATGCCATATCATTCATACATGTATCATATTGGGTCAACACAAAACCCCCCACCTAAGAATACATTCTCAATATGGAATGTAGAAACTTATTGTGTCATATGTACAACTCTAGTAGAAATGTTCAACTTTAAATTCTAGCTATCATCCTAAAATTATATCTATTGTATCAACACATTACTCAAAAGTCATACTTGCTAGCTTTTCACCAATCATGCCATGTATCCCATACCATTCCTTGAAGCATAAAAAAGGCAATGTATCCATCCTTTTTTTTGATACACTACACTAGAACTCTTATCAGTTCTTTTTTAGCATCAAAAGAAATGCTGACGCTAGCCTGCCATTCCATACAAGGAAACGTCATTCCTAGTCAACTTTGTTAGGGGTGAAACAACAACACTATCTTCACCTTACTAGGATTTGTACAACCTACTTAGAAGACATATCATGATACCGTAAAGAAATTTAGTCAACCCCATCTCACTCTTGTTCAACTTGTCTCATAGATATTGCTGCTTCGGCAACCCTAAGGTTTTTGAAGAAATATTGATCATATTTTTGACCATATTTGAAATACTTTGACATGTCATCATTCAAATCTTGATGTAACTTGTATGACATGACTGGAACACTCTGCTCCTCCTATTCATAAATTCTATTTGTACATTGGTTAGTCTAAAGCACATAACTCTAAACTCATCATGGTCATGTGAATTATGTCATCCAATCTAACTATTATGCATTGATATTTGATCGTAGGTTTATCTTAAAGGAACACAATATCACATATCTATGGACCAACAACCATCTATCCTTGATAGTGGTCTTGCCCAACTATCATTACACCATATATCTTAAAGTAACACAATATCACATATCTATTGACCAACAACCATCTATCCTTGATAGTGGTCTTGCCTAGCTATCATTGAACCATACACAACATTATAGAATCACCTTTGTTTTTCCTTACAAACAACATTTATAGGTTCATCGTCAACTCTCTCTCTCTACAGGAGAGGAATACTTGGAATGTTCATTTAATAAACATCTCCAACCTTCACATATTTCTCATATTGTTGATACATCTTGGATACTAGGATTCATTACCTTGGTATCCACCTCATGTGCTATATGCTATTTATAGTCAGCTGGTTGGGGAGAAGACATGGTGCTCGAAGCGCCACGTGGCTCCCTTATGCGCCAGTCGTTGGACGGGCCAATACAGAGGTGTCGCTCGACATAGATGGTGTCGGCTATCGGTCATGACGGGCGGCACGCCTGCCGGTGGGTGGTTGTGTCGCCCGACAAGCTGGGTTGTCGGGGCGAGCCGGGCTCCCTATCGGGTAGAAGGAGTGTCGTCCGTCAGCTTCTTCTCGCGCTACCCCTCTCTTTGTCGAGCGTCTTTGTGTCACCCAGCCATGTCGGGCAGGGGTTGTATCGGTCGTCAGGGAGGCCGAGACAGACTTGGACTTATTCATGGGCCGGAGCGGCCTTATTGCCCAAAAATGAGAAAAACTCTGCAAAAGATAGGAAATTTGGATTAAGAGCATTGCTTGGCCAATTATTGCGAAAGTGCATATAAAAGAGAGGAAAATAGCAGAAAAGGGCAGTTTTGATAACAGAAAAATAGTCTAAAATATCAAAAAATTTGGTGTTATCAATAACATACCAAAACTTTGACATATTCTCTTTTTGGCCCTTTCCTAATATTTTTGTATCATTTCTATCCTTTTTGGCCTTGATGCTTAAATTGTGGAATTTATAGTTGTTTGGTGAACATTTTTTCAATAATGATATCAATGGAAAGTTTTATGCACAAATACCTCGGTGAGATATTATTTAAGGATCTAAAATGTAAAATCACCACTTTAGTAGAACAATGGTTTATTAATTTGTGCTAGAAGTTCAAGGCCGTAAACCTTGATTAATGTATTAAAGAAGTTAATTACCATAATTAAGTGATCTAAACCTTAATATAACTTTTTTATGTTATTTGAAAACACAAAATGAGCCTATGTTTCAAATTTGGTTCGATTTGGATGTTGTTTGTGCAAGTTATGCAATTTTAGGTATTTTTTAAACTATTATTCAATTTACCCAATTGGGAGGTTTTCTGTGAAAATTATAATACAGAATAGGGACAATGAACTCTCGATCCCTCGCCACTTCTCCAGGTGGCGGCAGTAGACTTTAGGGATTCATTGCCCTCATCCTAAAACGCCTATATAAGGCCTCCAATATCTCTGCCATACCTCCTTTCCCCACTTCGCACCCTCAATTTCGAGCACAGATACCTCGAGAAGCCATCCCCATTTCACCTTCTCCAACCTCCAATGACCTCACCGCCCCATTACCTCTATTCTCCATCCACCAATTCCTCATTACCAACACCTTCCCCATTCGACTGTCGACCTTCCCGTCTAGGATACACTACCCCAGAACACCCCTTCATCCCTGACCTCCACCTCATCGGTGACCTCATCCTCACTATGCTGGCGTTGAGTTCTAGAGGGAGCCATAGATTGAAAACCTCACTCCTCTTATCAACGAAGCCTCGCGAAGGTGAAGGCACCTTCATCCAGTCTCCTGCAAAGAAAAAGTTTGTATATGGTGTTTCAAATGAATCGAAATTTTGTTAGCATGTTAATGTTTTTTGTGTGGCATATAAAAATATTGTTCTCCTATGTATATATGTTTTGGATAAGGTGATAAAACAATTTGTATCAAATTCTTATTATAGTATGGATATAAGAAAGATGTTGGGCTCTTAACAAATGTTTCTGAGAGGGTGTTGACATTGAAATCGGTTTTAATTTACCCACATTTTTGGGTATGTGATTAATTAGTGATCAATTATACTTTATGTTTTGAGTAATCTTGTTTAGTGTAATAGGTTCTCACAAGTTGGTATCAGAGCTTTAGGTTCACTGAGTCAACAGGGACACTAGGACTTAAGACTAGGATGATGTCTAAGTTAGGAACGTGACACAAAAAAAACATGGTGCATACTGCCTAATCTCAGTACTTGGATGCTCTGGCCAGGTATTCAATTATTGAAGAAATGGTAAGTATGGAACTCTTAGATTGTTATCTTTATGATTACTCTGATCAAGTAGTCATTTTGGGACAATCTAAAGAGCATAACGAATAAGAAATCATGGTGTGAATATCTCAATCCTACCTTAAAGAAGATGAGAATTGCATCATTATCTATCAAAACTTGAATATTTGGTAAATATAAGAGAAAGATACAACACCATGAAATATAAATCTGAATACAAATAAGTAAAAGAGGAGTTCTTGAAGATGTGATTCAAGAAGATAATAAAGTATAAAATAGATAAGTCTATGCTTATAAAGTGAATCAAGGTATGAAATCCACATAAGATAGAGAGAACTCCTATAGCAAGTCCAAAATGAGAAGATGAATGGAAATAATGACAAAGAAATAAGGTGGAACCTGGGTTAATCTCAGACCAACCTATGTCTGTAAGAAAGTTTTAATGAAAAATCAGCATGGCATGTGAAAGAAATTAAGGGAGATGATACTGATTTAATGAAGAAAATGTGTAATATGATGATTTACCTGTCGATAAGTGGTTGAAAAACATAATAAAATAAGAGAACATACCAAGTGTGATAAATCGTCATCAAGGAAGGAGTAATGATATATGTTAATAATGATGATTCCTATGCTAATGGAAAGGAACCTGAAATGAAAAAGGTAAAATGATACGTAAGAAACTGTAACTTGTATAATGAAAATAGAATTGGTTACCTTTTTGCTAGTGACCCTTAAAAATACTACTATGGTATGGGAAGTGTGTTTCACTTTGTGTCTTTCCTTTTTAGGGCACAACTTTCAAGTGGATCATTACCACTTGGTATGTGTGGATTCATTGTAAACATTAGGGTGGATAGCTTATTATAGCATAAGGTTGTTTGGACTATGGTTCCAAGATCATAAAGTTTGTAATGATTTTGCATTTGAGCCTTCCAATAATTAGGAACACTCCTCTTATATGTCTTGATATTTGTTATGTTAGTGCATCCTTTGGATTGATAAAACCCCCTGATTGTGTCATGTACACATGCTCAAGAAGATTCCCATTAAGAAATGCAATTTTAACATCCATCTACCAAATCACACAGTCATGATAAGCTGCAATAGCAAATATGATCCTGAAGGACTTATCCATGGCCATTGGCAAAAAGGTTTTGTTATAGTCAACATGGTGAACTTGTTTGAAACCCTTTGAGACCAATATGTCCTTATAGGTTTGTACATTACCATCTATGTCGGTCTTCTTCTTGAAGACCCATTTGCACCCTATGTGTTTGTCCCCTTTAGGTGGTTCCACCAAAGTCCATACGTTGTTGGTATACATGGAATCCATCTAAGATCTCATGGCCTCATGCCATTTCTCAGACTCAGGTCCATTAATAGAATGTTGATAGGTAATTGTCTCATCCTATATGAACAATTCACTTCCTTCCCGAGTCACAAGATATCCATATCTCTCAGGTTCAAGGAGCGTCCTATTAGATCTGTGTGTCACATGAGGATTTTGAGATTCCACCACATTTTGAGATTCTCTTTATTAATCTTATTCATATAATGGTTCAATGTTTTCATGTTGATCTCAAATGTCCTTAAGTTCTACTTTCCTCCCATTGTTTCCTTTGTAAATAGATTTCCTTTCAAGGAATACAACTATTCATGCAACAAACACTTTGTTGTCAGATGGAGTATAAAAATCCTCTTATTTCTTTGGGATATCCAAACAAATAGCATTTATCTGACTCATGCCCAAACTTTACATGAATCATTCTCCTAACATAAGATTCACACCCTAAATCTTCATAAAAGGCACATCAGGACTCTTCCCATATCATATCTCTTATGATGTCTTTTGAATGAATTTAGATGGTACGCGTTTAAGTGTAAACATTGTGGTTTCAAGAGCATAACCCCAAAAGGAATTTGAAAGATCAGTAGAACTCATAATCGATCACACCATATCCAATAATGTGTGATTCCTTCTTTCTAACACACCATTATTCTGTGGTGTTCCAAGTGGAGTCCAGTGGGATATTATACCATGGGATCTAAGAAGGTCCTCAAACTATTGGCTTAAGTATTCTCCACCTTGAGCATAATGAAGTGCCTTAATACTTTTATGAAGTTGGTTTTGCAACTCATTTATAAACTCCTTGAACCTGACAAGAGTTTCTGACTTATGTTTCATCAGGTAAACATAGTCGTACCTACTGAAGTCATACGTGAAGGCAATGAAGTATTGATACCCACCACTAGCATTTGTTCTAAAGGGGCCACATACATAAGTATGTACGAGTCCTAGTTGATCATTGGCTCTCTCACTATTACCGGTGAAGGGAGTCTTGCTCATTTTGCCCAACAAACATGACTCACATGTCTCTGGTGATTGAAAATTAAAAGAGTGTATAGAACCATCCGTATGGAGTTTAGATATGCGATTGTCATATATGTTCCCTAAATGACAATTCCAATGGTATGTTTCATCTAAGTCATCGAGTTTTGGTTTTTTTGTATTTTTTTATATGCATTTGTCTCTAGATCTATCAAGTATAGAACATAAGATAGGGGAACTACCATAAAAGATCTCATATTTACTAATAAAATGTCATCCATTGTTTATAAGAAATTTGAATATATTCTTGTCCAAAAAAGATACAGATATGATGTTCCTATTAATGGCAAGTACATAATAGCTCTTCTCTAACTCTATTATTAGCCTACTAGGTAGAGATAACTCATAGGTTCGAACAACACTGGCCACAACTCTTGCGGCATTGGCAACACACAGTTCAACCTCACCTTTCCCTAAAGGTCTACTTCTCTTAAAATCCTTCACATTTAAACAAATGTGTGATCCACATCAGGTATCAAGTACCCATGATGAAGAAGTATTGAAGTCAATCTCAATAATGTATACACTAGAAGTAGCGATCTTTATCCGTTGCTTCATCTTCATTGGTTCACATGTCTGTCTCCTTATTTAGATTGTAGAAGACTTGGACTTTGGATTAGCCATAGAACTCTTCTTGGATTTGCCTTAGTCTTTGGACTCAACTCTACTCATCAACATCATGGATTTTTCCATCTTCATTTGTTCTTCAACACTTATCATAATATCAAGCAACTTTGACAACAGTCCAGCCATGTTACTCAAGTGATAATACTCGATAAACTATCTATATCATTTTGGCAATGATTGCAAAATCATATTCATGGACAACTCTTGACCTAAATAAAATCCCAATTTTTTTAGATGGTCCATATGCCCAATCATATTGAGAACATGAGCTTCACTGGGTCTTCCTCTATCAATTTTCACTCAAATAACACCTTACAGACATTATACCTTTCATACTTATCATGACATTTATGCAACTCATAGTTCATACAACCAATCGTAACGTTCATGATGTTCATAACATCATTGGCATGCTTCAAGGAAGCATCCATGTCAGTCTTAGGCAAATGTGGAGTGGATACTAACATTCATGTTTTAGGAACATGCAAAACATTTCTCAAGGTCCTGAACCAGTTATGAAAATAAATCTCATTTAATTCATCCAATTGCGATGTTTGGGTGTTTTCCATTTGATTCTACAAGAGAAAATTTGCATTTGTCAAAAACAACCTTTTGATTTGATTTGAAAAAGGTTGACGATATTTAATAAGGCATTTAATAAATTACTGCTCCAACTATTTTATTCAAATAGATAGCACTCACATATCAATTCAGAATATTACAACATACAATATTCTAATAGGCCAAAATACAAAATAATTCAACCATTACTCGGCCTACACCAGCTTTCATGGTTAGTTATCAAGGTAGACAATTATGCCAATTGCATAATATGAAACTCTTAGATAGATGATATGTGCAACTCCTTGCCATGATCATCTACACTCTTATGGGCTTAGACTCTCTAGGAATCACCAGTTAAGCCTAACCCAAAAGCTGACATAATAATAATGCACCCCTCTAGGGCAGAAACTACATTATCACCAACACACTTCCACGAGATAGATGATGCACCACACTAGGGCGTAAATTATACTTGGTTGATCAAGTCTTTCATGTGTGCCACTTTTGATGAGAGGGTTTCTATAATATATATACTTTAACCAATCACAAAATATATATAGTATGCATCATATACATTTTATATCCCACTATGAAAATAGGCAATGAAAAAAAATGATGGTTATATCTAGTCTTATGTAATTCCTTGGATTCATAAGGAATTACCACATCCAAGGTCCACATCCATTCTTGTTGATCCGGGTTGATCGGTTCAAACCTTGAAGTGATCATCTTACCTCTTGGCCGGTCAGTTGGTCGCCTCTAGCCGGTCGTATGGATCCTCCAAGCAGTTAGTTGGTCCTTTGGGCTCCTGCTCGTCTCTCCAGCTGGTCTTCTTGGCCCTGCCTATTAGTTGGCTCGATCCCTCCATCCGGTCGGCTTGGCTCCTCTGGGAAGGTCGTCTCACATTGTTAGAATGTCTTCCATATTTTTCATAAGAGTATTGTAAACTATCCTACTATTACATGTTTATTTAGAAATCTCAAGTTACATTCCAGGGGAGCAAAGGTAGGAAAGAATTAACATTACTTTGAGAAGATACGAGAGAGACTCGGTTCGTAGACCATGATATCAAGCATACAACCACCATGCACGATAAAGGGTATTGGCCATAACTACGCTACACATCCATAATGAAACTCATTATAGGGTGCGCACATAATTTTCATATATATATATATATATATATATATATATTGGTTTGGATTCTTATGTGGGGATTAGTCGAACATGCACATCAACCAGTTTAAATATTTGTATCGTATGGAATAAATAAATATGTTAAAACCAAAATCCAATTATATCATTTTTCTAAAGCATAATTAATTGGTGTGGATCTGATACCACTATAGGGAAATACGACATCAGATAGGAAGTAAAAATAAAATTTTACTGACATATTTCCCATTAATCAGTGGAACATGTCAATAACTGTACAATGGAAAGGATGGTTTCAGAAAGATATACCTGGTCCTAGAGCAAGTCTAATGACAATCGTCGTCGATGTAGATGTGCACTCTATCTTAGACAATATCTGTGCAGCTCCTACTTGCACTGGGACTCGTCTAACTGTGCAACTCCTAGTTTCACTAGGACTCATCTGCCTACTCCTCCAGGGACAAGAAACTCAAACATCAACTCTATATTCATCATATTGAATATCAACTAAGATACATGGGTATTTGTTAGAGAAGAAATTATACTAGACCAACCCACTTTGAGATTGACATGCATAACTCAAGGTATGACTTATCAAAGTCATATATTAATGTGAAAGTGGTGATTAATTCCTTACACTTGGTGTCATTATAGTTATCACATGTTTCTTTCTGTTCTTTGACACTATCCCAATGTGCTCCAAAATACAAGTTGTCCAAAATGAGGAGATTGGTTATATTATGACACATGAAGAATACAGTGAGTGATGTAAATGGAATTTTTCCATATTTTGAAAGTGAAATTCTGCCGAATTGATAAGTGAGACAATGAAATTCATGGTGACGCTCATTTGAGTCGATGTATGATATTGAGCTCAAAATATCTCGATTAGTTTGTTTCGATTCAAGGAACATAGTTTTGATGATAAAAGAATGACTTTTCATGCCTTAGTTTCAATTTTTACATCTTTGAAAAAGGGATTATATGGTCAATGTAACATTGATGACAATACTATATTGAAGTTCTTGTCCAAATTCTCCAATTACATGGACCACAATAGGATCATGCTAGATAACATTCACTGTTTGTGAAATAATACTATGATTATTGATATCACTATCATCATAATATGGAGCCTGTATGGGTGACACACAAAAGATGCATAGTGAAAAGGAGTATCAATCATTGGTATACTATTAAGTGGTTGGTAAAAGGTTTAGGAAATAAATAAAGTCACTTATGGGACAACTGTATCAACTTGATCGGCTGATTAGAATGAGTCTATTTCTATGGATTTGTATTTCAATTATCCACTCTACCATATCCCTAAAGTGATGCTGAGATGAAGGAATAGGTGATTTCTAAGGTGATCATAGGAAAAGAACATGAAGAGAATGGATAACATAAAACTTAAATATGCCTCCATCAGGGTAGGTTTGTTTAGCCATGAATTCGTTCTTTCTTTCTCATTACATTTCTTAAAGTATGTTGTAAGACTCACCTAAGGTTCTCTTGTACTCCACCCCCATCGTCATCTTCCATAATGCTCTATTTGGAGTAGTGGATCTTAAGTCGGGCTGTTTGAAGCTAGTTTTGGATCTTTTACTCAAAACCAAGCTGAGTATGCCAAAAATTTGGACATAACAAGCCTAGATCCGAGATTAGTAAGTCAGGATCAGATACAAGTGAGTGAAAAATCATACTTTAAACTTGATTTTACATAAATTAGGTCAAAAATCATAAATAGCATGTAGTATTTTGTACAATGATTATTTATTTGATCCATTGAGTCAAAACATGGTATATCAATTGATCCATTGGGTTTTTAGCATATTGGTGATGTAATACATATGTATACAACTCTAAAATTATCATCTACTTGTGGAGAAACATTATGGTAGGGTTAGAGGCATTAGAGTGTCCATGATTTTCCTAATTTCTAAAATAAAAAATAATTATGAATCTGAGATCTAGTCGATGTTTGTCCCCAGTTAGATATTTATGAAGTAAAGGAATAGTTCATTCTAGTATTTATCAATGTGATCAAGTAGATTACCTTATTGAATTTAATGATTCAAAACATCATTTAGTGTTCAGAAAATGATATATGGAGCCTTGAGTGCAATGTTTCGATAAGAATAATACATTATTAATTTTATTAGTGAAACTAAAGAATCAACTAGACATTAGATATCTTGAATATTGTAGAATATATCACGGAGGTATGCACCATGAAGTAGGTAAGATGCCTACCAACTGGAACAATCCAAGATGAGGTAACAGTATCATACAACATAGGTACGGGGTACTAATCCAAATGAGGACAGTCTCCTTAAAATAGAGAGGTTCCTAACATTAATTGAAGATTCTTGTGGTATCCAATATATTTCATATAGTTTAGATACTTTTCTAGGTCAATCTTTATACAACCACTAATGTAGGTAGTTAAGAAAAGCACTTTGACTCTCTTCCTAAGAACCCAAGTTTAAAGGAAGAGTCCAGTTTATTTGGTAATCTATATAGATGTTGAGGTTAGACATGGCAAGCCACATTTTAGTCCATGGCTCTAGGTTTGTATACTTAGAGTCCTATGTCTACCCTAAGTATTATGCAATGATATCATACCTTGCTATAATACTTTCACATGATACAGGTACAACTCATGTGGGGTCTGGGAAAATAAGATGAATAAAAATTAATAGATGATTTAGTATTTAGTATTTACAAGTGTTACCAAAGATTTTTCTATCTTGGATGATTTATAGTTTCAAACTTCCATGCTTATGTTCTTCTATAATTAATTCAATAATAATATATATCTTATTTATTTGGTTTCTTGAAGACATTCCATGCACTAAGCTCCTAGCTCACATACTCTACTGAATTTTTTTTAGTAAATTGTTCATCTCAATAAGAGGAATAAGAAGCATTTCTCTATTAGGAGTAGATTATTTTAGGTCTTTAGAGAAATATCTTGTTTTTTAGATTTAATTATCCATCCTCTTGCCTTGTGAATGTGAGAGAGAAGATTGAGAGTAGTTTTGAAATGATATGTACTTGATGTATATTAAATCCAAAACTAGTTTTCGTCAGCTTATTATGTTTTGAAAGTAAAACTCAATGGAAAACTCCTAACACTTATGCTTAATCCGATGATATCTACTATGTTAACATGATGTTACATTAGTTATATAGGTTTCAACATAAGAAAATTCAAGGCTTATTTCAGTTAGTGATTACAAGTGGATGGTTATTATAACTCCTCCTTGAAGGGCATAAACCATTGTTAGTGTTTTTTGGTTGCATTAACTCTTAGTATCAGAGCTTAGGGTTCTGGACAATGGTGGGAAGACACCAATATGAACATGATTTTTTCCTCAGTGAACTAAAATTTTGTAACTAATATGTTTTTGTTATGGATTTGCAGTTGTTTCAAAGAGAACATGGTCATCATGAAGAACTGTCTAGAGCCATGATGAACTTGATCCTCAAATAATAATTAAAGGTGGATAAGATAGATTTGTGGCAATCAGGATAAATCATATCTTTTTGCAAACAAAATATAAATATAACACGACTGGATTTAGTCATCCTCTAGCAATTGCAGGATGTATTCATCCTCTAGAAAGGACTTTATGAGATCCTATGAGTTGGTGAAAAAACTTGGTGGGACTGAGTAAATTGGTACAAAGTACCCAACTATTGCATATGTTTGGCTCCAATATCTAGAAAAAGTTTTCCACCTAAGGGAATTATTAGAGAAAAAGTAGATTAACCATGATATATATATACTTAAAGGATTTGTTGAATAGTGGTATCATGGAGTATAACATATGAGGAAATATATGAATGATGACATGGAAGGACTTCATGTATGAGTTCCACCTAAAGTTTTCCCTGCCTACTTTCCTATGTGACAACATTCGATAACTAGAGAGTATTAGACATAAAAGTATGATAGTTGTTGGGTATGAGGAAAATTACACAAGATTGCTACCACATGACATGCAGAAATACTAGAGGTTTCAAGAAGGTTTAAGACTATAAAATAGACACATCATGTAATTAGTTTGTTAAAGGGATAGAGCAAACTTTGAAGAGCTTGTAGAGGGGGCAAGAAGTATTGAAGATCCAGTTAATTAAAATAATCATTTTGAGAGTATAATAAGATCAAGGCATTTTGGTAGAGTAGGCCAAAATAGTGGAAGATACAAAGGTGGTGGTGGATTTCTTTTCAAAACATGATGAGGTATTTGTTGTTTTGGTTGGAAAGGATCTGGTTCAAGTGATCTTGTATCTTTTCATAGTAAGGAAATATTTATCCCTAACATATGGAATACACCACCTATATGGGCACCTTCATTAAGGCCATTAGGATCATCAACATTAGCTATAGGTTCATAGAGACAAGATAGGTTGTAACTAACACTTGTGGTAGGGCACACTCTGGTCGGTGTTGGAGAACTAATATTCAAGGATGCCACTACTATGAAAAGATGGGACACTTCAATAGAGATTGTCCAAGCTTTAGATAACAACATATAGCTCACAATGTCAGTTTCAAACTCTACAAAGGCATGCTCCATCTAGAGGAGCAAGTTCTTTAGTGGCTTTAGGATCTAGAGGGGGAGAACCTAGTTGTACTAGTGAACACTATGGACATCATGGAAAATGGAGAGCAACTGGATGTTTGTTATCTATATGTGAGATGCTTATCTTTAGTAGGATTTCAGTTACAATCTTGATAGTTCCTTCTATGACATGTTCTTATATACATAGATCTATTTAGTTAGTAGACTAAATCTTTTTACTCAAGATTTACCTTATGTATTTTTTTTCTAAGAGTACCATTCGTTGAGCCAAAATAATTGACAAAAGTAGGTGTTATATGTTTGTTGAGTTTTAATGGGTATTCCATAGCGGTTAATCTTCTACCTTTACACATTAATTCTTTTAAACCAAATTTGGATATGTTTTTCCTTGAGAGATACCATGTCAAATTGGATTCTTTAAAGAAAGAGTCTATCTTTCAACAATGTGGCTTTTCCCGCGTCTTCATTGGAGACACAAAAAATCATACTCATAGTTTGTGTATCAGTTGGTGTAGCTGATCAGATGATGAGAAAAGCCTGACATGCCTTTTTAGCACATGTGGTATATGCACAGGCATAAAAAACAATAGTTAACATATTTGATTTTCCAATAGTGTGCGAGTTTGTAGATGTCTTTCCTAATGAGTTTCCAGGTTTACCTCTTTAGTCAGATGTTCACCTTGAGATATAAAGTTTATCTAGTAACACAAGAAGCATTATTAGGCTATAAAATGGCACTTGCATAGCTAAAGCAATTAAAAACATAGTTACACTAGATAGGGATTTTATTCAACCTAGCAACACTTTGGGGATCTCCAGTTCTTTTGGTGAAAAGGAAGGATGGAACTATGTGGATGTGTATAGACTATGTTTGTGCATGAACTATAGGCAGCTGAATAAGAAAACCATCAAGGATGAATATCCATTACCTTGGACTGGTGATCTATTTGATCATTTGTATGGAGCAAAAATCTCCCCAAAGGTAGATATCAGGTCAAGTTATCATCAATTTAGACAAGCATTAGATGTAACTAATTCAACCTTTTGAACAAGATATGGACATTATGAAGTTATGTCTCTTGAACTGACAAATGTTCCTACAACTTTTATGGACATGATGATTAGAGTTTTCATATATCTAGATCAAATTATAGAAGTGCATATAATCCATATATATTCCAAAGATTCAAAACAACATGAGAAACATTTGGGGATAGCTTTGTAGTTATTGAAGCAACATTAAATTTATGTTAATTTTCAGAAAACGTGAGTTCTGGGTGACTGAAGTTTTCTTTCTTGGACTTGTCATGATGGGATAAGGGGTCAGTGTAGATCCTTAGAAGGTGGAATTTGTTCTTTAGTGGGATCAACCCACAACCTTTGTTGAGATTAGAAGTTTTCTATGGGAATTTGGATGAGGAACCTCTTACACATTTAAGAAGTAAAGATATGCCTTTTGTTTAGTCTGAGATGAGTGAGAAAAGCATTCAAACACTAAAGAAGAAGTTAGCTAAAATACCAATTTTGATTTTATTAGAGGAGGACATGCAATATGCCATGTTCTGTGATGCATCTAGGAGAGGTTTGGGATGTGTTATTTGCAATAAGGAAAGCTGGTGTCCCATGGACATGTTAAGAATGAAGAGAACTATCCAACACATGGTCTTCAACTGGTAGTAGTAGTACACTCCTTAAAGATATGGTCTCATTATCTCTTAAACAATGGTTTTTAGTAATACATGAATTTGTTTTTACAAGCATAATTTGTTGAAGGTATATTAAGGGATGTACATTTGTTTTATGTATGATTTCAGTTGTACATGTGCAAGCAATATGTTAATTAAAGGTGTTTGATAGTTGTAGTCATTCATACCAATAATCCATCTTAGTATTGTACAATTGTGTTTGAATCTAGTCTTCCAACTCATGAGTGCTTTTCTGTTTGAGTGGAACAATAGTAAAATTCAAAACAACATGATGAAGTTTGTTTTGTGACTCAGAGGTAATACAAAACAATAGTACATATTGAATCGTATGAATTGAGATAGTTGGATCATATTATCAATGTTGAAGTAGCACCTCAAGAGTATGGAAATATTGAAAATGGTTCTTTCTCTTCTCTTTCCTATGACTGATTGTGGCACAAAGAATTCTTTTGTTATCATTGAGAAGGTTTTCTTAAAATCTTTTGTGATTAGAAGAGGAACAAGTGACTCAATGTTGAGAATAAAATTCTAGACTGTAAAATTTGAAAGCTTAAAAAGAGAGAGATACCCCTAGTAAAGGTTCTTTGGAGGAATCATGGTATAGAAGAAGCTACTTTGGAATTGGAGTTGGAGATGTTTAACAAGTATCCTTTCCTATTTTAGAAATTTTGAGGTGAAATTTTTATTAGAGGGGGAGAATTGTTACAACCTATTTCTAGTTTTGCTAATAATCCTAGAGACTTAAGATAATCTTAATGCTTGTCATGCTTGTGTTAGTAATATTTTATGTTGTACTTTATATTAACTTTAGTAACCTTAAATACTTATTTGGGAACTTATGATCATGACTTTAGAATACTATAAAGATCCAAATTGGAGTTAATATATCATTAACCCATACATGTATGCAAGAAGAGAGTTAATGACATTGGAGAAAATAATTAATAAATAATTTTTATTTCAGAATATTATGAAAATAATATTATACAATTGTAGATAATTAAATTATGAATCCAAAAAAAAGAATGAACAATATTGGAGTTAAAATGAGAGAGTTGTGTCCTTTTTAATAAACATGTATAGAGTGTCGCGACCGTGATGTTGCGTCGTGTGCTGTGACAGATGTCGCCCAGGACAGTCAATCGTAAAACGATCATATCTCATGCTAAACTTATCTATTTTCAACAAAAAAAAGTATGTTAGAAACAAAATTCAATCATATATCATCTCAGACTCTTTTCTCTATGAGAGGGAGATCTGGAAGGTAATTTCTGGGGCAATTTTTGGGGAAGAAAGTAAAAAAAGTGGAAATCCAAAAGGGTTGCTATAGATTCGACTTGGAAGTAGTTTTAACAGTTGATTCTTCTTCCTCCTCATTTTCCCATGCTTAGAATCCCTAATCCAACAAATTTGAGGTTTGGGTTAACCTCTGACCTTCATCTTCTACCTACAGCAGAACTCATTTAGGATTGAAAGGAAGAATAAACTCACTGATTTTACTAGTATCTTGATATGGATTTATATTTTCAGAGATGGGTTGTGTTTTTAAGGTGTTTTCACACATTAGGGTGAGTGGGTACTTCCTTAAAATAGTAGATTGCATGAAAATGAGTTAAATCATCAAAAATCTTCAATTGCTTAGTATGCGAGTACAAACCCTAAGTAGCCTTTTTGATCTAACTTGTTGAAGATGACATGAAATGGATTATTTCTCTATTATAATGAATTTTATATTATGAAATCACATTAGAAATGATTGCAATCCATCTAAATGAGAATTCTTAAAGTAATTGTAGAGGTTACATGAATATACTGAAATTTAGGGTTTTCGGCTATGACTGAAATTTTTGTATAATTGAATAAAGAAGTTTTTCTAGTTGAATCTCCTTGGTTACGAATGATTGTTTCATTAGTATGCGTATTACATATATGTCAGATATGATCTTCGATTTCATTCGATGATATCAATGTTTGCTTGATATATCAACAAGGAGGGTGAAACCCTAAATGAATGGAAATTTGGAGGTTTGCAAATAGGCATCTTGATTCAATGTTATTCTTGATGTATGATGTTTTAGTAAATGGTGTGTAAACCATAGTTCAGTTCATCATAGGGTTTCATATCTACATTCAATTATATATGAACAGCTGAGAGTAATCCTTATTGAATAATGTTATGACATATTCGATCCTTATGCGAGATATATGATAAATGAATGAGATAAATGAAACCCTAAGGATAGGGTGTTCAGTGAATTAAGTATTGTGATATTCATGTTTCTCAGTATGAGATGCGGTTATGCTTAACAGTTCAGTTGTGGTAAATGTTATCATATGGTTTATGAAATGAACGGTTTACAAAGCTGAACTAAGATATGTTGATGTGATGATTGAATTGAGAATTTGAAGAGTGAATAAGACATTTAGATGCCCTGAACACTGTAGAATCCTCACACGATGAGGCCTGTGTTGTGGGGAGGAAACAGTTTCCTAACTAGAGGTAGTCCAGATCGAGGTAAGTCAAAGTGCACCAGTAGGGTGCGGGGGTCTTGACCAGTAGGGCAGACTCCTTACAGTCGTGTGGTACCCAACACCAACTGGAGATGTTGGTGGTACCTGTATTACATGTTGAGTGATCAGTTGTCAATAGGTCCACTGATGCACAATAAGCCAGAGGGCTTTGACTCACCACCTGAATGCCCAGGTTGAGAGGTGGAGTCTAAGATATCTGGCCGCTCCCATTAGCTTCCGAGAGGCAGACGTGCCGAGGTCCGCTGTAGATGGGGTCTTACCCAAGAGATAGGTTTAGGAACCTGGGCATGCTTCTAATCCTTATACTGTGAGATCATAACTTGCTATGATTCTTTCACATGTTGTGGTACACCTCATGTGAGTTCATTACAGAATAAAATGAATGAGAGGTTAAACAAGTGTGTATAGTTATTCAATTATTCTTTGTATGTTTTTGAACTATTACTTCTCTTTGTGATCAATCAATAATGTTTACATATTGATTCACTCTTATAGATACCTAGAGTATCTTGACATATTTATGTTTGTGAATGATTAGTCTCTTTTAAGCTTACTACTATTATAATTGATATCAGTTGAGAAAAAGTATATCTGTAATTATATCCGTGTTTTAGATTGTTTCTTTGAAGTACTCATTCACTGAGCGAGTAGGCTCACCCCTCTACTCATAATTTTTATGGATATCACATGGACTTAAAGAAGGTCAATGCATTAGAGTATATCTATTGTAAGAGTTAAGTGTTAGATTAGTTTAGTTCAGTTGGTCCCTGTCACTCTAGGTCCTTTTATAGATGTGAGAAAGTTGTAAATGAAGTTTTTAATCTTTGTTTTTTTAATAAGAGAGAATGTATCTGATTATCATTTCATATGTACATGGAAGGGTGAGAAACAAAATGAATGTATGGATGTGTATCATTAATGTTGAAATCATATTAGAGTAATCAAAGTTTAATTCTCTTATAAAGTTTGTTTATGTGATTGGATGCGAGAAAACAAAGAGTTTGAAATAAAGGGAAAAAAATCAGGAGTGAACTTTGTATTAAGTATAATCCTCAAACTTATGCCCTAATATCATGACTAGTGGTAATCATGGGATGTGGGTATAACATCTTGGTATCAGAGATTAGGTTGAGTTGTCAGGGACCATTAGGATTGAAAGTTAGAGTTATAAGTGTGGTAGTTAAAAGGTGGTGTGTGAATAGCTCTGGGAATTTTAGGATACCCTGGCCCGATATTTGGATACCTAGGTTGACTAGTATCGAGCTACTCTGTCTAGTCTTCTCTAGATGCCCTAGTCAGGCATGCAGTGGTAGGATGGGCTATAGAGAAACCCTAGAATTATTAGGGTTAGAAGACCAGAAAGAAATGAACAAGTTGAGCATAAGAATAGATTGTGTTGTAACTCTTGTTTTATATTTTTGCTTTGATTGGATATCAATAGAAATACTCTTATAAATATGAATTTAGAATTTCAATTTTTAGAATATATATGGTTCTTTATATTATTTTGTATCATGAAGTTGATTTAGTTATTGTTTGCATTCTTTGTATCAAGTAGACCAGAAGTTATGTTTAAATGAGTTTTCCCTAAGTGGATATTCTTTCCACATGTTTGAGATGAATAGGAGTTCATTAATCTTGTGTAGCTCTTAGCTTCAGGACTGCAGGTTCGGCCTGGTCTGGCTGCAAGGGTGCATTACTGGGATCTAATGACTCCTATTAACAATGTAATAAGAGTAGACTATGTACAAATTAGACCCAAATCATAGTGAAAATGTACATACACTAAGATATTGAAACATATGGGAAAGATTGGAATAACTAAGAATTAATTGGAACTGATGTCTGAGATCCAACTTTGGGGCCTCATATAAGAAACCCTAAATTGGGAATAAAGGAACATGACATAAGGTTCAAATTAATTTTAATGATTAGTATTATATGTACTCTAAATATGAAATGTGAAAAAGATATGAGAAAAGTTTGTAAGGGCCAAGATAGTAAAAATAAATCATGCGGAATGGATCATATAATCGAGTACAACACTTTTATGTACTCCAAAGCAAAGGGAAAATAGAACAAAAGAGTTAAGTGTATGATAAGTACATAGAAGTGAAGAGTCTTCAGAAGAGTTAAAGTAAAGAGAATTAGATGAACATGTAAATCATAAGAATAGGATAAGAAACTTAGTTGAAACAAAGAGAAATGTTAGAAATGATGAGTTTGATTAAGGAATGAGGGTTATGATATAATTGATAGAATGGAATGTATACCTTTATTCTGAAGTTTAATACATTCACCCTTACTACCTTTGGATTCCAAGTTTCTATAGAACAACAAACTTGTTTCTAAAAGAAGAAAAAAAGTGTAGCTTAACAAATGAATAAGTCATACAAAGGTAGACTATATTCAGGAAGGAAAAACATGATTGAAAGAGAAACTAAGTTTGACCCATGCATGAGCCTTTTGATTTAAAATGAAGAATATGTAACGTATTAAACATGAGGTGAAACTGGTAGAGAGATTATTGATTTAGAATTTTAGCTTCACATTAGTAGAAGGATAACAAGAAATATGTGCAACATGGTATACATGATTATACACATGAATAAGCAACATGATCATAAGAGAAAATTAGAAGTTAAAGATGATAGGTGGAAGAGTAATATATGGTAAGAGGATTACGGAAAGTAAGGAAGGGTTTTAAACATGATTGAGTAATATAGGTTATAAAATAAAGAGGTTAGGAGATTCAAGCAAGTGCTAATTAGTCAAGTATCCTTGTTGATAACCAATTAAACTTACATACGAGAAATGTATTAAGGGAATGTTTGAAGATAAGAATTCTAAGTCTTAGAATCATCTTCTCTTTCATATATTACTTAATGAGAGCAATGTGGGAATGAAGTGATAAGAAAATGAATCATATATGATGCATAACCACCATGGTTGAGACATCTAGAGTGAACGTAATAATGACACACAATATGATACACGATAGAAGGAACTGTTCGATCTCCAAACTTCATCTTCAACAAGTGTGACTTTATTTAATTTTTTTTCATTTCTATATTTTATTTCTCATAAGATAAGATTAAAGTTTTTCTCATAAAATAAGATTAAAGTAATGGCTAAAAAGATAAAAAAGAATCAAATCGCACCATCTTTGTAATAACTAAATGCCGCTTTTTCTCCTGAAGTTGTCATAATTATTCGTAATAATATATTGGCTACAATTGAAAAGGTCTTATCAATAAAATTTTCATTTATCTGAGATCTAGGCATAATTAGCAATCCATTTTATAATTCTTCTCATTTTCCTGGGGGGAAAAGGTCTCAAAAACAAAGAAATTATACAGTGTAAAATAACATAAAAATAGATTAATTCAACTTATAAAAAATATCCCTTGTTCCCGTAGGGATGAATGAGTGATAACACCCATTTTTGTGGTATTTATGGCCCATATTTTGTTGTCAAAACTGCCCTTTTAAATTGTTTTCCTCTCCATGTTGTCATGTTTTTTAATAAATGAGTCACACTATGCTCTTGACTCGTTTTTATCACCTTTTGCAGAGTTTTCCTCGTTTTTCCACTCAAAATTGGCAGAACGGTCCGTCCCGGCCCACTTATAAAGAATTGACCTTTTTCTAGCAGCATGACACGTCCACTGCCCGTCAAGGATGCTGGCCGATAGGGGCTCGACCCAAAACAGGCGTGTCGCGCAGTGGGGTCACTGACGGGCGATGTGTCATTTAACCGATAGGGAGTTGTGCCTGCCACGACTACTCTCTCGATGAAGTGTGTCACGCGATACAAGCCACCCACCAGCATGTGCCCACCCGTCATGACTACTCGACATGCTTGCAACTTGGCACCCACTGTGCTGGGCGACACACATGTCAATCATCCCCGAAGCCGCACTAATAGAGTCGATGGAGGACACGTGGTGCCTGGAGATCCGCGACTTCTTCCAATCGCTGCCTATAAATAGCAGCTACAGGACTCCGATGGGATGGGTCGGAATCTCACGAAGGCTAACTTTGGAAAGCACCTGGAGCTAGTGTGTCGCGTCCCAAAGGAGTGTGGGGTGATACTAGGTGAGCACTTCCCCAACCCGAGAGGGCCGAGAGTGGTTCACTTAGAATCCTTCTGTGACAACCTGACTTTTCTCTCTCCTTCATGGTATTCCTTATCTCCCATCTAATGGTCTCTTACTCAATCAAATGTCAACCTTATAGTATAAATGCAATGATGATCTTTTTTTTTGGTGACCTCAATGATTCATTTCACAATATGTGACATCAAATTTTAAATCAATCTAATGTCATTATTGAAAGCAACCCTCTCTTGAAACTAGTTTTTTAGTCATCCCTATTGTGCCCCTCTTTCCTTATAATGTACTTTAAGTTGTAAAGGGTTCAACTCTGAGTCCAACGACACCAAATCACATCTTTCGGCTCTATGAAACTCTAGTTATGGTGTTTTAAAGATTTTATGTTTTAGCCTTTCTCTTTATGTGTTTCATGTTGTTTTGGGCCGAGTTTGGTTGTCTAGGCCCAAAAGAACTTGGTGGCCCAACGGCTTGTTCCCTCCTCCCTTCCTCTTCTAAAACCAGCAAACAACTGGGAAAGAGCCTCCCCGCCTCCACCCAAATTGGGTAATAGACGATACAACCCTAGTTTTCTTGCCCAGTTATAAACCCGCATCATCTAAACCCTTATTTCCCGTCTTTTCTTCTTTCCCTTCTTTTTGCTTTCCGCTCCCTCTTTCTCGTTGCCGCCTCCCTCAGCTACAGGTGGTTTCACCCAGCAATCGGCCGCTTCTACCCAACCACTTGGGAGGAGATGAGGGCGAGGATAACCCCGACCAACCAGTGAGGCATCACCATCATGGGGGGCACCAGCCAGGAGATCGTTCGCTGGTCATCTTGGCAGCCTCCTGGATTAGCGGCCTCTCCTTCTAACCCTGAAAGCAGCAGCCAAGCCACAACTTCGCCGCCGCAAAGGGAGCACGAGAGACGGTCTGGGCGACCTCCAACAGCGTGATTTGGACCCCCCTAACCACCTATTGATGTCTCCTACTTGTTGCTTCGGGCAAGACGGCCACCGGTTGGGTGCAGCGGAGGTACTCTGTTTCCTCCCCTGTTCCCGCCCTGAGAACAGAGGAAGTCCGAGCGGGAGGGAGACGCTATGCGTGACGAGCTGGACCTAGCAGACCAGGCCCAAGGAGGATCAGGCCCAGCGTGAGGTGCCCCTCTTGAGGGAGCACGCGCACCTTCCAACCGCCAGATCTGGATCCAAGGGGGTGCTTTTTCCCCCTCGACCTGATAAGGTAACACCCCACACATCAACCCAAGTTCGTAATGTAAATTCTGTATAGTTCCAATGCAAGAATTTCAAAAATGCATAAGTCCCTCACCCCTTGGCCAAATGATGCAAAATTATATATCAATTTTATCCTTTCGAAAAGATCTACACAATGGACTAAGTTTTAGGGCCTACTTCCATCGTTGGTTCCCTGTTTTCCCAAAAGATGCATATATTAATCACATGGAATATAATTGATGAATGATCTTGATGCAAAACTTGGATCTTGGCTACTCAATCTTTTCCCAATCCTTAAATCAGTAATAATAATGTCTTTCTAACCCTATTGAAGGTCCTACTCTCCCTATTGTTCATGAATGACCTCAATTGTACACATGTACCTACTTTGGACTACAATGTTGAACCTTGCCTAGATTGCTAATCTTGCTTCTAATGGACATACACCTATTTTGGAACATGTTTCTTATGACCTAATGTTGCTGATCTAAACCATGTTTGATGATGGGTTCTCCTACCTTGATGATCTTTGACCTTGATTACTCTATTTTGAGTCCTTCGACCCTAGAATGCATGTAAATGCCTTAAACCTTGATATGATCATAGAAAGTGCATGGAACATCACAATGGCATGAAACTTGAACCACACCATCATGATGACCTCTAGATCAGTACAATATCATAAAATGAACTAATAATCAACTTGTAACCTAACTTGGCAAAAACCATAAAATGAAGATAATTAGGGTTAATGATGAGAATCTAATGCATATATGTAATCTTGTTGTTAATCAGGTTGGCTTATGATCTAGATGGTAACAGACGTGTTAAGTTAAGAATCTCTGAATCAGGTATGGGCCTTATCTAGTTATATGACTACCGCTTTCTTGCTTGAAAAAGACATATATTGTATGCTTGTTTGTCTATTTTCTCAAATATTGCCATGTAGTATTGCTATGTGTTACTCGATGTTTGCCTCGTCAGTTTTATAACTTGAACACATATATATTTGGAACTCCATTATAATATTGTTGATAAAGGGCTCTTGGTTATGACCTTGAGGTCCCTCTCGTAAAAAAAGGGTTAGCTAAGCTTGAGCACCCTTACGGACCCTTCCGACGGGAAGTTGGTCAAAGGCCTTAAACATGTTTGATATTGTTGGTATAATGGAGTGAAATGACATAAAATATGGTTTCGCATTTGTTAAACAATTAACATGTTTATTCTTGTTCATTTAGTCTTGAAATATTTTCAAAATTATGCAAAGCTTATATATGTGTATCTTTCGGCCCCATACTCAACACCTCGTGTGTTGACCCATTTCTCGTATGTTGTTTTTAGGTTCAGAGATGGCTAGAAAGATGATGGGCTTGGTGAGCTATGCTAGGTGTACTTGTTGTAAGATCCAGATATAGTATACATGAGCAGACTTGTACAAAGTGACTCTTGAACATGTAATTCAAATCATGTAATATAATGATGTTTCTTAATATATCTTGTTGATTGTTGAGATTATGTTGGTGCCTTTATCTTGTTATCTGTTCATGTGTGATAAGCTTTACGCTTCTGCATATCGCCTTTGGTATACGTTTGGTTCATGGGACTTGGATTCTGGTTCCGTGACAGATGGTATCAGAGCATGAACAATAACTACACCAAACATTGCTCACATGAAACACATAAACTAAACTCACCTTACATCTCAACCCTAGAAACTTAATAAGATGTCCTTTTTGGACTAGGTTGACTTAGCCTCTAGGTTAGAACCTAGATGTTCTAGAACTAGGTGTAGACTTGTGTAAGTTACCTCCCTAGACATGATTCGCGACATGTACTTAGGATGTCTATACAAGTGTGCACCATGTTCTTGCTAGTTCTCTAGGTGTCATGATACTAGACTGCCTAATGAATGTGGTAACTCGTTTTGGTTTTGGTTTTTTTTTTGGATGGAGTATGGTGGTTTTCATCGCCTGTTTAAACGTTGAAGAAAACATATTTCAAGTATTATTATATGTACCTATGAAAAATGTTACCACACTCAGAAAGGCAGTGAGTTTCCATGCAACCTAGAAGAAAGAGATGTAACATCAAGTCTAGATAAGAGAGTTTATATGATAGTGATAGTCTCTAGAGTTGTCTAGAGCCATGATATATGTTAGGCAAGTGAACAACCTAGAAACCTAAGATGATGATTATGATATTGATGATGATGTTGTTGTTTTATAGGACCCAAGATGCTTGAGGAAGGTTAAGTATGTTTGATGATACGAGATGAGTTGACCATGCAACCCTAGCTAAACCATCACCTTGTATGATACATACCACTTGGTTGATGTGCTAAACATAGCTAGTGGGTGGACATGCTTGCTTGTACCTAGTCTTGTATGTGTGGAAATATGATATATGGTTTGAGACCAACACGGGCCTCAATCTCTATACAAAGGAAGACCTCTAGCATGGGACATATGAATAGGAAGACATGTTGATATGAGTTGACCCGTATCGGGAAAAGGTTAGAGTACCTAAACTCCAAAATATTTGAAATGTTGAATAATATGAATGATGAAATACTTGATGATGAGTCCCTAGCTAGAATGCTTCCAAGTATATGAGTTGAGTGACCTAACGTGTGGTTTCCTTAAAAGTGTTGAACCCTAGATGTCCTATGAAAATATTTAACCCTAGAGAAAGAGGCAATTGAATATTTGATGCTTGATATGTAGGTGAGGGAGATGTCCTAAGACCCAAGATGATGTATATGATGTGTGATATCCATGATGAGCCTCATACTCGGGTTAGTAGTTGCATATAAAGGAATCTAGTGGTTACCCTTGTTTCTCGAAAAAAAATGGGTAGAATTTTTGTTATGGATAGGAGTTACAGTTAGTAGGTCTTGTTGGATATATATATGTCTTAGCTTGAGTGGCTTGAGCTTGTGGAGCTCTTTCTTGATACAATGGAGAAAGTTTCAAAACCTCGATGTTGATGATAATGTTGTTTCTCGAATGACACTTGATACACGAAAGAATCTCACTTAAGTTAAAATCTTGATATGTGCAATGAGCCACTCTCATGAGATGGACCTAGTATGAAATCAGACCATACATGAAAGATATAGATTTGAATTTATGATCTTGATATGATAATGTCTAGAGATCTCAACTTGAATAAACATGACGAATAAATTGTTTAATTTTAAGATAATGAACATAATTGATTAGAATTGGTAGAAATTTTGGGGAAAACATAAACATTCATGAAATCTAGTATAGCGATGAAATATACACGTTTAATGATGACCAAATTTGGAATTCATGATTGAGGACATGGTCATTTGTGAATCGATAACCTAGATTTTGATGATACACTTCGTTCCCATATGAAGTTATGAACACGAACCCTAATTCAAGGATACTAGAGATGGGTAAACCCTGATGCCTCGATGATGTCACGTTATGAAGGAACGCTAAGTGATATGTATATAAATAAGATGCATACATCCTTGACGATGATAGCCTAGTGTGCATTCTAGTGTGCGGAATACCTGAAAATCATGGTGGAATACCTAGACCTGATGGATTTCACCCTAACTCTTATTTATGATCCTGGATAATTTCGAGGACGAAATTCCTTATAAGGAGGGAAGGATGTGACAACCTGACTTTTCTCTCTCCTTCATGGTATTCCTTATCTCCCATCTAGTGGTCTCTTACTCAATCAAATGTCAACCTTATAGTATAAATGCAATGATGATCTTTTTTTTTGGTGACCTCAATGATTCATTTCACAATATGTGACATCAAATTTTAAATCAATCTAATGTCATTATTGAAAGCAACCCTCTCTTGAAACTAGTTTTTTAGTCATCCCTATTGTGCCCCTCTTTCCTTATAATGTACTTTAAGTTGTAAAGGGTTCAACTCTGAGTCCAACGACACCAAATCACATCTTTCGGCTCTATGAAACTCTAGTTATGGTGTTTTAAAGATTTTATGTTTTAGCCTTTCTCTTTATGTGTTTCATGTTGTTTTGGGCCGAGTTTGGTTGTCTAGGCCCAAAAGAACTTGGTGGCCCAACGGCTTGTTCCCTCCTCCCTTCCTCTTCTAAAACCAGCAAACAACTGGGAAAGAGCCTCCCCGCCGCCACCCAAATTGGGTAATAGACGATACAACCCTAGTTTTCTTGCCCAGTTATAAACCCGCATCATCTAAACCCTTATTTCCCGTCTTTTCTTCTTTCCCTTCTTTTTGCTTTCTGCTCCCTCTTTCTCGTTGCCGCCTCCCTCAGCTACAGGTGGTTTCACCCAGCAATCGGCCGCTTCTACCCAACCGCTTGGGAGGAGATGAGGGCGAGGATAACCCCGACCAACCAGTGAGGCATCACCATCATGGGGGGCACCAGCCAAGAGATCGTTCGCTGGTCATCTTGGCAGCCTCCTGGATTAGCGGCCTCTCCTTCTAACCCTGAAAGCAGCAGCCTAGCCACAACTTCGCCGCCGCAAAGGGAGCACGAGAGACGGTCTGGGCGACCTCCAACAGCGTGATTTGGACCCCCCTGACCACCTATTGATGTCTCCTACTTGTTGCTTCGGGAAAGACGGCCACCGGTTGGGTGCAGCGGAGGTACTCTGTTTCCTCCCCTGTTCCCGCCCTGAGAACAGAGGAAGTCCGAGTGGGAGGGAGACGTTATGCATGACGAGCTGGACCTAGCAGACCAGGCCCAAGGAGGATCAGGCCCAGCGTGAGGTGCCCCTCTTAAGGGAGCACATGCACCTTCCAACCGCCAGATCTGGATCCAAGGGGGTGTTTTTTCCCCCTCGACCTGATACGGTAACACCCCACACATCAACCCAAGTTCGTAATGTAAATTCTGTATAGTTCCAATGCAAGAATTTCAAAAATGCATAAGTCCCTCACCCCTTGGCCAAATGATGCAAAATTATATATCAATTTTATCCTTTCGAAAATATCTACACAATGGACTAAGTTTTAGGGCCTACTTCCATCGTTGGTTCCCTGTTTTCCCAAAAGATGCATATATCAATCACATGGAATATAATTGATGAATGATCTTGATGCAAAACTTGGATCTTGGCTACTCAATCTTTTCCCGATCCTTAAATCAGTAATAATAATGTCTTTCTAACCCTATTGAAGGTCCTACTCTCCCTATTGTTCATGAATGACCTCAATTGTACACATGTACCTACTTTGGACTACAATGTTGAACCTTGCCTAGATTGCTAATCTTGCTTCTAATGGACATACACCTATTTTGGAACATGTTTCTTATGACCTATGCTGATCTAAACCATGTTTGATGATGGGTTCTCCTACCTTGATGATCTTTGACCTTGATTACTCTATTGTGAGTCCTTCGACCCTAGAATGCATGTAAATGCCTTAAACCTTGATATGATCATAGAAAGTGCATGGAACATCACAATGGCATGAAACTTGAACCACACCATCATGATGACCTCTAGATCAGTACAATATCATAAAATGAACTAATAATCAACTTGTAACCTAACTTGGCCAAAACCCTAAAATGAAGATAATTAGGGTTAATGATGAGAATCTAATGCATATATGTAATCTTGTTGTTAATCAGGTTGGCTTATGATCTAGATGGTAACAGACGTGTTAAGTTTAGAATCTCTGAATCAGGTATGGGCCTTATCTAGTTATATGACTACTGCTTTCTTGCTTGAAAAAGACATATATTGTATGCTTGTTTGTCTATTTTCTCAAATATTGCCATGTAGTATTGCTATGTGTTACTCGATGTTTGCCTCGTCAGTTTTATAACTTGAACACATATATATTTGGAACTCCATTATAATATTGTTGATAAAGGGCTCTTGGTTATGACCTTGAGGTCCCTCTCGTAAAAAAAAAGGGTTAGCTAAGCTTGAGCACCCTTACGGACCCTTCCGACGGGAAGTTGGTCAAAGGCCTTAAACATGTTTGATATTGTTGGTATAATGGAGTGAAATGACATAAAATATGGTTTCGCATTTGTTAAACAATTAACATGTTTATTCTTGTTCATTTAGTCTTGAAATCTTTTCAAAATTATGCAAAGCTTATATATATGTGTATCTTTCAGCCCCATACTCAACACCTCGTGTGTTGACCCATTTCTCGTATGTTGTTTTTAGGTTCAGAGATGGCTAGAAAGATGATGGGCTTGGTGAGCTATGCTAGGTGTACTTGTTGTAAGATCCAGATATAGTATACATGAGCAGACTTGTACAAAGTGACTCTTGAACATGTAATTCAAATCATGTAATATAATGATGTTTCTTAATATATCTTGTTGATTGTTGAGATTATGTTGGTGCCTTTATCTTGTTATCTGTTCATGTGTGCTAAGCTTTACGCTTCCGCATATCGCCTTTGGTATACGTTTGGTTCATGGGACTTGGATTCCGGTTCCGTGACACCTTCTTGGTAGCCGCAGAAGTCGATATCGACCAAGGAGGCCACCCGATGTGTCGGGCTCCTAGATGGACCCCTATCAGAGACAGATTGCCTACACACTCGATACAAGAACCCGATACTCTAAGTTGCCTCTTGCCCGACATGATATCGATCCTAATACGGAATACCCGTCATGGCGTGTCTCCCGAGAGGGTAGTATCCTGACCACGACCGTATCAGGGAAGTGTGCCTTGGCCGATATGCTTGCCCATCATGGTGTACCGCCCGAAAGGGCTGGTAACCCGACACGAGCATGTCAGATAGAGCTTTCGCCCGATATTGGGCTAGAGGCACCTTAGGGGTCTGCTGCTATGTGTCTCCCTCCTAAATCAAGGAGGCGATACCTATCTTCCCTTTTTCATTCATTTACTTTCTTTATTTACGCAATGTAACTAAACCTTTTTATAAAATGCTTATTTCTAATGGAATTAGAGGAGTTTCAACCCATGCTACCTTAAGTTTGGTCTCTTTTTTTGGATGATTATTTTATAGAATCTGAACTCTAGCCTGTATGTTTGGATCATGTTTTGACTAGCTATCGAATCGTGTTTCCCGTTACAGCCCCCTTGAGAGAGGGGTTGTAACTCTAGTGTTTGGTCCGATCAGGGAGTACGAGAGTGCCCAGGGTCAGAGTTGCTTCAGTATTCTTTCCACTCCAACCCAAGTCCAATACTCTTGAGAGAGGGTGTCAGAGCTTAGTTGGAGGTACCCTCTTTCAGAAAAGGGGTACTAGATGTTTTCTGCTACCTCTTGTTATGCTGAAGCTTTCCTCTTTCGTGCCCTACTGAGGTAGTTATGTTTTCTTCTTTGGTCTTGTTGCTCAAGCCCCATAAAAATTGATAAATGCCAAAACCTCAATCTTCCTTGTAACTCCAGTTGGAGATAGTTTTCTTTTGTTTTACCAAACTTTACCGGTCGTTGCCTTGAAAACTTTGTTCTTACCCTTCTTTTACCGGAGTGTAGAGTGTTGATTCTACGTTCTTAGCACGACCACCCTTGTCCCTGTGGTTCGACCCCGATCGCTACTTCGGACCCCGTCATCGTTGCGGGGGCCTAAGAGTCAGGTTATTTAAAAGTCTAACTACTTCAAATCTGCTCCTTTTGGACGCACGATTTAGGCTGGTCAACTTTTTGGCGCCGTTTTTGGGGACAAGGAAAAACAGTACTGTTAACGAACCCAAATCCACTAACTACACTCTCGTGCCTCAAGCTTAGTAATAAGCTTGACAACACAGTTTATTTTAATCTTCTAACTTGAATGTGTATAGAATAGTTCGTTTCATTAACAAAAGTCTTCTAACTTGATTATATCTTCTATTCAAGTACTCAGGGAAGAAGCACTTTGCTCGGTTGAGCACCGTTCATCATGCCACCTCGCATGGAACCACCTCTTTCTGAGGATGAGTGAAATGCTAGAGTTGGACCACACTCACCTCCGCGTGGGAACGATGACCGTTATAATAATGATCATTTACTTGAAGAACCTGAATCAGAACAATTCGAGGATGATCATCATCATGAGAGACATCGTCATCATCGAAGGCACAAAAGTAATCATCATAATCAAGAGCAGAATCATACGAACAACAACAGTGAAGGTTTAGACGAAGAAGAAAAGACTCTTTGGGAGTTGGCTGCCACGAAGGCCAACAACTCAAGATGCCTAGTTGTGATCCCAAGGTTTGACATTGTAAACTTTGAGTTGAAGCCAACCGTAATCTCCATGATTCAAAATAAAAGCTTTAGGGGAAGTTCCAAGAATGACAACCCCTACCATCACCTTGATGCTTTCAAAAATATCTGTGATACCATCAAAATGAAGGGAGTGCCACAAGAAGTGATCTACTACAAGGGTTTCATCTTCTCCTTGGAGGACAAGGCACTATCATGGTACCTTGGACTGCTACATCAATATCTGAACGGATGGAATTCTTTAGTGGATGCTTTCGTAAAAAAGTTCTACCCTACAGAGAAGACCATTAGGAACAGACAGAAGATCACATCTTTCACCCATAAGACAGGAGAAAACCTACATGAAGCCTGGGAAAGATATTAGGAATATCAGAGAGACTGCCCTCACCACAACTACAAGAAAGGTTTCCTGATAACAACTTTCTACAATGGTCTGACTCCTGAAGAAAGAGTATCGCTAAATGCAGCTGCAGGAAGCGACTTTCTAGGGAAGAAGCATAGTAGACCTAAAAAGATCATAGAAAACATGGAAGAACTACAAGCCGATGCTGACTATGATAGGACTGATAGAGGATATGCTAAGAAGGCCGCTAATGAAGGATCGTCAGTCGAATCCAAGGCTCTGGAAGCAATCACCACGCAAATCCAAAAGATAGACACTGATGTCAGACAATTAAAAGAATCAGGAGGGAAAGGAAATAAATAGATTGAGAAAGTGATGAAGTGTGTCACCTGCGGAGAAGGTGGACACGGTATTGATAATTGCATTTACACCCGACCCGACGAGTTAAGTGAAAGCGAATCCAAAGAAGAGGAAGTTGAGAATGTCTCTTTTGTCAACTTCAAAAGACCGGACCATCTGGGTTTTATCTATGGCAACAAGGATGCGGCAGAAAACTCGCATCAGTTGAATAATCCACCCAAGCAACCGCAAGGTTTCGAGAAAAGAGGCAGACAAGGTCAGTACACCAGAACCACCAGTTTCCAATCATTTAAGGCAAACTTTCAAGGGCAAGGGAAGTACCAAAACTGCCAAGCTGCTAACCCTAGCCAAGGCCAGCGACAAGCTAAGGAGATGAGTCAGGAAAAGAACTCGAGTCAATCAGAATTGGTGGGCCAACTGTTCGACTTTGTCAAGAGACAAGATACTATAAACAATCAGCTGGCACAAAGCGCGTTGTCCAACTCAGGCGTTCTGAATACGATGTAGGTTCAAATGGCGGATATGCAAACACATCAATGCCAGATAGACCAACAGCTAGCTCAAATGGCCGAGTTAATGAAGAATCCTTCGGATAAGATACCATCCAGCACTGAGTCTGCCAAAATGGTGGTACTCAGGTCAGGAAAGACAATAGAACACCCTGAATCAGCCAGGCCTGAAGAACCTGAACCAGGGGTTGCGGTAGAGAATCTAGTAGATCGAGAGGACCAACGAGCTCATGTCAGGGAGCCAGAATCTGAACATGTGGAGGACCTACTCAGTAAAATAAGTCCTTACTCCCCAAATTTTCCTTTCCCATACAAACTCATAAAGGCACATCTTAAAAAGCGTTACGAAAGGTTTATGGAGTCGATGAAAAAGCTTCACCTTGAAGTGCCATTTCTGGATGCTTTGGATGAAATGCCGACCTACGCCAAGTTTTTCAAGGATTTGATCACCAAGAAAAGAATAGGAGGAAGAATTGAGATGGTACACCTAGCCAATATGTCATCTGCCTTCGTGAAGGAGGATTTACCTACCAAGAACAAGGATCTAGGAACCTTCACTATTCCTTTTGTTGTTGGAGATAACGTCGAGTGGAAGGGTCTTGCTAATTTACTGGCTAGTGTAAGCCTAATGCCCTTAAGCCTCGCGCAACGGTTGGGTTTAACTGATATGGTCAGAACCATCATGAGGATCGAATTGGAAGACCATACCTTCAAAAGACATGTGGGAGTCATTGAGGATGTTCTGATACGTGTAGGAAGATTCTTCATTCCTTGTGATATTGTTGTCATTGACACTGTTGAAGACCCTAGCTGCCCTATCATCTTTGGGCGCCCCTTCTTGGCTATAGGAAGAGCACTGATTGATGTTGCTGAAGGAATCATCACTCTGAGGGTCGAAAATGATCACATAGATTTCAAGGTAAAAGACGCTATGAAAGGACCGTCCCTGCTAGAATCTGCCTACTTTGTGGATAGCTACAACCAATTTTGTGAAGAAGAAGAAGAAGATATCGCAATGGTAGACCCTCTTATGAGGGCATTGAACAATCATGACTCTGACTCCAAAAGATCCTAAGGTTGTCGAGATCCTCGGTTACCTAAATCAATTTGATGAAGATCTAAGCGATGAGGAGGAGGTTATAGAGACATTCAAGTTAGCTTCTCTGGAAGTGACACCAGAAGAAGAAAAGGCACCTAGATCCAAGCCAGAGCTGAAACAACTACCAGAGGGTTTAAAGTATGAATTTCTAGATCAAGACGGGAGAAATCCAGTCATAGTTAATGCCAGTCTGACGAAAGAACAATTGGAGAGGCTTCTTGAGGAGTTGAGGCTCCATAAGCAAGCTATAGGCTATTTAGTAGAGGATATCAAGGGACTTAGCTCTGCACTATGTATGCACCTCTTAAATTTGGAAAAATCCACGAAACCCCTGGTCCAACCCCAGAGGAAGTTGAACCAGATGTTAAAAGAGGTTGTGAAGAAAGAAGTGATCAAGCTGAGAGATGCATGAATTATCTACCCAATTAGCGATAGCAACTGGGTAAGTTCCATCCATGTGGTACCAAAGAAAGGAGGCATGGCAATTGTGAAAGGTGACAAAGGCGATGAAGTAGCGGTCCGGACCGTCACCGGATGGAGAATGTGCATAGATTATCGGAAGCTAAATCAAGACACGAAGAAAGATCATTACCCACTTCCCTTCATCGACCAAGTTCTAGAGAGATTAGCGCATCATGATTATTTCTACTTTTTAGATGGTTATTATGGGTTTTATCAAGTCCCTATCTTACCAGACGACTAGGAAAAAACCACTTTCACTTGTGTCTATGGTACTTATGCCTTTTGAAGAATGTCGTTTGGATTGTGCAATGCTCTGGCAACATTCCAGCGTTGCATGATCTTGATGTTTTTGGATTTTCTGGAAGACATCGTGGAAGTTTTAATGGATGATTTTTTTGTCTATGGGAAGGACTTTGATTCTTGTCTAAAAAACCTATCTTTGGTCTTGCAACACTGTGAAGAAAAGAACTTGGTCCTCAACTGGGAGAAGTGCCACTTCATGGTACAAGAAGGCATAGTGCTAGGGCATAAAGTCTCGAGGAGAGGTATCGAGGTAGATGTGAGCAAGGTTGAAGCTATATCTAGACTACCTCCACCTAAGTCTATAACTGGAGTGTGAAGTTTTCTCGGGCATGCTGGTTATTATCGAAGATTAATAAAAGACTTCTCGAAGATCTCGAAACCTTTGTCAAATTTTCTGGTTAAGGATGCTGAATTTGATTTCACTAACGATTGTCTAAATGCTTTTCAGGCCATAAAAGATGCACTTATTTCTCCACCTATCCTTCAAGCTTCATATTGGGAGCTACCTTTTGAGCTAATGTGTGATGCCAATGACTATGCCCTAGGGGCAGTCCTGGGACAAAAAGAAGGACAAAAGGCACCACGTTATTTGCTATGCCAGAATCGTTTGTTGCGACATGCTATGTTTTCTCCCCCATTGCTAGTAGGTTGATGGGTCGCACGCCCGGCACACACGTTTTGGCCTTGCTTGTGTGTCTAACATTCCAAATAGGTGACCTAACGGCCGCCGCCCGACTAAACACTGTACTCTTGACGAAGCACAGGCAAATTACAAAACAACAGAGAAGGAGATGCTTACGATTGTTTTCACCTTTGACAAGTTCAGATCTTATCTGATTGGAACAAAGGTAAAGGTCTATACTGACCATGGGGCGATTCGATATCTTATACAGAAAAAGGACACTAAGCCCAGGATGCTAAGGTGGGCTTTACTACTCCAGGAGTTCGATCACGAGATCATTGATAAGAAAGGTGCGGAAAATGTAGTCGCCGACCACTTATCAAGGATTACAATCGAAGACAAGAAGGATCCACCTATCAATGATAACTATGCAAATGAGGCCTTTCTAATGGTAGAAGCGAGAGATGAGAGTTTGCCATGGTTTGTAGATCTTTGTAATTACCTTGCTTGTGGGGAGTTACCTCCGGAAATAACATACAATCAAAAGAAGAAACTCTTTTCTGATATAAAGAATTATTATTGGGATGATCCCCTTCTCTTTAAAAGATGCACGGATAACCTGTATAGAAGGTGTATTCCTGAGGAAGAAGTACCAAACATTATGAGGAAATGCCATGCCTCACCTTATGGAGGACATCTAGGGAGTGAAAGGACTGCTGCTAAGGTGCTGCAATCAGGATTTTACTGGCCTTCGTTGTTCAAGGATTCTGTGAATTATGTAAAAGTTTGTAAAGAATGCCAATCGACAGGTAACATTGGAAGAAGGAATGAGATGCCTATGGCCAAATGGGTGGAAGTCGAGATTTTTGACGTCTGGGGAATAGACTACATCGGTCCCTTTCCCCCATCAAAAGGATATCAATACATTTTAGTCGCGGTGGACTACATGTCTAAATGGGTAGAAGTTGTTGCCACCCAAACTTGTGACTCCAAATCTGTGATCAAGCTGTTTGAGAAAACTATTTGTCCTCACTTTGGAGTACCTCGTACTGTGATAAACGACGGTGGATCACATTTTAGGGAGAAATAGTTTGAAGCACTTCTGCGGAAGTATGGGGTCACGCACAAGGTTGCTACACCCTACCACCCTCAAACTTTTGGGCAGGTGGAGGTTTCAAATAGATAGATTAAGAAGATTTTGGAAAAAACTGTCAGCCGCACCTGGAAAGACTGGTTGATGAAGCTCGACGATGCTCTTTGGGCCTACAGAACTGCATATAAGGCACCCATTGGCACTACCCCTTAAAAACTGATTTATGGGAAATCCTGTCATCTACCCTTAGAGCTTGAACACAAGTCTCTTTGGGCAATAAAATTCCTAAATATGGACCTGGTGAAGGTAGGGGAAAAGAGATATCTACAGCTATAGGAGCTCGAATAGTTGAGAATACATGCGTATGAGAATGCAAGGATTTACAAGAAGAGGACCAAGGTGTGGCATGATGCCCACCTGAAGAAGAAATATTTGAGTGATGGTGATAAAGTTTTGTTATTTAAATCCTCTATCCGTCTTTTTCCAGGTAAACTGCAAATGAGGTGGTTTGGACCCTTCACTGTGGCAAAGATATATCCATCAGGAATGATGGAGCTGTATGACAAAAGACAATCCAACAAAGGTTTTTCCAGTAAACGGGAACAAAGTAAAAAGGTACTATGAAGATGAAGCATTCGTGAGAAGGTCAGAGATAAGTTTGCAGGATGCTGAAACAATTGAAGGATCTAAGGCTGTCGAGCTGACGACGCTAACTACAGTGCTCCTCGGGAGGCAACCCGAGTTTTTTTTTACTTTTTTAGAATAGGACGTTATTTCCTTTCCTACAAGAAAAACATTATGAACATTATGATTGTAATAAGGCTTGAGTCAGTGCATGCGCCTCATGCTCAGACTCCCTCGTTTTATAGACCACCGCTTTGTTTTATAAGCATTGATGAGTAATACTATCTGAGGCTGGGAGTCCCACTTTAGGCCAATGATGTTTTAACCATAAACCATTTTTTTTCCTTTTTAGTTTTTCATCTATCTTGTTCTTTGAAGCTTTGTATCGGGCTGAGATGCCTTGACTGATACCATGTCCTCTGATCAATATCGTCCAAGGAACCAGGCACGTCGAGCGACACACCCTTATTGGGCTACGGTAACGAGCATCTCACCTTAGCAGTGAGCCGTGTCGGGCGATACGCCGAGCACCGCACACCCGTATCGGGTGGCATGAGTAAATGACCCTTGATTAGACGGATGAGACTGATTTTACTGATCGTCTAGGGAGTGATTTGTTTTCTCGGGCGACACGTGTCCTGATTTTACCTGTTTTACCCCCACCTTCGATTGCTATATATGGTAATTGTGGTTTAACCGGATCGGGCACTGGCATTTACTTTCTCACCTACTCCCATATCACGCAGTTAAATCTCTCTTTGCTCCCGTATCACGCAACCTAGCTTCTTCTCCCGTGTCGCGCAAGCTACCTTTGGAAGATAAAGGTATAACGCGATACATGTATTGCTTTGTTTACCCAACACACTCCCGTGTCATGCATCATGTATCGGGCACAAGGCTTGAGTTCTTTTTGTGTGTTGCCCGACACACACTAGTGTCGGCTACCCTACCCTTTTGACCGTGTCGCGTGACACACTTTTATCACACGCCCGCCCGATACCCTATATCGGGAAATGCCCATGTCGCCCAGTTTTACTCATAATAAGATTTTATACTGTATCGCCTCACGTCTTGCTAGTGTCAGGCGACACCCTCTTTTAAAGCAAACATATTGGGTAGTATTGTTATTTGTGGTGACGCCCGGTGTATAAACTTGTGGAGATATCGGTCCGAACTTCGTACCGCCCGACACAGGCATATCGGGCAAGCATCGTATCGTCTAGTTTTGTTGCCCGATACAGTTGTGTCAGACAGCTCCAATATCGGGCCTGCCTTTTGATTTATCACACAAGCAACTTTGCATTTTTGAGACCGTGTCGGGCTATATCGATATCGACTTAAGACTATCAGGTCTTGTTAAGTTTTCAATATATCACCGATCCGATAATCAGGTGACACACCCCGTCGCCCAATATCGGGCAAGATGAATCATTCAGATGTTTACTAAACTATTGTTTTATGATAACAGAAATGGCTTGTACCAAACAAACCGTTGTCCAAGTAGATGAACAAGGCCCGAGGATCAACACTGAGGCTGCAACAGAAGCTACCATAGTCAGGAAGAAACACCCAAATCCCGATGCAGTTGGGCCATCCACGGCCAAAAAGAGGCTGAGGACAGAAGTGGCGGCAGCCCCCGCAACAGCAGCACAACCTCTGGCTCACTCCCTAGGACGGTTCGTTCCCAGGGACGAAGAGCATCAGTAGAGATATACGGAGCTAGCGGTAAAGATCTACATGCCAACCCAATTCACCCACCAGCCATCTTTCCACCACATCGACATCTTCAATAGGTTGGACAACATCTTGGGAGCTACAGGGTTGAAGATGATATGCTTCAGCCTATCCGGTTCATATACTGAGCTCACAAGGGAGTTCATGTCCTCTCTCCGGTGAGTCTAGAATAGGCCGGAGGAAGTGGAGAGTTTTGGAGGAGTAGACCGGCTGCAAGGTCGGGTATACAACGCTGAGCACGAGATCTCAAAAAAGCCGCTCAACAAAATATTCTCCTCCTCTGAAGCTGAGATGGAGATGTTGAACAATGGCACCAGGCTTGGCGATGGTGATGGCTTCAACCCGATCAGCGTCTAGAAGAAACTGACGGGCGAATCAAACTACAAGCCAGGAAGTAAGGTGGCGGCCATCCACTCCTGTTTCTGGAGGATCGTCCATAAGATAGTGGCTTGCATCCTCTTCAACAAGTACGAGACGAGCAACATCTACACCGAAGAACTCCATCTCATGTGGTACATGATGGAGGGTAAGGTGGTCAACTTGGGACGCTTCTTGCTGAACAGTCTATAACCCATAAAGGATGCCACCAAGGAGTATTGCATGGGTGACATCGTCAATTTGATCGCGGCAGGGTTGGGGTACCCAAGGAAGCTGCACAACCTGTTAAGAACCAGAGGTGATGATAGGATTGACATGAAGTTCTTGCAACGGGCAAATATTATCAAGAAGGAGGGCCGACGCTACTTCTACAAGTTTGCAAGAACTTCCAAGCTTCTACCCCTCCCGTTCTGCATCAACTATGATGTAGAAAAGCTGGTCTGCACCGACACAGAAGTTGAAGCGTTAGAGGTTGAAGCCGCTTATGCTGCCACAACCAGAATACAAGAAAGGGTGGCCGCAACGGGAGGGCCGATCCCTCTAGATGCATGGAAGGACAAATCTTCCACAGTCCCTGCCGAGCCACCCACCGCTCTAGAGCAACCAACGACAGCCATTAATAGAGCTGTCGTCGCTTCTCCCATACCGGTCACAGCCGCCACAATGATATCTACAGTAGCTGAGGAAGTGTCGGTGATCGTGGAGGTCGCCGAGACAACTGGGGCTGAGACAACCTCGAAAGCCCCGAGGGAAGCTGCCACGGAAGAGATAGTTGCAGCCCCCGAGATTTCTGTTGCGCCTTCAGTGGAGGAAGAAGTGGTGCAGCCAGACGCCAGCAATAGGGCATTCACTGAGATCCTCGAGATGGAGCTCAGGGCTGCACAGCCCACGCCACCGCCACCACTGGTGTCTCCTGTGGTAGCTGTAGAGGAGGTCGCCGAAAATAGAGAGGTGGAACAATAACCACCCACGATGTGCCCTTCTCCACCACCACAAATAGGTGAGGCAGAGACAACCACGAAAGTGTTGACACCTCGACCAGAAGAAACACCCTCACGAACAATCCAAATTGATACCATCTTGAGTGAGGCTGCACACTCGTCGGGTCGATCTTCACGCGCGAGGAGCGTCACAAGGATGAGATGGAGATCTGATGCAGCCCCTCCGTCATTGGGACAGATGCTGGGTCATGAATTTGATCACTTGCAGGAGTAAACAGGAAGCCACTCAGCTACTTTTACTTCGCTTACCCATAAGTTTTCTATTTTCCAGCAGAGGCTAAATAGAGAGGAGCGGAAACTACTGACTGTAGTTGGCCTTCCCGACCAACTAGAGGCACTGAACACGATGATGTAGCAGGCCCTCCAACACCTTGACATGATCGAGGAGAGGTTGAACAGGAGGGATGACCATCCACGCTCAAGGCAGCCAAGGAGATCTCCATCACCTCCTGGCTTAGGATCCCCACCTTCCTCATCAGCGTCCTCGCCCAGGACGTCGTCCACTTCCTCCTCCAGCAGGCCATCCACAATGCCCAAGGAAGGGACAACACACAAGTCAACTGATGGTGCTCCAGCAAGACAAGTGAGCTCCCGCGGCTTGGAAGAAGCTGCTCCCTCAGTCCCTTGGACGAAGATGAGGACAACTATGAATCAATCAACATCAGGGAGGACTCTTCTAATGAATCAGAGGGAGAGGGGGGACATCTACGCCGCTAATGAAAGGCACCCCCTAGAGGTAGAAACTCGACAGCAGATGCATTTTCTGTGCCGTCGGAGATACCTTCCTTCGAGATGGCCGACTTCGATAGAAGGGCCATCAAATACCTGACGATCAGGGACCAGAAACTACTGAACAAGGTCCTGAGGTCGCAGGTGGATGAAGAAGACGTCGTCTGGAGTGACATCTACTTCTCTGTATGACGGGGAGAACTCAGAAGCATGTTCTGCTCGCCATCCGTCATCGGGAAAAAGTTATTCAGGGTCATAGAGGGTGTAATAATCGAGAATATCAGCACCAGGACAGGTCGGCAAACAATATACAACGCCACCCCAACCTTGGCAAGAATTGATGATGGGGCGTCCAACTCCATTGTGGTGGCCAACATGATACGCCAGATTGAAGAACACAACATGAACCTCATGTTGGCCCCGTATAAGCACCGCAACAACTGGTTCCTATGTGTGGCAGACCTCCAGAACCATGACGTCCAGCTATTTAGCTGTTGCAACGAGGAGGTGCCATGCTCAGGGCATATTTTCGCTCGCCTAGAGGACAAACGTCTCAGGATTTTCCCGCTGCATCTTCTCCGAGTTATCAAGCAAGGAGTCCAACGTCATAGCGGCATGTGGAACTTCTTCTCTATCAGAGACTTCCCCATCCAAGCAGAGTCAAGAAGTGGGGATAGCGTACTTGTCGTCTTGCACGCCATGGAGTTGCTCAACATCTTTGGAAGCATACGACATCTCCAGGGCCAAGACATCTTCCATCTCAGGAGCACTTATTCTTTGTTGCTGATCAATGACATGCGCTCTTTCCAAGACACAGGGGTACCAGAAAAGCTGCTGGGGAGTGACCAAGAAGATGAATCCTCACAACCCAGAAGCACTCCAGAAAAAGAAGCCGAGATTGACGCAGGCATTTATGGGGCAGGGAAGCGATTAGAAATCATGCGGGAAGTATGTGGAATTGAATACCCCACATCACCTAAAACTTCAGAGGAAATGATCAGCAACTTTGACCGTTTCTCGTGTTCTACACTCACACAGGAGCAGGTCAATGAAGTTCTTCTGAAGTTAGCTGACTCTACCCCCGCAAACATCATCTGCGAGGCAGGCGGTGTCATAGTCCCAGTTGATGACTTAAGGGACATGGTAAAAGAAGGAGGATGCCTGGCGATATCAATAGCGGCCTCCTACATCCAGATACTACAAAGAAAGTCTGAACATGCATACATACCCCATCCAATGTTATTCAACGACATCTACCTTGTTGATGAGTCACGAGTGAAACAATCCTTCCTAGAAGAGTTATAGAGAAAGATTCCATGCATCATCAACCTGCCTATCCTGCACTACAACCACTGGACGCTCCTGACGATGTACACTCGCCAACGAGCAGGAATATTCTACAACAACTCAGACAACAACAAAGATCATCCAGTACAATGTACATCGACAACGTTGACACCCCTTGAGCACTTAGTATGAAAATACTATGATGAGGTGGTGAAGTTGATCCAACCTTTCCTGGAGACAACAACAAGCAAATGGCACGAGCTTCAATTTTTCCACCACAGCCCGCAACAAATTCCACTATCCAACGACTGTGGCATCTTCGTGCTGGAGTGGATATCTAACCAGGAAATGCCTGACCAGCTCCACCACATTGACTACCACATCAAAAACGGAGAATATGTGTGGGAGCTTCTATCTGGCAAAGGCACGCTCACCTGCTAACCCTCACTGAGTTAACATTGCCCTACCTTATCTATTTTACAACTCTGGGATAGAGTGTGGAGTAAGTTTGGGGGGGTACTATGTATCTGTGAGGGAGGTACTAAAAGCCATCTGAACTTCACCTTTTCTTCTTTTTCCGATAACTTAACCTGTGTACATATACATGCTTAATACAAAAATTTTTCTTATACAAATTTTGCCTCTATACAATTGTACAAAGACACTCTATAGTAAAAACCTGATACAACTTCTTTCCAAATTGTTTTCTCTGTGTCTAAGGAGGTGCAGGTTTTTGTTATGATCTTTTTGAAAATACAATCTCAAAACGACAAAAGGCTATGACTTTCCACGCCAAAAATTCAAAAAATAATCTCGCAACAGCTAAGAGATGTGCATGTGAAGGAAAAAGCTGCCCAAACAGCAAAAATTTCTCTTGTTCTTCCTTACCCAACAAAATCCCAGAAAGAGAGAAAAGCCCTATGAGAGTGAATAAAAGAACATAGTTGTGCCAAAAAAATATATACACACTTGTCTTTCCAAAAGTACCCATCTTTAGGCATGGTAGATCTGGGGCAGTGGTATGTAGGATGTGAAATCACTACTCTAAAGCCAACCAGCTTAGACTGTAGGGACCACTTGCTCGTTAATGGACTCATACCTGGATGGACTTATGGGAAACAAGAAAAACCCAGAAAGCCTTAAACCTACCCAAAAACACAACTTTCTGTCCCCAAAAGCTATTTGGTGTGAAAGCTAACTTCCAAATCATGCACCCAAGTCTCACCGAAGCTGAAGAGAAAATTTTGCTTAAATAAGACAGGAAAAACAAAGTCCGTTGTTTGTGGTCAGGAAGTATTCTCTTTAAGACATCTCAATGCTCGCTCAACCCCCTTGTTTGAAAACTATCAAGTTAAGAAGAAGTATCACAAAACAAAGTTTTAAAATTGATTGAGGACAATCAAAATGCTAAGTATGGGGGAGTTGATGACACCCACTTTTGTGGTATTTATGGCACATATTTCATTGTCAAAACTGCCCTTTTAAATTGTTTTCCTCTCCATGTTGTCATGTTTTTGAATAAATGTGTCACACTATGCTCTTAACTCATTTTTATCACCTTTTGTAGAGTTTTCCTCACTTTTCCACTAAAAATCGGCAAAACGGCCCATCCCGGCCCACTTATAAAGAATTAGCCTTTTTCTAGCCACACAACACGTCCACTACCGGTCACGGACGTTGGCCGATAGGGGCTCGACACGACACAGGCGTGTCGTGCAGTGGGGTCACTTACGGGCGATGCACCGTTACCCGACAGGGAGTTGTACCCGCCACGACTACTCTCCCGATGAAGCGTGTCGCGTGATACAAGCCACCCACTGGTAGGCGCCCACCCGTCATGACTACCTGACACGCTTGCAACCCGGCACCCACTGTGCCAGGTGACATGCATGTCAATCATCCCTGAAGCAGCGCTAATAGAGCCGATGGAGGACACGTCGCATGGAGATCTGTGACTTCTTCCAACTGCTGCCTATAAATAGCAGCTACAGGACTCTGATGGGACGGGTCAGAATCTTATGAAGGATAACTTTGGAAAGCACTTGGAGCTAGTGTGTCACGTCCCAAAGGTGTGACGGGTGATACTAGGTGAGCACTTCCCCAACCCGAGAGGGGTGGGAGTGGTTCACTTAGAATTCGTCCTGATAGCCGCAGCAGCCAATATCGACCAGGAGGCTACCCAACGTGTCGGGCTCCTAGATGGACCCCGGTCTGAGACGGCTCGCCTACACACTCGATACAAGAACCCGATACTCTAAGTTGCCTCTTGCCCGACACGATATCGATCCTGATATGGAATACCCGTCATGGTGTGTCGCCCGAGAGGGTAGTATCCTGACCACGACCGTATCGGTGGAGGGTTCCTTGACCGATATGCTTGCCCGTCATGGTGTACCACCCGACAGGGCTGGTAACCCGACACAAACATGTCGACTAGAGCTTCGTCCCGATATCGGGCTAGAGGCACCTTAGGGGTCTGCTGTTGTGTGTCACCCTCCTAAATTAAGGAGGTGATACCTATCTTCCCTTTTTCAATCATTTACTTTCTTTATTTACACAATGTAACTAAACCTTTTTATACAATGCTTATGCTAATGGAATTAGAGGAGTTTCAACCCCTGCTGCCTTAAGTTTGGTCCCTTTTGTTGGATGATTGTTTTATAGCATCTGAACTCTAGCCTGTATGCTTGGATCATGTTTTGACTAGCTATCAAATCATGTTTCCCATTACAGCCCCCTCGAGAGAGGGGTTGTAACTCTAGCATTTGGTCCAATCAGGGAGTATGAGAGTGCCTAGGGTCGGAGCTGCTTTAGTATTCTTTCCACTCCAACCCAAGTCCACTACTCTTAAGAGAGGGTGTTGGAGCTTAGTTGGAGGTACACTCTTTGAGAGAAGGGGTATTGGATGTTTTCTATTGCCGCTTGTTATGCCGAAGCATTCCTCCTTCGTGCCTTACTGAGGCAGTAGTGTTTTTTCCTTTGGTCATGTTGCTCACCCCCCCTAGAAATTGATAAATACCAAAACCTCAATCTTCCTTGTAACTCCAGTTGGAGATAGTTTTCTGTTGTTTTACCAAACTTTACCTGCCGTTCCCTTGGGAACTTTGTTCTTACCCTTCTTTTACTGGAGTGTAGAGTGTTGATTCTGCGTTCTTAGCACGACCACCCTTGTCCCTGTGGTTTGACCCCGATCGCTACTTCGGACCCCGTCGTCGTTGCAGGGGCCTAAGAGTCGGGTTATTTAAAAGTCTGACTACTTCAAATACACTCCTTTTGGACGCACGATTTAGGCTAGTCAACGAGCCTTGCTTATGCTTCTCGTGAAGCTCCCACTAATCATCATCAATATAAATTGGTAACTAAACATAACAATCATCAATACTAATTGCTCTATGAGTTGAATTTTACCATTTTTGTAGCCGCCTCATCAGTTGCGGGGTTGGTTATATCTCCTTTTTTTATTTTTCTTCCTATACCCACACATCATGGCGATGTAGAGGTGCGGGAGTAGTAGAGGACTCAGTAGTCTCAACATAGGAGCAGTAGGTTGCTGAATGGAAGACATCTGTAGTTTTTGGTGAGGGGATGCATAGACACCTGGACCCATCATGTGGTCATGCACATTCAGTGCGCACCTTTCTCTTTGAGCATCACTGATAGCCTTGTTAGAAAGGACATTGACTTGGATAGTAACAATCAAGGTCAATTGTAAATAGGTGAATTCATAAGAATGTACACTAATTAAATTGGGAGTGACGCTTAATACCTTGAATTCATCGGTATGTATCTTGGCAACAAACACCTCCCACTCAGTCTAGTCTAGGCAGTCCCATTATTGAAGGGTTGACTTCTTCCTCTTATCATCCTCTTATATCTATTGTCAGTTAAGAGTTGCCCTATAGTTCCTTAGGACCCTCCCACAATAATGCATCACCTTATTACAATGTGGGATTTCATCATCTTCAAATATACTCTACAAAATTTCATATATTTAATAGAGTATTCTAAAAAATAGAATTGTAAATAACTTTAAAAATATAATTGCAAATGATAATATCTCACACATAGTTCATTCCATACTAAGTCTTTCTTGCCTTTAGGAACTATATGCCAAGATTCTACATTTACACTACAATGGTTATGAGTAAGAACCCCAAGATATGAAACAAACGAGTTGGAGTTCTTTCCAACTAGATTTCCAACATGATCAAAATCTACAACCAATTTTAGTCTATTGCTCCTTTGTTGTAGTAATTTGTTCATCATAGTTATGCCCCTAATTTTTTCAATATTTTTATGCTTCTCATCAAGTGGCACAAGGTTTTCAGGGGGTACATCCTCAACCTAAAAATTGACAATAAAAACACATATAGGATATAACTTATTAATGGACATATAGCTAGATATATTGTAAAACTTACATTGTGAAGTGGTGCCTCACCCTCTTGGCAATCATCATCATAATCATCATACTCATGGTCAACCATCTAAAAAAGTGTCATATAAAAAAATCAAACATTTAGCATTTAGCATTTAACATTTAATGAAATAAATATAACATTGTAAAGTTCACCTCAATGTAACATTAAAAAAAATTAAAAGCATGCCTCTAATATTGAGATCTTTTATCAATTAACATTCCTTCAGGGTGATCTCCATGCACATATAAGTCATTGTTAGCTTCAATATTTGGTGTTGTCAAGAGAACTGATAAAGGATTGGGGTCATCATACTTATCATAGTTCTCTTCTTCCTCTATAGGATCTTTAATGAGCTATCTTTTATCATGAAGAACAACCAAACATTTTTCATTTGTAGGATCATTGATATAAAATACTTGTTTCACTTGTGATGCCAATATGAATGGTTCACCCTTCTCGCCAATCTTTTCAAAATTCACTAATGTGAAACCCAATTCATCAACTATAACTCCTTTGGTGTTATTAACCCAATTATAGTTAAAGAGTGGAATTCTAAAATCTACATAGTTAAACTCCCATATGTCTTCAATGACACCGTAATATGACATTTTAGCTTCACGTGGACTCTTATCTTTTGTACTAGGAAAAAACAATGAAGACTGTTGAATGGTGACCTCACTGTTTTGGACGCCGCTCTTATCATCTTGATGCTTTGTGTAATATGAGAACCCATTTATGTCAAACCCTTCATAAGACATAACATTCATGTTTGGTTTAAAGGTGAGTGATATTTTCAGCAATATTACTTGGTGTTTGAGATAGTTGATGTAAGACTTTATCTTCAAACCACTTAATAAATGTCTTGTTATGCTCTCTAGCAAGCCACATTGAATTGGCTCAAGGATATTGTTTCTTGATGAAATGGTATGTTCCGTGATATAAACACTCACTTTGTCGATGTTGTGTAAAATATATGGGTGAGCTTGTTCGCATAGCTACCGATTGATTACTTTCATTCGTGCTCTTAAAGTCCCTTTGCTAGAATAGTCCTCAATATTCTTATCATTTACATGAGCTTCATTTCCACTCAGAAAGTCATTACAAAAATCCATAACATCTCTCGCCACATAACCCTCAATGATACTCCCTTCAGGCCGATAATGGTTTAGAACATTACCTTTAAAAACGATCAGGTATCATTCAAAAGGATACATCCAATGCGAGAAAATTGGTCCCAATATTTTAACTTCCCTAGTCAAGTGGACATCAAGATGTACCATGATATCAAAGAATGAAGGAGGAAAATACATATCAAGATGACATAGGGTAACAACCACTTCTTTTTGCAACTTATTGAGATTCTCGAGATCAATAACTTTTTTTATAGACTATTGAAGAAGAAACAAAGTTTGGTGATTGAAAACCTTACATGTTTCGGCAGTATAGATCGAATTGCCATGGGAAATATTTGTTGCATTAGAGTGTCACCATCATGAGATTTATGACCTATCAGCTTCAGATCCTTCATTTATACCAATCTACAGATGTTGGAAGAGTAACCATGTGGGACCAAAAGATTAACCAAGCACTCACAAAAAGCTTTCTTCTCCTTTCTAGACAATGTGTAACAAGCATGAGGTAAATATGTTATTTGATCACTACTAACTACTTCTGTAATTTTTTTCCTTATTCCCATTTCACGTTGATCCATTCAAGATTTCATGCCATCTTTTATCTTACCTGGTATATTCAACATAGTACTAATGATGCTATCACAGATATTTTTCTCAACATGCATGACATCGATACAATGCCTAACTGCCAAAGAACTTCAATAAGGAAGATCCTGAATTATTGACTTCTTCTTGAATAAAGATATGTCACTTTGTGTGGGAATGATACATTGTGATCTCTTACCAAATTTATTGACAAAATCTTTTACTCTTTCATAAACAACCTCCCCTGGTATAAGTTTAGGGGCACTCCGTTCCTCATTTCATCCGTTGAATGGTTTATGCAACCTTTGATATAGATGTAATTTTGGAAGAAACCTTCAATGACCAACATATACAGTCTTTCCACCATGTTTTAGTCATATTGAATCAGTGTTCTCTTTACATATAGAGCATGCTTTGGATCCTTTTACACTGTATCTGGACAAATTCCCATATGCTAAAAAGTCACTAATAGTGCAAAACAACATTGTATGTGAATGAAATGTCTCTCTATGTGAAGCATCATAGGTCATCACACCTTCATCCTAGAGTTTCTTTAATTCATCAATCAGAGGTTCAAGATAAACATCAATATCATTTCCAAGTTGTTTAGGGCCCGATATCAAGAACGACAACATAACATACTTATTTTTCATACACAACAATGGAGGAAGATTGTATATAATAAGAATAACAAGCCAAGTGCTATGTTGGCTGCTCAATGTGCTGTACAGATTCATCCCATCAGTACAAAGCCCAAGTCTTAGATTCCTGACTTTTTCACCAAATTTAGGGTACAATGAATCAATCTGCTTCCACTATGGGGAATCAACCACATGTTGTAAGACCCCATCATTATTTTTATTAACCTTTGCACGCCACCAAAAATTCTCCGCATCTATCAGATTGGCAAATAAGCATTGAAACTGTGGTATTATAGGAAGATACCACATCACCTTGGTAGGAGAGCCACTTTTAGACTTCTCTAAAGTCATCATTTTATACCTTGACGCCCCACATTCTGAACAATCTTTCAAATCCACATAGACCTTTTGAAACAATACAAAGTCATTCAGGATTGCATGTCTTTTTTTAGCCTTCATTCCCATTGGGCATAATATTTTCTTTAACTCGTATGTTGGTCTTGGAATCTCATTTCCTTCAGGAAGAATTTCTTTTAGCAAAGACAACAACGACATGAACCTTTTGTCGCTCCATCCATTATTAGCCTTTAGATTATACAATCTCAACACAGCGCTTAGCTTTGTAAACTTAGTACAACTTGTGTATAAAAATCTCTCAACATCATGCACAATGTTCCTAAACAAGGAAGGTGGATCTATGTGCTCTACCCCCACAATTATCCAACATCACATTAACGATGTCAATCGGAATCGGTTCATCCACATCTACGTCATCGACGGAAATTTTTTGTTCAACACAAGCATTGCTATTGACATCTACTGATCTCAGGTATGAAATCTCTTCATGCTAGTACCATTCTGTATAGCCTTTTACAATCCCATTGCACATGACATGACTTTTGATTTCATCACCAATTTTGACTTTCAAGTTGTTACCGCAATGCCTACATGAATAATAGAACCTATCTCCATGTTGTCTCCTATGTTCCTCTACAAATCTAATAAACTGATCAAGACCAACAATAAACTCTGGGGTATAGTGATTTGGAATGGACATCCATGATGTATTCATTCTATGATCAAAGAGAAAACAAGTATTAGGGTTTAGGGTTTACATATTAAGTTAAGGATTTACAGATAAATTAGGTTTTATTATTTTAGATTTAGGTATAAGGATTCAAATATTAGGGTTTCAGGTTAAAATATTAGGGTTTAGGGTTTAGTAGTGAATGTGTGTACCACCTATCCCATTCTTGAACACCTAATCTCACCAGTAAGTCTATAATGTGTATTAAGTTTTCAAGAAAATTTTGACAACATTTTCTGTAGTTCTCCAAGTACATCGATGTACATGGGAAAATGCCCACCATCATATGTACTTAGAAAACAAACAGGGAAGTGCTGACGAAATATCACAAAAACTGAATATACATTATACACTTACATCCTAACTGAGATTAAGTGTTTAAGAACCGTGCCAAACTGGGGACTATCCAATATTTACTCCTAATGAGTAAATCTCGGATGGGTTTCTAGGCCAAAAAAATACATGTACATTATCATTCCTATACCTACAATCCTAGTTTCATTGTTCATATTCTAGTGTTTATCTAACATCATTTAATTCAATTCATTCTTCCATTTGGATTAGTTAATCAAGAGAGAAAGCAAACATTAATATTAATTAAGAGAACTAGATTAGGCACCTTGATTTGAGATTCTTGCCTAGTTCTTTCAAAAGTGTCCCTCAAAGAGACCCTATGAGTACAAACAGTTAAATATGAGTTGATTTACAAAAACAACATATGGTAATCTTAATCATCCCCTAGTCTAGGTACCATATTTGAAAACATTGATTTCAACATCTCCAATGTAAATGCATGTTCATCATCTAGGCATAAATCATTCATGACCTTGGGAGGGAGAGATGACCTAAGGTAAACTAGAAATAAAGGTTAACAAAATAAGGAAAGAAGGCAAGTTACACTAATTAGGATATAACAATCCTAATTAACACTAATCAATGTAAGAGTAATAAGTAACTAACCATATAAAAGTGATTCACTTTCAACAGTGTTACCTTACCATGTTTAAGGGCCATATTCATGAACATACATCCAACAATTAAGCTATATATGAAACAAAACAACAAGGTTCAAGATAATCTCTTATCTAAAAGTAGGGGAAGCAGGAGACAAATAGCTTAGGCCCAAGGTCTGGCGTCCTCACAAACTAGCAACAACAGCTCCTCCGGCGAGCACATAGAGAGTGGCAGCGGATAAAGAGAGGAGGCGGCAACAGCTGGAGGAAGAGTGGTGGTGAGCACAGATCGAGAGGCGGCAGAAGAAGAGCGGAGGAGGTGGCGGCTGGAGGAAGAGCAGTGGTGAGCACAGATAGAGCAACGACGTCTTGAGGAAGAGCAGATGTGGTAGCCGAAGGAATTGCCAGAATTTCTAGAGAAGAGCGGAGGCAGTTGTTCAGAATCGCGATGAAACAGAGAATGGGGGAAAGTTTGATTCGAGCGGGTGCTACTAAACCCTTAGTTGTCGGTTGTTTTGAAAAATTGATGACTAACTATTACAGTCAGGGGTTACTTGTGAAAAATTGATAACAAAGTCCAAATCTAAAAAAAAAAGTTTCCCTCAATTAGGGTTTTAGTCATCGGTTGCTAGAGATAACCGACGACTAACTCCTAAACTAAAAAAAAATAGTTGGACTTAGTCTTCGATTACCAATAGAAAAACTGACATCTATTGTTAGGCCATAGTTGTCAATTATCTAATAAAAACTCATGATGAAGGAGAAAATTGAGGGGAAAATATTTTCACGGGGACAAGGTGTGAAATCACCTAGTCGGTTTCCAGTAACCAGCTGACGCTATAGACGTATCCCCTTAAAAAATTTTGTCTCATAAAGGGTGATTAGTTATCGGTTAGTTGACAGAATCGACGACTAATGAGGGAACAAATTTTTCGAAGGGGATATGGTGCGAAACATGTGTCGTCGGTTTTAGCAAAAACTGTCGTAGTGTTGAAAATTTTGGAAGGCAAAATTTTTTCCCTGGAAAATTGTATTTCATCGGTAATTTTAGACGTCGATTTCTTTGAAATGAAACTGACGTCAAAGTAAAATTTATACCTGTGTCTTTTCTAAATCGGCATGACTTGACATATCGTGGCGGTTGTCTTATATAACCAACGTCGTTGTTCTTTGGCGTCGAGTTTTTTGTGTAATTGACGCCATCAAAGGTGATGTTATATGTCATTTCTATACTAGTGAAAGATATTGGATATATTCTTGATGTGTCAACTCCTCGTGGTAAAATATTCACTAGCTTACAAAAAACTGACATCCTACCTATAGATTTCAAAAATCACAACATGCCCTTCGAATTCATCCTCTTGTTTATGGAAATTTTGATATTATACTTGGTATGGATTGGTTGTACAAGTATTATGCACATATTTATTATAGGGAGAAGAGGGTATTCATCTCTCCACCTAATTCTAATCTTGTGGTGATCCCTAGGGGAAGTAGATTTTGTAATAATATAATAATATCCTCTCTTAAAGCTAAAGAGCTTATTTATAAAGGTTGTAAAGTCTTCCTCGCATTAGTCTCAGAGATCAGTCCTAGTACCGGACCCATAGAAAGACTGGAGGTGGTACATGATTTTCTTGACATATTCCCAGAGGAGCTTCCTGTGTTGCCTCATGACCGAGACATTGAGTTTATATATGTCTTCTTCCTAGAACTACTTTGATTCTAGGGATCCATATAGGATGGATCATGTTGTGCTTTTGGAGTTGAAGAAACAATTATAAGAGCTTCTTGATAAAGGCTTTATATGTCCTAATGTTTCCCCTTGGGGTGCATATGTTCTCTTCATAAAGAAGAAAGACATTTATATGTGCATGTACATTGACTACCTCATGGTGAACCAAGAAACTATTAAAAATAAGTACCCACTTCCATACATTGACGACCTCTTTGATCAACTTCATATTGCTAAAGTCTTCTCTGAAATTGATTTTCGTTCTAGATATCACCAATATAAGGTCAAAGATTCTGATGCTCCTAAAACTACATTTCAAATTCATTATGGGAATCACGAATTTCTAGTGATGCCATTTGGGTTAACCAACACACCTAGTGTATTCATGAATCTTATGAATAAGGCATGCCAACCATATCTTGATGAGTTTGTGTTTTATTGATGACATTTTGATCTATTCTGATTCTATGGAGAAACATCATGAGTAGATGAAGGCAATTATGGAGTCCTTTGAGCTCAGAAGTTCTATGGGAAACTATCAAAATGTGAGTTTTGGATGGATAAAGTCATGTTCCTTGGTCATGTCATTAATGGTGGGAATATATTTTCCGACCTTACAAAGTTATTAGTTGTTCTTGACAGGAAACCTCATCAAAACCCTTCTGAAACATAGAGTTTCTTGGGCCTTTCCGGATATTACTGTCATTTCATCCCTAATTTCTCCAAATTTGTCTTTCCTCTTGATAAGCTTACTTGGAAGGATGAGCATTTATATGGTCAGTTGCTTGTGAGTCCGGTTTCTAGAATCTAAAGTAGAAATTACATCATCACTTATTCTGACCTTACCCTGTGGCAGTGAAGGGTTTGAGATCTACGCTGATGCTTTGAGGAATGGATTAGGCTGTGTTCTGGAGCAGGATAAGAAGCTAGTGGATTTTGCATCTCATCAGCTAAAACCCAATGAACTTAAATATCCCAGACATGATTTGGAATTGACTGCAATAATACATGCTCTAAAAATCAGGAGACACTACCTATACGGGTAAAATTTTTAATATCTTCACTGACAACAAAAGCTTGAAGTATATCATCACCCAGAAAGACATGAACCTCTATCAACGTCGACAGATCGATTATCTAAAAGACTACAATTTCACTATTGATGCCCTTAGTATAGAGAGGGAAGTATGTGCATCTCTATTTGTTCTTGAATGCAAGAACATGGATGATCTAATGGATAAGAAGACGTGGTTTATGCATGATAGTTTCCATTTCAACAATATCCCTATCATCATTGGGCTGCATTCTAAACTTCTTGAGGAAAAAAGGCTAATCATGGTCATGAAGAGCTCTCTTATATCCTACTAAATCTCAAATACACTTGTATGTGCGTCTTGATGGTGATCTTTGCTATAAAAACCATATGTGGGTACCTGAGTAGTCAGTTGTAAAGACAAATATTCTCAGTTAAGCATGTAGTTCTAAGTACACAGTTCATCCAGGAATAACCAAATTATACAAGGACCTACAATGACTCTTCTGTTGGCAGAGCATGAAACGTGATATTTCTTAATTCGTGCCTAGATGAATGACATGACATAGAATCAAGGAAGAGCACCAGAGACAAGGCGGCCTACTATAAACCCTTGAAATCTCAGAATAGAAATGGGAACACATCACCTTGGATTTTGGGGTGGGTTTACCTAGGATCAGGAAGAGATACAATACAACATGGGTTATAGTGGATCAACTCACCAAATCATCTCACTTCCTACCTATGAAGACAACAACTCATGTGCATGGGCTTGTTGGCCTCTTTATATGAGATAATGTACGTCTACATAGAGTCCTAGCATCCATTGTTTTTAACAGGGATCCAAAGTTCACTTATAAGTTGTGGAAACAGGTTCAAGAACAACTTGGTACAAAACTTAACTTTAGCACAACATACCATCCATAGATTGAGGGACAGTTAGAGCATATAGTGTACATTTTAGAGGATCTTCTCCAAGCTTATATGCTTGATTGGGAAGGCTTGTGGGATCATTATTTGCCTTTAGCTAAGTTTACATATAATATAGCTATCGGGTGAGTTTTGGGATGCCTCCATATGAAGCCCTTTATGGCATACCATACAAATATCTGCTAAACTGGGATGATGTCAGGGAATACACCTTGATGAAATATGAGGAGATATAGCTCTATACAGACAAGGTTTCACTGCTAAGGTAGAGGAAGTCGGCAAGGACGGGAAGAAGTCTTATGAAGATGTTCACAGATAAGAATGTCAGTTCAAAGAGGGTGACCATGTTTTCTTGAAGATCAGGCCCATCTGAGCCTTTTCCAAGAATAAGGGTAAGCTCAAGCCTTGCCTTGTCGGACCTTTGAAATCTTTGAAAGGATCAATGAATGTGTGTACCATCTTTCTCTTCTGCCTCAGTACATCGCAATGTATAATGTGTTTCATGTTTCTAATCTAAACCCTTATGTCAAAGATCCTAGTCACATCCTGAATCATGAGCATTTAGAACTAAAAGATGATCTATCTTATGTCGAGTCCGCAATCAAGATTATTGATTCAAAGACAAATGATCTTCACAGTAATTGGTTAATTGATATGGTGAAAGTTCTATGGAGTCACCATGATCAATCTGACGCTACCTGGAGCTCAAGTCTCAAACTGAGCAGAAATATCCACATCTCTTTCAAGTTTCTTGAATTTTGAGGATAAAATTCTTAAAAGGAGGGGCAAATGTGATAAAGTGAGTTTTATATTAGTATTTTCTCTCTCTTACAAATTTAATAATATAAATAAGTTCTCAAATTGATTGCCTAAAATACCCTCAATCACCCCCTCTACTATCTTGACATGTGGATGCACGCAATTTTAATGTAATACAAACCATAATTGCATACAAAGGTGATTCGGACGTATTACAAACCTAGTCAAAATTATAGTAGTCAACAAACAAATTCAAAGTTCATTTTTCTATCATAGTTACAAGACTATATCACAAACCTTCACCCAATATTTCATAGCGACTGGACATACCAATTGGAAGATATAGGCATTTAATTTTACAAGCATAAATGTCATTCATTAAGGGTCCTAGACTTGAGTAATTAAATACCTAGGTGTGATAAATAAATGTCACACTATACCCTGTTAGCTAGCCGCGGAGGGCTAATAGCTTTGCCCTAATAGATTCTTTGGTATTTCTATAACTTTTCAGTTACCTTGATGTTTTTGACTTCATGTTACCCTTCCCTTAAGTGCTGCAATTTTTTGAAAGTTTGTTGTGACTTTCTAAGAAATTTCTACTTCTTCTTTACGTAACATAGATGCCAGGTAGTACCAACTAACATTTCCATCTAGTATTTAGTGGTCCATACACCATATACCAAGACTACTGACTCGTCTTAGCAAGACGCTCCCTTATTTGCGGCCTTTGATGCTTATTCTTTACACATTTGTTTGGTAGGTCCAATGTAGCTCTCCACCGGCAAGAAAGTTGCATAAAAATATTGTTATCACGGTAGTCTCTAATTCATTGTGGAATTTTTTTATATTATTTTTTGACAATGCAAGATTCTCATATATTTGTATACATTGAGAGTGAGCCTTGTCTCCACAAAAAAAAAATACATGTGCCTCATATCTGACATGGATGCAGCTCAATTAGGCTCTTTTAAGCAAGCTTCCATCACAAATTTTTTTATCCTTGCCGATTCAGCTAGACTCTCAATTCTTGCGTGGATATTTGTTCAAAGAATGTAAGTGGAAGAATTATCTAGTTCCAGCAAAAGGACGGAACTAGTCACTAATTATCCAATCTCAAAGTTCCATTTATCGGGCATATCCTAAGCAGAGTCCTTCAAACAGTAGCATCCAACTCAAAAAGTGTCATTAATAAGCTTCAAAGATTTGTCTACATAGCCTGATCTACATATTAAATCCACCATGCATGTCGTAGATCTTCAATGTCATTGTCGACGTGCATTGCATTCCGTTCTTAGATAACGTGGCAGCTATAATCAAGATGGGTAGCACCAACAATTATGATCATCGTAAGGGCTATTTACACAATGAAAACCCGACCTGCCTTATTCCTCTACCAGAAATATACAAGAATTCCATTTCACGGACCAACAACAGAGACGAGGTATATGCTACACAACAATATACATGATTGTACTATTTTTTAGTCTTTTTTCCTAACACTTATAGCGTTGGTTTTTCTCCATTTGGATCTAGTATGCCAATCTTCACCACGCTAAGCTTGTCGAGGTCAATGAACATCAGAAATGGGTCAAAGAAACCAGTGAATATCTTAGTTGTCCAGGTGATGGAACACAATTCAAGCATGGACCACTTCACTGTGTGGACTTCATCTATGTGGTAAACATTCTCAGTTTTATATATATAACATAGTTGGATGGGTTGACTAATTAGCACTTTACTAACAATTTGATGCATTGCTCATTTCCTTTGTAAATAATCATTTTCCAGTTGTTTTTGTATAATTTATTTTTAACTATTGTAATATTTTTCCTAGCCTTTACTTACCATGATCTTGTTATCATACTCCATTGCTTTAGGGCAACCATTACAATTGATTTAAGGGCACATGCTATAGAGAAATTTTAAGACTACAAAAAGCTATGGAAGGTGGAAAAGTTCAGAAAATAATAGTAAAATTGATACAAAATAAATTTTAACATGCTGAAATGTTGTTGGTAATAATTTATTCATTACTTTCTTAACAATTGTAACATCAATCTGCTTCACAACAATTGAACGAGCCATCTTTCTAACTGAAGTTGATCTTGGCAACCAAAAGAATACTCGACACCATAAGTGAGATGATATGAGAAGACAAACATGGTAAGATCAAGCACAATGGGAAGCCAAAGTGGAGAAAAAAAATAACAAACTATTGATGGACACATATGGTGTAGACAAAGATGCATAACCTGGATAGCGTTTCCTAATTGTGATTTACTTGTACCTTTGTAAATCATACCTACATGGGGAATGTAGATGTGTTTTTCTTGTTTCTTGCTAATCTTGTTGTAAAACCAATGATTGAAATATAGTTACTCATTTATTAGTATTCAAGTTGTGCATTTATTGGGAAACTTCTGTTATTAGGTGAGTCATACTTTATAGTTTATGGTACTTGTGGTTGATGTTGTTATTAGTCTAACAAAAAAGTTAAGCATGTTCTCTCAAGAACTCTTACATAGGGGGGAAGATTTCTACAAACCTATGCTGATTGGTTGTTTTCTCCACGCTTTACATTGTGCACGACTTTTGAATTTCGTCCAAAATTTTTCATGCTTTTTAGAGTAGAAATCCTTTTGGGGTCAAGAAAAAGAACAAAGTTTAAAAATTAATTTTCTACAAAAATAAGTGTGTATATTTAGATTTCACACAATAAGTGGAGAAATAAATGCGTGGATGATTTCTACACTCTCTTTTTTCCACACTTTTTCAGATATTTAGTTTTCCAATGTTGAAGTGTGAAAATTTTATTTTTGTGCGTGGAAAAATGCTATTATTTTTGTATTAACAACTTTACAAGAAGTATTTATCATAGACAAGCAATGTTGTAAGATATGTATGATATTAATTATTAATAAGTAAAATTTATGAGAAAATATAGATATAAATTCATTAAGCCAAGAAAACAATATACAAAAATATGTGAAAATTGCTCACAAATAGTACAACACGTAAAATATGTATTATAGTACCCATAAATAAAGTCACTCATAAAAGGTAGTATGCATACAGATTGTATAATAATATACTTTTTATACATAACTTCTCAAAAGCTATGCATAAATAAATAACACATTATACAAAATTAGTATCATGATACTCGTAAATGAACTAAAATCATAATAAAGGTATAAACAAATCCTTATATAATAATAGCAATAATAATAATAATAATAATATTAATAGTAATAGTAATAGTAATAATAGTAATAATGGTAATATCCTTACAAAAGGTGCTTCCAAAAAAATAACCTAATACACAAAATTTGCATGCTAATACCCATAAGTAAATAGTTTTCATAATAAAAGTCAAACAATAATGACATAATGCATAAACTTATACAAAAAGTAACCATAAATAAATAATATAGTTTGTATAATATGTATGGTAATCCCTAAAAATGAATAATATGGTAATAGAAAAACAATATATATATATGCACACAATGATAACATGCAAATTTTACTAAAACTATTTATCAATAAATAAAATAATACCTGATATATGTCAGATAGTACCCATAACTACATTATAGTCACAAAGATATTGGAAAATATAAATAAAATAATAATATTAATAATAATTATAACAATTATATTAGTACCTACTACTTATATAACTTTACTAAAATATTGGTAACTTAATTATATAATGCAAACATGTATCTAAGACAGGACCTATATATAAATAATACTCATAATAAATAAAAGTACACACAAGAACCCATAATGAAAATAATAATATACAAAATTTTACAAAAGTACTCACAAATAAATAGTACAAGAGAAGAAAAAAAGGGTGATGGTAATTATAAATAAATAATATTCATAATAAAAAAACATTACTCACAGATTCATTAAGCATAATAATAAATTAACTGTAGATAATGTACTAAAGAGATATAATACATAACTATATAATAGACAAATTTAAAAGACATATTTGTAAATAAATAATTCAACACACTATGTGATAGTACTCATGAAGTTAATAATACTCATAATAGACAATAATACATCTTTTTTTATATAAAAGTGATTATAATATATATAATTTTATAAGGAGTACTCATAAAATAATACGAACTTAATAAAAATATAATAATATAATTTAACAATGCTACAAACATAAATATAAATTAATTAATTAAATAAAATGTTCATAAATAAATAAGAGAAAATCCCATTTCTTAAAAGAACATAATATATAATCAAAATTAATGTATCATGTAGTGTTTCAAATAACTGAGTGATGCTTCGGGTTCAAAGGAAAGGATAGGATGTGGAGAGGGGGCAATCCTTCCAGATTTCAGAGCATGACGATCAAATTCCTTCATTATTCAAGGTGGTGGGGTCATGATTGGGATGGAGTCTTAGGGCCAAAATTAAGGAGTTTTGTTTATAGGTTGATTGAAGGGTACCCCAATGGAGCATAACATGCAACACTCAAACATAAGACATCTAGTACTACAAGAATGTGATCCTCTATACTTGGGGATCCATCTAAAAGTCTTTGATTGATAACATGGGAGACACCCTAGACAACGAAATCTCTTACATTAGCTAACATGAAGGTTGATGTCATGAAGGTAGGAGATTAACAATTTCTGTCTTTGAACTAAGCTAACCCTAATGCTAATGTAGTGACAATCACTCTACACAAGTTATAGAGCCATGATGCAATGTCGTGTATAGAGAAAACACTATTGGTAGTAGGGCCAATATGATTTACTTTCTAGCGTACGAGAACTTTATATTTCACTTAACCAAATAAGACATTAATGTGTAAAAGATCCATGGTGCCCCATTGTTAATAATCAAAGAGAGTAAATTTTGTGAACTAATGAAACCTTGATGTTTCTTAGTCACATTTATGTTTATGTGGAGAGATATTGGGTACATGGAACTAGAGGATTGAATTTGAATAATGTGAATGACAAATGGAAATTACTTCTTGATAGTTATAGATAACATTTTTTCTTGATACAACTATCGGGGTAAGATGACTACATCAATTCTCTAGAGGGATATCCTTGGTCTAAGATGTGGTCATACTTAGCTTCCCAACATTGTGACCATTACATCTTTCCATAAAATGAGAACTCACATTCAATCATGGCCTAGGTGAGAATTACTAATTTACAAATTTTTCTATACCAGCACATGTTCTTGGAGGAGGTGGCGGATTTTGTTGGATCTAATATTGCTAATGTCGATACTAACATGAGCTTGAAGGCAAGGGGAAATTTTCTAGGATTATTGTCAATTTGAATACCAACAAGCCATTGGTCCCAGACTTAATCATACATGTTGATTAATACAACATCATATATAAGAATATCCCATGCTTATGCATGTATTTTGAGATTGGTAGGGTACATTGATGCTCGTTGTAAATTTTGGAAGGGAAGTGTTGGTGCGTCTTCTAGAGGTGCTACACACTAGCCGATTTGACTTGGCTAGATGTGCCCCACGAGATCGGAACACATATATGGGATTCACTTTTGAAATTTATATTGGCCCTAACCAAGTCGATCACAAAAACTAAATAAGTTGCCCGCAAGCGCACAGGGTACGGTTGTAGTATAGGTGATTGGCAAGAATAGGGGTCGATCCTCAGGGATAGAGGGGGCACTAGAGCTAGGCTAGTGTTTGCTATGTTCCTAGTGAGGAGATTGGGGTTTAAGGGTTTTTAAAGGGTTTGTTTGTTGATTACACTAAATGAACAAGCAAGAAAGGAGGAATTAAACCTAAGTTATCTTGAACAAGCAAATTTAGAAAACTAGGTTAACAAACTAGCTAAGCAAGAGCAAGAGGAACTACACTAATCTAGAAAGGTAAGAAGAAATTTAGAACTAAATTAATCACTAGAGAGAGCAAGAGCCTAAGTTAACACTAAAGAGAAAAACTAAGCAATTAACTAGATTAAGCAAAAGAGACTAAACTAGACTAGCATGAACAAGCAAGAAAAGCAAGTTAGGTTTTAAGAAAGATGATTAAGGTAGGTGGGTCATTTGGGGGATGTAACTTTGATACTAGTTGGGGGAGGTTATTAGACAATTATGGTTCTCACATTACATCTAGATTACCAAACCACAATAAGACTAATGCTATTAGAATGTACCCTATACTACTAGTAAAAGACTAGGGTTAGGTGTAATTCTAATAGGATTAGCCAAATCTAGGTTTCTAGGATAAGTGTTATTGAACAATTGAGGGTTGAGGGTAGAGATGGGAGTAGAGATGAGGATATTTTACCTCATGCTACTAGCCATTCTAGCCTTTAGAAGAACCTAGGAAATCACATCAATCCCACTTATACTAGTAACTTAGGTCTCATACCAAGTAGTAGGAGAGGGGCTAACCATGTAGGAACAAAGGAGACTAGATAGGGATCCCCTATTGGGACCTAGGAATCACACCTAAGATTGCCACATGCATCCCAATTCTCCTAGAAATATGGTATCATCAAGCACCACCAAACAAGCAATTAATAGCAAAAAGTATAAATCACAAGCATGGAAATGGGATAAGAGACACATGCATGGAGCAATCATCATAGATAAAAATGAGTTCATTACAAGCCAAATTTCCCCCAACATGGTATCAAAGTCACATTTTATCCCCAAGCAGCTGCCCACCACTAGGGGCTTAGCTACACATAGTCAAAGAAATGGCAAACGAATTGGGAAGAAGGGGAAGAAACTCCATGGATCTCGGGGAAGTAGCCTTCTTCTTCACCTCCTTGCTACTGGGGACATCCTCTCTCCTCCAAGGGTGCAGGTGAGCATGAAGATATGGAGCATTATGGATGAAAGCCTAGAAAACTAGGTCTCCAAGGTGAAATGGAGGTGGAAATGGTGGATGGAGAGCACAAATGCAAAGGAAATGTACTAAATTCTCAAGGAGGAGTGATGGAGGCTAGGAGCATCTATAGAGGAAGCTTACCTAGTGTTGTGGCTGCCACCCATGTATATATAGGTGTGGTGGAAGTACATGGGTAAGTAGGGGTATTGTGGGAAAATCAGTGTAAAAAAGGTTAGGTTTTAGGTGGCAACACGACCTTGGTGGGTGGAGGTGAGAATGGTCGTGGTGGAGGAGAATGACCATTCTGGTGAAGTGTGAAATCACAGGTTGGATGGGTGAAATGAAGGTTGGTAGTACAATTGTGTTGGGCAACACGGCCGTGGCGGGGGCTAGGTAGCATGGCCGTATTGGGCAGCACGGCCGTGGTGGTGGAGTTGTGAGGAGGTCGTTCCCCAGAGCACGCATGTTCTATTCTTTAGCTAGAAAGGTCGTGTTGGGTAGCACGGCTGTGGTGGAGGCTTCATGGCACGGTCGTGCTGGGTAGCATGACCGTGGTGGATGATTTACTGAAACTTCAAGATTTTTCAATTCAACATGTTACTTTGTGCAATTACCAGCATGGTCGTTCCTTGGCACCACGGCTGTGATAGGGTCTTCAAGGGCTCAAATAGCCTCAAACTTCATTATCTATGGACTTCTTTTCTCAATGTCGAATCTTGGCCATTGGGGTAGGTTGAGGAAGCTCTTGGGGCCCTTCTTTGGACTGTTCCATGAGTTGAGGAACCCTAGGACTCCTTCCTTCTCTCTTGTCCATCCAAAGTATGGTCCAAGTACATGAAAATAATGCAAAGAGCGTTTATAAGTGCATTTAATAGTAAAACACATATTAGGGGAAATTAACTTGCAATCTACTTTGTTTAGATGTGATAAAAGTACAAAAAGGCACAAGATGGAGCCCTAAAATAGGGCTACATCACCACCCCAAACTTTAAACATGCTTGTCCTCAAGTATGATCCAACTCAATCTCTCTTTTCAGGTTCTTTTCAACAAAAATGAATGACAAATGCATAGCGACAGATAATTATTGAGTACATGGTCTTGGGAGCGACTAAGTGCATGTGCTTCACCTCTCTCCTCTCCTCTTTTGCAAACCATTCATGAACTTAGCACTGAGCATACAAACTTCAAAGATAAAGCATAGAAACACAAGTTGTCCATATGTCCTTCATGTCATTCTGGGTAAACTATTTCATGTTGCTGTTAATCAAAGATGACTACGATTATTGTTTCTGTTTCATGCATTCACTCTTATGCTTCAAACCACACTAGATGACCCACTTGGCTATAGAAAGGTAAGGTGAGCTAGATTTGATGTTTTCTTGCTTTTTGGTGTGAAAGAGGAAGAAAGGATTGTGGTAAGATTTTGGAGTGCTTTTACACACTCATCTTTTCTTTATTTGAATGCTCTTAAATAGGAGCATCCATTTATTTTATTTTTTCTTTTCTTTTTCTTTTCCCTTGGTGTAGATAGGGCATATGGTGGATAGAGTGAAATAGGGGGTTGAGATGTGGCCACCCCAAACTTTTGGGGGTGGCCACGGCTGCTATGTGCACTTTGGCATCTTTTCATGAGGTGGAGAGGTATGAAGGTGGTGAAAGAATGGTCGGATCAAAGAGGGGTCATTAGTATAGTTTCCCACATAAGACTTCCTGCATGAAAGCTAAACCAACATTTCACCAAATGATATCACACCACATGATAGAACAACATGACATTCACATTTCTACCAAGTGATTCCATAGGCTTTACGCGCTTGTAGCTTGCTCAATTCATGATGCAACCAAAGCATTCACAAACTTAAGAGAGGTGGTGTGCATGTAAAAAGTCAAAAAACAAGACCATATGGCAATAAGATCTAAGAAAGTGGCATGTATTTGTCAAAGGATTAAAAACATTTCATTTCAAATAGTGGAGATTAAGTCAAAACATACTTTTAGGGAAAGAACATTCAAGTTTGGGCAAAATTGGCCAAAATGGTGCCAATTTTCATTAAATCACATCTAAACGTACTTTAGGGAAATTTAAAACATAAAGCAGCAAATCCTAGTTAAAATGCACAAGAAATTACCAAAAACTACATGAGAATGCAATGCATGATATGGAATAGCCAAACGAGCAATTTTTTTGAAAAAAAAAAACACAAAAATGCATGAAATTAAACTACATGTATGCATGAATGCAAGCAAAAGAAAATCTACAGTAGGTGGATTAAAAATCAAACAAACAACGATCAAGTGGAACATGGAATTGTCAAAATAAGCTGAAACTGAGGGCTTACCGCCCTACCATCCCAAACTTTTGAACCATGCTATCCTCAGCATGAAACTAAAGCTTAGGGATGATAGGGTAGAAGTCATGGCTCTGGTGGTGTGTGGTCCTACGGTGGGCCAGACTGTGGAGGAGGTTGCTGGTAGTAATGGCCCCAGTAGTCTGCATGTGGAGGCGGGTATGTCTCCTGGTAAACAAAAATTGATCCCCATAAATCCTCCCCCCATTAGGGGTTTCTCTATGTCTGTGCATGCTGGTAGTGGTACATGTGGTTGATTTGATGATGCATCTATTGCTGATCCAATCACATGTCTTGTTGTATCTTCTGAATTCCGTCCAATTGTGCATGAATAGATGACATGTCATATGCATTTGTCGGAGGTGGTTACGCATCAAAATCTTTCATTATCAGTCTATTGCGGCATGGTTTCTCAAGTGAACGTTGCTACTCTGGCACATTTGTCTCTCCTCTTCTTCGAGTAAGGCTACACTTGGTGCTCTGTACCCCTCTCTAGGGTTTGTTTCCTCATAGCATGATAACAATTCTAAAAAGTCATGTGTAGGCCCACATCCCTGAGAAGAAGTCTGGTGTGGTATGGGAGTTCCAGGTTGACACTAGGATAGCTAGGGTTTAGAACATAGACAATTTTGTTATCTTTGAGGGATATCATTTGGGACCTCGCAAGATAGTTTAGATCCACATATTTGTTTCCATATACCTTGGTAAGTCCCTCTAGAGTGCATCCCACTGCCCTTGCCAAAGTGGTGACAATCCCTCCCATGATGAATGGCTTTTTACTCTTGGATGGGATTGTCCTCAAGTGATCAATCACCATGGCACTAATGTTCACAAATCCCTCACTTACAATTGTGGCCATAACAAATAAGTCTTTCTAAGAACTAGATCATTGATTATCATAGCGGCCAAAAAGGTGTTTGCTAGGACCTCTTACAAGTATCTTAAGAAAGGGTTGTAGATCTTGCTTGTTTTGGATTTCCCTACAGCAAAGGTAGATTGGCCCATGATCATCTTCCACATCTTGGAGTAATCTACTCTACTGCTCTTGTCAAATCTTCCCTCGTCGAATTTCTTTGCCATTTCTAGATTGGGGGCAAAGATTGCATTGATCTGAGAAGCTTTAAGAACGTGTGTTGAGTAGTTTAACTTGAACCTAATTGCATCCTCCCCTTTATACTATACCTTCTCTAAGGTTGCGAAGAACTCATGAGTGATCTCCAAGTATGTTTCTTCAGCCTTAGTTAACATCTTGTACAGTCCACATCGTCGTAAATGACTGTCAAACACGAAATTGACTGCTATGGCTTGCATTGTCGGCAAACATGCATATCTAATGGGAATCACCCTCTTTGTCATGCACTCAGTGTGGAGAGGTTTCATTTCCACCTTTCTTGCTATTCCCCTGCCATATGTGGTTCCTTCTGGTTGCTTTCCAACCCAAGTCAATTTGTCCTCCTCTAGCCTTGACACGATGTCCACCGGTTCGTCCTCCAATTCCTCGCTCTTGGTGTCATCTACCTCTTCTTCTTCATAGGTGTGTGACCCCAAACTTGTGTCCAAGTTCAAGGGAACTCTCTCATGGCTTCCACTAGCTCAGGCCGATGACGTGGAATGCCTCACTGGAGCTAGTCGTGGCGGCAAGTGTGAGGTAGACGCCTCATTAGTTTTCTTGGTTCTTCGCTCACGAGTCAGTGCATTGACTTCAATAGAATCTACAATGTTCTCCAGCTCTTCTTCTTCTTCCTCCTCCTCTTCCTCGGGGTTGTTGTAGCTTGGATCCGAGGTGTGATTGCTCAGGGAAGAGTGGAGTCGGGAGGTGCTCATCGCCACTGCTCATCCAAAGGAGCATGAGATGGAGTTGGACGAAGAGGTGGCACTGTCAGACTGTTGTGAACTGGGTACCCGTTTGGATCGTCTTTTGCTACCAGTGAGGATGTTTGTAGTCTTCTCTACCACCCTCTTGAGGTCCTTTCCCATGCTCTTTTTTCTTGAAAGGCTCTTTGGTGAAAAATCGAGCTAGAACTGGAAAAAAACAACTTCAGGCTGTAGGGGCGGAATTTGATTGTAGGTGGAGGAATCGATGGTGATGGATGGTGGAAATCAAAGCTAGAGGTTAGGAAAAGTGATTAGGGGCCAAAGGAAACTCAAATCCAAAGTTTGGGAGTAAGAGGAGGCCATTTGGGGGTGTTGGGAACTCGCCCTAGCCGCCTGGAGTCGCGGAACGACCTTGATCAGATGTAAAAATGAATTCGCTGTTGTGGTGGGTCAGGTTGAATCGTGCAACTTAAGTGGCTTTTTTGTGCCAGTGCGGCCATGCCGGCGGGGAGCTGGCACGACCGTTCTGGTCAGCACGGCTGTGTTTCCAGCTGCCAAATTCTTGAAACAACCTATTGTTTTTAAGTTAACCAACACAATCGTTCTGCACCAGCACGGCCGTGTTGGATGGATGCCAGCATGGCCGTTCTGGTAAAAATGGTTGTTCTGCCCTCTGTCAGTTCAAAAACTCTAGATTTCATCAAATCTTTTAGGAACTCATCATCTAATCCACTTGAATGATATTTGTTGTTGTTATATCCACCACTTTGATTGACCGTGCCTCAATTCTCAACTTTATCATGTTTGACCTGTCATTTCATCAAAACTAAAGACAAAAACTATCAAGCACAAGTGTGTGTGTGTTTTGTGTAAAATAAAACAAAAGTATCAAAAAGTAAGGTCCGAGAATCTCAAACCACGTGAGTTGCCTCCCACTAGTGCTAAGTTTTATGCCTTCAGTCGGACTTATTGATTATTTACTTCTTTCACTTCTTTGGGATCCTCAAGGCATCCTTGTAGTATATTTCTTTCTCATCCGCTTCTAAGCACATTTCTTCGTCGAATTTTTGTTCTTCTACAAGCATAACAATATCAAAACTTTGATTGGCCTTGTTCGGGCCTACTTCAACAACTGGTTTCAATCTTTGTCCATTGACAGCAAACTCTTTCGCATCTTGTTTCTCACATATCACAACAACTCTAAATGGGTACACTTTCTTGATAAGGATCTTCCCATCTAGACTGGATTTTTCTGGGAAAGAACTTCATTCTTGAATTGTACATCCATACCCACTTGTCATGCTCAAACTCCTTCTTTTTTATCATCTTATCATGAAGGAACTTAGTTCTCTCCTTATAGCTCTTGGACATGTCATGCGCCTTGTGGCATCCAACTCACAAAACAAGAATTACTTAAGAGGAAACGAATCATTTGTAGTAGATTACCAAAAGCACTTAAAATTAAAATGTTTTGCAAAGAGATCCACACATAGGAAATATTTTTCATCAAGAACCAAGGTATAACATTTACATCCTGGTTCATAAGTACATAACTTGTACCATCTCTCCTCAAGGATTACATACAACAGTTGCCCTATTAACATTATATATAGACAACATCAAAACCTCGAGACATCAAACCAAAATCTCAGATTGATTCATTAAAAACACTATCTACAGACTCCGAGGACCTGAGAGTACAGAGACGACACATAGGACTTTCTATACAAAGCTTGGCAGCCAGTGCCTCCACCTGAGTTATCACTATTGTCCTTGTTGTTACTGCTGCTACTTTTCCCTTACTATAGGGTTCCTTCTTCTTCTCTTGTGTTTACCTAAAAAGTTGGATCCCACGGGGGTGAGAAAATTGTAAATTGCCCTAGCGGGAGATATAACTCTCTTCCAAAAACATCATTATTGCAATTTATTAAATTAAAACTGAGTAGAGGAATCTTATATATTTAACAGCAGATAAATCGTTGTATGAACAAAATCAAGTAATCTCTTTTCCTAAGGAGAACATTGCATCTACTCATGGTAGAGTTGTAAATCATCTATCCACCTTGCAAGGAATGTAAAGAGACATAATTCACATCTATCAACTAAAGATGCATAAAAGAAATGTAACATCAACCAATGAATTTCCGTATTCACTCCCTAAGCAAACATGCTATACGGTTGATTATATTTTACAATCACACTTATGCCCTGAGGAGATGGGGTATATCGCTCATTCTCCAACCGACCACTACGAAGTTGAAATCGGTACCATACATAGGTCAATGGAAGAGCCGGATTTCCATGACCTCCCACATCTCGGTCAGCGCGGGACAACAAGCAGGACTTATGTTAACTGCTCAATATAGCTTTCCAGGGTATACTGGCAACTTTTCTATAGAGTTACAACATCAACTGCACTCTCATCGACAATCGAGAGATTTAATGTTTATCTACATCGACCCGACATTAAGTATTATTGGGATATGTGTACGACATCTATCCAATCATCAGGAGATTTTTTATACATCCATCTCGACACATATAATGAAGGATTGAGGTGTTTAATGTTTACCTTCCATCAATCTCCTCATCAGGACGTAAGGATATGTTCGCCCATTAACCCCCACATATTCAAAAATATGCATTCCGGGTTTTTGCCACAGAGCAACCCGTTTCACCATCACCTATTATTGACGATGATGGATATATGGCCAGGGCTCTACATGATATGATTTCACTTGATTTATTAGGTACATTATCATATTCTTTTAGCATCAGTCAAGTTCTCAAACATAACTTATTATGACAAATGTTACAAAGAACCATGTACTGTTTCATCAATCACTTCTCAGTCTTTATAAGACATTGAGATCTCAGTCCCTCATTTAAATACTGGGAATTCTCATCCCTCCACCACATTATTACCATGCTTATCAAATTTGGGTATTTAAATCCTAAGTTCATTACTGAACATGCATTGTTACCACTTATTAGGTAACTATTACCTCTAGGTCCTCTTTCCAAGGTATACATGATACATTTTTACACAAGCATCACACATGGCTCACAAGTCCCATTAAGTGTCTTATCACCTTTCACTAGGCAACAACTTACTCATATGACTCATAAATTCCATGTACATTTTGTTACTTTTACTAAGCAACAACAACATTAAGACATACAAGGCCAATCAACATTGTCATTATATAAAAGTCATAGCTCAAATCTAGCTAGGATCATCATCTCATGATGTCTGCATGATTAATAGACATGATGACAGTCATAAAAGTCACTTATCACATCATGTGATACATTAGTAACACCACCATTCCTTTATCAGTATTAGGGTTTACTATCAAATAGGATTTTCCATTCCATTACCAAATTTAGGGTTTGGATCTCCCATTTCTCATTAGTTAGGGTTTCATGTTTACATCATTAGTTCAATCCCAATATATTGCTCCACCCCTCTAGGAGCATTCAAAACTATCATAAGTATTTACTCATGATCATTACTTTCATCATATATAATATATGAATATCAATTCAAGGTATGAGTTCACCTCTCAACCTTATCATGGGATGTTTATATCATACCCATTATCTTGGCTTAACCCCTTTCTCATAGTGTTTAGCCAACACTTATCAAAGTGCATTAAATCCATTACATCTTCACTGTAATAATTAACGTAACACACACTTCTTGTGTTTCTTATCCAAGTATGTTGGATTAAGATGCATCAAGGTATATCAACCCTAAAATGCTAAATGTGATATCTATCATGTCTTGATGTATCACTTTTCTCCTCATTTCCATCTTACTTAGGTTAATCAATAAACCTTGTATTAAGGTATTTCCCTCTTAATACGTTTAACCACTCACCTATCACTTTCATTATTTAGTGCATACATTACACATTAGATTTGTCCAACTATCTTTAATGATATGTACTTATCTTAATGGTTTAGCATTGTTGATATAGAATAAATTATTATCGACCACTTTATGTATTTCAACTCTTAGGATGTTATCCACATCATTATTTAGTGTTGCATACATCATTCCTAAGAATTTCATGTTCTCATCTTTGTAAGGTATATAGGGTTGTTACACATGCATGGAGTTAGATATATAATGATCTAGGCATCATCTAGTCCCTTATATCCTATTCATTAGAGTATCAATATTACCATTCATATGGTTTATCAATTTCACCCTTCATGGTGTAACATTCTCATCTTACTTGATTATGTCAGCCACACTCTACTTTAGTGTATTTGTCATTATAACCTCATTAGGGTTTCATATATCATTACGTGGCATCACCTCGGATTTAAATTTCACATCACATCATTACATCAGGGTTCCACATAACATTATTCTAATTTAGGGTTTCACATGGCATTACCCTAGATTAGGATTTCCCATGGCATCACCCTCAACTAGGGTTTCACATGGAATCATCCTCAATCAAGGTTTCACATGGAATCATCCTAAATTAGGGTTTCACATGGCATCACCCTCAATTATGGTTTCACATGGAATCACCCTCAATTAGGATTTCCACTTTAATTACCCACAATTAGGGTTTACTATTCGTCGCAATTAGGATTCCTATTCAAGTATCCATAATCAGGGTTTATTATTCATCCCAATTTAGGGTTTTACATCACATTACCATAAATTAGGTTTACACATATCATCACCCTGGATTAGGGTTACATCCTTACCCTAGATTAGGGTTTCACTCAAAATTGCCCTGAATTAGGGTTAGGGTTCAATAACCTTGTCAATTAGGGTTTATGCTCATGATTAGGGTTTTATGATCTCTTTGCTAAGGATCATACCCTTAATCACCACATGAATCATACTCATGTATGAATTCCATTCTATCATCTTCTCAACTTGATTAGGTTATATCAACCCTTCAATCAAGTACATACAGCTATGACTCACATAGTGTACTAAGTTAATGTTCTTATAAGCAAATAGGGTTTATCTTTATTAAGGTATTAATCAATAAGGTACTTTTAGGGATTCAACCTTTGTACCTCCATTGATTACCATTACTATCAATCATTGGATCATTGGAACAATCATCACCTTCAATTTCCAAATGATTGAATCACAATTAACCTTTATTCGGTTTTGAGATTTCATCACCAAACGGTTTTGAAACTGTTTGATTCCAAATGGTTTTGAGACTATTTGACCCCAAACAGTTTCAAGACAATTTGGACTCAAACGGTCTCTAGACCATTTGGGCCAAATTAGTCTCAAAACCGCAAGGGTTCATTAGGTACATTCATCAATTGGTTGAACATGATTTGCTACATTGAAACCTTCAATCAATTGAGTTATTGAAGTTCAACAATTATTGGCTCTTGGATCTCCAACCCTAAAATCTCAACCATTGGATCACCAAACGGTTTTGAAACCATTTGATCCCAAACAGTTTTGAAATCGTTTGATCCTAAACGGTTTCAAGACCATTTGGGCTCAAACGGACTCAAGACCGTTTGACCCGTAAAGTCTTGAAATCAAATGGATCAATCTATGGAACCTCCATCAAATATATTAGGGTTGAAATTGGTGGATTGTCCATACATTTAATCAATGAATTAGATCCTTTGGATCATCATCCAACAAGTACTAGGGTTCAGACCTCAAACGCTCAACCCATCCAAACGGTCAACACTCTCATGCGGTTTGAGACTCAAATCACCAAATGTTTTACAAACCATTTGGTCTCCAAACGGTTTGGTGAAACCGTTTGGACCAAAAGTCCAAAACTATTTGCAACTCAAATTTGTTGAGATGTGTTCTTGTGATGATGTCATCATCATCAAGCTCAAACCCTATGAAATTTACTGCCATTTCCATGGTAATTCCACCAATCAATCAAAGGAATTGTAAGAAGATCAATTGAACATAAAGGGTTGAGAAATTGAATTCAAAAATAATGAATAAGGGTTCAAGTTATATAAACCGCCTCCAAATGAGCTTCAAATGTGGCATCCAACTCACAAAAAAAGAATTACTTAAGCGGAAGCGAATCATTTGTAGCGGATTTCTGAAAATCACTAAAAATTAAAACCATTTTGCAAATAGATCCACACATAGGAAATCTTTTTCATCAAGAACCAAAGTATAACATTTACATCCCGGTTCAAAAGTACATTTCTTGTACCATCTCTTCTCAAGGATTACTAACATTAACTATCCTCTTAACACTGTACACATGCAGTATAAAAACCTCGAGCATCAAGCCAAAATCTCAGATCGATTCATTAAAAGCACTAAATATTAATTCCGAGGACCTGAGAGTACATAGATGACACATAGGACTTTCTATACAAAACTTGGAAGCCAGTGCCTCCACCTGAGTTATCATTGATGTCCTTGTTGCTGTTACTGCTGCTTTTCCCTTGCTATAGGGTTCCTACTTCTTCTCCTGCATTTGCCTAAAAAGTTGGATCCCACGGGGGTGAGACAATTATAAATTGCCCCAACAGGAGATATAACTCTCCGCCAAAACATTGTTATAGCAGTTTATTATAAAAAACTGAACAAGAGTTCTTATATATTAGCAACAGTATTAATCATTGAATGAACATAGTAAAGTAATCTCCTTTCCTAAGGAGATCATTGCATTTATCCATGGTAGAATCATAATTCATCTATCCACCTTGCAAGGAATGTTAAGAGACAAAATTCACATCTATCAACTAAAGATGCATGAAAGAAATGTAACATCAGCCAATGAATTTCTGTATTCAATCCCTAAGCATACATGCTATACGGCTGATTATATTTTTCAATCACACTTATGCCTTGAGGAGATGAGGTATACCGCTCATTCTCCAACCAAACACTGTGAAGTTAAAATCGGTACCATACATAGGTCAATGGAAGAGCCGGATTCCCATGACCTCCCACATTCCGGTCAGTGCGGGGCCACAAGCAGGACTTATGTCAATTGCTCAATATAGCTTTCCAGGGTATACTGGAAACTTCTCTATAGAGTTACAACGTCAACTAAACTCTCATCGGTAATAGAGAGATTTAATGTTTATCTACATCGACCCGACATTAAGTATTATTGGGAGATGTGTATGACATCTATCCAATCATCGAGAGATTTGTGTTACATCCATCCCGACACATACAATGAAGGATTGATGGGTTTAATGTTTACCTTCCATCAGTCTCCTCATCAGGATGTAAGGATATGTTCGCCCATTATCCCCCACATATTCAAAAATATGCATTCTGGGTTTTTGCCATGGAGCAACCCATTTCACCATCACCTATTACTGACGATGATGGATATATGGCCAGGGCTCTACATGATATGATTTCACTTGATTTATTAGGTACATTATCATATTCTCTTAGCATCAGTCAAGTTCTCAAACATAACTTATTATGACAAATGCTACAAAGAACCATGTACTATTTCATCAATCACTTCTCAGTCTTTATAAGACATTCAGATCTCAGTCCCTCATTTTAATACTGGGAATTCTCATCCCTCCACCACATTATTACCATGCTTATCAAATTTGGGTATTTAAACCCTAAGTTCATTACTGAACATGCATTGTTTCCACTTATTAGGTAACTATTACCTCTAGGTCCTCTTTCCAAGGTATACATGATACTTGTTACACAAGCATCACACATGGCTCACAAGGCCCATTAAGTGTCTTGTCACCTTTCACTAGGCAACAACTTACTCATATGACTCATAAAGTCCATGTACATTTTGTTACTTTTACGAAGCAACAACAACATTAAGGCACACAAGGCCAATCAACATTGTCATTATATAAAAGTCATAGCTCAAATCTGGCTATGATCATCATCTCATGATGTTTGCATGATTAATAGACATGATGAAAGTCATAAAAATCACTTATCACATCATGTGATACAATAGTAACACCACCATTCCTTTATCAGGATTAGGGTTTACTATCAAATAGGATTTTCCATTCCATTACCCAATTTAGGGTTAGGATCTCCCGTTTCTCATTAGTTAGGGTTTCATGTTTACATCATTAGTTCAACCCCAATATATTGCTCCACCCCTCTAGGAGCATTCAAAACTATCATAAGTATTTACTCATGATCATTACATTCATCATATATTATTTATGAATATCAATTCAAGGTATGAGTTCACCTCTCAAACTTACCATGGTATGTTTATATCATTACCCATTATCTTGGCTTAACCCCTTTCTCATAGTGTTTAGCCAAAACTTATCAAAGTGCATTGAATTCATTACATCTTCATTGTAATAAATAACATAACACACACTTCTTGTGTTTCTTATCCAAGTATGTTGGATTAAGATGCATCATGGTATATCAATCCTGAAATGCTAAATGTGATATCTATCATGTCTTGCTGTATCACTTTTCTACTCATTTCCATCTTACTTAGGTTAATCAATAAACCTTGTATTAAGGTATTTCCCTCTTAATACTTTTAACTACTCACGTATCACTTTCATTATTTAGTGCATAGGTTACAAATTAGATTTGTCCAACTATATTTAATGATATGGACTTATCTTAATGGTTTAGCATTGTTAATATAGAATAAACTATTATCAACCACTTTATGTATTTCAACTCTTAGGATGTTATCCACATCATTATTTAGTGTTTCATATATCATTCCTAAGAATTTCATGTTCTCATCTTTGTAAGGTATATAGGGTTGTTACACATGCATGGGGTTAGATATATAATGATATAGGCATCATCTTGTCCCTTATATCCTTATTTATTAGAGTATCAACATTACCATTCAAATGGTTCATCAACTTTACCCTTCATGGATATAACATCCTCATCTTGCTTGATTATATTAACCACACCCTACTTTAGTGTATTGGCTATTATACCATCACTAGGGTTTCACATATCATTACATGGCATCACCCTGGATTTGACTCTCACATCACATCATTCATCAGGGTCCCACATAACATCATTCTAATTCAGGGTTCCACATGTCATTACATGGCATCACCCTAGATTTGAGTCTCACATTACATCATTCATCAGGGTCCCACATAACATCATTCTAATTCGGGGTTTCACATGTCATTACATGGCATCACCCTGGATTTGAGTCTCACATCACATCATTCATCAGGGTTTCTCATAAAACCACCCTAAGTTAGGGTTTCACATAAATTTCACCCCAGAATAGGGTCTACATTCAATAACCCACAATTTGGGTTCACTATTCAATTATCTCTAATTAGGGTTTACCAAACGTCCCAATTTAGGATTTTGCATCACATTACTCTAAATTAGGTTTACACATATCATCACTCTGGATTAGGGTTACATCCTTACCCTGGATTAGGGTTTCACCTAGAATTGCCCTAAATTAGGGTTAGGGTTCAATAACCTTGTCAATTAGGGTTTATGCTCATGATTAGGGTTTCATGATCTCTTTTCTAATGATCATACCCTTAATCACCACATGAATCATACTCATGTATGAATTCCACTCTATCATGTTCTCAACTTGATTAGGTTATATCAACCCTTCCATCAAGTACATACAGCTATGATTGACATAGTGTACTAAATTATTGTTCTTATAAGCAATTAGGGTTTATCCCTTTAATGGTACTAATCATTTAGGTACTTTTAAGGATTTCAAGCTTTGTACCTTCATTTATTACCATCACTATCAATCATTGGATCATTGGAACAATCATCACCTTCAATTTCCAAATGATTGAATCAAAATTGACCTTTATTTGGTTTTGAGGTTTCATCACCAAACGGTTTTGAAACTGTTTGATCTCCAAACGGTTTTGAAACCGTTTGATCTCCAAATGGTTTTGAAACCATTTGAGCCCAAACGGTTTCAAGACCGTTTGGACTCAAACGGTCTCAAGACCGTTTGGGCCAAATCAGTCTCAAAACCGCAAGGGTTCATTAGGTACATTCATCAATTGGTTGAACATAATTTGCTACATTAAAACCTTCAATCGATTGAATTGTTGGAGTGCAACAATTATTGGCCCTTGGATCTTCAATCCTTCAATTACCACCTTTGACCATCCATGCAGTCTTGAGGTACTTGACCTCATGCGGTCTTGAGGTGCTTGGATGACCTCCAAATGGTTTTGAAACCGTTTGCCCAACTTGTTCTTGAAATATGTGAAGATCAATTAGGGTTTGCATCATTGGATTGATCATCAAATTAGATATTGATTGCATTTCAATTTGGTATCTTTGGTCTTCAATTACTCAACCATACTCAACCCCAGACCTCCAAACGGTCTTGGTTGACCTCCAAACGGTTTTGAAACTGTGGTGATCTCCAAACGGTTTTGAAACCGTTTGGGTTAATCAACCCAATGTTCCAAAATAATCAATTACAAAATCAGCACTTACCCCGATTAGGGTTTGCTACTTGATGATTGTCTATGTATTGAATTAATCAATTGGATCCATTAGATCATTATCCAACAAGTATTAGGGTTCTGACCTCAAATGGTCAACCCATCCAAATGGTCAACCCCTATAAATGGTTTGGGGTCCAAACCTCCAAACGGTTTGGAAACTATTTGGTCTCCAAACGGTTTGGTGAAACCGTTTGGACCAACTTGTTGAAACCGTTTGCAAGGGACATTTGGGGAGGTGTATGCTTATGATGATGTCATCATCATCAAGCTCTAAACCTATGAATGTTGTTGTGATTTTCATGGTGATTTCATCAATCAACCAAACAAAATTTCAGAAAAGAAGAAAGAATCATCAATTGCTAAGGAATTGAATGCAATAACAATAATAAGGGTTCAAGTTATAAAACCCACCTCCAATTGAGCTTCAAATCTTGGAGATTCGCATCAACAATGGTGTATGAAGCTTTTGAAACTACCCCTAGGCTCGTCCTCAAGCTTTTGGGTGAAAAGATTGGCTAGGGTTGAAGATGGAGTGAAGAAAAGAAGAAATCAATGATTTATTTTCAATTTCCACCATGAAATCATTGTTGAAAGTGATCAAGAAGCTTACCAACAGGTTGGGGGTCATCCTCCTGATCCTACAAATCTGCCTTGGTCATTTTCCAAGCAAGGAAAAGAAGTGGAATCGGAAAAGCCTTTGATTTGGCTTGTAAAGGGTGTTTTTATAAGAAAATCAATGAGAGAGAAAATGCTTTATAAAAAATCATTTAATTCCAAAATTAGTGCCGCCTCTTCCCCCTCCATTCCTTGGATACGAGGATATATTCTTTGCCTATTATTCCTCTCAATTATCCATGATTTAAAGAAAATCAAATTAAGCACCTTAAATCATTTTATAATAATATTCATAAGTGAGTGGATATTTCTTTTTCTTATAATAATGTGAGTGAGTTATCCACTTCCTTTGGGTATTTTCGTGCCTTTGCAAGGTACAAGCTCGTCCAAACTCTTTGCAAATTCATCCCTCGACTATTGGTGGAAGGACTCTTTAATTAATATATTTCTTTTTGCATTACATTATACTAGGGTTTCAATTATGCACAAATCTTGATTATTTTGATATCAAGATTCTCTTTCCTTCAAATTAATTCAAATGAGGCACCCCTCTCATTTTATTTGATCGAAATTATGCCAAGAAACATAAGGGACCTTATTGAAGTGGTAATTTGCATATTGAACCTTAGGTTTTGGGTAAATTGCACTTTACTCCAAAACTAGGTTTTAATGCACAAACATTGCTTTATCAGCTCTTTCTTGGTACTTAAGCTTTCTCAATCCATACCTCTACATCATATTCATTCTCATGATGCTTCAACACATGAGGAACATTTAATCATGTAACATTTACAAGTTAACTCCTCAACTTGGGTAATTTGCACTTTAGTCCAAAATAAGCAAACATTGCTTCAACATTACACAAACATGACCAAAATTGAAACATAAGTTCCTCTTAAGCGTTAATTACTTTTCACAAGATAAAATTAAGGATCTAATTATCTTTCTTAAGCAAAAATTCTAGGGTTAAGGCATAACTCAGGTCGGGGATGTTACATCAAAGCTTGGAGCTTCACGTCAACAATGGTGGATGAAGCTTTTACAACTCCCCCTAGGCTCGTCCTCAAGCTTTTGGGTGAAAAGATTGGCTAGGGTTGAAGATGGAGTGAAGAAAAGAAGAAATCAATGATTGATTTGTGATTTCCACCATGAATTCAAGGTGAAAGATGGTCAAGAAGCTTACCAACAGGTTTGGGCTCGTTCTCCTCTTGCTCCCAAGCTCCCAAGGTCGTTTTGCAAGCAAAGGGTGGAAGTGAATCCAAAATTCCCCTTTTACTCTACGGATAAATGAGCTTATATGCAATTTTTATTAAAACTTCAATTAGGAGAGAGAAAGTAGGAATTATATCCCCCTTAGCCTTGCCACTTTCCTCCTTCTCTTCCTTAGGGATGAGGCTATCCTATTTGCCTCTTATTCCTCTCAATTATCCACAATTTAAAGAAAAGCAAATTAAGTACCTTAAATCGTTTTATAATAATATCCATAAGTGAGTGGATATTTCTTTTTCTTATAATAATGTGAGTGGGTTTTTCACCTCCTTGAGATATTTCGTGGCCCTTGCAAGGTACAAGGACATCCACACATATCTGAATTCAACCATTTCAATTTTAGTTGAAGGGCATTTTAATTAATAAAATTATTTTTTCATTAAATTGAATTCGGGTTTCAATTATGCTTAAACCTTGATTATTTTAATATTATGATTCTCTCTCCTCCAAAGTAATTCAAATGAGGTACCCCTCTAATTTTCTTTTCTCTACATGATGCCAAGAAACATAAGGGACCTTATTGAAGTGATAATTTGCATATTGAATCCTAGGTTTTGGGTAAATTACTCCAAAACTAGGTTTTAATGCACAAACATTGCTTTATCAGCTCTTTCTTGGTACTCAGGCTTTCCCAATCCATACCACTGCATCATTTCCATTCTCATGATGCTTCAACACATGAGGAACATATTATCATGTAACATTTGCAAGTTAACCCCTTAACTTGGGTAATTTGTACTTTAGTCCAAAATAAGCAAACATAGCTTCAACATTACACAACAGGACCAAAATTGAAACATAAGTTCCTCTTTAGCCTTAATTATTTTTCACAAGATAAAATTAAGGATCTAATTAACTTGCTTAAGCAAAAATCCCAGGGTTAAGACATAACCCAGGTCAGGGATGTTACAATTATAAACCCCTAACAAGGATTTTGGTCCCCAAAATCCCAGATAAAGGATGATAGATATTATTTATTCATCATACTATCTAGTCTTCACATAACATTTCATTGTTATGGAGACACCATAAATCTTTGATCAACACCAAGCCATTCCACACAAATTATCATGGAATAATTCACACGGGACACATACTCCACTGTCCTTTTCATTATTGATTGTGGAGTTGATTTTGTGTCAGGTAACACTTTCCTTATTATTTGTACTAGCTATCTCATTAGTTTTACATTTTATCATCATAAGGAGAAGTTACTTATCAATTAAGAATTTATCTTAGAGGTATCTTTAATTATTATGTTTATGCAAATTATAAACCCCTAACATGTGATGTTCCTACTATTACATGATTAATCTGATTTCATGGTTGACCATTCCAGGTATTCAACATAAACCATGTAATATTTCTTTAGATACTAGGATCTCTTACCTTGGTATCTATCACATGTGTTGAAAATACATCACATATTTATCTTCCTTTCAGTTTGGGATATCACTTGTTACATATATTTTCACCTTGAAACCAAAGTCCAAGATAAACTGATACTTATCTAAGTATTCATCGTATGAACATTTTTTTATCTTATGCACATCAAGTGTCCTAAGACCCACTTGATTTCCATGTCCTCAAAAGGAAAGAAAACAAGGAATCATTTTCCTCATATTATTTCATGTATTTTCAACTATTCATGAAACATTTATTCTTCATCTCATCCTAGGTTCCTTGCCCTTAGCATAGGAATTTATAAGGATGTTTACATAACATTATTCCTTTCTTTGTCATTATCTAACATGTTCATGAGCATCTTGTGATATTCATCACATTTCCTATTTCCACACTATGTGAACAGATCTTTATTATCTTTACAAACTTTATAGGACAGGGATCATCTCCCTTGTTCCCATTCTTATCTTATGAGGAGTATACTTTTTACTTCCTCATACACACATACTCATCTGAGATTATCTCATATTTCTCTTTCCTGTGCTAAGGATATGATACATTTATTTCATTCCATATTTCTAATTTCATGATACTCATTAGATTGTCTCAGAATGACTACTTGATCAGAGCAATAAAAATGATAACAATCTTAGAGTTTCCATACTCACTTTATGACCAATAGTTGTATACTTGGCCATGGTATATAAATACTGAGATTAAGTAGTATGCACTTTGTATACTATCATATTCCTTTCTTTTCTTATCATCATGAGCATAAGACTCATCATTCTTGGATTTTATCCAGGCATCTTTTCTATACCTCATCTTTTCTCATAGAGGTAAGAGCAATAAATATAAAACATCCATAATGTTTACTATGCAAAATGTAAGTCCTCTTAGGACTATTCAAGGAAAGCTCAATCAATTTCTTTCTCAATTAAACTTAGGAAACCATAAAATGACATATCAGAATGACATTATTTTGTCTAACCTGTCATGATTCGTGGATGGTTCACTGCCTCAGGCTGATTCTGCCTCAGAGGTTGAGTCACCATAACATTTCTGGCTGAGCAATCTCTTGCCAGATGTCCCACCTGTCTACATTGGTAGCAAATTCTGGGTGCTAGATATGGTCTAGAGGGTTCTTTACCCTTTCTAGATGACCATTGCCTTGGTGCACTAGGCCCTGGTTGTACCGATGGTACCAAAAACTTCTTCTTTTTGGAACTACCAGCCTCTATTCCTGGATTTGGATAGGCCTTTTCTCAATTCTTCCTTTATATTCCTTTTCTGGGCAATTAGTTCTGATATGTCCAGGCTTCCTACACCTGTGGAAAATCCTAGTTTCAGATTGTATCCTATTCCTTTCATTATTATTCATTGCTCCAACATGCTGATGTTGAGCAGAAAATCTATCGGAATTCAAAACATCATCATTGGGGGCTGGTAGTCTTGGTTGCATTTCTAATGCATGATCTACTATATGCATCATAGTTGTCCTAAATTTCTCAAACAGAGCAGGGAAAGTTGGGTTGTCTATCAAAGCTAGGTCAAACTAGGGATGTGCAGGTGTATGTTCTTCTCTGCTCTGATCCCCTACATCCCTTCTTGGTGCAACATTGTTGCTTTCTGTAGCAAACTCCTCATGTGACCCAGTCATCTTCAAGTTCTTCTTCTCCTATATGAGAAGAAGACACTATCAGATACAGTGGAAGATACTTGAAGAAACTCTATTACCTTAGTCCTATCTCTCTGTAGACTCAGCGAACCTAGAGCTCTGATACCACTTAACTTGTGGCATCCAACTCACAAAACAAGAATTACTTAAGCGGAAACGAATCATTTGCAGTGGATTACCAAAAATCACTAAAAATTAAAACTTTTTGCAAAGCGATCCACACATAGGAAATCTTTTTCATCAAGAACCAAGGTATAACATTTACATACTGGTTCATAAGTACATAACTTGTACCATCTCTCCTCGAGGATTACATACAAAAGCTGCCCTATTAACATTATATACAGACAGCATAAAAACCTCGAGGCATCAAACCAAAATCTCAGATCGATTCATTAAAAGCACTATCTACTGACTCCAAGGACCTGAGAGTACAGAGACGACACATAGGACTTTCTATACAAAACTTGGATGCCAGTGCCTCCACCTGAGTTATCACTGTTGTCCTTGTTGTTGTTGCTGCTGCTTTTCCCTTGCTATAGGGTTCCTACTTCTTCTCCTGCGTTTACCTAAAAATTTGATCCCACAGGGGTGAGACAATTATAAATTGCCCCAGTGGGAGAAATAACTCTCCGCCAGAAACATCATTATTGCAGTTTATTAAATTAAAATTGAGTACAGGAATCTTATATATTTAACAGAAGATAAATCATTTTATGAACAGAATCAAGTAATCTCCTTTCCTAAGGAGAACATTGCATCTACTCATGGTAGAGTTGTAAATCATCTATCCACCTTGCAAGGAATGTAAAGAGATATAATTCATATCTATCTAATAAAGATGCATAAAAGAAATGTAACATCAGCCAATGAATTTCCGTATTCACTCCCTAAGCAAACATGCTATACGGATGATTATATTTTACAATGAAACTTATGCCCTGAGGAGATGAGGTATACCGCTCATTCTCCAACTGACCACTGCAAAGTTGAAATCGGTACCATACATAGGTCAATGGAAGAGTCAGATTCACATGACCTCCCACATATCGGTCAGTGTGAGACCACAAGCAGGACTTATGTTAACTGCTCAATATAGCTTTTCTAGGTATATTGGCAACTTTTCTATAGAGTTACAGCGTCAACTGCACTCTCATCGGCAATCGAGAGATTTAATGTTTATCTACATCAACCCGACATTAGGTATTATTGGGAGATGTGTACGACATCTATCCAATCATCGGGAGATTTGTGATACATCCATCCCGACACATACAATGAAGGATTGAGGGTTTTAATGTTTACCTTCCATCAATCTCCTCATCAGGACGTAAGGATATGTTCGCCCATTAACCCCCACATATTCAAAAATATGCATTCTGGGTTTTTTCCGCAGAGCAACCCGTTTCACCATCACCTATTACTGACGATGATGGATCTACGGCTAGGGCTCTACATGATATGATTTTACTTGATTTATTAGGTACATTATCATATTCTTTTAGCATCAGTCAAGTTCTCAAACATAACGTATTATGAAAAATGCTACAAAGAACCATGTACTATTTAATCAATCACTTCTCAATCTTTATAACACATTGGGATCTCAATCCCTCATTTAAATACTGGTAATTCTCATCCCTCCACCACATTATTACCATGCTTATCAAATTTGGGTATTTAAACCCTAAGTTCATCATTGAACATGCATTGTTACCACTTATTAGGAAACTATTACCTCTAGGTCCTCAGACCAAGGTATACATGATACTTGTTACACAAGCATCACACATGGCTCACAAGGCCCATTAAGTGTCTTGTCACCTCTCACTAGGCAACAAATTACTCATATGACTCATAAAGTCCATGTACATTTTGCTACTTTTACTGAGCAACAACAACATTAAGACACACAAGGCCAATCAACATTGTCATTATATAAAAGTCATAGCTCAAATTTGGCTGTGATCATCATCTCATGATGTCTGCATGATTAATAGACATGATGACAGTCATAAAAGTCACTTATCACATCATGTGATACATTAGTAACACCACCATTCCCTTATTAGGATTAGGGTTTACTATCAAATAGGATTTTCCATTCCATTACCCAATTTAGGGTTAGGATCTCCCATTTCTCATTAGTTAGGGTTTCATGTTTATATCATTAGTTCAACCCCAATATATTGCTCCACCCCTCTAGGAGTATTCAAAACTATCATAAGTATTTACTCATGATCATTACTTTCATCATATATCATTTATGAATATCAATTCAAGGTATGAGTTCACCTCTCAACCTTACCATGGTATGTTTATATCATACCTATTATCTTGGCTTAACCCCTTTCTCATAGTGTTTAGCCAACACTTATCAAAGTGCATTAAATTCATTACATATTCACTGTAATAATTAACATAACACACACTTATTGTGTTTCTTATCCAAGTATGTTGGATTAAGATGCATCAAGGTATATCAACCCTGAAATGCTAAATGTGATATCTATCGTGTCTTGTTGTATCACTTTTCTCCTCTTTCCATCTTACTTAGGTTAATCAATAAACCTTGTATTAAGGTATTTCCCTCTTAACACTTTTAACCACTCACCAATCACTTTCATTATTTAGTGCATAGGTTACACATTAGATTTGTCCAACTATCTTTAATGATATGGGCTTCACTTAATGGTTTAGCATTTTTGATATAGAATAAATTATTATCGACCACTTTATGTATTTCAACTCTTAGAATGTTATCCACATCATTATTTAGTGTTGAATACATCATTCCTACGAATTTCATGTTCTCATCTTTGTAAGGTATATAGGGTTGTTACACATGCATGGAGTTAGATATATAATGATCTAGGCATCATCTTGTCCCTTATATCCTATTCATTAGAGTATCAATATTACCATTCATATGGTTTATCAATTTCACCCTTCATGGTGTAACATTCTCATCTTACTGGATTATGTCAGCCACACTCTACTTTAGTGTATTGGCCATTATAACCTCATTAGGGTTTCATATATCATTACATGGCATCACCTCGGATTTAAATTTCACATCACATCATTACATCAGGGTTCCACATAACATTATTCTAATTCAGGGTTTCACATGGCATTACCCTAGATTAGGATTTCCCATGGCATCACCCTCAACTAGGGTTTCACATGGAATCATCCTCAATTAGGGTTTTACATGGAATCATACTCAATTAGGGTTTCACATGGCATCACCCTCAATTAGGGTTTCACATGGAATCATCCTTAATTAGGATTTCCACTTTAATTACCCACAATTAGGGTTTACTATTCATCCTAATTAGGATTCCTATTCAAGTATCCATAATCAGGGTTTACTATTCATCCCAATTTAGGGTTTTACATCACATTACCCTAAATTAGGTTTACACATATCATCACCCTGGATTAGGGTTACATCCTTACCCTAGATTAGGGTTTCACTCAAAATTGCCCTGAATTAGGGTTAGGGTTCAATAACCTTGTCAATTAGGGTTTATGCTCATGATTAGGGTTTTATGATCTCTTTACTAAGGATCATACCCTTAATCACCACATGAATCATACTCATGTATGAATTCCATTCTATCATCTTCTCAACTTGATTAGGTTATATCAACCCTTCAATCAAGTACATACAGCTATGAATGACATAGTGTACTAAGTTAATGTTCTTATAAGAAAATAGGGTTTATCCCTTTAAAGGTATTAATAAATTAGGTACTTTTAGGGATTCAACCTTTATACCTCCATTGATTACCATTACTATCAATCATTGGATCATTGGAACAATCATCACCTTCAATTTCCAAATGATTGAATCACAACTAACCTTTATTCAGTTTTGAGATTTCATCACTAAACGGTTTTAAAACTGTTTGATTCCAAATGGTTTTGAAACCGTTTGAGCCCAAACGGTTTCAAGACCATTTGGACTCAAATGGTCTCAAGACTGTTAGGGCCAAATTAGTCTCAAAACCACAAGCGTTCATTAGGTACATTCATCAATTGGTTGAACATGATTTGCTACATTGAAACCTTCAATCAATTGAGTTATTGATGTTCAACAATTATTGGATCTTGGATCTCCAACCCTAAAATCTCAACCATTGGATCACCAAACAGTTTTGAAACCGTTTGATCCCAAACGATTTCAAGACCGTTTGGGCTCAAACGGTCTCAAGACCGTTTGACCCAAAAAGTCTTGAAATCGAATGGATCAATCTATGGAACCTCCATCAAATCGATTAGGGTTGTAATTGGTGGATTGTCCATACATTTAATCAATGAATTAGATCCATTGGATCATCATCCAACAAGTACTAGGGTTCAAACCTCAAATGGTCAACCCATCCACATGGTCAACACTCTCATGCGGTTTGAGACTCAAATCACCAAACGGTTTGCAAACCGTTTGGTCTCCAAACGGTTTGGTGAAACCGTTTGGACCAAAAGTCCAAAACCGTTTGCAACTAAAATTTGTTGAGATGTGTGCTTGTGATGATTTCATAATCATCAAGCTCAAACCCTACGAAATTTACTTCCATTTCCATGGTAATTCCATCAATCAATCAAAGGAATTGCAAGAAGCTCAATTGAACATAAAGGGTTGAGAAATTGAATTCAATAATAATGAATAAGGGTTCAAGTTATATAACCCACCTCCAAATGAGCTTCAAAGCTTGGAGCTTCATGTCAAAAATGGTGGATGAAGCTTTTGCAACTCCCCCTAGGCTCGTCCTCAAGCTTTTGGGTGAAAAGATTGGCTAGGGTTGAAGATGGAGTGAAGAAAATAAGAAATCAATGATTGATTTGTGATTTCCACCATGAATTCAAGGTGAAAGAGGGTCAAGAAGCTTACCAACAGGTTTGGGCTCGTTCTCCTCTTGCTCCCAAGCTCCCAAGGTCATTTTGCAAGCAAAGGGTGGAAGTGAATATGAAATTCCCCTTTTAGTCTATGGATAAATGAGCTTATATGCAATTTTTATTAAAAATTCAATTAGGAGAGAGAAAGTAGAAATTATCTCCACCTTATCCTTACCACTTGCCCCCTTCTCTTCCTTAGGTACGAGGATATCCTCTTTGCCTCTTATTCCTCTCAATTATCCACAATTTAAAGAAAAGCAAATTAAGTGAGTGGATATTTCTTTTTCTTATAATAATGTGAGTGGGTTTTTCACCTCCTTGAGATATTTCGTGGCCCTTGCAAGATACAAGGACGTCCAAACATATCTGAATTCAACAATTTCACTTTTGGTTGAATGGCATTTTAATTAATAAATTTATTTTTGCATTAAATTGAATTAGGGTTTCAATTATGCTTAAATCTTGATTATTTTAATATCTAGATTCTCTCTCCTCCAAAGTAATTCAAATGAGAATCCCCTCTCATTTCTTTTATATACATGATTCCAAGAAACATAAGGGACCTTATTGAAGTGATAATTTTCATATTGAACCCTAGGTTTTGGGTAAATTGCACTTTACTCCAAAACTAGGTTTTAATGCACAAACATTGCTTTATCAACTCTTTCTTGGTACTCAGGCTTTCTCAAGCCATACCACTGCATCATTTCCATTCTCATGATGCTTCAACACATGAGGAACATATTATCATGTAACATTTGCAAGTTAACCCCTTAACTTGGGTAATTTGCACTTTAGTCCAAAATAAGCAAACATTGCTTCAACATTACACAACAGGACCAAAATTGAAACATAAATTCCTCTTAAGCCTTAATTACTTTTCACAAGATAAAATTAAGGATCTAATTAACTTTCTTAAGCAAAACTCCCAGGGTTAAGACATAACTCAGGTCAGGGATTTTACACGCCTCATGGCGCGTTTCCTCCAGCTCATTAAGTTGAAACTTCCTCTTCATTCTGGTGTTTTCTCCATCAAGATCCATAGTCTTCAAAGCCCATAATACCTTGTATTGCATTTCAACTGGAAAGTGGTAGCTTTTCCCATAAACGAGCTTGAATGGTGTAGTGTCAATCAGGGCTTTGAATGCAGTCCGGTATGCCGATAAATCTTCATTGAGAGGGAGTGACCAATCCTTACGGTCTGGGCTCACTGTTTTCCCTAAAATGAGCTTTATCTCCCGATTGGCCAACTCAACTTGGCCACTAGTTTGAGGATGATATGAAGTGATTACTAGATGGTTTACTCCATGCTTCTTGAGCAACCCTTCAAAAGTGCAGTGAATGAAGTGACATCCCCCATCACTAATCATGGCCCTTGAGATGCCAAAATGGCTAACAATGTTTGATTTCACAAAGTCACACACCACCTTATGGTCATTCATCTGGGTTGCAATAGCTTCTATCCACTTTGACACATAGTCAACGGTGACCAAAATGTAGACATACCAAAAGGAAGGTGGGAAAGGACCCATGAAGTCAATCCCCCATACATCAAACACCTCCACCACAAGAATGGGTGATAGAGGCATCATGTACCTTTTGAGATAATGCCCACTTTTTGGCACTTCAAGCAGCTTTTGCAAAACTCATGTGAATCTTTGAACAAGGATGGCCAATAAAACCCACATTGAAGAACCTTTTTAGTCATGCATTTTCCTCCAAAATGATCTCAACATATTTCAGAATGGCACATGGATAGGATTTCTTGTTGTTCTATTTCCGAAACACATCTCCTTATGAGCTGATCAAGCCAATATTTGAAGAGGTGAGGGTCATCCCAAGCATAATTCTTGACCATGGAAAATAGCCTTCTACTTTCCTCCCTTATCCACGTGCTAGGTATCCTCCCACTAGCCAAGAAATTGGCTATGTGTTGATACCATGGCCTTTAAGTGGATGAAAGAAGGAAGAGTTGTTCATGTGGCATCATTTCCTTGATTCGATTTGTATCATAAAAGGTGCAATCAATTTGGGAGAGATGGTCGGCAACACCATTTCCACTCCCTTCTTGTCTACAATCTCCACATCAAACTCTTAAAGCAATAGAATCCATCTGATCAACCTTGGCTTTGAATCTTTCTTTGACATGAGGTAATTTAATGTAGCGTGGTCTGTGTATATCACTACTTTGTTTTGCAAAAGATATGATCGGAATTTGTCAAGAGCGAAGCTGACTACAAGAAACTCTTTCTTGGTCATTGTGTAATTTCTTTGGCCTTCGTCTAAAGTCTTGCTCATGTAGTAGATAGCATGAGGAATCCGACCAATTTTTTGGCCCAACACAGCCCCTACTACCATGTTAAATGCATTGGTCATAATCTTGAATGGCAAAGAGAGATCTGAGGGTTGCATGATCGGAGCAGAGATGAGTCTTTCTTTCAAGTGATTGAAAGCTTCAATACACTTGTCATCAAAATGAAATTCAACATCCTTTTCAAGTAAGTGACATAGAGGTCTTGAGATTTTACTAAAATCCTTGATGAAGCAGCGATAGAAACCAGCATGTCCCAAGAAAGACCGGACATGTCTTACGGTGGAAGGAATGGTGAGAATAGAAATGAGGCCCACTTTGGCCTTGTCAACTTCAATCCCGTCCTTTGAAACCTGGTGACCCAAAACTATGCCTTTGGGTACTATGAAGTGGCTCTTTTCCCAAGATAGCACTAGGCAAACCTTCACACATCTCTCAAGAACAACAACCAAATGTAGCAAGCACTCATCAAATGTCTTACCGAAAACTAAAAAATCATCCATGAACACTTATAAAGACGAATCAAGCATATCCGCAAAGATTGAGGTCACACATCTCTGAAATGTAGAAGGGGCATTACACAACCCAAATGGCATTCTCCGATAGGCAAAGGTGTCACTCGGGCAAATGAATGTTGTCTTCTCTTGATCTATAGGATGCACGGAAATTTAGAAATATCCAAAATATCCATCAAGGAAACAATAGAAGCGTTGCCCCGCTAGCTTCTCCAGAATCTAGTCAAGAAATGGGAGAGGAAATTGGTCCTTCTTGGTTTTTTCATTGAGCTTACAATAGTCAACACACATTCTCCACTTGGATTGTTCTCTTACCGACATAAGCTCACCATCTACATTCTTCACAGCAGTGATCCCACCCTTCTTGGGTACAACTTGGATGGGGCTCACCCATGTACTATTAGAAATGGGGTAGATTATCCCAACATCAAGAAATTTCACAACTTCTTGGGTCACAACCTCTTTCAACTTTGGATTCAACCACCTTTGCATTTGGCGGGTCGACCTTGCATCATCATCTAGATAGATTTAGTGTACACAGATGGAGGGATCAATACTCCCTCAAGTGAGCTATAGACCATCCAATGGCTTGGATGTTCTTCTTCAATACTTTCATCAATGCCTCCTCTTATTCTGGTGAGAGAATTGAAGAAGTGATCACCGGGAGGGTGTCATTTGCCCCTAGAAAAGCATACTTCAATCCTTCTGGAAGTGATTTTAGCTCAAGAGTGGGAGGTTCTTCAAGAGAGTTCTTTAATGGCTTAGAGATAGAAGGGAGGTCTTCACTTGCTGCCACCAAGGCTAGCTCATTCTCTCTATCATCTTCATTGTAATCATCGGGGAACTCAACTATCGGCTCTAGACCTCTACCTTGAGTGGCAATTTGAATCCACATAGGTAGGCATTCCTCCACAATTTCATCTAGGCACTCAATGAGAAAGAAATATTCTTCATTGGCGCCTATCACCTTGTCTGTGGCCGACGATTCAAAGATGTATAACCGGATCTTCATGTGCATGAATGGCACATACATCGTACCGGTCCTCACATGAATAACTGCATCCGTTGTGGCTAAGAAAGGCCTCCCCAAGATTATAGGGACTCTCCTTGCATCTTTTTCCATGTCTAAGAAAATGAAATCGGTAGGGAAGAAGGCAGACATCTCATCATCAAGTCTTACAAACACGTCATCCACACGCCCTCAAGGTGTCATTACCGATCTGTCAGCCAACTGTAAAGTACAATGAGCCGGACTCAACTGCCCCATTTGTATCTCTACAAACACATCATACAACATTAGGTTGATGCTAGAGTCCAAGTCTAGAGCTTGGTCTATGCGATGTGCCCCAATGTAGCATGATATGATAGGAGCAATGGGATCTTTTCTTTTCCTTGGCATTATGTACTGTAAGATCGAGCTCACTTGATCGGTGAGCTTGAATTTCTTTGGGGTTCTTCCCATAGTCTTTCTCTTGAAGTTGCATAGATCTTTTAAGAACTTAGAATACGAAGGGATTTGCTTGACTGCATCAAGCAAACGAATGTTGATTTTCACCTGTTTAAAAGTTTCAAGGATGTCTTCAATGCGCTTCTTTCTTCTCCTCTTAGTAGAAGGCTCCTTAAGAGACTCAGGAAATGGGGGAAGTTGAAACCCCATATGATGTGGATTAACAGTGTCATCAACAAGTATCACAGGAATCACAGTATCATCGTCCAGTGTCACAGTATCAACCCTGGCTCTCATCACAGTATCCTCAGGTTGTATCTCAGTATCAACATGCCCAGTCCCATTATCACCTCTGTCAACAATAATGGTATGAGGGGGTTCTCTAATGTCCAGACATTCCTCAGAACAGTCATTGCCTTCACATGCTCATGTGCAGTGGAAGATGAGGCTCGTGGAGGTGGTTGTGGTTGTTGGGGTGGTGGTGGCCTTTAGTGAGGTGAATTTGGGTTTTGTAGGATGAATTGGGGTTGTGGTTGTTGTGGTGGCAGTCGTTGTTTTGGATGGGGGTGGTATTGTGAGGGTGGCTGCTGGTATGAATGAGGTGGAAGTGGAGCATATTGGTAGTTAAGATGTGCCTGAGGAGGTGGTGGAGCATAGGGGTTCGGTGTTGCTTAGTATGATGGCAGAGCATATGAAATTGGAGTGTTCCCTAGGAAAGTACCATCATTATTTGGGTTGGGCATCGGCTGAGATGGAAGTCTTCCTTCTTCCCTCCAAGAAAGAGAGAGAGAGAGATTTGATCCAGTCTTTGCTTGAGGCGGTTGATGGACTGCCCATGTGATGTCACATCCTTCTTCACATCATCCAAACTTCTTAACCTTCCAAGAACCTCTTCTTCAAACTTTGAGCTATAATGTGGCCTCTGCTTCCCTTGTCCTTGTCCATCCTCATTCTGTTGTTTCTAAGAAAAATTTGGATGGTTCCTCCACTCGGGAGTGTAGGTGTTGGATATGGGGCCTTGATTATTTTGGCCGCCAAAGGAGTGCAAGGCATTCACTTCCTCATCAACGTAGTTGACTTCCATGGTAGGTTGGCTAGGAGAGCGACCATCTTGATTCTTCATCATTTTCATCATATCCGCCATCATTTTCATCATATTGGGGTCGGTAGCATTGCGGGTAGGAGCCATGAAAGAAGTTGGAGGGATTTAGCTTCAACTGCAATGCTCACCTTTTATAGAAACGCGATGGCGTGAGCTTTTAGTGAGATGTTCGAATAAGGGCCAGGATTCTTCGGGCAGCTTTGCCATGAAAGTACCTCCACAGGAGGAGTTGACGTTGTTTTGGCTTTTCTCTTCAAGCCCAAGGTAGAAGGCATGAATGAGTTGCCATAAAGGCACTTCATGGTGAGGGTAGTCACGGAGCAGTTTTTTTAACCTCTCCCATGCCTCGTAGAAGGGTTCATTCTCTTTCTAAGAAAAAGAAGTGATGCACCTTCTCATGTAGGACAACTTTGCAATAGAAAAGAACTTCTTGAGGAATTCATTTTTAACTTCATTCCATGTAACCAGATCTGGCTTTGACACATACCACTCTTTAGCTTTCTCTTTTAGGGAGAAAGGAAAGAGGGTTCTATAGATGGAGTTGTCAGTGGTGGCAGGGGTGTGGAAAGTGGAGCACATCTCAAGGAAAGCATCAATGTGATGATAAGGATTCTCATTCTCCATCCCATAGTAAGTAGGGAGGAGTCCAAGGAGTGCGGGTAGAATGGAGAAATGTTAACCCAAAATTTGGTCAACTAAGGTGGCGATGGGGGAGTTGTAGTTCCCCGGGGTGAAGTATTTGTGGAGTGGGCGGTGTGGCGGTGGAGGTGGTTGAGCATCCAGATGCGGGTTGTTTTATGCCATCTTGGCCTCACGGTGTTGGTTTGGCGACTTTGGTGCCTCCTCCTACCTATCTCGAGGTCGTACAACACCAAGTCGGTACAAGCATAATGTGTGCGGCGCATGCACAACTGTCACTTACACAATACACAAATAAGAAACAAGAAACCAAGTTAGCAAGCCAAGATGCAAAAGTAACACAAAGAATAATGGATAGAAATGGTGAGGGCAAAAGGAAAGGCTAAGCTACACTAACTAGCTAGGCTGAGTGCCTCTATCCCTGGAAACGACACCAGAAAGCTTGGTGCGTCTACTAGAGGTTCTACACACTAGCCGATTTGACTCGACTAGATGTGCCCCACGAGATCAGAACACACGTATGGGATTCACTTTCAAAATTTATTTTGGCCCTAACCAATTTGATCACAAAAACACTAAATAGGTCACCCACAAGCGCACGGGGTATTGTTGTAGTATAGGTGATGGGCAAGAATAGGGTCGGTCCTCAGGGATAGAGGTGGCACTAGAGCTATTCTAGTGTTTGCTATGTTCCTAGTGTGGAAATCAGGGTTTAAGGGTTTTAAAAGGGCTTGTTTGTTGATTACTCTAAATGAACAAGCAAGAAAGGAAGAATTAAACCCAAGTTATCTTGAACAAGCAATTTTAGAAAACTAGGTTAACAAACTATCTAAGTAAGACCAAGAGGAACTACACTACTCTAGCAAGGAAAGAAGCAATTTAGAACTAAATTAATCACTAGAGAGAGAAAGAGCCTAAGTCAACACTAAAGAGCAAAACTAAGCAATTAACTAGATTAAGCAAAAATGACTAAACTAGACTAGCATGAACAAGCAAGCAAAGCAAGTTAGGTTTTAAGCAAGATGATTAAGGTAGGTGGGCCATTTGGGGTATGTTACTTTGATACTAGTTGGGGGAGGTTATTAGACAATCAAGGTTCTCACATTACATCTAGATTACCAAACCAAACAATAAGACTAATTCTGTTAGAATGTACCCTATAATACTAGTAGAAGACTAGAGTTAGGTGTAATTCTAATAGGATTAGCCAAATCTAGGTTTCTAGGATAAGTGATATTGAGAAATTGAGGGTTGAGTGTAGAGATGGGGATATTTGACCTCATGCCACTAGACATTCTAGCCTTTAGATGACCCTAGGCAATCACATCAATCCCACTTATACTAGTAACATAGGTCTCATACCAAGTAGTAGGAGAGGGGTTAGGCATGTAGGAACAAAGGGGAATATCTAGGGATCCCCTATTGGGACCTAGGAATCACACCTAAGATTGCCACATGCATCCCAATTCTCCTAGAAACATGGTATCATCAAGCATCACCAAACAAGCAATTAATAGCAAAAAGTATAAATCACAAGCATGGAAATGGGATAAGAGACACAAGCATGGAGCAATCATCATAGAGAAAAATGAGTTCATTACAAGCCAAATTTCCCCCAACATGGTATCAAAGTCACATTTTATCCCCAAGCAGTTGCCCACCACAAGGAGCTTAGCTACACATAGTCAAAGAAATGGCAAAAGAAATGGTAAGAAGGGGAAGTAACTCCATGGAGCTCAGGGAAGTAGCCTTCTTCTTCACCTCCTTGCTACTGGGGACGTCCTCTCTCCTCTATGGGTGCAAGTGAGCATGAATATATGAGGGATTATGGATGAAAACCTAGAAAACTAGGTCTCCAAGGTGACATGGAGGTGGAAATGGTGGATGGAGAGCACAAATGCAAAGGAAATGCACTAAATGCTCAAGGAGAAGTGATGGAGGCTAGGATCAGCTATAGGGGAAGCTAACCTAGTGATGTGGCCACCACCCATGTATATATAGGTGGTGGTGGAAGAAGTAGGGTAAGTAGGGGTATTGTGGGAAAATTAGTGTAAAAAAGGTTAGGTTTTAGGTGACAGCACGACCGTGGTGGGTGGAGGTGAGAACGGCCGTGGTGGAGGAGAACGACCGTTCTGATGAAGTGTGAAATCATAGGTTGGATGGGTGAAATGAAGGTTGGTAGCTCGACCGTGTTGGGCATCATGGCTATGGTGGGGGCTAGGTAGCACGGCCATGGTGGTGGAGTTGTGAGGATGTCATTCCCCAGAGCACGCCTATTTTCTTTGACTAGCACAACTGTACTGGGCAGCATAGTCGTAGTGGGGGCTTCATGGCACGACTGTGCTGGGTAGCATGGTTGTGGTGGCTGAGTTGCTAAAACTTCAAGATTTGTCAATTCAACCTGTAAGTTTTTGCAATTACGAGCACAACCAATCCTTGGAACCACGGCCGTGCTGGGGTCTTCAAGGGCTAAAATAGCCTCAAACTTCATTATCAAAGGAATGCTTTGCTTGATGTCGAATCTTGGCCATTGGGGTAGGTTGAGGGAGCTCTTAGAGCCCTTATTTGGACCCCTACATGAGTGGAGGAACCCTAGGACTCCTTCCTTCTCTCTCATCCATCCAAAGTATGGTCCAAGTACCTGAATAATGCAAAGAGAGTCCATAAGTGCATTTGACAGTAAAACACATATTAGGGGAAATTAACTTGCAATCTACTTTGTTTAGATGTGATAAAAGTACAAAAAGGCAAAAGATGGAGCCCTAAAATAGGGCTACATCAAGTGTGAGTGGGGGAAATTTGAGGCATTGCATGCCCATTCATTGCAACACTGCCATTGGAAGTTGCATGTTTCAGCACTAAATGGAAGTGTGGAAAAAATCAATGAATTATGCAACAAGAATGTTGATGAAGAGGAAGTAGGGAAGAATGTTGATCTAAGGTAATACAAGGGAGGATAACCAGCATTAATGTTAGAAAAACTAAGGAGTCCAGAAAGAAGAACCCATAACATAAGGACTAGAGGAATGGCCGGTTCCTATTCAGGAAAATGCAAGCCAACCAGTAGCATAATACCAAAGCTAGAAAGTGATACTCTAACATGAATCGAAAGGAGAAGTTGCATGAAACTACCATCATTATAGAGAATGACACTCTACTCATCCTAGTTAAGGCTTGAATGATTGCTTCAAGGATGATTTTCTACATTGGTATGACAAACACGAACTTCTAGGGACTAAATTTGTTGTTGTTATAACCCCAATTTTTTTTGGTTCAATTGGTGAGAAATGTAATTTCTCATATTAAAGATATTTGAAGAAATAATGATATAATTTTCTTCAAATAAATTTATTTCATTTAAAATAGCCTTGATTGGTTGCTTTGTGGGCTTTATTGGCTATTGGGCCCAAATAACAAGGAAATTCAATTAATAAATGGATAATTGAATTTTTAAGAAGAGAAATAAAGAGAAATCCTCAAAAAGAAATATTTTATTAAGAAATAAACATGATAATGCAAAATAATGCATATAGGTATTCCAATAAAATGAATTTCGAAATAATGGAGTGTCTTGGGATCCAAGGAGTCCCAATAAAGAGGAAAGAAAGAGAAAATACCAAAATAGCAAAATAAGAAGATAATGTGGATACACAATTAATGTATTACATGGTATTGCTAAAAAGCAAGAAATTACTATTAAAGGAAAATATGATTTCGAGATAATAGATTCCTTGGGGTTCAAGGAACTCAGAATCAAGAAATAATGATAAAAGAAATAAAGAAGAGATAGGAAATATGATTAATATGATGATAACTTGCATATTAAGAAACGGAATTGAATCCTTATTATAATAACTCCAAATTTTGTAGTAAGAAAGAGAAACCTATGATGAAGCTTCCCTCCAAATTTGGTAAAGAAAGGAGTAACCGTTTGGGAGATATTAATTTTCTAAGTTTACCCTTAAAATTAGTTTTAATTGAAGATTTAAGAAATGATTTCCTTTTTCTGTTGAGCGTGAGGATGATGGGCCGTTGGATCTTAATCCAACGAGCGCCAATCATCGTCTTAATCCCAAATGGATTGGGACTCTGGCTCTGTCAAGGGAAATTTCCTTTGGATTTTCCTTGAGATCCAAGGAGTGGGCACACTGGCCGAGTTCACCATCGCATCCAGGAGATCAAACTGAGTTAGAAACTCCCAGGTTCGACAAGGATTGGTGGAGGTTTTGGAAAATGCCCAAACCGTCCCAAGCTGCTCCTAACCCTATATATAGGGGAGTTCGATAGAGTAGATGAGCGCGTTTTCTTGTTATCTTGACCTCTGCGGAGTTGCGCAAGGAACGTTTTCGCTCATTCAATTGTGCTTTCCAACCTGACCTTCGACCTCCTAACCTCCGGGGACCTTGCCGGAATCCGGCGAGCAGGGGGACATAGTCGGGGGGATCTTGGGCATGAATTGACCTAGCCCTCAGCTTCGTTGAGAGGAGGCGGAGCTCCCTGGATAGTTGAAGCGGGAAGCGGAGGCCTGAAGCTCTGAGTCATCTGTCGAGTTGACCGCGTAGAGGTATGCTGAGGAAGACGACGACCAGGGCACCGTCGGATCAGGGACCATGGTGGTCTCCCTCGCGATCTAACGATCCAGAGAAGGGGGCAAAGTTGTTAGAGGCACGCGTTCAGCCACCATGCGATCGAGATCCAGCGGTTGGGTCAAAGTTTGGCCGAAACCCTTGGATCTTAGTCCACCGTGGACTCGCGACATCAGACGATCTAAGCTTGAGGCGCGTAAGTGAAGGAGACGCGCGGCGAGCAGCGTTAGATCCAGAGGTGGACCACGGGCGCATCGATCCAACGGCCCGCGTTTTTTTTGGTAATTTCTCCTCTCTAACGAATAATCAGAAAAAAAGGCTTTTCTTGCAAAAATAATAGAAATTACTAGGGTTGTCCAATGAGGAAACTTTATATATGAAAGTTGTGTAGAAAAATGCAAGGAATACGATAAAATTAATTCCAGAACCTAATTCCACTCCATTTTGCAAGAGTGCCTTAATGGGCTAATAAAGTTTATTAGAAATTGATGAGAACCCCTAATTGCATGATTAAAGGGTATTTTGGTAAATCAATAGGTCAAATAGTTAAGTTTGACTTTGATAATGATAATGGTGGTTTAAATTACTGTTGGATTGCAAAAATGCTTAACTAGGAGTTATAATATTTAAAAGAGGGTTAATTTGCATGGAAACCCTAATTTGGGATAAAAGGAAACAAAATCATATTTGTATAAAATAAGGAAATCAGATGTCTAATAAAGGAAATTCAATGAGGAATTAGGAGTTTCATGTAGTTTGATTAATTAAGGATGATAATGATGAAAGAAGAAGTAAAACCCTAATTTCCAGAAGAAATCCTAATAATGGAATTGGAATCCTAAATGGAATAATGAAAGTGGATAATTATTAATAAAATGAATTGGTACTTTTATTTCAGGATTTTTGTTCATCATTGCTTGTTGATTGGGTTACTCTTCATAATCTGAATATGTCTTGAAAACTGCAATTAAAGGTATGTGGTTACGCTTATGAATAATCGCTTTAGTTTCACGGCGATTTCTGAATGATTTATTAGTTGCTTGAAATAACTGTTGAATGTCTATTTATTTCATGCAACTATAAAGTGACTATGATTATCACCATAAGTATGCATATAACTGGCTAGATCCGTGTTCACCTCTATTGCTTTAAAAAGGCTGAAAAAGGGGTAATTCCTAGAGTAAGGTCTAGGATTGCCGAGAGTTAGAAACTGGGCTACCATGTGTGGTTCATGAGACTCTTCAGCATACCATGAGTTAAGGAGTGGTCTACTTACAGGTAGTACCATGTGACTCAACCCTAGAAACTGGTACACTATTTCGGTGGATCATGAGGGGTTTAATGGGGATCTACCATAAGGAAGGTAGTATCCGAGTCCACTGCGGGGACAGCTCAGAGGATAGGGAACTTGTGGATCGCGGAGTTATATTTAAAACATAATCTTGATTGTTAAATGATTAATTGCTTGATTACATTGTTAGCATAATTGCTTGATTAATGTTTCACCCACATACCAGTTTCAACTGACTGTTGTTTTGTTTGTCGACGATTTAGGTACAAATCCCAAAGCACAAAAAGTAAAGTGACACATTGTGAAATCAAGAATTAAAAAAGAAAAACAAGGAGGAACTAGTTAGAGTAGTTCATCTGTGGTTAGAAGTCTAGTACTTCCAATCTTTTCAAAGGTATGATAAAGAAAAAATTTATTACCATTTCAGTATAGTCTGTTAGAATTTAATAATTGTTATTGGTTATATGTCGAACCTTTGATCCAGAATTTATGGGTGCGGCTTCAACCTCTCGGTCTCCCTTAATTGGGGGTTATCGGAAGGTGGGGTCGTAACAGTTGTAGGCCAACATCAAGGCCTCACGATTTTGGTAGGGATTCATTTTTGGAACATCATGATCACCTCTAGTGAATTAAGAAAGGGAGGTAAACAAACTATGGTGGTGGGTTTAGAAAAGGAAGATAGGGGGGAGACAACATAGGTTTGGGAAAGCCCACTATACAATGATTTGTGCGACATGGAATATCCATGATATCTGGAAGCTAGATTCCAAGCACATAGTGAAAGCTTTTGCAAGAATGTATCATTTTATATATTTCCCTTTGTTCAGTCGAGAACGTATTGGGAGAATGTGGAGAGGATTATAGAAAGTACTGGGTTTAAATCCTCTTATACATTACATCTGAATGTTTTCCTCAGGGGCATTTGGTTGATCCAAACATATAGAAATGGGAAGGTTGAAGTAACTATAATTCACAAGTATTGTGTACATTGCATGGTTAATAAGAAGAAACTAATCATTTTTTATCAGTGATTACAAATCACAATATAAGGAGATTTCTTATGAATCATCCAACTACCTTGATAGAGGACTCCATCTCTTTCTGGTTGGCTCTAGGAAACTTTAACAATGTCATTATCATAGTGGAAAAAACCAGTGGGGAAAACTTGAATTTAAGTAGTTGCATAGAATTTTTTCTTCCTTCTACTAAAGTAGGTTTATAAAATTTGGGGGTTGTTGTTTCGATGACTACTTTGAAGTGGGGACCACTATAATGGCGGTTGGACGGGCAGTGACCAATCATGTGTTTACATCTAATGCCCCACAACTGTAAGTGCTACTAGGAGTCAACTATGACCACACTCTAACACTGTCAGGTTTGACGATATACCAAATAAGGGTTCATTTCACCTTCATACAAACATATCTTGGAACAAACAAACACCTTTTGAACATTTCCTTTACTAGGTGGGATACTACTACCGAGTACACCACAATATGCTAGTGATTCATGGAGAAGGTGGTGGTGTGGGTAAAAAAAGAATGGAGTAAGGAATCGAGGAGCAAGGAGTAGATCCAAATGTTAGTAGGCAACAAGCAACATGAACTAACTCATTTCTTCAATGTAGAACTAAAGGAACATATAACAGGGCTACAACACAAATACAAAGACATTCTACACTCTAAAAGAAGAATCATGGGAGTAAGACACATATTGTTACTAGATGTGTGGTACTTCTAAACCATAATGATGTCCAAACATATGAAACATTATCATAAAACTAAGGGATGAGTAAGGAGATCTCTGACAAGAAAATAGTGAGACTCTTTGTTTTTAAATTCTTCAAGAAACTAATTAGGAGGAGATTAGGAGTGTACTAATGAAGATGAATGGGATAAAGGGTCATTGACCCTATGACGTGGATGTTATTTCTTGCAAATGAATGGGAACATGTTAAGTATTCTCTTTGCTTAACAATTGTAGGTTGCTTCTTAGGTAACAATGTTATAAAACCCCATGAAAGACTCAATATTGTACCTTATTCCTATATCCTTTACATCAGAATGTTGTAACAATCTCATATCTATTACATTAAACAACTTCAACCTGAAGGTAATTTTGTATATCATAGAAGAGATGAATAAACCTAGCTTTCCTGAATAGGTCTCTCCATTGTCGACAGTTTTAGGCTAGAAAGAATAATAACAACATCATCCGAGTACAAGAGGCGTACACATGATGAGAACAAACTTGAGAGGTAACAAAGTATTGCAATGTGGTTGGATCCCTAAAAAGCATATGATAGCATGAATTGGTATCTCATTCATAATACATTGTCTAGAACCTCCATCATGGTTTACTTGATTAATCTCATCATGGATATTGTTTGAGAAGGTGGTATTTGACAACATCAAATGGAAAGATGTTGGAACCATCTACAAAATCTTGAGGAGTACACAAAGGGGATTCACTTTCCTACTATATCTTTGTAATATGTCAAGACAAATTGAGTCAAACCATTGCTAAGGAGGAGAAAGAAGGCAAATGGGAACCACTATTCGTTGTGGGTGTGAATGGACCGAAACTTAAAATACAAGTATGTTTCAATATGTTTGTTAAATGGAGTATGACCTTTTATATATTGGGGAGGAGATCCTCTTTACAATATGATATGAGAGGGGATGAAGAAGTCTAAGAGACATGAGAGAAATGATAAATACAATGAATGTATCAAATAAACTAACAATTAGCAATATGAATATAGTCAATGGTCAACAATATAAATATGTAGTGGAACATCTAGTGGTTGGCATCCAGTCTAGTCAGAATCAGTGGATGCATGTAGGGTAAGGTTGCAGGACGATCTTATAGAGATTGTATCATTTTTCCTCGTATCTAGTGTATGATATGGAGTACAACAACATAGTGGATACTTCACAGAGAAAACAAGAATCATGACACAATGCTAACAACATGATGAATATCTGGCATAGTGATGCAAAAGTATAGTAGTTGTCCTAGTAGCTGACCATACCTTATGGGATCAGGTAATGTCTCACCATCAATTTGGTAAAATTTTACATGAAGTTCAAGATACATGTCTGTATCCCATAAGTCAGATATTTTGGCATGCTAAATGATATTTGATGCAAAGTTTTGTTGAGAGACTATAATTACTTTCTACCAATGAGCAATCTCCAGGCCTAGAAAGTATGGAACTTTTCCAAGGTCCTTCATCTGAAACTTTTTTGCAAGATAATTCTATAATTCATTTATTTACATCATATCCTATGATGATCATGTCATCCTCATATAAGAATAGGATGACAAGTCCTTGAGGTGTATTGCGCACGAATATTGAGTAATCATATGAGCATTGGGTGTAACCCAAACTTGTGATGGATTGTATGAAGCATTCAAACCTGGCCTTGGGTGACTGTTTGAATCCACCAATGGTTCGACACAAAAGATAAACATGAGAATAAGGTATTACTTGTCTTGGTGGCAGATCCATACATATAGTTTTTGAGCATTCTCCATGTCAAAAGGAATTTTGCACACCCATCTGGTATAAAGTACAATGACGGGCTACTGCAATAGCAAGAAGAGTTGTCACAATCTTCCAATGAGAAACTAGAGAAATTTTTTATTCATAGTATATGTCGTACTCCAAAATTAAGTCCTAAGAAACTAGGCATTATTGATATATGTCAACTATTTCATTAGCTTTGTGCTTGATTTTTTAAAGCCACATGCAATTGGCATGTGAAGTACCTGTGGGTAGAGGACCACGATCCCAAGGGTGGATGTGTTCAAAGGCCTGAAGCTCTTCCTACATTGCCTTCTTCTAGTGCATGGACTATAAGCTTCCTTATATGAAGATGGAACAAGATCTATATGAAGAGCAGCTAGGAAACTTGCATATTCTGAAGAGTAACATGTGACTGATGAATGAGCATAACACGGATTTGGTCAGTGTTTTCCTGGAGATATTCTTCGACCCACATTAGTGTCACTAAAAGAAAGTTTTTCTACAAAATTGTAATCATAATAAGGTGGTGTGTCATCAGATGATGTATGCGGGTCAGCATGTGTAACACCCTCCCTAAGAAAACACATGCATATAGCAGAAGCAACACTGAGTTATCCATAATTCATGCACTCATGGGGACATTAAATAAAACTAGCATTCATAACAACGATATAATCAATCATGCACACTTGAAAGATAAACATTCTCATCATTGTTCTTACAAAAGGAAACATAAATATTATCACATGAAAAAATCATATTACATATTTAGTCTCTACTCTAAAGTTCCAAATATGTAAATATATAATTGAATCTATAAATCGAAGGACCATATTATAGTTGGCACCCCACCAGATGTTATCATGAATCTTGATGCATCCTTATCTCATTCTCTTAACATGAGATTAAATCATAAATCTTTGAACATGAATCATATAAATATATATTTATGAAAACTTAATCAAGATAATGCATTTTACTCTTATAATCTTATCACACACATAGTTCTTAGATATTAATCATTCTAAGAAATCTAAAAAACTTATAGGTTCTCATACCTCTATTTGTATAAGAAATCATAATATCATATTTCTACCTTAAATATTAAGTACATGGTTTTATCACATAACCATGGAAGTATAACAATCTTATTTGTGCTTCTTGTCTTATAGTCTTGAGCAATAATATGAAACATTACTAACAAATTTGACAGAAATATATTTCTCTATTCTTCTTATGTACTCGATCCATAAAGTTAATCATTCTATGATATCACATATCTCTACTTGATATATTAGGCATATGGAATTACATAATCCTACAAGTATATGAAATTTGGTTTGCATATCTTAACTTTAAAATATTAGAACATTGGGTCATAGAAGTCTTATTTAAGAAACATGTAAATGTATTGATCTTTAACTATGAATACTCATGGGCATGGACCACTTACTTAATCATGTAAGATTAATGCTCATGTGCTTTTCTCAATCTCAACCCTTAGTTATCTTGTATTATAGACCAACCCTTAATTTAAAACCCTAATTACTCTAGGTTTGGATATTCATGTAAAAGAATCAGAACTGTTACTAAAACCCAGACAAATAGAGAGATCTTGAAAAGTCAACTAATATCTATATATGGATTGACCACATCTGATGCACATGTAAATTTCTAGAATTTATTGAAGATTCAACCTTCATTGACCAATCACAACATAGAGAAATGATTTAATATCTAATAGAAAATTGATGGGAGAGATGAGGGTGAGGCTTGCACCCTTCAATGTTTGACAGTGTTAAAACACAAATTTATCCTCATCATGAAAACAAAACTTGAAAGCGGTTGAGAGCATTATAGTAAAACATCATGCTTGAACCTTGCTCTAGTAGTTGAGTAGTAGGTCCTAGACATTATGATTTCCATGATCGATCTTAGGATCAGTGGGAGATAATAAAGAGATGGAAATCTTTGTGTCTTCATCTTGCATTGACGAACACATTGACACCTCACACAAGGTCAACTGGCGACCAGAGTATCCAGTGTGACTTGTCGGAAACTAGAAGAACAAGGGACCTTTAAGGGGAAGCAAGTTGAAGAGGAAGAAGAAATCGCATGCCCTCAAGAAAACCAAAAATGATTGTTAAGTCAAGCTGAAGTCAATCAGCAAGTTGTTTGATTAAAACTGGGACAAACTCCATGGATGTCATTGAGTATGTAGCACAACAGTAAGGGGAGATGGGATTTGGAATTCACCTCATATAATGAGTAGAAGAGGGGTAATGATGCCTCAGTTGACCTTCTAAAAGTTAGGGGTGTTGTTCCCACCATTGATGAATGACCACAAGTCCCTATCGGAGAAGCTCCATGCTGATGGGATTAGTTTATTGGGAAACTGCCTTGAGTGCAAAAAGGTTCAATTGGAGCTTAAGGTATCTTAAAGGATCTTTAACTAGACTTTACCAATGCTCAAAGAGATCTAGGAATCACTCATAGATTGTTTGCCATGGAGGTGTGGGAGAGAGATTGACAGTGATTTGGGTGTTTCACATCTGGTGCCTTCTAGGGTTCATGTGAGGGTTTAAAAAGGGAGGAAACATCTCCTAATTTGATTGGGATCCTTTCTTCCAAAGAAATTAGTTGGTTCATGAGGAAAATGGGGAAGATTAGAGTCGAATCCAGACATCTGATCCCTCCAGTATCCCTTCTGTGTGAGTAAGGAAATGAGGCTTGTCCCTAGGATGGTCATCAAATAGTTTGTGTGATTTCACATTCAGGGAAAGTCATCTATAGAAAAAAAATGTGTGGCATGCTAAATAAAGTTATCAACTAACTTAGGTGCATCTGATAAATAAGCCGTATAAAGTTCATTATCAGGTCAATTGATGCTTAAATAATCCCCTTTCTCCTAAAACTTATTACAACAACTAGGATTACTCAAACTTAACCAAAATCTAGAAGTAGATTCAGTTTTATGTGTAGATAACTATCATGTCATTAGATTAATGTTTTGTGCAATACAACCTTGAAACTAATTAAGGCCATTTAATATTTAATAATCATTAATAAATCCAAAAACCCTCATTTGCTTGGAACACTTCGTAAATAAGTTTAAATATGTGTCATGTGTAATAATTTCAAGATATAAATCAATCAAACTTCCATATCTTACACCTGAACTTTATTGTAAGAAAACATGAATAACAGACCCTCAAGCTTTATATATTTGCATTTGAGTACAAACTCTAATATTATTTTAAATTGAAACCTTTTCTTAAAATTTGGTATGTTAAAACATGTGTCGCCTCAATGATTACTGGTGGAGATGTGACAGTAGGCTCAACATGGGTTGTCTCAATCCCAATGAAAGGTTCAACAAGGGTAGCCTCAATCTCAATGGGAAGCTCAACATGGGTATTTTAAACCTTGGGTATTGTGGTGGATGTTTTTGTGGTAGTGGATTCCCCATGAGGGATGGTAATGAATTCATGAATCAAGGAGTGACAAGTGTTGGTTGAAGTATAGTACGGTTTATCCTCAAGGAATGGCACATGCCTTTCTATGCATAAATGGTGAGCAAAAGGTTCAAAAAAAAGATATCCTTTGTGTTTATCATTGTATCCTAGAAGGACACAATGTGCAAAATCGTGCCTCAAGTTTGTTTAGCTTGTGTTGGAGAAGAATGACAAAGAAATTGCATCCAAAAACATGCAATTGGGTGTAGGATGGTGGTTGATTGTAGAGTTTTTCATGCAACAAGCCCCATAGGATTTGTGTGGGCATGAGTTTAATGTGATAAGTAGATGTGAAGATGACTTTTTCCCAAAATCGTTGTTCAATGCTAGAGGTAATGAGAAAAGCATGACTACTTTTGAGAATGTGTCTGTGCTTCCTCTTTGCAACACCATTTTGTTCATGGGTGTAAGGAAAACATTGTTGGAAAATGGTTCCTTAGGTATTGAGGATCTCACACATGGTAGTAGATGTGTACTCCTTTATTCCATCTTCGTGAACACAAGATTGACTTTATTCTGTTCAGTCTTAGTTCTATTGGTAAATGATTGGTATATGTGTGGAATTTCAAACCTAAATCCATATATATCTTGTGAAATCTCAATGAAAGTTACATCATATTGAAATCCACTTCCATATGTGCTAGGTGCATGCCCCAAATATTAAAATGAACAAGATAAAAAATATTACTACTTCTAGTGGTTGAGTTTGAAAAAAGAAGAGTCGTAGCTTTTGCAAGTTTACAACTAGTGCACTCTTTTAGTTAAGTGGACGTACATACTAAACCTAGAGTGCTAGATTTAATAAGTCTACTATGATTACTTGGGGATATGTGTCCTAATCTATAATGTCATAAATTTAGTGAGAGCATTACTCAAGTAGAGGTAGTGGGTGGTGTTTAGAATGTGAAGACTAGACACATGATATAGATCACTAACTCTAATTGCAGTCCCAATCTTTAGGTCTTAACACGGATCCTGCACATAACACCAAGCTTTACCAAAAAATAACTTGAAAGTCAAAATCACATATTTCTACAACAGACACAAAATCCACATGAAAGTTAGGAACATGCAAAACTTTGGTAAAAGTAAGTTTTCAATTAATTATATTTTAGACATGATGTATCCAATCTTGGATATATCAATAAGTGAGCCATTTGTAGTTTCTATTGGTGGTTGTTATAGAGAAATAAAATTTCTTAAAATAGAAGAATTTAGAGTCATGTGATGTGTGGCACCTGAATCCATGATCTAGGTTTTAAAGTTTATACCCCTAGTTGAAGAAGGTAAAGATGAAGATGCACCCCCAATGCTTGAAGATGTGGATGTTATGTCACTACACATCTCCATGACTTATCGTAGCATGGCTATGATCTTTATGGGAGAGATGGTTGGTTTTTCCAATCACACTTGGTATAGTAGCAGTGTTTGTTGTAGGTGGGATAGTAGCACACTTGGTTCTTTCTTTGTATTCCTAATAAAGATTTGGGTGAAGCTTAAAACATAGTTTGATGATCCTTTTGTGACAATATGTACACATACGGTAGTCATGAGATTTTGTTCTTGGAGTAGTAGTGGTTGCTAGATCCATATCAACACTAGACATGACAGGAGGTAGATTCGGCATTAGCCTTATCGTCTTCAAAAGCTAGAGATGAGCCTCATCTGCCACGAGTTTGTGAATGATGGATTTTACAAAAGGTGTTTTCTATTGTTGTATGATGTTGGTCGTACATAGTTGAAATTTTGGACTAAGTTCCATAAGAAATTCATACATTTGAAACTCCTTATTGTGTTGTGTGCATGCAGACATGCAGGACTGTTAATGTTTCTAGGATGGCATAGGCTACACAAGTGGTTATAGTATCCAGAGATAGAAAGATCACCTTGTATTGCTCGCGATGCCTCCATTGCAAGTTGAAATTTGTGAGTGCCATTTAATTGGTTGAATCAGCTCTCAAGACTGGTCCATATGGAAGTAGCGGCGATGTGTTCTTCAATAATACCATCTCTAGGATTTATGTGAACATAATTAATGAGGTAGGACACAATTCTCTCATCACAAATCTACGATTTTGTAAAGTAAAGATTGATGAGAGGACCCTCTTTTTCATTATTTGGAAGGTGTTTTGAATGGGTTTTGGAAGGATTTAGGTAAGAGAGAATGTGGTGCTCGAGAAGGCCAGCCCAAATAGTTTCCCACCATGACTTCCAATCCTTGGCAGTGTGTAAAAGAGTTACTGAAGCATGATGCGGGAGTTTTTGTTGGTATTATTGGCTTCCATTGTGAATAATAGAAAATAGAAAATGAGTGGAAATAGAGTTTTGATGGGAGATAGAGGGATAAACCAAACCCTAACCTTGCTATGATACCATGTGAATAGATTGAAACCTAAAATACAAGTATATTTTAATATGTCTGTTACAAGGAGTATGTCCTTTTACAATATGATATGAGAAGGGTTGAATAAGTCTAAGAGACATGATAATTGTAATTAGTACAATGAATGTAAAAAAGAAATAGAACAATCAATAATATAAATACAAGAAAGGGTCAACAATATATATGATCAATGATAACATTAATTAACAATCAATCCATAGACTAATTGATAATCAATTAATATTAACAGCGGAATAGGCTCTAATTTCTCTCATGTATGTTTCATGGATGATTATGTTCATTTTGAGAAAGCTTCAATCAATTAAACAACGATCATGCTAAAGTGTTAAAAAGTGTTTTGGGACGCTTTCTCACATATACTAGCCTAATAAAATCAGTCATCTTATTATCCAAGAATATGAGCTCCGCATACGAAGACACATCAATCGCAGATCAGACATAAAACAAATGGAAAACTTTTTTGAACATTGAGGTGTGCCTATCCTTTACACTAGGAAAATAAGTTCACACACTTAGAGACATTAGTCAAATTTTAACAGAAAAGTCTCATAGTGGGTGATGTAGACAACACAACTCCCCATGGATGTATGACAAAATCATAGTCAGAATGTTTCTATGGGGCGGAAGCAACGAACAATGTAAATTGTGTCTAGTGGTTAGGATAATTATCTTTACTTATAAGAAGGAAGATGGACTAAATATTCATCCATCTCAAATCCAAAACGGGGCTCTAAACATGATGGTACTACACATTGGAATAAGATATACATTGACATCAAGTCATGGAGTTTGAATAGTAGCACCACAAGGAGAGTGGAACTACCAAGATATTTAGGCTCTAGAAATTCATAGTTGTTAGGGATTGTGGTGGGCAAGTGACGTTGCTCTGCAAGACTAAAGGTGGAAGATTTAACATAGAAAATTTTACTCAAGACAAAGAGAGAAAATCATGGGATAATATCGGCAAACTAGCACTATGTAACTAAGATTACAACTCACATTGCCCAAATTTAATCACCCCTAAATTTAGGAAGCTCCCCCCATCCAAGAACAAAGATAAGGAAGAAAGAATCATACTCAATGTGTACAAACCCTACCTTTAGACTTTTTCTCCTCACTATACCACTATCACTGTTGGGGATTGCTTGTTGCCACTACAGTCGCTAACCGGGATGCCTCCACTTGTGATGAGGTCACCTACATCATTTCCGTATGTGGTAATCATTCTTGTTGGATCCTCCAACTAGAACTCTGATGTGCCATCAAAACTCTCTCCTCCTAAGAGAGTAGATACGCATCCTTCTCTAATCAGACAAACGATTATCATTACAGCTTCACCAATAGTGTGCCACCAACTGATGCGCGTCTCTATCTACTAGGATCTATCAACATGGTTGATGCACAACCTATGTTTCTATGACTGATGTACATCCTCTACTAATCGGATAGACCGCCATTGTTGTCGTGGCCATTCACTTATGAGTGTCTTCCTCTGCTTGGATCCACTATCATAGTCAGTCTCGATGTCACAGCACCACCAAAGTGCCAGCAACTAATGTGTGTCCTCCCATGCTGGAACCCGCATCCATTGTCGATGCACTACCATTGTGTTGTCGACTGCCAACTACTACTTTACTTCCAGGTAGAGTCGTTGGCCCTCTCTCATCCACAAGAAAACTACTCTATTGGGGCACACAATGTTCCACCAATTGCCAGTCGCTACGCCATTTCAAAGTAAAGTCGTTGACCCTCTCTTACCATAAGAGAGCACCAATAGTTGTTATTGTTCTCTGGCTCTTCTATCACAGATGGCACAAAAAAGCAACACTAGTGGGATCACACACCAACAAGTGGGAATATCTCTATAGCCTCCCCCATGGCCTCTATTTATAGGAATCCATGCATGTGGTTGCAACTAAGAATTCTACTCCAATTTCTAGTCCAACTCCATGTTGCACATAGTGAGCCATATCTTTGTTTCTTGTTTCCTCTTTGATTTGACTCCTATTAGGATTGGTAGCACAAGCCAACACCTACTCAAGTCCAAATCTAACTAGGACATGGGCCAGGACATTCTGTATCCCGACAATCTCTCCCTACGACCCATGAGGGAGACTTCATCTTCAGTGATCATCTGGAATAGCTTCTGGACCCCACAATCACATGTGATGAATCCATTCTCCTCCAACATGTCAGTAACAGAATGTCTTCATCCATCTTGTTGAATTATGATCATGACTTCACTATGTTCCCTGACAACTAAGAAAAAGTATCATGCCAACGTCACTTCTCTCTCCATGTTTAACCCTAGAACATTATAAGCTCCCCTTGATCAATTAGTCGAGCCATCCTGGATGAAGAATCAATTTATGACCTTCTATAACAAGGCTCAGAAACCTTTTTATGACGCTCCTCCTATCTATGTAACTCCTCTTTAGAAGCTTGATCCTCCACTTTGGATGTAACGGTTGAATACCCATTGATTTCCCCTTCTTCTTCACATGCATGTAGTACTAAAGAATTTTTGGAGTGACCTTGTCTAACTGGGATTCGTCATGCTGCATATCATTATACTTTCAGATTGAATCACACATCTCAGACATGCATCTATTTTTGTGATCGCTTCTTGTTGACATTGCCCATCTGGTCTTCAGATGTCATCTGACTATGCCTACTACATCTTTAGAACTTTTCTCTGATACCACTTGTTAGGGATTGTGGTGGGGAAGTGATGATACTTTGTAAGACTGAAGGCGTAAGATTTAACATGGAAAATTCTCCTCAACACACATAGGAAAAAACCATGGGGCAATACCGGCCAACACACACTATGTAATTAAGCTTACAACTCACAATGTCCAAATTTAATCACCCCCTCAATTTGGGAAAGCTCTCCTTGCCCGAGAACAAAGATAACAAAGAAAGAATTACACCCTAATGTGTACAATCCTCTATTTAGACTTTTTTCTCCTCACTACACCATTGTCATTGTTGGGCATTGCTTGTTGCCGCTACAACCGCTGATCAAGCCGCCTCCACTTTTGATGAGGTCACATACCTCATTTCCATCTATGATAGTTGTTCTAGTTGAAGCCTCCAAGTAGAACTCTAATGTACCGCCAGAACACTCTCTGCCTAAGTGCGTCGATATGCGTTCTCCTTCGATCGGACAAATTGTTTTCATTGTCCCGTCAGCAGTAGCATGCCACCAACTAATGTGCATCTTCTACTGCTCAGATCTGCCATCGTGGTTGATGCACAACTTGTATTTCACCAACCAGACAAACCGCTGTTGTTGTCATAGACACCGACTAATGAGCATCTTCCTTTACTTAGATCTTTTATCGTAGTCGATGTCGATGTTGTTGCACCAACAAAGTGCCACCAACTGATGTGTATCTTCCACTACTCGGACCAGCATCCATTGTCAATGCACTACTATTGTGTTGTCGACTGCCAACCGCTACTTTTCTTAAGGCAAAGTCATTGTCCCTCTCTCATCCACAAGAAATTTGCACTATTGGTGGATCGAATGTGCCACCAACTGTCATCCGCTACTTCATTTTAAGGAAAAGTCATTTACTGTCCCTTACTAAAAGAGAGCACCACTAGTTGTTATTATTCTCTGACTCTTCTACCACAAATGACACCAAGAACCAATAACTGGTGGGATCACACACCAACAGGTGGGATATCTTAATGGCCTCACCTAAGACCTCTATTTATAGGACTCTATGTAGTTGCAACCAGGAATCCTACTCCAATTCCTAGTCCAACTCCATGTTGCACATGATGAGCCATCTCTTTCCTTCTTGTTTCCTCTTTAATTTGACTCCTATTAGGATTGTTAACACAAATTAATTCCTACTCAAGTCCAAATCCAACTAGGACATGGCCGGAACTTTCTCTATCCCTACAATAACCAAATACAAGGGTGAGCTATTAGAGAAAGCCGACTAGGGGGGCATTTGTTTAGACGGATGTGGCTGGATTGGATCGGCTTTGTAAACCCGACATGATAATTTTTTATTTTGGTTTGCTGGAGGTAGAAAAATCTAAAAATGCAGGACTTTTAATTATATAGTGCGTGCGAGAGATTGATTTCAATCTCAGATCTACTGGACGCCATCCTCCAGCTAGAACACGCTTGCTTAGCATTCCTCTTTCACCTGGGTGTCCGTTCTCTGTTGTTTCAACTTTTGCTGGTTCCTCCGTCCTCGGCTGCTCAGGGCAGGGCCAGTTTGTCCTCTTTTTTTTGCCTTTCACAGAACTACCTCTCTCTTCTGATATTTCTTTCTCATCTATAGCCGTTGTTATCCATCGTCCGTCATCTCTCATCCGTGAAATACCAGCTTCACGGATTGATCGAATTACTTAAATTCCATATGATCCCACTCCTATATCTTTACAATCTCGAATTCATGAAAATTCAGAGAAATCTGTGATACCAAACGTCCCCTAGGATAGTTTAGGTTGTGGACATATGCTTTTGAAGACCAGGATAGTTGAGAGTTGTGTGGCGAGCTGATGTACACATGGACCTGCTGTCTTAAGATCTTGTAGTTTAGTGGTAGTACATGTATATGTATAGTTTGTTGTTCAATATGTAATATCAAATGTTATAACAATTCATATTGTAATTATATGTTGAATGGTGAACATGTGTGTATGGCTTTATTATTATTCATGTACATGTACTACTTATTGTTTTCGTTTGACTCCCTTGATTTTCTTCTTCTTAGCCTAGTGTGGGGTGTTTAAATTGGGATTCTTGCTGAGGTGATGTTTCAATTTAGACGTCACACATCAGATTAAGTTTTAGAAAATCTGGGAACGTCAAAGTAGTTTTAAGTAGATGAAGTGTACCTATTTAGAACAATAAATGAGTAATAGGTGCATATGAACCTACCATAAAGTTGAATGTGCACATATACTAAATTCTACGATCGAACTTAGTGCTATCTCTTTCTATTTCTTTTTCTCTCTTTGTAATCAAAGAATTTTAATCAATTGTTGTTTATGTTGGCGTTTCAACTCCCGCACTAATTTTGAGGATACTCTTTTCATCTGCTGAAAGCTAGAGTCCTCCTTAAAAACCTACAGGGAGCATCTCCTTCTTTTTCGAGAAATAAAATACAAAATACAGTTTAGACTCGTTGATGAGCATTATCTAATAATGCTCTAAGATTTTGAGTTACGCCACCCATTGCAACATTCTCACCCGTCCACCCACTTGCTACATTGGGAATTAAAAAACTCTGTAGGTGTTTTTTTGTCCAACAGTTATCTACCGAATTAATTAGGTGCAAAAGCTGAAAAGTCATTCTCTCCATATTTTAACTAATTCCAGCCTTTTTTGGCAACTCCTCTCTCCTCTAGGACATTCCACTCCACCAGCGCGCTAGTACAGTACATTCGGCTATAACTTTTCTCTGTCGAGCCTTCTCTAACACTGACGTACAGTACCAGAGCTCAGTCGTGTCGCTCTATTTTTAAATGTTCTGGCATATCACGTGAGTATTATATTTTAAATGAGTGGGTTTAATATTGTAGTTTTTGACATGTATTTTAGTACTACTATATTTGTAAATGCTAACGCACTGCAAAATATGTTTTCACTTTAAAGGGGAATCATCATCGTTTATATCAATACTATACAGATACATGTAAAATGTGTTGTTAGTACTATACGTCTCGTAAAGCACAGTACTAACAACCTTTTGAAGGACAAAAATATATAATATAACATTACAATAAAAGACGTACAGTACGAGACGTACAATACAAGCCGTACAGTACTAACAACACATTTTACATGTGTTGCGCACATTTTATTCTTTACACAACATTATAGTACAAGATGTACAATACATGACGTACAATACTAATAATATAATTTATAAATATTTTAATTATAACATTAGTAATGCATGTGTCGTACTGTACATCTTGTACTGTACGTGAAATTTGAGTTAAAAATGATAATGATTATTAATGAGTAAATATTGCAATATGTAATCTTGTGTAAATAATGTATATATGATTAATAATTTGAATCTTTATTGGTGTGTATATATAACACTATTAAATATAACATATAAAATAAATTATAAAAAAAGTATCAGTAAGTGTACGTACAGTACGTGCACATTTGAGTTGGAATTTGGACAAAGGAGAAATCGGGAGACAATAGAACTTCTCGTAAAAAAATTGAAAGGAACATAAACAAAAAAAAATTAAATCTAAGTATGTGAACGGGTGGGTAGATTATTGTGGTTAGAATCTATACCATATGAATAAACGCAGGTGTCGTGCCTGCTTTTCCAGGTGTGTGTGGTTGTTTTTCCTTCTTTCTAGCACTTCATTCAATTCGGTTGTTTTATCCATCAGCTATTTCCAAACAAAAACTATATTGGGCGTGTATGTTGTAGGTTGATTCGGGAGATATGCATCGAAATAATATTAATAAATCTACAGAAAAAGTAAGTTTGCAGTTCTCCAATTGATTGATGTTCTGGTTAGTTGTAATAGATAAGTTCGAACAGAAAAAGAAAAAAAAACACTCGGTACACTATTTTCATGGTTTCCGCTACATATATTGTGTGGGCATGTGAACTACAAAACAAATATATAATGTATATATCATTCTTAAAATATTGATTAAATAGTTGATTGGTAAGGGGATTGTGTATATCGGTGCAGTAGTTTCTGTACTCTACCAATGTGATTGTGTGTCAACCAGTCTATTATGTTTGTGTACTTCTTAATGTTGGAGGGAGTTCTTTGCGAAATGTATATAAATTATTGTAGGTAGTTAGTATAGTAATCATGAACTTGAGCATAAAATAGACTCTAACAATATGTCTATATGGTTATTGGTCCAGATATTCGAACACCTATTATGTTTATTAATTGGTCGTGTTATTTTGTACATCCAAATTAAAGTAAGCTACGTGGGAGTAAATCGAGTTTCTCTTACTAATTGTATATAAATTATTTTCAATGTAGTGTTAGTTATGAGATTAAGAAAAAAGATAATTTTTAGTTTAGATTTTAGTATGCACTATAGGCTGGAAGGAATTAACTAAATCGTATACCATACGAATAAGAGGTAGTCAGGTGTGTGCTTTTCCCACCTTTGTGCATGTGTCATAGATTTTTCCTATCCACTGTCATGTTAGCTTTGTTATTTTAATATTTTCCAGCTAATAAGGACTACATAGTTAATATTCTGATCACAGTCGGGGGTTATTCAAGAGACGAATGTTGCATGGCCAGAACACATTGCTAGGGAATTGTCATAGCACCTGCGTGTCATCAAGTGACTATACATGTCTACATAGTAAATATTCTGACCACAAGTTGTAGGCTTATAAATTATACATCTATTTGCTTCTCTTTCCACTTTTTCCCGATTTGTTTTTAGCTATTATTCTGTTTTGCTTCTCAATTTATTATAATTGTACATTCCGTCCAATTAACATATGCCGACCAAGTAAAGAAAAATCATGTATGAATTTGCCAGGTTAGGCATATTACTTATACTTTTTAGATACCACAAAGGTAGTACTTGAGGTTATCTATATCCACAATCCATATAAAGAACCTTTGTACCTGTGTCATAGATTTTTCCTATCTACCGTCATGTTTTTTTTGGTCGGCTAAAACTCGTGTTGCTTTTTTTGTATTTTCTTCTGTAGTTTTTGTACAAAGCATCTACTTTCAGAGTGAAAGTAGAGAAAAAAAAACTATACATCAACCTATAACGAATAAAGAATGTGTGTAACCAAAGAAAATGGGACTAATAGCTTCACAACCACCACCAGAAAAGAGGAAGATCATCTAAGAAAACCTTCAAAGAACAACGCCAAACTCCAGCTCCATCACAGGGACCCTTAGATATTCCTTGTTTCGCACTCATAGCAGAGCAAGCATGTTACCAAGATAGCAACTGAACTCCATCAAACCAACAAGCAAAAAAAGCATCTCCAACCCAAACCACGAGAATAAACCAACAAAACACTGCTTCAAAACAGATGTCACATAGACTGGAAGAAGGCAAAGAAGCCGCAACAAATCTGACATACATCTTCCATATGGCTCTTCAAAAGAATAAAGGCAAGCTGCTTCCAAAATAGAGCCTCCATACACCACAAAATGCAAGCAGACCACTTCACCTCAGAGTAGGAAAAAATAAAGAACTGAAGCCACTAAACAGAACTCCAAAACGCCAATAAACAGAAGGATACCCCCCCAAGAATGAACCCCAGCTCACCCCCTCTGCCAGAAAGAGCTACAACAGCAAAACAAGAGGGCCAGACCTACCATCCTACTCCAAGAAACCTAAAGCACCACTAAACAAAACAGAGGAAGCACATGAGATACTACAACTCCAAAAAGAAGCAACTTAATCCCTAGCCATGATATTAAAATCATTTTCAATGCTAATCCACAAACTAGAAATAACTTTATGGTTGTTATCGTGGACCCTCCTATTCCTCTCCAACCACGTATGATATAGAAAAATAGGACAGATAATACCTTCCTTTTCCTGATTGAGAGAAATAATATCATTCTAGACCGAAGGAGAAATAGAACACATGCCTTTATTAATAGCCATACTCCAAAGCTCCTTAATATAACAACACTCAAAACAAATATGATTAGAATCCTCATAGCCATTCATGCATAGAACACAAACAGACACCACTGTAATACCTCTTCTCCTCGAGTAGTCATTAGTGGGAAACTTATTATGCATCGCTTTCCAAGTGTGAAAAATAGTATTTGAATGAGCTTTACTCTTCCACAGCCAGGAAAATAAAGGACTAACATTCCTCTTCATTCTAATGTTGACCCAAATAGATTTAAAGCGCACTTCTTTCATCCCCATAAAGAGCCAATGATCATCCTCACTTTCACTGTAGATAGGAACTTCTTTAAGCTTGTTTAGAAGGAAATCAGAACATCTAGAGTCATTCACGCACCACTTTCTATCTCTAATAATATTACTAAGATGAGCATCTACTGGAAGACCAACCCTAATCACCAAATTCTTATCAACCACTTCATAGAAGAAACTGCCATTAACCCAAGGGTCTTTCCAAACCATAATGTTCTGCCCTGAACCAACCTTCAAAGAAATTAGATTTCTCAACTTAGATTTACTTCTCATTATAGAATTAAACATCCAAGAATGGTTGAGTGAGGATTTACTACTCCAAACAGTATCCTTCTTCAAGTACTTCTCATTAACCCATTTCACCTAAAGGGAGTCCTTCTTTCTCGCCACATCCCAAATATTTTGAATAAGGAAAGCATCTGCAACCTCCTTGATGTCCCTGATTCCTAAGCCACCCTCATCTTTAGGCAGAGTAATAATATCCCAGCTAACAAGATGAAGATTCCTCTTGTTTTCAGAAAAACCCCAAATAAAATCTCTGCTCATCTTGTTAATTTCCTCCAAAACAGATTTAGGAATCGGGAAGGCCATAATCCAAAACAAGTGCATGGAGGAAAGAGTAGATTATACCAACTCCACTCTCCCAGCCAAAGAAAGCATCTTTGACTTTCAACTTTCAAGTTTCTTTTTAATCCTATCAATAAGAATTTCACAATGCTTCTTCCTAATCTTTCTAGAAAATAAAGGGATGCCCAAGTATTTAGTATTATCAAATTTCCCAAAATTCATGTCAAGACTATCAGCCATGTCTTTGTTATGATTCTTGCAATTAGAAAAAATGACACTCTTCTCTCTATTGACTTGTAGCCCCGACATATTACCAAACTCATCCAACAGCCTTCTAATGCCAACAACATTATCATCAGAAATCTTCGAGAACATCATCAGGTCATCAGCAAAGATCAAATGCAAACAGTGAGTGGTTTTAGAAATAGCAATAGGAGTAATGATTTGATCATTCACAAATTTATTAATCAGCTCATAAAACCCTTGCATGGCAATGACAAATAAGTAAGGCGCAAGCGGGTCTCCCTGCCTCACTCCATTGGAAGGGAAAATCATATGAAAAGGCTCTCCGTTAACAAGCACCTGATAAGACGTGGAACTGAAGATAGCATCAATCCAACTAATCCATTTGGAAGGGAACCCCATCTTGAACATAATGGAAAACAAATATTTTCAACTAACAGAGTCGTAGGCCTTAGAAATATCAACTTGAATGCACATGTTAGGACAGCCACTTTTGTTAAAATCATTAAGAATCTCATTAGTCAACAAAACCGCATCCTTTATACTCCTACCTTTGATAAAAGGGCATTGATTGATGTCAATAATATCAGGAAGAACCACCTCATGTTAGCTTTATTATTTTAATATTTTCTAGCCAATAAGGACTACATAGTTAATATTCCGATCACAACTGGGGGTTATTCAAGAGACAGATGTTGCATGGCCAGAGAACATTGCTAGCGAATTGTCACAACACCTGCGTGCCATCAAGTGACTATACGTGTCTACATAGTAAATATTCTGACCACATGCTATAGGCTTATAAATTACACAGCTATTTGCTTCTCTTTCCACTTTTTCCCAATTTATTTTCAGTTGTTATTCTGTTTCGCTTCTCAATTTATTATCTATGTACTTTCCATCCAATTAACATATGTCGATCAAGTAAAGAAAAATCACGTATTATTTTGCCAGGTTAGACATATTACTTATACTTTTTAGATACCACAAAGGTAGGACTTGAGGTTATCTATATCAACAATCCATATAAAGAAGTACGAGGCACTATCTATATCCACAATCCATATAAAGAAGTACGAGGCACGAGTTTGAGGCTGATGTCTACGTGTTATATATGCATATAGTTATTATATTTTTCTATGTGCTATTTGTAATAATTTCTCATTTAAAAATAAATTGCATGCTCAAATACTAAATTTTTGTGGACTGCGATCTTAGGCAAACAATTAAGCTGGCGTGATGGATAAAGATTAGTTAAAATTTTGTTGGAACCGCCTTCTTTTTTTCATTTTTTTTATTTTATGGAGTTGAATAAAAATATGGAAATGTTATATAAGTGTTAGTTAGATATTAGCATGTCTTTTCATCGGATTAGTCCATGTATGTTTTAATAATTTAGTTAATACTCATTATTGAAATCATTTTGTGTGCTCTAATAGGTTGTCTGCATAGTGATCAGTCCACTCTAATTATGTGGTTTACAACATCACTTTCTTCAAAGAGAGCTCCAGTAAATTATATGTGAGCACCGCCAGGTCAGAAAATGGATTCCTATTTAAAGAGTGCTTAACTACGCCTTTTCATTGGGGAAGCCTGGTATAAAATTTTCAGGGGTGATTGTCGAAGCATGGGAAAATAATGATTGAAAGGCACCATGCGTTCAATACCAAAAACATGGGGAGCAGTAGAGAAGACAAAAAAAGGATGGTCATGAGTCTAACGGAAAAAATAATTTTAGCTTAAATTTTGATAATGACGCGTTAACAAATTGGAAGGAGTCAACTGGTCAATTGATGAATACATTTGTGTGTGCTCCAATAGCTTAACTATGTGCTCATTGATAATTTGTTATTTGTGTTCTAACAACATGTGTGTGTAGTGTTAATCAATTCAACATGTTTGTATGCTAATCAATTCAACATATTTGTGTACTTATAGATTGAAATGAGTCAGCTAAATGTTAATCGAGCTGCTGTCTCTCTTAATGGGTTAGTCAATCTTTTTTGTAATTCATAACTTTTTTCATTTTAATTTAATTTTTTTGTTATACATACTAGAGAAAGTCAACTGGATATTAATCAAGTTATGCTCTTTTGAAAAATTGTATGTAATTATCGACATTACAAAACCGCTTAGTGGCTTTATTTATAATCTTTATAAGTCAGTACTGCTTGAATCATAATCATGACACCACCAACTTTTCCTTTTTCCGAACCTTCCAGGAACAACAAGACCTTATCAAGACATGACAAGACAATCTCGCTACGATGCATCTCCTATTCCAAGTACAACTTGATAAGAAATACAAAAGCATTGCGCAATTGAAGATTTTGAAAATCCAAGAAGAGGGAAAGAACTAGATTTCATAATGTTAGTACAACGTGATATGTAAATATGAAGAACTTTTAGCAAATATGTTCTATAAAACTATGGTACATGTGTGCTTAATAAATCCGAATGACCTTCTATGTAAATATAAATGACATAACTTTCTTACCGTTTGTAGTGTTTATCAAAATATATAAGTGCCATTTTTGGTTGCAAATCACTTGCTTAGCACGTGTCAATTGCTAGTTTTCCAAGATTTTTGTATCCGCAAATAATAGTAGCGCCATCGGCTTGTTCCTTCTTTCCGTCTCATGTCCTCGCGTGCATGAGGCATTCGGATTTATAATCTCGTTGCCGTCGCGATAGCCCTGTGGGTTTCGAAGAATTGGGCTGGATCAGGACGCTAGGCCCAACACGATGGTGGATTACATCCTTCTTTCTAACCGAAGTAGCTCTTTCCTGATAGGCTGCCAGATTGATTTGTCTCATTTGAGCGAACAACATGATACTACACCGACACTGCATACTACCAAACAGTGCCACACTAATTAAGAATGTATACTACCAAACAGTGCCGTACACTATATCGTTACAAACGCTAACCTATTTGGACAGGGAGTACGCGTTAACACTATATACTACCAAATACTAAATACTGCATACTACCAAGGAGTCCACACTAAGACTGTATACTCCGCCCACGGGATTTATAAGCCATCTAAAACGCAATTTTAAAAACATGGGAAGAGATTAAGAGGCACCAACATCAACGTCCATAAATAGCGATGACAAATTGGTGACACACAATCCTTAATTTCCATCACAGCCTCCGACCATTTAGTGACATGATGTTTGTTTGAGTCGCAGGGCGGTTGTTGATCATATGGTTGATATAATGAAGCATATGTTTTTTTTATAGCTGAACCAAGGAAAGGGAAAATGGATACGTGTGGAAAGATGAGACGTTGGCGAACTTAGACTTGGACATTTGATTGTTCTTGACAGCTCGACGACTATAAGATAGGTCTCACAATTGGTTCTTGCCTCATGGGTATGCATGTGCCACTCTATCATAGTTCCTTCATATCAAGTAATACGTGTCGGAAATATATGTGTATATCTATACCTGTACCCATGTGCTGAGTGATGTACTCCCCAGACTTATTTTCTTCGAGGAGCAGCGGTATCTGTTAAACAATCTTTCAACTCCTATTTTAAACGCAGACGTTGACCAATAAAGTCAACGCTGTCGTCTTTATCACAACCAATTGCTCGCCCGTTATTGCTATTGCAGCATGCACGCCTACCGTTCTCTCGATCTAAGTATAAACTGCGCGCTCATCAACCACGGCTTTCTCGCTCATTGGGCAAACCGCTATTTATGCAAAGAAACCGTCTGAGTGTTGGGAAAGCGGACAGCAAAAGCCACACGATGGGGAGATCAGCGTTTAGCCCGATGGGTCAATCATAACAAAAAGCCCAACGACTAAGAAAAAAAGACAAAAATGAGATAAGAAGCAAGCACAAGAAGCAACGACAGAGGCCGACAAATGGTTTGACACATCTTACACAACATATGTATTTTTCTACACTTATACATATTGCATGGCTATGCCTAAAAGTATGGAAATGTGCATTATCCAAGTTTTTTTTTTAGAATTTATGTTTCATCAAAATAGAAAATTCATTCTCACAACCAGGAGACACATTTACATAGAAGGAAATATAACATCACATATTTTTGTGTTTAGGTATAAGAAGTACCATAAACCCATATATCTAGTGAGAAAAGGAAGGGAACATAAAGTGAAGAGTTCAAACGGGAGAAGCACCCTATAACAAGCCCCTAAATTAAATAAGTGATAAACAAATCAAAGACTTGGATATCTTGATAGTTTACATCTTATAGACCAAGGGTGTTTAATTTACATCTTGTTCTTTTAGTATCCATTCTAGGGAATATGTTCCGTGACAAATGTCATCGTCTCATATATGAATCATTTGAGTGGCAGTAGCCTCCTAAGTTATTTGTTTTCCATGTATCAATTGTAAGTGGAAAGAATTTCAAAAATACAAGATTTTGATATCACAATGAATTTGTTCAAAAGTGGTGCTTTGGTTGTTAAATAGTCTATTGTTTCTTTCTTTCCATATGGCCATAAAGATGATATTAGCAAGTATAGTTGACTTCGCGAAAATGTTTTGTTTTTTGTTTTTACTTTTGGTACAACGTATTGTCTCAAGCTAATCTCTTTAATATTTTATTGTGTATGGAAACATAGTTTCTAAATGTTATGTGCCATCTCACTGTAATATAAAAGATGATTTGTAGATTCATTGAGATGGTCTACACATGAGGCAGATGGTGGTCCCAGAAAACCTATTTTAGTTCTATTTGCACTAGTAAGAATTTTCTTGTGTCCTATAAATCATATGAGAATATGTGTCTTGGGAGGGAATATAAACTTCTAGGTTTTTTTAATTATAATATGTTTATATTCATGGATGCATGAAGAAATGATATGCTTGTTTGGATATATAGTTGTTTTCCCATGATGTTGTGTGTGTTGTATTGGTGGACAGAATAAACATAGTACAATCAATAAAAGTATTGAGGAAAATATCAAATAGATGTCTTTTGAATCAATTTGGTTGATCAAAGGAGATTATTTGAAAATCTTTGTAACTGCGGGTGTTAATAAATCTAGAAGGAATGTTAATGTTAAGTTCTTCATTTATCTTAGTATTTTGCAAAAGCCATGAATCAGTCCAAAATTTAATTAATATAGAGAAGAGTTGTGATGATCTATTTGTGAAAATGAGATCAGTGAATGCGGAAGCGATTAATTAGATCAGAATTACTAAAAATCACTAAAAATTAAAACTTTTTGTAAAGAGATCTACAAACTGTAAAACTCTTTCATAAAGAAGCAAGGTAAGTTATTTACAAACTAATTTATCATTACATCTCTATAATTTCTCATCTCGAGAGTCACAAGCATCAACTGCCCTGTGAAATTGTACAAGGTAGGATACAAAAATCTTGAGGCATTACGCCAAAATCTCAGATCTATATTAAACATCTACTAACTCCTAGGACCTAAGAGTACAGAGATGACACATAGGACTTTCTATAAACAAGACCTAACAGACAGTGTCTCCACCTGAGGATCACTACTGTCCCTGGTGTTGCTGTTGCTGCTGCTGCTCGCCCACTGATGGGTTCCTTCATCCTCAACGTCTACCTAAAAAGTTGAATCCCACGGGGGTGAGACAATTGAATAATTGTCCCAGCGAGAGTTATAACTCTCCGCCAGAAGCATTGTTATTGCAAATAATTGAATAACATTAAGCAGTAGAGCTATAATTATTCAACAATAGGAAATTCATTAAATAAGCTAAGTAGAGCAGTATTCTCTATGAAATCATTTCAATTATAACTTAATTGAATGACAAGACATATATCAATAAGGAATATGAAGAACATGTATACTAGTTATTCAACTAGAGCACTGTAAACAATGTATCATCAATCATTATTTCTCATAGTTCAACCTAAGCAATTATGCTATACGGCTGATTACATTTTTCAAACATATTTATGCCCTGAGGAGATGAGATATACCGCTCATACTCCAATCAACCATTACAAAATTGCAATCAGTACCATACATAGGTCATCCGAAGAGTCGGATTCTTATGACCTCATCTTCCTCAGTCAGTATGAGGTACAACATGCAGGACATCTTGTGTCTCTGCTATAATATCTTTCCAGGGTATTCTGGCAACTTCGCTATTAGAGTTACAGTGGCATGTTGTAATCTCTTCTCCATAGAGGGATTTCTTGTTTATCTCTCATCGATGCGGCATTAACAACATCATCAGGAGATTAGTGATACATCATCCCGACATAAACATATAATGAAGGATTGAGAGATTTGATGTTTATCTCGCATCAATTCCTCCATTAGGACGTAAGGATATTCGCATCCATAACCCCCACATACTCAAAAGTATGCTCTCCAGGAGTTCCCTTAGGAAAACCTATTTCACCATCATTTAACTTTTGACAATGATGGATCTATGGTCAGGGCTCTACATGATATCATTATACTTGATTATTTAAGTACATTATAGCATTCTTTTAGCATCAGGAATGTTTTCAAACATAGACCAATAAGACAATTGTTATAAAGAAAGAGTACCTCCTGTATCAAGTTCATTTCACATCTAGTTAACATTGGGATATCAATCCCTAATCATCTTATTATTATGATTCAGGAATATGGGTGTTCAAACCCTTAAATCATCAGAACACTTATTACCAAGTACATACTACCATTAAGTCATTTAACAGTATGAACATGATTGTAGCAATGCAAGTATTTCTCATGGCTCATACAACCTATCAATCTCATATGTTACCTCTCACTAGGCAACATAGCATATCATTACTTTCAAACTTATAAGGTGCTTTCAATGAATATGACATTATAGCTCTTACCTGGCTATATTCCCTATTTCATGAGAACCTACATGATTAATACAAATGATAACAGACACATTATCTCTATATCAGCACAATGCAAAGCATAAATAACTTTACTATTCAAGGGTTGTACCACTATGCTTTTACTAGGGTTAAGGTTTACTTGCAAATCAATTCCAAGTCAAGCTTGGAGCACCACGACTGTTTTACATCACCACGGCTGGTTTCTAGGGTTAGGGTTTCCTATTCAATTCAATTAGGGTTATCCAACCCCCTTAGCTTAATAAGGCATAGTGCTTCCTCATTTCATAATTCAATCATAGAGTTTCATGCTTAAAAACATAACCCATAATTAGGGTTTACTGTTCACATCATCACATTTCCCTAGATTAGGGTTTACTATACACATTACATCACATTGCCCTAGATTAGGGTTTACTATTCATATTTATTAGGATTACTTCCATTAGTGCCCTCAAATTAGGGTTAAGATTCACTAACCATCATAATTAGGGTTTCATGATCTCACTATGAAGGATCATATGCTAATTAGATATATTCATACATATTGGAAGTTTGTTACTTGATTATCATTCATATAAGAAGTCTCCTCTCTCCTCTTTCTATCAGATGATGTTTACATCACCCTAGATTAGGCTAGTTCAATTCAACATTGACATCATGGGTTATGTCATTACTATAATGATCATTGAGGCTCACTTGTTCAAAGAGTATTAGTCACTCTATCCCATCAAGGGTACCTTTGTTATAGTCACCATTGATTATAACATGCACTAATCAATTAATCACTTGGTCCTTTAATCACTTTAAGTATCCGTGAGGTTTAGGTTAATCAACCACCAAACCATATTGACCCTTAGATCATCAAACGATCTTGACCTACAAGGACCTCAAACGGTCTTGCACACTAAACCTCCAAACAGTCTAAGACCATTTGGACCTTCATGCGGTCTTGGTCTTCCCTTGAGATTGTTTGGTAAAGTAGACCTCCAAAACCGTTTGCTAAAGTAGAGATGAAGACTGTTTGGTCAAGTTTGACTTTGAAACTGCATGGACACAACCGACCTTGAAACCACATGAGACCAAATGGTTTGGGATCGTTTGGTCCCAAACAGTCTTGAGACCACTTGGACTCAAACGGTCTTGAGACCGTTTGGACCCAAACGGTCTTGAGACTGTTTGGTCCAAACCATCTCAAAACCGCAAGGACCAAAAAGTGTCTCAACCACTTCAATTGAATTAGGGTTTCCAATGTTGAACCCCTCAATCGATCATGCACATGTCAGCCAATCATCAATTGAGTTAATTAGGTCAACCCTCAACTGATTTGACACTCAATTGACCCTCAATTGATCATCAATTAGGGCTTGGATCAATTGGATTAGGGTTTGAAATTGATGACCCTTCAACATACTTCAATGTGAGTCTAATTGATTTGAAATCATTGAACCATCATCCAATTTTGATCATGACCTGACCCCAAACGGTCTTGGGATCATTTGGATGACCTCCAAACGATCTTGAGACCGTTTTCTCAAGTCAACAACAAAAACCAACTCAACTAATTAAGGTTTGGCTCATTAGATTGATCACTAAGTCAACAATTAATTGTATTTCAACTTAGAACCTTTGGGTCTTCAACCTCTTAACCATAGTCAACCCTAGACCTCCAAACAGTCTTGGGTGACCCCCAAACGGTCTTGGGATTATTTGGATATCCTACAAATGGTCTTGAGACCGTTTTCCCATTATTTCATCAAAAACCAAGTCATTCAATTAAGGTTTGAACCCTAGGTTTGGTTGCCAAATCAACAATCAATTATTCATGAACTTGATATCATTGGAACCTCAATTGGTCAAACCTACTTAACCCTAGACCTCCGCACGGTCTTGGGTGATCACCAAATGGTCTTGAGACCATTTGGGTGATCCCCAAATGGTTTTGAAACTGTTTGGCCCACTCAACCCAAACTTCAACATAATACTATTATTGATATTAGCAATTGACCCGATTAGGGTTTAGATGGTTGATGGGCCTTAAATTGGTGATTCACTTGGAATTACTTGATGTTTTGGTAGGTAATTAGTCAACATTATTCTCAACAGTCCTCCAAATGGTCAACACCTAGTCAACACCTCCAAACGGTCTTAGACCATTTGCTTCCATGTGTTCTTGTGAAACCATTTGCATTCAAACGGTTTGAAACCGTTTGCTCCAAACGGTTTGGCAAACCGTTTGAGCAAGGTTGGGAGACCGTTTGTTAAAGTAAACTCTTGGATAAACATAGGAATTAATGTCTTCTTCTTCTACCTCTGTTCAACCAAGAACAGGGGTTGTTCTTCACGGAAGTGATAGCAAGAACACACAAGGGTATCTAAATAAGAAGTATAAGCAACGATTTTAGGAAAGGAGGATGCATTAACAAAGCTTAAGGCTTAGACTTATAAAACCCACCTCTAGGACTGATCCAGAGCTCCAAGCTTCGTAGATTTAATGGTGTCTTGAGCTCCAGTGGTTGTCCAAGCTTCATTCTTCAAGTTTTGGATGGAGAAGATGGCTAGAAAGAAGAATCGTGTGAAGAAAACCAATAAACCAACCTTGTTTTATGGTTTCCACCATGAATTCGAGGTAGATGATGATCAAAGCTTACCAAACTAGCTTGGTCGTCCTTCTTCTGGTCCATAGTTCTTCCTTTTTCAGTCAAAGCAAGAAGATAAGGAAAAGAACTAAGGGAAATGATCCCTTGCTTTGTAGATAAGGATTCCTTTATATATTATGGGTTTTCAAGGCAAAGAAAAAGGATGTTATCTCTTTTAATCCCAACTTGTTTCCACCAAAACTTCCTCCACTCTTTGGATACGTGGCCACCTTCTAAACCTTGCAAGACTTTTCAATTATCCAAGGTTTAAAGGAAAAGAACTAATCACCTTTTAAGAGATGTATATTAATATCCACCTTAATTGGATATTGCTTAATATATTATTATTGTGAGTAGTTTCCACTCCTACCATGATCTTTCAAATGAGGATCCCTTCTCATTTTCTTTGCTCCATTTGATTCCAAGAAACATGAGAGATCCTCTAGATGGTATATTTTATATGTTGGACCCTATGTTTTGGGTAAATTACACTTTACACCAAAACTAGGTTTTAAAGCACAAGGATTGCTCTACAAGCTATATCTTGATGCTCAAGCTTGTGGAATCCATATCACCACATCATATTAATTCTTATGATGTATCAACATCTGAGGAACATCTTATCATGTGCAATTTGCAAGTTAACCCCTCTACTTGGGTAATTTGCACTTTAGTCCATTATTAACAAAACAATGTTTCAACATGATTCAAAAAGGATTGAAATAGAAATATAAGTTCCTCAAAAGCCTTAATTACATTTCAAAGGATAAACACAAGCATGTAATCGCTTAATTAAGCAAAACACCTAGGGTTAGTACATAACCCAGGTCAGGGATGTTACAAATTATCCACCCCTTACAAGGATTTCGTCCCCGAAATCATTACAAAAACATATTAAGAGAAAAGAGTAGGATATTTCCTTCTCATCTCTTCCTCTAATTCCCACGTGGCTTCTTCAACACCACGGTGATTCCAGAGGACTTTTACAAGACTTATGTATTTCTTTTTCAGCTTTTTAATTCTTCTGTCCAGGATTGTCATAGGTCCTTCTTCATAAGACATGTCATCATTCAATTCTACTTCCATAGGTTGCAGAACTAATTCTGTGTCAGGATGACATTTCCTAAGCATGGAAATGTGGAACACTGGGTGTAACTTTTGCAATTCAGGTGGTAACTCTAACTTATAAGCTACTTTTCCAATCCGTTCAATGATTGGGTAAGGCCCCATAAACCTAGGAGCTAACTTTCCTTTCCTCCAAATCTAAGAACTCCTTTCCAAGGTGAGACCTTGAGGTACACTCTATCTCCAATCTGGAATTCTAAAGGTCTACGACGCTTATCAACATAAGATTTTTGTCTATCCTGTGCAGTCTTTAACTATTGTTGTATTATTTTAATCTTCTTAGTGGTCTGCTGCACAAGATCAGGACCTAAAAGTTGATATTCACCAGTTTCATACCAAAATAAGGGAGATCTACAACGTCTACCATACAAAGCTTCATAAGGTGCCATGTCAATGATGTATTGATAGCTATTGTTGTAGGCAAACTCTCTCAAGCTTAAGTGCAGATCCGAACTTCCTGTAAACTTAAGAACACATGCTCTAAGAAAGTCCTCCAAAGTCTGTATAGTCCTTTCTGAATGTCCATCAGTTTGAGGATGAAAGGCTGTACTAAACATTAATTGTGTGCCTAAGGCCTTATGAAATCGCTCCCAAAAATGACTTGTAAACTGTGGACCTCTGTTAGAAACAATGGTAACTGGGACTCCATGTAGCCGCACTATCTCATCTACATACAAATGTGCTAGCTTCTCAGCAGAATAGGTTGTTTTGACAGGTAAGAAATGTGCTGTCTTTGTCAACCTATCAAATATTACCCAGACGGAATCATGACCTTTGGCTGTACTAGGTAAACCAACCACAAAATCCATGGTCACATGATCCTACTTCCATTGTGGTATGGGTAAAGGTTGCATTGTTCCTACAGTCTTATGGTGTTCAGCTTTAACTTGCTGACACACAGGACACCGCATTACAAACTCAGCAATGTCCTTCTTCAAACCAGTCCACCAATACATATCTTTCAAATTTTGATACATCTTGGTGCTTCCTGGATGCATAGCATACATTGAAGAATGAGCTGTTGGGTTTTAGGGGAGGCAGAGAAGGCAGCGGAAACAAAATTTTCTCCCCCAAACCCAGCATGAGGAAACGCATCAACGTCTATATAATAGGAAAGCATGGGTTGTGGAATCATACCTTGTCTTGAGGCTTGCTCGGCGACAATACCTCACGCTATGCGCGATCTTCAACTCCAGTCTTAGACGGTGTCTATGCAGCTCCTGGTCGCACCGGGACTGACTCCTCCTCCTCTCACCAGACTGTCGGGATTGACAGTTGTCCTCCTAAGGGCAGAAACCTCCCGCCTCTGAAGTAGTCCACACGGACCACCTGGAACTCCACACTCCTTGTCCTACAAGGAAGTGGAAGGAGTCGCACCCTCCTTTTGACGTACTAGTCACCAACACACTCTCCTGCTGCCAGTTGCAACTGCAGTTGTCCTTCCCTTGTTGCACCTCCCTTTGCGGGAAGCACTTGCTCGGGCTCTCTCTCGGTTACCAAAACCAGAGAGAATGACAACTTTGCAGAGCAACTGGTTGCACTGAGTTGTACTTTGAGAAACCCCCAATACCCCTATATATATAGGAGGGTTATGGGACAGGGTTCTCCTTCCCGGGCAATGCGGGACTAAAGCAGGAGTAGAAGGGTTTGAGATTTTCCACAAAACAACCAACTCGCAACCTGAACTGATTGGTTCACAAGTGAACCGGTCGGTTGGGGACCTGAACCGATCGGTTGGAACACCAACCGATCGGTTGGGACCCATGAGTTGATCGGTTCACTTCTGAACCGGTCGGTTCGTGGTCCTGATCAGTTCCCGATTGACTTTCCTTCTTTTGTTTCTAATTGGTATCAAATACCAATCCTTTGTTCCAATCAAATTGGGCAAGTGAAACGCAAGGAAAATTCTCACCGACCTGACTTTCCCAACTTGCTCAGTTGCACCAGTTGAACCGATCATTTCAACACTTGAACCAATCATTTCACTCTGACCATGAGCCGATCGACTCAACACTTGAGCCGACCGGTTCAACAACCTCAGCCGACCGGTTCAACACTTGAACCGATCGGTTGGGAGTGCAGGTTGTGCAGAATCAGTCAATTGCGATTTCAATCAATCCGATACTCCAATCAACATGTCCAACACCTTGAACAGTATGATATTAAGCTATCAATCAACTGAGTGTTTAACTGAACTACTAAACTCCTATAGTAATCAATCTAAATGTTGCCTGTGGACAAAACTCCTCTTCCAGGTTAAATCCTATGTGTGTGACCCTGCAGGTCCATTTCACGTTGGCAGTGAAAGTCCATAACACTTATGACTTCACAAGCAAAGAGCGGTGCCTAGTCACACATCAGTGCTACCCAAGTGAAAGTAGAAAGTTGGAGAACAACTTTCAATCCTACAATCCGTGAATGGTGTTACAGTGAATGTATAATTCCTTTGTCACTGATATCCCGAATGAACTCGAGGCATGGAACAGTCATCCTGTCAACGTTCATTCACTTTCTTGATCTCAGAGTAGATTGAATGAGATATGTATGACATCAATATCACATACTGATTCACACATGTGTGTGCACGCCTATCTCAATCCTACTCATCAAGTGGCCTTGGATATCAAACTCCCTCAGGAGGGACAAATACCATATCTATCACTCACCCCTCAAAAGCCCCATGTGTCAAAGCCACCCAATCATCACCTTTATAACAACCCATGTTTTAGGACTGCGTTTGATGATGTCAAAGTGTGCCCAACGACATGTGTTGAGTGTAGTGATTTCAGGTCTAAGAATCACACTCACCACCATCACTGTGAGTACTGACTGTGACTACCATGTCATGGTTCCATGTGTCAAACTCACGGTGGGTCTGTCCGGTACACTTGTTCTCTAACAAGTACCTATGTGTTTGGTTTGATATCTCTATATCATGACTAATGAGATTCTGTCATCAACCAACACCACAATCTAATCTTGTGTGTCATTGCTGTCTATCTACCTTCCACAATGACATCCGACTAGGGACATAACAAGAATGTACAAACTCTTAGCATCCGTATGATCTCATCGTTCAGGTCCTCAACCTGAAAGCATACGTCATTGAGTACTGTCATTCTCTAGACATTCAATCTATTCTATCACTATCTCATATGACTGAACCAGAAAGAATTTGAAGCTTGCCTTTGATGTTTATCAAATCAATCTTAATGTATCCCACCAATCATCCCATGATTGGCTCTCAGGGTATACATACCAACAGACTCCCACTTGCACTGCGAGCCAATCACCCTTGAATCATATTCATAGTGATCCTCAAACATGTCCCACATGTTACTGTGCTCTTAGTGCAAACATAGTGAGTAATAGCAACACCTTGCCAAAGTCAGTATAAATTGCATGTCTCACATCTCTTCGCTGTACGTCACACGTATGAGATGGAGTTGTCGTAATATGTGATCTAGTATTCCTTTGCTAACCTTTAGCCACATTGTATGATCAAGGATTGCAGACTTGTCATCAATGAGCGGAATATCTATAAGTTCATCTCATGAACTTCCAGATCCATATAGTATCTACTGTTGTTCTCTAACGCATACATACTCGGCATTTCCTTTTAAATTATTTTATTGGAACACTTCCAATCATCAACAAACCTTCACTTTTATATATCTTATATATATTTTGTGATTAATTTTTTGTCCTTTCGGAAGTTTGCATCAATGTAATTCTTTACATTGAACTCTTCCTTATCTCCATAGAACTAGTACTTCACAAGTACTTATCAAGTTCACATGGTATTCCAGTAACCCTTACTGGAAGCAGACAGACATCCACTCGTCATGTCCCACATACGAGTTATCAGGATGAGCACATCATATTATCATGTCCTACATACAAGATGATGAATGCATTTTATTCTTGTCATGTCTATACATGCAAGATAATGGGATGATTACATACATGATAGATCCGTATCTATTCTTAGTGTTCCCATTCTTCATAAGAATTGGACACTTGGCCTTGGGATACTAACTCCATGTAACATGGACAAGTTTTCTCCCACTTAATCTATGCATACTGAACACTTCAGTACAGATTGCCAATGTATGCTCTCTCTTTTCAGGTCAAGAGATTTTTCGAGAACTATCTCTATAGAACTCTATTCCTATCACATAGGAAACATCTCTATCTTCCTCAAAGATAATTTCCACTTTTGGATTTCCATTCTAGAACATTTCCATTCCACATCAACATGTGGAATGTGAACACGCTCCCACTAAATCACAGATCCCTTCTTTATCTTTGACATATCAGTCAAACCCTTTGACTATATCATCAAAGTAAAGATCCAATTCTGAGTTGCTTGTACTCAATCAATCACATTGATTAGTGCAGTGTAACTTATAGACTTCATTTTGCATTAGTGGATTCATAAACCTTATATGTTGTGTCACGTACACATCCTTGTTTTATACCTCATAGGAATGCAGTTTTAGTATCCATATGCCAAATGTCTCAGTCATTAAGTTGCAATCAACAAGCATCATCCTTCTTAAATGTTATCCATGTGTCTTAACATTTAAGACTCATTTGCACTTATGGATTTCATCCAATGAGTGCTACCATCAAGGTCACACCTTATGGTTGACATGGATGTCATTTAGGATGTAATGGTCATAAACCATAACTCAAAGTTTGGTTCCTCATATTTATCTAGATAGTTGATTCATCACATGAACAACTCATCACATAGATAATTGAGGTGTATCTGTCAAGGATATAAGAACTCACAACTCCTTTGTGATTCTCAATGTCCTTTATTAGTGTGGGGTATTCATTTAATAAGAAGAATTCAATTATTTGATAATCATTCTCTAACTCCTTAGAGTATGATTCCTTCTTGATTTAGACATCGCCATGCCTTAATCATGAGTTCACTATGATACATTATCATAATCACTCATAAGGATCTCAAACATTTGGTCCAAGTATTTCATTCATTGATCTCATCAAGAATTAACACTTTACCAAATTTGCACTTCATCTATGATAATCTTGAACACTTATATTCATATTGGTATTTCTCTAAACACCATTTGAAGTATTAGCATTTGTCCCAATAGGTATGTAAATACATCACATGTATTATACCTAATAGGATAATCATTCTCCCACTACCATTAGTGAAGATTGATTAATCATGTCCAAGATATTCATGTGTCTTATTGGTTCTCTAACCAAAAGAGTCTAGATTTATCCATCATATGGAAACTAGAAATGAATTTCTTATGATTTATGCTAATTTAATTGTTTGAGTTATCAATAACTTTAGGTATCATTTTATCTTATGCATATCAAATGCCACAAGATAAACAAGGAATTGCCACAAAGATCATATCTTTAAGATTGAAACATTAACTTTATTAATTGCCATCATTGTCATACAATATGCAAAAATAAAGTGTTTCTATCTATTGGCAATATATGAAATAGCAGTTCTCAACTCTATTTCGTGCCCTTTAGGCTGAAATAAACTGAAAGATACTCCTATCTATGGCACCAACACTTGCTCCAATGATGGGTACTTCTTTCTTGGTCCTTTCACAAAGGCCATCACTTCTTTGCGGATCTTGCATATCATATATGATAGATCCATATCTTGGTATCATATACCTCAGATAAAGAAGTAGTTCATTTCATGATACCTTAGGTGGAGATCTCCATCCCCTCCTTCATCTTCTTTTGTTCTTCCAGATATAGAGGGCAATTCCCTCATACACCCTTTCCCCATGTGCCTTGAGGCTGAAGACGGCTTGGATTGCTGGCTAGCATCAGAACACTTCTTTGCTTTGCCCTTGTCCTTGCCCTTAAAAATTACCTTTCACTTTGATCACATCAAAGATTATGGTTTGTCTTTCTTCATCTTTTCCTCTACTATCCTCAACGTGTCCAACAACTCTATCAACGCTTGTCAAAGTTGTTCATGTTGTAGCTTATCATGAATTGTATGATTCTTGCAACGTTTGCAGTATCATACCAATAGCCAACTCTTGGCTCAGAGGGAATCCTTCTTAGTCAGTTTTTCCACATACCCAATCACATTGAGTGTGTGAATACCTTACTGGATCTCCTTCTGTCATGACATACTAGGACAGTGTCTGGGAGACATCATATGTCTCTTGTTGTCTCTGCAACTCATAGTTCAAAGAACACAACATCAAGCACTTCTCATCAATGTCATCCTCGGTATGCTTCCATAAGCATACTTTCAGCCATTGATGTGGTGGGATCGAGTTCATCTGGTTCTTGTATAACTAGGACTTAGAGCTTTTACTCTACGATTGAGAACACTTCTCATTATCCTAACCAATCGTGGAATTATTCCCATTTAATTTGTTGGTCTCAAAGACCGATCGCAAATAAAGTGATTTGTTTATTTTAACAAAAGGAAATATATGCAATTTTAGTCCAAAACTCTTTTTGACTTGTTTGATTGATTTGAAAAGTTGACGATAAAATTAGGCCTTTAATTAATTATCGCTCCACTATTTTACTTCAAATTGATAGCCCTCACCATCAATTCGGAAGATTGCAGCGTACAACCTTCTAGTGGGCAAGATGTTGAAATCCTCTAAGTCATGGACCAGCTAGGGATGTCACCCACAACTTAGATCTCTCAGGTAGGAAACTCTTTCCAATTGCATCATATGCAACTCTTGATAAGATGTCATATGAAACTCCTTGCCATGACCATCTCCATGCCTCAAGGTGCTAGATCCTATCTAGGTCACCTTGTTAAGTCCAACCCAAAGCAAACACGATGAACATGCACCCTACTAGGGCAGACCCACACATTCATCCTTCACGCTTCCACAAGATAGACGGTGCACCACGCTAGGGCGTGCCCACACTTGGTCGATCAAGCTTTTCACGTGTGTCGCATTTGGAAGGCATCTAAAACTTAATATTTAATGAGGGATTTGGTTTTATATACATATACATATCCAATCACCACAATACATAGTATGTATCATATACATGCTATATCCCACAGAAAACATGCAAAACGATAAAAGCGATGATTATGGCCATCCTAATGTGATTCCTCGAGCCAAGAGGAATCACGGTCATCTAGGTCTACATCACATGCAACCTGTACAAGATGAACTTTGTGCCTTGCCTTTGGAGTAGATCAATTCATCACATGAACGTCTTGCTCGGTCTGGCCCGGTCGTCTGGGTGCCACCAGCCGATCGGTTGGCTCCTCCAATCGATCAGTTTGCCTGGACGTCGTGCATCTCATCATGTCCGCCACCCGGTCATCTCTCTCCTCGATCGGTCATCAACCAATTGGTTCACTCCTTGAACCGACCGTCTGGAACGTCAACCGATCGGTTCATGCCTTGAACCAATCGTCTCAGCTATCGTCTTGATGTTCTCCGTTCTTTGACATAACAGGAAATAAAATCTATCCTATTTAACATTGCTTAAAAGGGAAACCCCGAGTTACATTCGGGGGGAGCAAAGGTAGGAAAGAATCTCGAATTATTTCGAGTTACATCAGAAATAAGAGAGGGAAGATCAGTGCGCAGACCGAGATGCAAGAAACCACAAACAACCACACACAAATAGGGGTTTATAGGCCATAATCATGCTACACACATCCACCACAAAACTCGTTTAAGGGCGATGCATATTGAGTGCATTAATAATACATATCATATATGTAATTGGGATTTGTGGATTTAGGATTGGACATGCATAAAGCCAATATTATTTGCATCGTATGCAATAAATAAAGGCGACAAACCAAAATTGATCATATCGATATTCCTAAAATATAGAACAGTTGACGTAGCTCTGATACCACTGTTGGGTTTTAGGGGAGGCAGAGAAGGCAGCGGAAACAAAATTTTCTCCCCCAAACCCAGCACGAGGAAATGCGTCAACGTCTATATAATAGGAAAGCATGGCTTGTGGAATCATACCTTGTCCCGAGGCTTGCTCGGTGACAATACCTCGCGCTATGCACGGTCTTCAACTCCGGTCTTGGACGGAGTCTGTGCAGCTCCTGGTCGCACTGGGACTGACGACTCCTCCTCTCACCGGACTGTCAGGATTGACAGTTGTCCTCCTGAGCGGCAGAAACCTCCCGCCTCTGAAATAGTCCACACGGACCACCTGGAACTCCACACTTCTTGTTCTACAAGGAAGTGGAAGGAGTCACACCCTCCTATTGATGTACTAGTCGCCAACACACTCTCCTGCTGCCAGTTGCAACTGCAGTTGTCCTTCCCTTGCTGCACCTCCCTTTGCGGGAAGCACTTGCTCGGGCTCTCTCTCGGTTACCAAAACTAGAGAGAACGACAACTTTGTAGAGCAACTGGTTGCACTGAGTTGTACTTTGAGAAGCCCCCAATACCCCTATATATAGGAGGGTTATGGGACAAGGTTCTCCATCCCGGGTAATGCGGGACTAAAGCAGGAGTAGAAGGGTTCGAGATTTTCCACAAAACAACCAACTCGCAACCTGAACCGATCGGTTCACAAGTGAAACATTCGGTTGGGGACCTGAACCAGTCGGTTGGAACACCAACCGATCGGTTGGGACCCATGAGCCGATCGGTTCACTTCTGAACCGGTCAGTTCGTGGTCCTTATCAGTTCCCGATTGACTTTCCTTCTTTTGTTTCTAATTGGTATCGAATACCAAACCTTTGTTCCAATCAAATTGGGCAAGTGAAATGCAAGGAAAATTCTCACCGACCTGACTTTCCCAACTTGCTCGGTTGCACCAGTTGAACCGATCGTTTCACTCTGACCAGGAGCCGATCGACTCAACACTTGACCCGACCGGTTCAACAACCTCAGCCGATCGGTTCAACACTTGAACCGATCGGTTGGGAGTGCAGGTTGTACAGAATCAGTCAATTACAATTTCAATCAATTCGATACTCCAATCAACATGTCCAACACCTTGAACAGTATGATATTGAGCTATCAATCAATTGAGTGTTTAACTGAACTACTAAACTCCTTTAGTAATCAATCTAAACGTTGATTGTGGACAAAACTCCTCTTCAAGGTTAAATCCTATGTGTGTGACCCTGCAGGTCCATTTCACGCCGGCAGTGAAAGTCCAAAACACTTATGACTTCACAAGCAAAGAGTTGTGCCTAGTCACACATCAGTGCTACCCAAGTGAAAGTAGAAAGTTGGAGAACAACTTTCTATCCTACAATCCTTGAATGGTGTTACAGTGAATGTATAATTCCTTTGTCACTGATATCCCGAATGAACTCGAGGCATGGAACACTCATCCTGTCAACGTTCATTCACTTTCTTTATCTCAGAGTAGATTGAACGAGATATGTATGACATCAATATCACATACTGATTCACACATGCGTGCGCATGCCTATCTCAATCCTACTCATCAAGTGGCCTTGGATATCAAACTCCCTCAGGAGGGACAAATCCCATATCTATCACTCACCCCTCAAAAGCCCCATGTGTCAAAGCCACCCAATCATCACCTTTATAACAACCCATGTTTCAGGACTGCGTTTGATGATGTCAAAGTGTGCCCAACGACATGTGTTGAGTGTAGTGATTTCAGGTCTAAGAATCACACTCACCCCCATCACTGTGAGTACTGATTGTGACCACCATGTCATGGTTCCATGTGTCAAACTCATGGTGGGTATGTCTCGTACACTTGTTCTCTAACAAGTACCTATGTGTTTGGTTTGATATCTCTATATCATGACTAATGAGATTCTATCATCAACCAACACCACAATCTAGTCTTGTGTGTCATTGCTGTCTATCTACCTTCCACAATGACATCCGACTAGGGACATAACAAGAATGTACAAACTCTTAGCATCCGTATGATCTCATCATTCAGGTCCTCAACCTGAAAGCATACGTCATTGAGTACTGTCATTCTCTAGACATTCAATCTGTTCTATCACTATCTCATATGACTGAACCAGAAAGAATTGGAAGCTTGCCTTTGATGTTTATCAAATCAATCTTAATGTATCCCACCAATCATCCCATGATTGGCTCTCAGGGCATACATACCAACATGAGCTTCCTCCAGGACTAACTTCCTCAATTTATCCACATCTGGTACTATCATTCATTCATGATAATAGGCTACCTGATCATCTGAATCATGGAAACCATCTCATTTCTCATTACTGTACTCTGATCTAATCTGTTGAACTGTAGCATGAACTTGTTGTGCCTCCTTAATCGGCTCTCTCAGAGTAGGTTTTATGTGCATCTCAGCTAATAGTCCGGCTAACAATGATACTTTTAACTGTACATTATCCTGCATCAACACACATCCTAGTCCATTCTTAGAGGCATCACAGAAAACTATATATACTTTCCCTTTATCAGGTAACACAAGCACAGGTGCACTTGTCAACCTTTCCTTCAACAGCTAAAAAGATTGTTGACACTTATCACTCCATGTAAAAGGAACATCCTTCCTGGTCAACTTAGTCAAGGGTAAAGCTATGGAACTGAAGTTCTTAATGAACCTCCTGTAATAGCCTGCCAACCCTAAGAAACTTCGAATTTCTGTCGGTGTCTTCGGCTGCTCCCATTGCAGGACATATTCTACCTTTTTAGGGTCAACACGTATACCTGAAGCAGATATTACGTGTCCAAGAAAAGAAACTTCTGGTAACCAGAACTCACACTTGCTAAACTTAGCATATAACTTATGCTCTCTTAGCAAAGTTAGAGCCTATCAAAGTTGTTGTTCATGCTGCTGAGCATCTCTACTATAGATCAGGATGTCATGTATGAAGACAACAACACACTGATCCAGAAAAGGTAAGAAGATTCTATTCATGAGTTCCATAAATGCAGCTGGTGCATTAGTTAGTCCAAACAACATAACTATGAACTCATAGTGACCATATCTTATCCTAAAGGCAGACTTAGGTATGTCACCATCCTTAATACGCAGCTGATGATATCCCGACCTCAAATATATTTTTGAGAAGATAGTTGCACCACGCAACTGGTCAAAGAGATCATCAATCCTCGACAGAGGATACTTATTCTTTATCGTTACTTTATTTAATTGTCTATAATCAATGCACAACCGCATTGACCCATCTTTATTTTTAACAAAGAGGACCGGAGCACCCCAGGGTGAAGTACTCGGTCGGATGAAACCCTTCTCGAGCAACTCTTGCAGTTGTTTCTTGAGTTCTTCCATCTCAGCAGGCGCCATCCTATACGGTGTTTGTGCTATAGGTTGCGTGTCCGGGATTAGATTAATCTCAAAATCAATCTCTCGGGGCAGAGGTACACCTGGAAGTTCTTCAGGAAATACATCTTCAAATTTCCTGACTATCGGAACTTCAGCAGGATTAGGACTCTCCATGGTAGTATCTACCACATGGGCCAAGAATGCATAACATCCTTGCACTAGTACAGAAACAGTGTTCAACGTCACTTTTAGAGGCGTCGGTTTTTCAGTAACACCAACGCTACTCACATTAAACGTCAGTTAATAAGGACATCTGATGTCTATATTTGAAGACCAGCCAGACACGAGTATCGCTTTTCATTCAGTGTCGGTTGAAGAAAAAAAACTGACGCCTAAAGTAGCCCGTGAAATCCAATTTTTTCGAGCAAAAACAAACTGCACCAAAGTATCAAATACAACGTCGGTGTTTTAGCTAATAACTGACGCTGAATGAAGATAAAATTTGTGCCAAAAGTTCTAATATGGGCGTCGATTGTCTTATAATAACCGATGTTATAAGTGTGCGCGCGTCGTCCCCGCCAAAAATTTTTACACCCCTATTGCGTCGATTTTTTATGCAAACCGACGCTGTTAGGCTGTAGCGTCGGTCATTTAAACAAACGACGCTTATGTTTAACTTAACAGCACCAGCACGAGTGACTCTTCCCCTTTCTATATTTCATTCCCAATTCTTCAGTTAGGTCCGGCGATTTCTTGCTCATCGCCGCTTGTTGCTTCTCTTCTCACTGTCGCTCGGTGCTGTCGCCGGTCGTTGCTCCTCTCCTCTCGTCGCCGCCGCCCCCGCCGGTAGCTGCTTTAGTGCTCTCCTCACCGCCGCCAGCTTCCTGCTAGGTCTCTGCTCTGCCAGCTTCCTGCAAGGTAACCCTTCGATCATCCGCCTTTTCTCCTCCGCTGCTTGCTTTCTCTGCCGCCGCCGACCTGGACCTCACCCAGGCAGCGCCTAAGAAGGTGCCAGGGCACGCCTAGGGTCCCAAGCCCAGGTGCCCTGCCTAGCTAGGCCTCTGGGCGGATGCTTGGGCGGCTCCAGGGTACGCCTAGGTTGCTGCTGGGGTTTGGATTCATCTATTAGATTGAACCCTAGATCAACCTATACAAAGGATGCCCAAAACATGCACTGATTTCACCATGTCACCCCAAAAGCCATTGAAAAATATTCTGATTGTGTTTATTTATGTACTGATTTCACCAAGCTAGTGGAATTTTTTTAAAAGTTATTTACTGATTGTGTTTATTTAATTATGTACTGATTTTTTTATGATTTATTCATCTACTTATTTGTATTTTTCATCTACTTATTTGTATTTTTTTGTCTAATGTTTTTTATTTATTTATCTACTCATTTGAATTTATTTGTGTACTTCTTTTGAAATTATATAATCATCTAGTGATGTAACTTTATCACGGGCTCATTATGAACCATTAGATCTAGATCTTAGGGTATCTCTACTGTCCTAACTATGAAATTGGTAACTTGTTTCCTTTTTGAGTATATTGACAATGTTAATCACCTAACTTGAAGAACTAGGATATGAATGATGAAACTAGGATTGTAGGCATAAGAATGACAGCACATGTATTTGTTGGCCTAGAAACCCGTCCAAGATTTACTCATTAGGAGTAAATCTTGGATAGTCCCCGGTTTGGGACTGTTCTTGAACACCTAATCTCACTTAGGATGTAAGTGTATAATGTGTATTGGGTTTTTGAGAAAATTTTGGTAGCATTTCCCTGTTTGTTCTCTAAGTACATATGTACTTAGAGAACAGAAGGAAAATGCTGCCGAAATTTTCTCGAAAACCCAATACACATTATACACTTAGTAGTGAGATTAGGCGTTCAAGAATGGGATAGGTGGTACACATTTATTATATATAAGAATGATAGCACATGTATTTGTTGGCCTAGAAACCCGTCCAAGATTTACTCATTAGGAGTAAATCTTGGATAGTCCCCGATTTGGGACTGTTCTTGAACACCTAATCTCACTTAGGATGTAAGTGTATAATGTGTATTGGGTTTTCGAGAAAATTTTGGTAGCATTTCCCCATTTGTTCTCTAAGTACATATGTACTTAGAGAACATCAGGGAAATGCTGCCGAAATTTTATCGAAAACCCAATACACATTATACACTTACTAGTGAGATTAGGTGTTCAAGAATGGGATAGGTGGTATACATTTATTATATATAAGAATGACAACACATGTATTTTTTGGCCTAAAGTTTTAACCATGCAAAAACTCTAATCCGTTAACCCTAGACCCTAATCTTGTTGTAATATATAATTGTTTTCTCTTTGATCATAGAATGGATAGATCATGGATGTCCATTCGCAATCGCTGCACCCCAGAGTTTATTTCTGGTCTTGACCAGTTTATTAGATTTGCCGAGGTTCATAGGAAACAACCTGGAGATAGGTTCTACTTTCCATGTAGGCATTGCAGTAACAACTTGAAAGTCAGCACTGGTGACGAAATCAAAAGTCATGTCATGTGCAACGGGATTGTACAAGGCTATACAGAATGGCACTGGCATGGAGAGATTTCAAACTCGAAACTAGTGGATTTCGATAGTAGTGCTTGTGTGGAAGAAGAAATTGCCTACGATGACGTAGATGTGAATGAACCAGTTCCAGTAGACATCGTTGATGCGATGCTGGATAGTTGTGGGGTAGAGCACACCGATCCACCTCCCATTTTTAGAAACATTGTGCATGATTCTGAGATATCGTTATACACAGGTTGTACTAAGTTTATGAATCTTAGCGCTGTGTTGAGATTGTATAAGCTGAAAGCTAACAATAGATGGAGCGATAAAAGCTTCACGTCATTGTTGTCTTTGTTGAAAGAAATGCTTCCCGAAGGAAATGAGCTGCCAATCTCAACATACCATGTAAAGAAATTGTTGTGCCCAATGGGAATGGATGCCAAGAAGATACACGCATGCCCAAATGATTGTGTATTATTTCAAAAAGACTATGTGGATTTGAAAGATTGTCCAAAATGTGGTGCGTCATGGTATAAATTGACGACTTCGGGGGAGTCCAAAACTGGTTCTCCTGCCAAGGTGATGTGGTATCTACCTATAATATCACAGTTTCAATGCTTGTTTTCCAATCCGATAGATGCGAAGAATTTGAGGTGGCATGCAGATGTTAAGAAAATAATGATGGGATCCTACGACATGCGTCTGATTCCCCACAGTGGAAGAAGATTGATCTATTGTACCCTGAATTTGGTGAAGAAGTCAGGAATCTAAGACTTGGGCTTTGTACAGATGGGATGAATCCGTACGGGACATTGAGCAGCCAACATAGCACTTGGCTAGTCATGCTTGTTATATACAATCTTTCTCCCTGGCCGTGTATGAAAAATAAGTACGTAATGTTGTCGTTGTTGATATCGGGCCCTAAACAACCTAGAAATGACAACAATGTTTATCTTGAACCTCTGATTGATGACTTAAAGAAACTTTGGGGTGAAGGTGTGATGACCTATGATGCTTCACGAAGAGAGACATTTCGTTTGCATGCTATGTTGTTTTGCACTATTAATGACTTTCCAGCATATGGGAATTTGTCTGGATATAGTGTCAAAGGAGCTAAAGTGTGTCCTATATGTGAAGAGAACACTAATTAAACAAGACTAAAACATGGCGGTAAGACTATATATCTCGGTCATCGAAGGTTTCTTACAAAATTTCATCTGTATCGTAGGAAGCGCAAAAATTCAATGGATTGAATGAGGAACAGAGTGCACCTAAACCTATACCAGGGGAGGTTGTTTATGAAAGAGTAAACGACTTTGTCAATGAATTTGGTAAGAGATCACAATGTACTATGGCCACACGGAGTGACAAATCTTTATTCAAGAAGAAGTCAATATTTTGGGATCTTCCTTATTGGAGTTCTTTGACAGTCAGGCATTGTATCGATGTAATGCACGTTGAGAAAAATGTTTGTGATAGTGTCATTGGTACTTTGTTGAATATACCAGGTAACACTAAAGATGGGATAAAATCCAGACTAGACCTACGTGAAATGGGAATAAGGTCAGAATTAACAGAATTTTGTGAAATGGCAAATCGGAGAACATACTTACCTCCCGCTTGTTACACATTGTCTAGAAAGGAGAAGAAAGCTTTTTGTGAATGTTTGGTAAATGTTAAGGTTCCACAGGGTTAGTCATCCAACATCCATAGATTGGTATCAATGAAAGATCTGAAGTTGATAGGTCTTAAATCTCATGATTGTCACACTCTAATACAACAAATATTGCCTGTGGCAATTAGATCTATATTGCTGAAGCATGTAAGGTTTGCAATCACCAGACTTTGTTTCTTTTTCAACAGTCTGTGCAGCAAAGTTATTGACCCTGATACTCTCGATAAATTGCAAAGAGAAGTGGTTGTTACCCTATGTTAGCTTGAGATGTATTTTCCTCCGTCGTTCTTTGATATCACGGTACATCTTGTTGTCCACTTGACTAGGGAAGTGAAAATGTTGGGACCAATTTTCTTGCATTGGATGTATCCCTTTGAACGATACATGAGCGTTTTTAAAAGTGATGTTCAAAACCGTTATCAGCCTGAAGGGAGTATCATCAAGGGTTATGTGGCGAGAGTGGTTATGGATTTTTGCAAGACTTTCTCAGTGGTAATGACACTCCTGATAATGACAAGAATATTGAAGAGCAATTTGGCAAAGGAATTTTGGGATCACATGTGAAAGTAATCAGCCGTGAGCAGTTGGAACAAGGTCACTTGTATATTTTACACAACATGGATGAAGTGAACGTTTATATCGAGGAACATACCAATTTCATCAAGAGACAATATCCTCGAGCTAATACAATGTGGCTTGCTAGAGAGCATAACAAGACATTTATTAAGTGGTTTGAAAATAAAGTCTTACATCAACTATCTCAAACACCAGATGATATTACTGAAACTATCAAATGCCTCGCCTTTAAACCAAAATTGACTGTTATGTCTTATGAAGGGTATGTCATTAATGGATTCACATATTACACAAAGCGACAAGATGATAAGAGTGTCGTCCAAAATAGTGGGGTCACCCTTCAAGCATCGACTATGTTTTTTGCAAGTGCAAATGATAAGTGTCCACGTGAAGCTAAAATGTCATATTACAGTGTCATTGAAGACATATGAGAGTTTGACTACATAGATTTCAGAATTCCGCTCTTCAAATGTAATTGGGTTGATAACACCAAAGGAGTTATAGTGGATGAATTGGGTTTCACTTTAGTGAACTTTGAAAAGATTGGCGAGAAGGGTGAACCATTCATATTGGCATCACATGCAAAACAAGTATTTTATATCGATGATCCTGCAAATGATAAATGATTGGTTGTTCTTCATGGTAAAAGACAGTTCATTGAAGATCCTATAGATGAAGAACAGTACTATGATAAGTATGATGACTCCAGTCCATTCTCAGTTGGGTTGCCAACACCAACAAATATTGAAGCTAATGATGACTTGTATGTGCGCGGAGATCACAATGAAGGATTGTTAATTGATAAAAAATCACAATATTAGAGGCATGTTTATATTTTTTATATGTTTTATTTTTTTGAATGTGAACTTTACAATGTGAATGTGAACTTTACAATGTGAATTTTATAATGTGAATTACTTTATAATGTGAACTTTACAATGTGAATTACTTTACAATGTGAATGTGAACTTTACAATGTGAGCTTTATAATGTGAATGTGAACTTTACAATGTGAATTTTACAATGTGAATTACTTTATAATGTGAACTTTACAATGTGAATTACTTTATAATGTGAATGTGAACTTTACAATGTGAGCTTTACAATTTGAATTACTTTACAATGTGACCTTTACAATGTGAATGTGAATTTTCATATGGCTGAGCATTCTCCTGATGACCGTGCTGATGATTACCGTGAGGGTGAGGACATCAATGTGCCGCCTCACAATGTAAGTTTTAAAAATATATCATATATTTATATCTATATGTCCATTTATAGTTATATCTTGTAAATGTGTTTATTTTGTCAAATTTTAGGTTGATGATGCACATGTACCATCTGAAGCACTTGAGGCACTTGATCAGCAACACCAAAAAGTTGACAAGAGAAGGGGCATCACTATGATGAAGAAGTTAATAGTGCAAAAGGGCAATGGACCCAAACTTGTTGTGGATTTTGATAATGCAGGAAATGCATCTGGTGTGAATCGCAATTCATTTGTTTCATATCTTGGGTATGTTACTCGTAGCCATTGCGGTTGTAAGATAGATTCTTGGCATAAAGTTTCTAAGGAGAAGAAAGACATAATATGGAAGGATTTATGCGTGAGTTATTATTAATTTGCAATTCTATTTTGTAGATTACTAATTTTTTGGATACTAGTTAATAGCAATTCTATTTTGCAGAGTATATTTGAATTGGATGAAAAGTTGCATCGTAAATGCGTGATGCAACGTTGTGGGAGAGTCCTAAGGAACTATAGGACAAATCTCACCCGAGAATATATAAAAGAAGATGACAAGAGGAAGAAGACAACCACTGAACAGTGGAACTTCCTGGACAAAGAAGAATGGAACGCGTTTGTTGCTTCAAGACAAACTGATGAATTCAAGGTATTAGGCGTCAGTCCCAATCTCATTAATATATGTTGTATTCACTTATTCAAGATTAACATTTACTATTACTAACCAAATCATTAATGTGCATACTAACTAGGCCCTCAGTGAGGCACAAAGATCAAGGCGTGCACTGAATGTGCATGACCACACAATGGGTCCAAAGGGGTATGCAGGCATTTGCCAAAGACTATAGTCTGAGGCAACTGCTTAGTCTACTGTGGATAGCTGGGAGGCAAAATAAGAAGGGAGAAGTAAGGAAGCCCGCAACTGCTGAGGCGGCTGCAAAAATGGTAAAATACAACTCTTACAGCAATCGTTCGAATATTGATTATTTGTGGTGTTTACTTAATTACAAATTTTTGTTTTGGAAATTAGCGGGAGCTGCACGAGCTGAGGAAACAAGGAAAGTTCATCCCTGAGGGAACAAGGGATGAATTGACAGTTGCTCTGGGTAACCCAAAGCATCCTGGACGTGTTAGGGCTGCAGGCGTTGGTGTAGGCATCAAAGCTTTTTTTGGGCCATCCCACCGCAAACATGTCCCAAAAGTGGGACTTTCACAAGAAGAGGTAACATATTTTTTCCTTGTAGATGTTACTGTAAAAGAGAATTCAATAATTAGAATTTGACGTTTCTTTTATCCATGTATAGGTAGATAAGCTATTTGATAGGAAACTCGAAGAAGCAATGAAAAAGTGGCAGACATCTCAGATTGCCACTTACCAGATAGTACCTATGGTGTCTCCTACTGCATGCTCTACTCCTACTACAGAGGTTGGGAGTAATCTTGTAGACCCACCACCTAGCAAATCCGTTGTAAGTATTTTTATGACATAGTAACTAGTTTTTTAATTCAAGATGATATGTTTTCAAGATGATATGTATATATGAAATTGTAGTCGTTTCAAAAAAAGATGATATGTATATATGTATATAACATTCTTTACACAAAAATTTGTAGGGGTTGAAGCCATGTTGTCTAAAAGTTAATGAATATGTCGTTGCAGAGGCATCGGCTTACCCATCCCTACCAGGGGAAATGTTTCACGGGTCTCCATTACCAGCTGGTTGGATTCATGTGAGCCCGGTACATATATTCCCCAAGTGGATGGATCTTCCATTGCCATATGCCCACCTAGATTGTGAAACGTTTGGTGAGGCAGAAGGCGGAGTGATATTGTGGCTAAAAGCGGATGTCATCTTTACTGAAACTGTATGGTAAATTTACATTACGTTAAATTGTTAGTGTGTGTATATGATTTCAGTTGATCCGAAATTATTATATATATATATAGGTTAAAAAGAAGACACCCACATCATCTAGGCCTCCACTTCCACCTCCTACATTACCCAGTTGGGTTCCACAGGACCTACCTGTCTCGTTAGGTCCTAACTGTAGGGGTATGGCAATATGGTTAGGCGAACATGATATAAATTGCCCTATAACTGTTTCTATAGATTCAGATGTTGCAGGTCAATCATACAAAAGCAAACTATTTATACAAGATATTTTAGAGTTGTTTCGATATGATTGGCTAAATACATCTGTGATAGAGCTATGGATAAGGTGAGATCTTCTTTATTCATCTATATACCTTGTCTAAGATCTGTGATCTGGTTTCTTATTTTTTTAATGCATACGTAATTAATACATATTTCGCAGCTACTTAGACAAGATATGTGCAGATTTTGCATTCGAACATGTAGGATTTTTGATTTCATCTTTGATTAGTCTAGTAGCTAAAGACCCTCCGTCAGTTCAACAATACTGTTGTGAGACTTTTACAATTTTTTCTCAAAATAAGAAGACGGTGATAATGGCTCCATTCAATGTAGAGTAAATTTACTTTTCTTATTATAATTTGGACTTAAGAAAATTACAATTTTCTTGTGGATTTTGAGTTATTAATTTTTAACTTTTTTACCTCTAGTGGTATGCATTAGGAGTTACTGGTTATTGTCCCCAAGACGTTCACTGTCTATTATCTAGATCCTAAGGGGAGTAAATTGAATACAAAATATGGACACATAATGAAAATGGCATTATTCCGGTGAGAAATATTTCATTTTCATATCCGTTAATATATGTTATTACATTACTATTTAATTATGCAATGTACTGTGTTACATTAACATGTAGGGGTTTTGATGAGTTCAAAAAGGGTGGAGGAAAGGTCCCCACAAAAAAGAACCAGCTAATAATTTGGAAGAACGTGAAAGTAAGTTCCCGACTGCAATATATGTATATATTATTTATGTGAACAGTGCTTAATTAGTTGTATTTTTTAATATTTTGTATGTTTGAATTTATAGTGTGCTACACAAGACAACGGATGGGCATGTGGATACTATGTGATGCGATTTATGCACATGATTATCAAATATGCTGCAATGGACATCGATTGTATTGTTGATGTATTATATAGTCTCATTAGATAATATGAAATATATCAATCTTATTTATAGCTCATTAATTATATATATACATCATTCTCTTTATAGGTATTTAAAACTGACCACACTACATGAACGACCTTACCATATGTACATGCTCCCTATACGACGGGAGAATTAAATGAAGTAAGAGAAGAATGGGCAACAACCATACAAATAGTGGGGGTTTTAAGATATAATTGGGATGTTGATAGCGAATAATGACTAAAGAATGATATTTTGTAAATGAATTTCTGAATTATAATATATGTGTGAATGTTTCTACATGTCTGGATGTTTCTACATGTGTCTGAGTGAAAGTGAATGAAACTGTTGGTTGCTATATGAATGTTTCTACATGTGTGAATGTGAAAATGAATGGAACTACAGATTGCTAGCTACATGAATGTTTCTAAATGTGTGAAAATCAAATGGAACTGCAGGTTGCATTGCTAAATGTGTAAATATTTTTGTTGTTAATTTTGCAGGTTTGTGGCCTGTTGTTGGTTGATATTAATGGATGTCGTAAAACCTGTAGTTCATAACTGAACTGCAGGTTTCTCATCCTACGACCAGCCATACAACAGGTTTGTAGACTGACAGAAAAAAAAACAAAAAATAGGCGTCGGTTATTTGTATACAACCGACGCCACATCGTTATAGTGTCAGTTTCTAATAGTAACCGACATCTATTTAATTAACACCTCGGCCGTGCTGGCCAGCACGGCCGTGGCAGCAGACCAAAAATAGGTGTCGGTTATTCGTATAAAATCGACGCCACATCGTTACAGTGTCAGTTTCTAATAGTAACCGACGTCTATTTCCTTAACACCACGGCCGTGCTGGACAGCACGGCCATGGTAGCAGACCAGACACCACGGTCGTATTGGGAGTACACGGCCGTGGCAACGGACCAGACACCACGGTCGTGCTGGATAACACGGCCGTGTTGAGAGTTATATGACGTCGGTTTCTTATCTAATAACCGACGCTGATAGTGCCCAAGATGGCGCCCTTTTGTGGCGCGAAGGTATATGGCGTCAGTTTCTTTTCTAATAATCGGCGCCTATAGTGCCCTACTGGCACGTTTTCGGTGGCATGCGAAGGGTTTTGGCGTCGGTTTTTGAACCGACGTGTAACGGCTGGGCTTTTAGCGTCACCCACATATGTGTCGTTTAGAAACCGACACTAAATGTCAGGACCCACTCTTTTTATCAGCACAAATACCAACCATTAGAGGTAATCCCAAAACCTAAACCCAGATTATGAAATAAACAATGAATTCTCGACAAAGGCGATTAAACATTATACGTAAAACATATATACATTTTCCTTTTTCTTTATTCACAAACTCAGAAATAAATGTCACATCAAGGACATTACATGCAGGTATCACAATCATATTCAACTTCGTTGAATCCAGAATCAAATCTTGTTCTCATATGCAGTTCAGTTTACATCAAATACATGTACATTGATGAACAAACTTAATCTACAACCCATCCCGGGAAAGAGAGAGTACAGGGACATTTTAATCTATCTAGATTATACTATTTATATCTTCTTTGTCATGACCTCTCCGTTGGATAGCATTATACCTAAAAACATTTGAAACAACCTCATGAGACTCATATAGAGCCCCAGTGAGTGGATACCTCCCACTCAAGCTAGGTACATGCATCAGCATCAGATTAAGTATAATAACTTAACAGAAACATGCAGATATTGAAAAGTCTAGAAGATAGTTCTATCATGAGTCAAATCTATCTTACAATGGTAATCTAATCCAACAGATAATATAATCACTTAAACCAATTATAACTTTGAAACATCTTTTAAAGCATGTCTATGAACAATTCAGTAGATACTTCTCTGTTTAGATTAAGATCCCTACTGCATGTGAAATAAGATAAGTTCTAAGCATTTTGAACCAATACATAACAATAACATTATCTTTGTGACACTCCACCAGCCGGACCAGGAACACATCCTGTAGTCCTGAAGCTGAAGTACACATAATACATATCTACCAAACAATACTATCAAATAGCAATCAATCCAACTCATATTCAGAATAGATATAAATTCCAACACTTATAACTTGTCAGAATGATAGATCATAATATGAAATAGGAAATGTCCATAGAAACATGATTACTTTCCACAACATGAAGCTTAATCAACAATGACAAATCATCAACTAGCAGCACAAGGAATGTAATAATCATTCAAATCATGTTCTACTCGGCTTATCATCTTTTATTCATTTCCCCTGAAATTACTTGGCTTGTACCTCACCAAGTAGAAGTCGTCACGCCTGATTCTCATGTCAACGACTCACCGTCACTATCTTAGGGTTTAGCCGGCCACCCTAAGATATCAACAACATACCCTGGCCACCTCAGGGTTGCCTAAAGAGGCTCACGTCCTCATCTCGAGTACACGAGATAGGAACCAACAAAACAATATATCACATATCACAGTATTTCGCATATTTTTCATTTCACATTTCACATATTTCATTTCAATAGAGTCTATTCCATCTGGACATAGACTTTCACAGCAAGGATTTAGGGCCAGAGCCACTCCAGATGACTCACTCCTAAATCCTGGTGGTCTAACCTTTAAGGTCTCGATCCACATTCCGAAAATCCTTCTCATAATTCATCGATTACTACAAGGAGATCCGTTTTGTTTCCCCAGTGTGGTCCTCGGGAGAAACTCACGGTGTTCAGGGCACCTAACTAGATGTTCAATCATTTCACTTGTTATTAATCTCTTTCAGTCATCTTAAAAGAATTCAAAACATCATATATCATATCTGTGTATTCTCACGTAACTATAATAACATGAAATAGATTAACTTTATCAATAAGGGCAATGATCAAAGCAAGAAGCACAATAAGTCTATAGATTGCAACAAATATGATTATTCCTATCTTCTGCATCAACTCATAGCAATCATCAATAGTGGGCTTTCTGCCCGAGACATAATCTTATTGTCCAGTATTTACCCCATCAGGGTTTTATCATCATCACTGGGCCTTCAGCCCTAGACATAATCTCATTATGCAACATTTACCCTTATCAGGGTTTCTCAATGTAAGGAGTGCATATTAAATTCCATTTCAACATAAATCTTATCAGCTCATTGTATATCACGATTATGAACAAATATTAGCAGAGGCATTAAAACTAGCAACAGTAAAAGCATATAGATAGCATGTATCATTCCTCATACTCAGAATGGATTTATCATACAACATATGCCTGTTCCATCCAATCTGAATAGATGCCAATAAATTTCATGCATATACATGCATACCTGACTTAGTTCTCTTCTTCTTTTATTTCACATTCTTCATATGGGGTTACTAGTAAACACATGTTGATTATCATTTGAATTCCATCAAATTGGTTCATTCTCATAATACAAGTATTCTATCAAACAATCACAATACAAGAACACATTCTTGTAAGTCAATTCAAATACTTGAGTTTCATCATTTAGTTGAATTCACTACAATCATGTACATCTCTTAATCACCCATTTGAGATTGCCATTCATTAGCATCATCAAACTCATCATTTTATGGTAAGAGTTACATTCTTAGAATCATCTACTAATTCCTATCTTTTTCCATCATTTTATACTCAGTAGTCTCAACTTCTTTCATTTCATGTTCATTACATTATCTGGACCAATCTTTCTTTATTCACTTTACATGCAAAGCTTCTCTTCTACATAACATTTATCAAAGTATAGTTCTTAGTATATTTCATTTAATTTGGGTTAATCCACATGTAATTAAAATAAAAGATAAAAATACTTCATCATACTATCTTCATTAGTTTCATCTTTATCTTGCAATCACCATTACGCACATCATGTTCATATTGTCTTTTATATTCAGATAAGTGTACCTTAATGTTGACTACTAATGCCATTCCCATAATCAACAATGATAATTATTTATTGTATTAAAACAATTACATTGGACTTAGGTGATATTCATAAGACTCATCATATTCAATGGAAGTATTAATAACTTCAATTTCAGCATTTAGTCACATTTACAACATCATATACAAGTTCTAGGTTTATCACTCATAATTGTCTTAGTAATAAACTTTTAGGGTTTTCAAGAAGTCATTCGTTAGTTCAACATATCATAAGAATCATATCATTCAGTAATCCAATCATGACTCTAGGGTTCATTAGGGTTATTCACAAACATGGAAACCCTAGTTTCCATTTTCACACATGTCATTCATCAATCATAAGTATACATTGATTAATTGACTCATTTAATTCACTTCCTCAACACAAAATCCTAATCAGGATATGTGGTCATTCAACTCCATTAACATTCAATAATGCACTTGTATAATTCAATCTAGTACAATTCAAATACGACTTTATACATGTCAATTTCAATTCCAGGCATATCCGCCATTGGGCTGATTTTTAAGCAAAATTCACATGAAATACCATAGTAATCTACCCATAAGAATACCCATGCATCCTCAATCAATATAATAGGAATTAATCAACTTTCAATTAATGAGAAATAATCAAAAACAGTAAAATTGGATTCCCCAATACCTTTCCCAAATCGAATCCAATCACATACATATACAAGCAAGGTTTCTGATTGTTTTAGCTGGATTGAATTAGGCTTTCAACATGAATACAAAGATTAGGAGGGAGAAAAACACTCACCTCAGGTGCCAAGCACCTTAAATTCGTAGGTGAACCTCTGAATTTTTGGAAACCCAATCAAACTCTCACAAAAGAATCCAATTCTTTCTCCTCTCAACTCGGAAACCCTAGAAATGGGGATTAGAAGAGAAAGAGTGAGAAAAGGGGGATATTTGATGTGATTTCGAATCAAATCAATGGAGGGACGGAATCTTGACATGTGAGAGAAGATTCACCATGAAATGCTATGCAAAGGGGCTAAACTTACTTGATTTCATCATGTCTTGGATAGAGAAACCCTAGGTCATCATCTCCTCCACTTTCTCTACTCAAAACCCTAGCTCTCCTCTCTCCTAAGAATTTCATTTCTTTGATAGGAAGGACGAGTTATGAGAGCTGCTTGTGTGTTAGTTTAGTGATATAGATGAATTGAGGTGCTTAGAACATTTGCAAACAAGCCCCTAAATGTATTTTTATTTTGCTCAAACTGGTTGGTCGGCTGAGCTACAAACTCAACCGAAACCACATGTTTCAGAGCTCAAACCTCATCCAAAAATTATGAAACGTTAACAAAATGTCTGAAATTGAGTTTTTAAGATACAGTAAAAATTTTAGATTATTTAGAGTTACCAATAAATAATTAAAAATCAAATACTACACTGCTATATTGCAGTCAGCAGCATGGTCGGTCGAGTTTGTCCTGCACAGAACTCGACCGACACCCTCACTGTAGAGATCAAAAGTCATCCAAAAATTTCGCCAATTTAACAGGGTATCTAAAATTGTGTTTGTCAAGCACAGTTAAAATTTTAGATCAATTGGATATGCAATAAAAAGATAAAATTCAACTACCACACTGCTATATAAATCTGAAAATATGATCGGTCGAGTTTGAAACTCGATCGATAAACAGGTCAGAACATTCTTCAAAAATTTTGATGTTTTCCAATGTTGTTCAAATTTTATATATCCAAATCATATCCAAATTTGAAGTAAATAAGAGTTATAAATAAAATATTAAAAATCATTTAGTGAGACATTCTACTCATCAAATTCTGTATTCATATGTCATCAAAACCCTAATTTGGGCCGATTAGGGTTTCCAAACCTTAACCCTAATTAGGTGGATCAAAGTATGATTAAACCTCCTCATTATATTTAAAACATGAAAATTTAACTACCATCACTAATCAAGCTTTAAACAATGATCAACTTAATTAAGCATACAATTTCCAAGTAAATCCTAATCATATGACTAATTTGAAAATGGGTCATTACACTAAAGGCCTTAAATAACCGACACTAAAGGTCAGTTTTGTACTAGTGTTGCCTCATCAACTTCTCATCAACCATATCTGATACCAAACAGGTGGGTAGAATCTTTCTATCTCCTTGAAAGATCCATGTGTCACTATCATCAGTGAACACGGCTTGCTTGGACTCACAATCCAAGACAACCTTATACCTTTCTAAGGTATCCATCCCAAGGATTAAATCGAATCCATGCATCTCAAGTGGTATAAGATCCACTTGAATGCGATGATCAGAAAAGAAGAGAATGCAGGGAGAACATATCTCCTGCAACACATCAGATCCCATCAACGGAGTTTCTAGCAACAAACTATTTGCCCTATGACTTGTAGTCAGGTTACAGTCAAGAATCACTCTTCGAGTGATAAAGGAGTGCATAGCACCCAGATCAATCAAAATAGATACATCGCAAGATGTAGACATATCAGAATTAAACAACTCCATCTGACCTGCCACAACCCGAGGGTTGATCACTTCCTCAGGTGGATTCATCGCATAAAACCTCGCCGTTGCCTGTGGTTGATTCGGTGCTCGATGACTAGGTGTCGATGATCCAGCTTGGGATGCTTGTCCACGTCCTCTAGAGTTGCCTGGAAACTGTCACCTCTGAGATCCTTGCTGACTCTGCCTTTGAGGTTGAGTTACACTCACTTCTCTGGCTCTGCAATCTTTCATCAGATGTCCCATCTTTCCACATATGTAACAACTTCTATTCAGTTGTTGTGGTCTGGATGGTCCTGTAACCGACATAGATGTTGAGCTACGAGCTCCTTCTAAAGGTAAGCATCATCCTCTACCCCTATTCGATGTCCACTGCATCTGGGTACTGAATCTAGGTGGTGGTGTAGGCACAGAAAACCTAGGTTTCTTGAAATCTTTAGATGAGGATCCTTGGAACTGGGGATACATCCTCTTGTTCTTGGTCTGTCTCTTCTCTGACACTGACCTCTCTATCCTCCTGACTGACTCCACAAAGGTAGAAAACCTTTCCCTATTCTCCTGAGCAGACACAGGGGTGGTCAACTCAGCGTTTAATCCTTTCTCAAAATGCCTAATCCTTTCTTCATCTGTTGATGCCATGTGCAGGAAGAACTGTAACAACTCCATGAACTTAGCCTCGTACTCGCTAATGTTCATAGGTCCCTATCTTAAACTCTCAATCTGAGATATTTTCTCATCCAAAAACGTCTTAGGGAAGTATATGTTGACAAATTATCATCGAAATACTTCCCATTCGATCTCCACACCTGGCCTTTTCTATTCTTCCATGGTCCACCAATGACCAACACTCCCCTTGAGAAGATACACCGCATGTCTAACCTTCTCAGCTTATGGGATGTTCAGGATTCTAAAGGCTTTCTCTAGTTCAGTTAACCACAAGTCAGCATCAGCATATTCCGTAGCTCCAACTCGGCGAAGTCGCTCAAACGTCTTGTCGGATCCTTGTCCTTCTGGATGGGTAGGTGCCCTAGGTATAGGTATAGGCATCCTATCAGTCATGTGTGTCATGGAAGTCATAAACTGCCCAAACATGGCTTGGAAGGTTGGATTCCCCATTTCAGCTGGGTTGAACTGGGGTGGTTCAGGTAAAGGTTCTTCCCTTCCTTGGTCTCTTGCACCTTCTCTAGGTGCAGCAACACTACTCTCGGCAACGTGTTCCTCGTGTGATCCAGACATCTTCAGTTTTATCTTCTCCTCCTATATGAGCATAAGACACTATCAGATACACTGGAAGACACTAGGACAAACTCTACAACCCTAGTCCTATGTCTCTGTAGACTCAGCATACCTAGAGCTCTGATACCACTAAATTGTGACGATCTACTTGCGAAAACGAGATCAACGAATGCGGAAGCGATTAATTAGCAGCGGAATTACTGAAAAATCACTAAAAATTAAAACTTTTTTAAAGAGATCTACAAATTGTGAAACTGTTTCATAAAGAAGTAAGGTAAGTTATTTACAAACTAATTCATCATTACATCTCTGTAATTTCTCATCTCGAGAGTCACAAGCATCAACTTCCCTGTGAAACTGTACAAGGTAGGATACAAAAATCTCTAGGAATTACGCCAAAATATCAGATCTATACTAAAAATATACTAACTCCTAGGACCTGAGAGTACAGAGATGACACATAGGACTTTCTATAAACAAGACCTAACAGACAATGTCTCCACCTGAGGATCACTGTTGTCCCTGGTGTTGCTGTTGCTGCTGCTGCTCGCCCACTGATGGGTTCCTTTGTCCTCGGCGTCTACCTAAAAAGTTGAATCCCACGGGGGTGAGACAATTGAATAATTGTCCCTGCGAGAGTTATAACTCTCCGCCAAAAGCATTGTTATTGCAAATAATTGAATAACATTAAGCAGTAGAGCTATAATTATTCAACAGCAGGCAATTCATTAAATAAACTAAGTAGAGCAGTATTCTCTATGCAATCATTTCAATTATAACTTAATTGAATGACAAGACATATATAAATAAGGAATATGAAGAACATGTATACTAGTTATTCAACTAGAGCACTATAAACAATGTATCATCAATCATTGTTTATTGTAGTTCAACCTAAGCAATTATGCTATATGGCTGATTACATTTTTTAAACATATTTACGCCCTGAGGAGATGAGATATACCGCTCATACTCCAACCGACCATTACGAAATCGCAATCGGTACCATACATAGGTCATCAGAAGAGCCGGATTCCTATGACCTCATCTTCCTCAGTCAGTATGAGGTACAACATGCAGGACATCTTGTTTGCTCCAAACAGTTTGGCAAACCGTTTGAGCAAGGTTGGGAGACCGTTTGTTAAAGTAAACTCTTGGATAAACATAGGAATTAACGTCATCTTCTTCTACCTCTGTTCAACCAAGAACATGGGCTGTTCTTCATGGAAATGATAGCAAGAACACACAAGGGTATCTAAAGAAGAAGTATAAGCAACGATTTTAAGAAAGGAGGATGCATTAACAAAGCTTAAGGGTTAGAGTTATAAAACCTACCTCTAGGACTGATCCAGAGCTCCAAGCTTCATATCTTTAATGGTGTCTTGAGCTCCAGTAGTTGTCCAAGCTTCGTTCTTCAAGTTTTGGATGGAGAAGATGGCTAGAAAGAAGAATCGTGTGAAGAAAACCAATAAACCAACCTTGTTTCATGGTTTCCACCATGAATTCGAGGTAGATGATGATCAAAGCTTACCAAAATAGCTTGGTCATCCTTATTGTGGTCCAGAGTTCTTCCTTGGTCGACCAAAGCAAGAAGATAAGGAAAAGAACTAAGGGAAACGATCCCTTGCTTTGTTGATAAGGATTCCTTTATATATTTATGGGTTTTCAAGGCAAAGAAAAAGGATGTTATCTCTTTTAATCCCAACTTGTTTCCACCAAAACTTCCTCCACTCTTTGGATACGTGGCCACCTTCTAAACCTTGCAAGACTTTTCAATTATCCAAGGTTTAAAGGAAAAGAACTAATCACCTTTTAAGAGAGGTATATTAATATCCACCTTAATTGGATATTACTTAATATATTATTATTGTGAGTAGTTTCCACTCCTACCATGATATTTCAAATGAGGCACCCTTCTCATTTTCTTTACTCCATTTGATTCCAAGAAACATGAGAGATCCTCTAGAGGGTATATTTTATATGTTGAACCCTAGGTTTTGGGTAAATTACACTTTACACCAAAACTAGGTTTTAAAGCACAAGGATTGCTCTGCAAGCTATATCTTGGTGCTCAAGCTTGTGGAATCCATATCGCCAAATCATATTCATTCTTATGATGTCTCAACATCTGAGGAACATCTTATCATGTGAAATTTGCAAGTTAACCCCTCTACTTGGATAATTTTCACTTTAGTCCATTATTAACAAAACAATGTTTCAACATGATTAAAAAAGGACTGAAATGGAAATATAAGTTCCTCAAAAGCCTTAATTACATTTCAAAGGATAAACACAAGCATATAATCGCTTAATTAAGCAAAACACCTAGGGTTAGTACATAACCCAGGTCAGGGATGTTACAAGAGTAGTTGCATATAGATACTACTATGTATGATATGTATGGTTTTCTTTAGATATCATCATAGAGGCTATTCTCCAAAGTGTTTGATGTTTCAGCATGGATTATCTTTTTGTACTATTTTTCTAGAATGAGGTCACTAAATAGTATTTTTGTTGTTGCATAACGAAGTAGTGATTTTGTTTATTATACACCGTTTATGTAATCTTATGTTAATAATGTCCCATCATCCTAATTTTTTTTGGGTTTAATCAACATTTCCTTGTTGACTAGGTGTGACTTTTTGATTTTTGTCAAATCTCCCCAATTTTACGTAAATAGTCAATTTGTATAATGATCTTTGAGGATAAAAGGAAACTTAAGTACTATGTTGTAAGTGGAGTAAGAGAAGATTTGAGGAGAGTGAGTGATCCAATTAGGTTGGGAATTCCCCCATCCTAAAGTAATTCTCTTTTGTAGGGATTGGATGATAGGGTTCTAGCTAGTGATAGACAACATTTATCATGAAGGAGGTAAATATATGTATCTAATATGGTATTGTTTTTTTTCTAAATATCAACAAGTGTGTGTGTTTATCAAAATTGGGTTGTGGAATGTGTTCCTATGATGGTGGATTTATTGAAATATATCTTGATTCTAAACAGGTGGTATAAGCTCCCTCCATCCAAGAACAAAGATAAGGAAGAAAGAATTATACTCAATGTATACAAACCCTACCTTTAGACTTTTTCTCCTCACTATACCACTGTCACTGTTGGGCATTGCTTGTTGCCACTACAGTCGCTAATCGGGATGCCTCCACTTGTGATGAGGTCACCTACCTCATTTCCGTATGTGGTACTCATTCTTATTAGATCCTTCAACTAGAACTCTAACGTGCCATCAGAACTCTCTCCTCCTAAGAGAGTAGATATGCATCCTTCTCTAATCAGACAAACGATTATCATTTCCACTTCACCAATAGTGTGCCACCAACTGATGCACATCTCTAGCTACTAGGATCTGTCAACATGGTTGATGCACAACCTATGTGTCTCCGACTGATGTACATCCTCTACTAATCGGATAGATCGCCATTGTTGTCATGGCCATTCACTAATGAGCGTCTTCCTCTACTTGGATCCACTGTCATAGTCAGTCTCGATGTCACAACACCACCAAAGTGCCAGCAACTAATGTGTGTCCTCCCATTCTGGAACCCGCATCCATTGTCGATGCACTACCATTGTGTTATCGACTGCCAACCGCTACTTCACTTCAAGTCAGAGTCGTTGGCGCTCTCTCATCCACAAGAAAACTACTCTATTGGTGCATATAATGTTCCACCAATTGCCAGTCGCTACTCCATTTCAAAGTAAAGTCGTTGACCCTCTCTTACCACAAGAGAGCACCAATAGTTGTTATTGTTCTCTGACTCTTCTATCACAGATGGCACCAAAAAGCAACACTAGTGGGATCACACACCAACAAGTGGGAATATCTCTATGGCCTCCCCCATGGCCTCTATTTATAGGCATCCATGCATGTGGTTGCAACTAAGAATTCTACTCCAATTTCTAGTCCAACTCCATGTTGCACATAGTGAGCCATATCTTTGTTTCTTGTTTCCTCTTTGATTTGAATCCTATTAGGATTGGTAGAACAAGCCAACACCTACTCAAGTCTAAATCTAACTAGGACATGGGCCAGGACATTCTGTATCCCGACAATCTCTCCCTCTGGCCCATGAGGGAGACTTCATCTTCAGTGATCATCTAGAATAGCTTCTGGACCCCACAATCACATGTGATGAATCCATTCTCCTCAAACATGTCACGAAAAGGATGTCTTCATCCATCTTGTTGAATTATGATCATGACTTCACTATGTTCCCTGACAACTGAGAAAAAGTATCATGCCAACGTCACTTCCCTCTCCATATTTAACCCTAGAATATTGTAAGCTCCCCTTGATCAATTAGTCGAGCCATTCTAGATGAAGAATCTATTTCTGACCTTCTGTAACAAGGCTCAGAAACCTTTTTATGACACTCCTCCTATTTATGTAACTCCTATTTAGAAGCTTGATCCTCCACTTTGGATGTAACAGTTGAATACCCATTGATTTCCCCTTCTTCTTCACATGCATGTAGTCCTAAAGAAGTTTTGGAGTGACCTTGTCTAACTGGGATCCGTCGTGCTGCATATCATTGTACTTTCAGATTGAATCACGCATCTCAGACATGCGGCTATTTTTGTGATCACTTCTTGTTGACATTGCCCATCTGGTCTTCAGATGTCATCTGACTATGCCTACTACATCTTTAGAACTTTTCTCTGATACCACTTGTTAGGGATTGTGGTGGGAAAGTGATGATACTTTGCAGGACTGAAGGCGCAAGATTTAACATGGAAAATTCTCCTCAACACACCTAGAAAAAAACCATGGGGCAATACCGACCGACACACACTATGTAATTAAGCTTACAACTCACAATGTCCAAATTTAATCACCCCCTCAATTTGGGAAAGCTCTCCTCGCCCGAGAACAAAGATAACAAAGAAAGAATTACACCCTAATGTGTACAATCCTCTATTTAGACTTTTTTCTCCTCACTACACCATTGTCACTATTAGGCATTGCTTGTTGCCGCTACAACCGCTAACCAAGCTGCCTCCACTTTTGATGAGGTCACATGAAAACTACTAGAGGGGGGGGGGTGAATAGAGTTTTATAGATAATTTAACAATTATTTAACTCAAACAACCACAATGAAAATATTGGACAAGGAGACACAAGGTTTAGAGTGGTTCCAACTATAGCAAATACTATAGCCGTCAATCCACTACCCGGTTGCTTACCCAACCGGGATTTGAAAAGAAATTTATTTTATTACCTCTCAAGGAATTTACATAAAATACAATCTCTTTTCCTAAACCCTTCAAGCAGCCTTCACCTAGAAGTAATCGCCAACCTTGAAGCAGCCTTCCCTTGAAGTAGATGCACCAACTCCCGTTGCACCAGCCTTCTGAAGTAGCTTCCCTTGCGATAGCCTTCTTGAAGTAGCTTGAAGTACCCTTCTCCACCTGAGAAGTCAACCCTCTCCAATCCGCAGCCTCCAACCCTAGGAGTAGCAAGGAGAGTACAAAAGATAAAAAGGAACAAGAAAGAAAAAGGAAATTACAACTTATCCTTTAAGCCTGAGGCTTGATATGCCTAGATCAAGCGTAAGATCTCCTAGCCAAGTATGTGAACTTGTGATTGCTGTGGGTAGGAGAATCTAGCCTATAGGACACGAAATTGAGCTAAGGAGAATGTAGACAAATGATCACAGTGCTCAAATTGCTTGCAATAGATTGCTCAAGTATGCTCAAGTGTATTCTCAAGTGTAACAAGTGAATTCTAGTGTCCTATGGCTTGTCCTATTTATAGGAATGGCCTAAGTATGCTTAAGGACGTTCTAGACAACTTCTAGGGGTTTCTAAGTGCTTAACTAGTCGTTAGGTACAAAGTTGTTGCTTTAACAACGGCTAATTAATTTATTCTGCAGTTGCTGTCAGAGACCATCTCGGTCGACAAATGGTCGACCGAGACACCTACTCGGTCGAACTTTTGTCGACCGACAGGCTCTCTGGAACAAGTGATTTGCAACGCCTTTCTTCAACTGCCAACTAACTTGTCTGTTGTGTCTAACGGCTACTTTGGATCTTTCTCGGTCGAGAAGATTGTCGACCGAGAGTGTCTCGGTCGAGGAGTTTGTCGACCGAGAATGATCCTGTTTCAAGGTTTCAATTTAGGCACTAATTATATGTGTGAGTGTGCAAAGGTGATCCTAATTAATTGGGATGACATGTCTAACTATGGTGTTTGGCTAGGGAAAATCTAACGCTTGATTTACATGCAATTCTAAGTACTTGTACATTATATATTTGTACAAGTTTTTACAACAATGATTACATTGCATGAAAATATAAACAATTTAGCTTGGGGATTTTCCCTAGTTGCTTTGCCATCCATCTTAGTCCTGCACACTTAAGTAGCTCGTTAGATTAATAAGAATGAAATGTTTGTCATCATCGAAACAAAGGGATCTATCATAATATCCAATTTATCCAACAATCTCCCCCTTTTTGAAGATGACAAACATTTCCTAAATATGAAATAAGGAAATATAAAGCATGTGAGTTTCATACCTGAAAATTACTTTTTGTAGCCATATAAAGCATGTTATGAAACTCATTTATATTTTTGATTTTTATATTCTTTCTCCCCCTTTGTCATTTCAAAAAGATATCCAAGTTGAATATTTTATTTTTCTTCTCCCCCTTAATATTATGCTCCCCCTTAAATAGTTATCCTATTAGAAACATGGATTTTTGTCTAATTTATCCACAATTTGTTTCTCAATCATTTGCAAAGGATGTTAAGCCTTGAAATGATATGAGATTCCCTTAAGCGTATGATGAATGTATATTTATTTCTCATTTATCAAAGGATGTTAAGACCTAAATTAAATGAGAATCCTCTAATCTTAGAGTACATAAAAATGTCTCCATCCAAATGCAAGGGATGTTAAGCCCTGTTTTGGGTAGAGAGTTCCTTCAAGTATAAGATACCATTTTCAATAAATTCATAAATTTCTTTATAATCAATGAAAATTTCCAGCTACACATGGTGGTTAGAATGTTTTTGTAAGCTTCTTCAATCAAATGGTCAAAGTTGTTTTTATGATCTCCCCCTTAGATATCCCAAGTAAAGACTTAAATGCTTTGCAATATGTTTGAAGAGTGTCCATATGCATAAAAGAATACTCTGTTTCACAAATGATGTTCAACATGCATCCTTGGTTTAAAATTATTTGATGAGCAATCATTTGCAGCAGAATTATTTCATACTTGTCAACAGAGACCTGCTCGGTCGACGATTTCTCGACCGACAGTGTTCTCGGTCGACTAGTGACTCGACCGAGAATGTTTCTGGAGAACTATTTGTCATAGATCATTATCAATTTAGCCACAAGGTTTTATTTATTTCTCCCTTTATTTTGTATGCTCTACAATAATAGTCTTTATAAACCATTTATTTACAAGATGTCTCACATGCGAAAAGATATCCATCCAAATCAACAAAAGGATAAACAATTTCATTAATAAGCATGGAAAGATAGACACTTCATACGGAAGTGATCCATAACAATCATTCAAAGCAAGTCATTTACAACTAATATTACTCCAACACTCACTGGAAAGATTTAAGAATTACATCAACGTCAGGATCTTTCCCAATAAATGGCTCAGTTCCATAATATTGGACCAAGGTTTGCCAATCTAGAGAGAATTTCCAAAATAAGCAATTTTTGTCGAAGCTTATTTTAGGTCGCCCTTGACTACGACCATAGCGCCCCTTAGTCAAGTTTTATTTTGACCAAGAGGCAAATTTTGCAGATTTTTCAGATTGAATATATTGAATATAATATCTGCATAAAATTTAAATATCAAGTTGAAGCATACTACTTAATTGGAGGCACAATTAATTATTTCAGAGATTTTGTTGCAAGCAATAACATATAACTAATAAGTTATTTTGCTGGCTTGCAAACAATTTTCTATGCGCACCCAATGATGAAAGCATGGTATAAAGCATACAATGATAATTCCATTTTATAATTAGTATATGAATAGACCAGAAAATACTTTTACGAAAAGTCATATGAAAATAGGAATTTTCTTTTCATTTGACTTAGTCTTTAAATCATCTAGGGAACAGACTAATATTAATTTCATTTACATTTGTAATTATGTAGAGTTGAGATAGACATAGAAATATGCAACTAATGTCTTTGGTCATATCTCAACTTGATTTTGTTCATTTAGTTTGGAGGTTTTGGAACCCAAACTAACTCTACATCTTTTCTCTTATAAGGACATGAAAATGAATAGTGACCAAGGCGCAAACAGTAATGACAACATATTGAGTCAACTTCATATCTTTTTCTATGGTTGTGTCCTATGTTGTCATTGGGTGAGGATGTCCTTTTAGGTACATATATAGATTGGGTTTGTGACTTTCTCTGACTAGGTTGTTGATGAGATTTTCCTTTAGGCTTGTAACCTAGTCCCCTTCTCCCAATTTGTTGATAGGGATTATCTAGAATTTGATCAAGAATGCCATGGTTATTCAAACTATGAACTTGTTGTTGTAGATTGGCAATCTCATCCATTCTTTTCTTAATGTCTATTTTTGCTTGGTCTAGATTTGATGACAATAAATTTCTTTTTTTTAACAATAGTGTCATAATCTATATGGGTGCACAATAATGGTTGTTTTTGAAGATCGTTTACTTGAGTCTGTAAGTTTGAATTTTCAACAGAAAGGAGCTTGCAATCGGCTTCCATAGATTTTAACTTAAGATCAGAAAATTTATTTCCCTCTTTAAGATCCTCATATTCAGATGCAAGAGCAAGAAGTTTAACATTTAGATCATCATTTTCCTTATTTGATTTCTTTAATTTCTTTTTGCACTCAACATATTTATTATGTGTTTCTTCAATAATAGCAACTAGTTCTTCTTTAGATAAATCAAAAAGACTTACCTCTTCTTCTTCTTCTTCACTAGTTGTAGCAATAAAGCATTCTTTGTGCTTATCCTCTTCCTTTGATCTCCATGGGCATCCGGTTGTTTTGTGGTTTGTTCCTAAACACCAATTGCAGCATGTAGTGGTTTCGTCCAAGCACTTTTCACCATTTCCCTCCATTCTTCAAGACCTGGTTAGGGTTCCTTGAAGCCTGCTCTGATACCAATTGAAAACTACTAGAGGGGGGGGGGTGAATAGAGTTTTATAGATAATTTAACAATTATTTAACTCAAACAACCACAATGAAAATATTGGACAAGGAGACACAAGGTTTAGAGTGGTTCCAACTATAGCAAATACTATAGCCGTCAATCCACTACCCGGTTGCTTACCCAACTGGGATTTGAAAAGAAATTTATTTTATTACCTCTCAAGGAATTTACATAAAATACAATCTCTTTTCCTAAACCCTTCAAGCAGCCTTCACCTAGAAGTAATCGCCAACCTTGAAGCAGCCTTCCCTTGAAGTAGATGCACCAACTCCCGTTGCACCAGCCTTCTGAAGTAGCTTCCCTTGCGATAGCCTTCTTGAAGTAGCTTGAAGTCCCCTTCTCCACCTGAGAAGTCAACCCTCTCCAATCCGCAGCCTCCAACCCTAGGAGTAGCAAGGAGAGTACAAAAGATAAAAAGGAACAAGAAAGAAAAAGGAAATTACAACTTATCCTTTAAGCCTGAGGCTTGATATGCCTAGATCAAGCGTAAGATCTCCTAGCCAAGTATGTGAACTTGTGATTGCTGTGGGTAGGAGAATCTAGTCTATAGGACACGAAATTGAGCTAAGGAGAATGTAGACAAATGATCACAGTGCTCAAATTGCTTGCAATAGATTGCTCAAGTATGCTCAAGTGTATTCTCAAGTGTAACAAGTGAATTCTAGTATCCTATGGCTTGTCCTATTTATAGGAATGGCCTAAGTATGCTTAAGGACGTTCTAGACAACTTCTAGGGGTTTCTAAGTGCTTAACTAGCCGTTAGGTACAAAGTTGTTGCTTTAACAACGGCTAATTAATTTATTCTGCAGTTGCTGTCAGAGACCATCTCGGTCGACAAATGGTCGACCGAGACACCTACTCGGTCGAACTTTTGTCGACCGACAGGCTCTCTGGAACAAGTGATTTGCAACGCCTTTCTTCAACTGCCAACTAACTTGTCTGTTGTGTCTAACGGCTACTTTGGATCTTTCTCAGTCGAGAAGATTGTCGACCGAGAGTGTCTCGGTCGAGGAGTTTGTCGACCGAGAATGATCCTGTTTCAAGGTTTCAATTTAGGCACTAATTATATGTGTGAGTGTGCAAAGGTGATCCTAATTAAATGGGATGACATGTCTAACTATGGTGTTTGGCTAGGGAAAATCTAACGCTTGATTTACATGCAATTCTAAGTACTTGTACATTATATATTTGTACAAGTTTTTACAACAATGATTACATTGCATGAAAATATAAACAATTTAGCTTGGGGATTTTCCCTAGTTGCTTTGCCATCCATCTTAGTCCTGCACACTTAAGTAGCTCGTTAGATTAATAAGAATGAAATGTTTGTCATCATCGAAACAAAGGGATCTATCATAATATCCAATTTATCCAACATCACATACCTCATTTCCATCTATGATACTTGTTCTAGTTGAAGCCTCCAAGTAGAACTCTGATGTACCGCCAGAACTCTCTCTTCCTAAGAGAGTCGATACATGTTCTCTGGCGATCGGACGAACTATTTTCATTGTCCCGTCAGTAGTAGTGTGCCACCAACTAATGTGCATCTTCTACTGCTCGGATCTTCCATCGTGGTTGAAGCACAACTTGTATTTCACCGACCGGACAAACCACTGTTGTTGTCGTAGACACCGACTAATGAGCATCTTCCTCTACTTAGATCTATTATCGTAGTCGATGTCGATGTTGTTGCACCAACAAAGTGCCATCAACTGATGTGCATCTTCCACTACTCAGACCCGCCTTCGTTGTCAATGCACTACTATTGTGTTGTCGACTACCAACCACTACTTTTCTTCAAGACAAAGTCATTGTCCCTCTCTCATCCACAAGAAAGTTTCTCTATTGGTGGATCTAATGTGCCACCAACTATCAGCCGCTACTTCATTTTAAGGAAAAGTCATTTACTGCCCCTTACCAAAAGAGAGTACCACTAGTTGTTATTATTCTCTGACTCTTCTACCACAAATGACACCAACAACCAACAATTGGTGGGATCACACACCAACAGGTGGGATATCTTAATGACCTCACCCAAGACCTCTATTTATAAGACTCTATGTAGTTGCAACCAGGAATCCTACTCCGATTCCTAGTCCAACTCCGTGTTGCACATGATGAGCCATCTCTTTCCTTCTTGTTTCCTCTTTAATTTGACTCCTATTAGGATTGTTAACACAAATCAATTCCTACTCAAGTCCAAATCCAACTAGGACATGGCCAAAACTTTCTCTATCCCTACAATAACCAAATAGAAGGGTGAGATATTAGAGAAAGCCAACTAGGGGGGCATTTGTTTAGACAGATGTGGCTGAATCGGATCGGCTTTGTAAACCCGACATGATAATTTTTAAGTTTGGTTTGCTGGAGGCAGAAAAATATAAAAATGCAGGACTTTTAATTATATAGTGAGTGCGAGAGATTGATTTCAATCTCAGATCTACTGGACACCATCCTCCGGCTAGAACATGCTTGCTTTGTGTTCCTCTTCCACCTAGGTGTCCGTTCTCTGTTGTTTCAACTTTTGTTGGTTCCTCCGTCCTCGGCCGCTCAGGGCAGGGCCAGTTTGTCCTCTTTTTTTTGCCTTTCGCAGAAATGCCTCTCTCTCCTGATATTTCTTTGTCATCTATAGCCGCTGTTATCCACCGTCCGTCGTCTCTCATCTGTGAAATACCAGCTTCACGGATTGATCGGATTACTTAAATTCCATATGATCCCACTCCTGTATCTTTACAATCCTGAATTCATGAAAATTCAGAGAAATCCGTGATACCAAACGTCCCCTAAGACATTTTAGGTTGTGGACATATGCCTTTGAAGACCAGGATAGTTGAGAGTTGTGTGGCGAGATGATGTACACGTGGACCTGTTGTTTTAGGATCTTGTAGTTTAGTGGTAGTACATGTATATGTATAGTTTGTTGTTCAATACATAATATCAAATGTTATAACAATTCATGTTGTAATTATATGTTGAATGGTGAACATGTGTGTATGGTTTTATTATTATTCATGTACATGTGCTACTTATTATTTCCTTCTGACTCCCTTAATTTTATTCTTCTTAGCCTAGTATGGGGTGTTTAAATTGAGATTCTTGTTGAGGTAATGTTTCAATTTAGACGTCATACATCAGATTAAGTTTTAGAAAATCTATGAACGTCACAGTAATTTTAAGTGGATGAAGTGTACCTATTTAGAACAACAAATGAGTAATAGGTGCATATAAACCTACCATAAAGTTTGAATGCGCACAAATACTAAATTCTACGATCGAACTTAGTGCTATCTCTTTCTCTTTCTTTTTCTCTCTTTGTAATCAAATTAATCAATTGTTGTTTATGTTGGCGTTTCAAATCCCGCACTAATTTCGAAGATATTCTTTTCGTCTGCTGAATGCTAGGGAGTATCTCCTTCTTTTCCGAGAAATAAAATACAAAATATAGTATAGACTCATTGATGAGCATTATCTCACAATGCTCTAAGATTTTGAGTTACGCTACCCATAGCAACATTCCCACCCGTCCACCCACTTACTATATTGGGAATTAAAAAATTCTGCTGCAGCTGATTCTTTTGGTCCAGCAGTTCTCCATCGAATTAATTAGGCGCAGAAGCTAAAAAGTCATTCTCTCCATATTTTAATTAATTCCAATCTTTTCTGGCAACTCCTCTCTCCTCCAGGAAATTCCACTCCACAAGCGCGCTAGTACAGTACATTCGGCTATAACTTATCTCCGTCAAGCCTTCTCTAACACTGACGTCCAGTATCAGAGTTCAGTCGTGTCGCTCTATTTTTAAATGTTCTGGCATATCGCGTGGGTGTTATATTTTAAATGAGTGGGTTTAATATTGTAGTTTTTGACATGTATTTTAATACTATTATATTTGTAAATGCTAACGTATTGCAAAATATGTTTTCACTTTAAAGGGGAATCATCATCGTTTATATCTATACTATACAGATACGTGTAAAATGTGTTGTTAGTACTATACGTCTCGTAAAGCACAGTACTAACAACCTTTTGAAGGACAAAAATATATAATATAACATTACAATACAAGATGTACAGTACTAATAACACATGTTACATGTGCTGCGCACATTTTATTCTTTACACAACATTATAGTACAAGATGTACAATACATGACGTATAATACTAATAATATAATTTATAAATATTTTAATTATAATATTAGTAATGTATGTGTCGTACTGTACATCTTGTACTGTACATGAAATTTGAGTTAAAAATGATAATGATTATTAATGAGTAAATATTAAAATATATAATCTTGTGTAAATAATATATATGATTAATAATTTGAAACTTTATTGGTGTGTATATAAATATAACATATAAAACAAATTATAAAATAAAGTATCAGTAAGTGTACGTACATTACGTGCACATTTGAGATGGAATTTAGACTAAGGAAAAATCGGGAGACAATAGAACTTCTCGAAAAAAAATTGAAAGGAACAGAAACGAAAAAAAAAATTAAATCCAGTATGTGAACGGCTGGGTAGATTACTGTGGTTAGAATTTTCCAAGATTTTTGTATCCGCAAATAACAGTAGCGCCGTTGGCTTGTTCCTTCTTTCCGTCTCATATCCTCGCGTGCACGAGGCATTCGGATTTATAATCTCGTTGCCGTAGCGATAGACCTGTGGGTTTCGAAGAATTGGGCTGGATCAGGACGCTAGGCCCAACACGATGGTGGATTACATCCTTCTTTCTAACCGAAGTAGCTCTTTCCTAGTAGGCTGCCAAATTGATTTGTCTCATTTGAGCGAACAACATGATACAACACCGACACTGCATACTACCAAACAGTGCCACACTAATTACGAATGTATACTACCAAACAGTGCCGTACACTATATCGTTACAACTGCTAACCTATTTGGACAGGGAGTACGCGTTAACACTATATACTACCAAACACTGCATACTACCAATGAGTGCCACACTAACACTGTATACTACGCCCACGGGATTTATAAGCCATCTAAAACGCAATTTTAAAAACATGGGAAGAGATTAAGAGGCACCAACATCAACGTCCATAAATAGCGATGACAAATTGGTGACACACAATCCTTAATTTCCATCACAGCCTCCGACCATTTAGTGACATGATGTTTGTTTGAGTCGCAGGGCGGTTGTTGATCATATGGTTGATATACCACAAAATGCAAGCAGACCACTTCACCTCAGAGTAGGAAAAAATAAAGAACTGAAGCCACTAAACAGAACTCCAAAACGCCAATAAACAGAAGGATACCCCCCCAAGAATGAACCCCAGCTCACCCCCTCTGCCAGAAAGAGCTACAACAGCAAAACAAGAGGGCCAGACCTACCATCCTGCTCCAAGAAACCTAAAGCACCACTAAACAAAACAGAGGAAGCACATGAGATACTGCAACTCCAAAAAGAAGCAACTTAATCCCTAGCCATGATATTAAAATCATTTTCAATGCTAATCCACAAACTAGAAATAACTTTATGGTTGTTATCGTGGACCCTCCTATTCCTCTCCAACCACGTATGATATAGAAAAATAGGACAGATAATACCTTCCTTTTCCTGATTGAGAGAAATAATATCATTCTAGACCGAAGGAGAAATAGAACACATGCCTTTATTAATAGCCATACTCCAAAGCTCCTTAATATAACAACACTCAAAACAAATATGATTAGAATCCTCATAGCCATTCATGCATAGAACACAAACAGACACCACTGTAATACCTCTTCTCCTCGAGTAGTCATTAGTGGGAAACTTATTATGCATCGCTTTCCAAGTGTGAAAAATAGTATTTGAATGAGCTTTACTCTTCCACAGCCAGGAAAATAAAGGACTAACATCCCTCTTCATTCTAATGTTGACCCAAATAGATTTAAAGCGCACTTCTTTCATCCCCATAAAGAGCCAATGATCATCCTCACTTTCACTGTAGATAGGAACTTCTTTAAGCTTGTTTAGCAGGAAATCAGAACATCTAGAGTCATTCACGCACCACTTTCTATCTCTAATAATATTACTAAGATGAGCATCTACTGGAAGACCAACCCTAATCACCAAATTCTTATCAACCACTTCATAGAAGAAACTGCCATTAACCCAAGGGTCTTTCCAAACCATAATGTTCTGCCATGAACCAACCTTCAAAGAAATTAGATTTCTCAAGTTAGATTTACTTCTCATTATAGAATTAAACATCCAAGAATGGTTGAGTGAGGATTTACTACTCCAAACAGTATCCTTCTTCAAGTACTTCTCATTAACCCATTTCACCTAAAGGGAGTCCTTCTTTCTCGCCACATCCCAAATATTTTGAATAAGGAAAGCATCTGCAACCTCCTTGATGTCCCTGATTCCTAAGCCACCCTCATCTTTAGGCAGAGTAATAATATCCCAGCTAACAAGATGAAGATTCCTCTTGTTTTCAGAAAAACCCCAAATAAAATCTCTGCTCATCTTGTTAATTTCCTCCAAAACAGATTTAGGAATCGGGAAGGCCATAATCCAAAACAAGTGCATGGAGGAAAGAGTAGATTATACCAACTCCACTCTCCCAGCCAAAGAAAGCATCTTTGACTTTCAACTTTCAAGTTTCTTTTTAATCCTATCAATAAGAATTTCACAATGCTTCTTCCTAATCTTTCTAGAAAATAAAGGGATGCCCAAGTATTTAGTATTATCAAATTTCCCAAAATTCATGTCAAGACTATCAGCCATGTCTTTGTTATGATTCTTGCAATTAGAAAAAATGACACTCTTCTCTCTATTGACTTGTAGCCCCGACATATTACCAAACTCATCCAACAGCCTTCTAATGCCAACAACATTATCATCAGAAATCTTCGAGAACATCATCAGGTCATCAGCAAAGATCAAATGCAAACAGTGAGTGGTTTTAGAAATAGCAATAGGAGTAATGATTTGATCATTCACAAATTTATTAATCAGCTCATAAAACCCTTGCATGGCAATGACAAATAAGTAAGGCGCAAGCGGGTCTCCCTGCCTCACTCCATTGGAAGGGAAAATCATATGAAAAGGCTCTCCGTTAACAAGCACCTGATAAGACGTGGAACTGAAGATAGCATCAATCCAACTAATCCATTTGGAAGGGAACCCCATCTTGAACATAATGGAAAACAAATATTTTCAACTAACAGAGTCGTAGGCCTTAGAAATATCAACTTGAATGCACATGTTAGGACAGCCACTTTTGTTAAAATCATTAAGAATCTCATTAGTCAACAAAACCGCATCCTTTATACTCCTACCTTTGATAAAAGGGCATTGATTGATGTCAATAATATCAGGAAGAACCACCTCATGTTAGCTTTATTATTTTAATATTTTCTAGCCAATAAGGACTACATAGTTAATATTCCGATCACAACTGGGGGTTATTCAAGAGACAGATGTTGCATGGCCAGAGAACATTGCTAGCGAATTGTCACAACACCTGCGTGCCATCAAGTGACTATACGTGTCTACATAGTAAATATTCTGACCACATGCTATAGGCTTATAAATTACACAGCTATTTGCTTCTCTTTCCACTTTTTCCCAATTTATTTTCAGTTGTTATTCTGTTTCGCTTCTCAATTTATTATCTATGTACTTTCCATCCAATTAACATATGTCGATCAAGTAAAGAAAAATCACGTATTATTTTGCCAGGTTAGACATATTACTTATACTTTTTAGATACCACAAAGGTAGGACTTGAGGTTATCTATATCAACAATCCATATAAAGAAGTACGAGGCACTATCTATATCCACAATCCATATAAAGAAGTACGAGGCACGAGTTTGAGGCTGATGTCTACGTGTTATATATGCATATAGTTATTATATTTTTCTATGTGCTATTTGTAATAATTTCTCATTTAAAAATAAATTGCATGCTCAAATACTAAATTTTTGTGGACTGCGATCTTAGGCAAACAATTAAGCTGGCGTGATGGATAAAGATTAGTTAAAATTTTGTTGGAACCGCCTTCTTTTTTTCATTTTTTTTTATTTTATGGAGTTGAATAAAAATATGGAAATGTTATATAAGTGTTAGTTAGATATTAGCATGTCTTTTCATCGGATTAGTCCATGTATGTTTTAATAATTTAGTTAATACTCATTATTGAAATCATTTTGTGTGCTCTAATAGGTTGTCTGCATAGTGATCAGTCCACTCTAATTATGTGGTTTACAACATCACTTTCTTCAAAGAGAGCTCCAGTAAATTATATGTGAGCACCGCCAGGTCAGAAAATGGATTCCTATTTAAAGAGTGCTTAACTACGCCTTTTCATTGGGGAAGCCTGGTATAAAATTTTCAGGGGTGATTGTCGAAGCATGGGAAAATAATGATTGAAAGGCACCATGCGTTCAATACCAAAAACATGGGGAGCAGTAGAGAAGACAAAAAAAGGATGGTCATGAGTCTAACGGAAAAAATAATTTTAGCTTAAATTTTGATAATGACGCGTTAACAAATTGGAAGGAGTCAACTGGTCAATTGATGAATACATTTGTGTGTGCTCCAATAGCTTAACTATGTGCTCATTGATAATTTGTTATTTGTGTTCTAACAACATGTGTGTGTAGTGTTAATCAATTCAACATGTTTGTATGCTAATCAATTCAACATATTTGTGTACTTATAGATTGAAATGAGTCAGCTAAATGTTAATCGAGCTGCTGTCTCTCTTAATGGGTTAGTCAATCTTTTTTGTAATTCATAACTTTTTTCATTTTAATTTAATTTTTTTGTTATACATACTAGAGAAAGTCAACTGGATATTAATCAAGTTATGCTCTTTTGAAAAATTGTATGTAATTATCGACATTACAAAACCGCTCAGTGGCTTTATTTATAATCTTTATAAGTCAGTACTGCTTGAATCATAATCATGACACCACCAACTTTTCCTTTTTCCGAACCTTCCAGGAACAACAAGACCTTATCAAGACATGACAAGACAATCTCGCTACGATGCATCTCCTATTCCAAGTACAACTTGATAAGAAATACAAAAGCATTGCGCAATTGAAGATTTTGAAAATCCAAGAAGAGGGAAAGAACTAGATTTCATAATGTTAGTACAACGTGATATGTAAATATGAAGAACTTTTAGCAAATATGTTCTATAAAACTATGGTACATGTGTGCTTAATAAATCCGAATGACCTTCTATGTAAATATAAATGACATAACTTTCTTACCGTTTGTAGTGTTTATCAAAATATATAAGTGCCATTTTTGGTTGCAAATCACTTGCTTAGCACGTGTCAATTGCTAGTTTTCCAAGATTTTTGTATCCGCAAATAATAGTAGCGCCATCGGCTTGTTCCTTCTTTCCGTCTCATGTCCTCGCGTGCATGAGGCATTCGGATTTATAATCTCGTTGCCGTCGCGATAGCCCTGTGGGTTTCGAAGAATTGGGCTGGATCAGGACGCTAGGCCCAACACGATGGTGGATTACATCCTTCTTTCTAACCGAAGTAGCTCTTTCCTGATAGGCTGCCAGATTGATTTGTCTCATTTGAGCGAACAACATGATACTACACCGACACTGCATACTACCAAACAGTGCCACACTAATTAAGAATGTATACTACCAAACAGTGCCGTACACTATATCGTTACAAACGCTAACCTATTTGGACAGGGAGTACGCGTTAACACTATATACTACCAAATACTAAATACTGCATACTACCAAGGAGTCCACACTAAGACTGTATACTCCGCCCACGGGATTTATAAGCCATCTAAAACGCAATTTTAAAAACATGGGAAGAGATTAAGAGGCACCAACATCAACGTCCATAAATAGCGATGACAAATTGGTGACACACAATCCTTAATTTCCATCACAGCCTCCGACCATTTAGTGACATGATGTTTGTTTGAGTCGCAGGGCGGTTGTTGATCATATGGTTGATATAATGAAGCATATGTTTTTTTTATAGCTGAACCAAGGAAAGGGAAAATGGATACGTGTGGAAAGATGAGACGTTGGCGAACTTAGACTTGGACATTTGATTGTTCTTGACAGCTCGACGACTATAAGATAGGTCTCACAATTGGTTCTTGCCTCATGGGTATGCATGTGCCACTCTATCATAGTTCCTTCATATCAAGTAATACGTGTCGGAAATATATGTGTATATCTATACCTGTACCCATGTGCTGAGTGATGTACTCCCCAGACTTATTTTCTTCGAGGAGCAGCGGTATCTGTTAAACAATCTTTCAACTCCTATTTTAAACGCAGACGTTGACCAATAAAGTCAACGCTGTCGTCTTTATCACAACCAATTGCTCGCCCGTTATTGCTATTGCAGCATGCACGCCTACCGTTCTCTCGATCTAAGTATAAACTGCGCGCTCATCAACCACGGCTTTCTCGCTCATTGGGCAAACCGCTATTTATGCAAAGAAACCGTCTGAGTGTTGGGAAAGCGGACAGCAAAAGCCACACGATGGGGAGATCAGCGTTTAGCCCGATGGGTCAATCATAACAAAAAGCCCAACGACTAAGAAAAAAAGACAAAAATGAGATAAGAAGCAAGCACAAGAAGCAACGACAGAGGCCGACAAATGGTTTGACACATCTTACACAACATATGTATTTTTCTACACTTATACATATTGCATGGCTATGCCTAAAAGTATGGAAATGTGCATTATCCAAGTTTTTTTTTTAGAATTTATGTTTCATCAAAATAGAAAATTCATTCTCACAACCAGGAGACACATTTACATAGAAGGAAATATAACATCACATATTTTTGTGTTTAGGTATAAGAAGTACCATAAACCCATATATCTAGTGAGAAAAGGAAGGGAACATAAAGTGAAGAGTTCAAACGGGAGAAGCACCCTATAACAAGCCCCTAAATTAAATAAGTGATAAACAAATCAAAGACTTGGATATCTTGATAGTTTACATCTTATAGACCAAGGGTGTTTAATTTACATCTTGTTCTTTTAGTATCCATTCTAGGGAATATGTTCCGTGACAAATGTCATCGTCTCATATATGAATCATTTGAGTGGCAGTAGCCTCCTAAGTTATTTGTTTTCCATGTATCAATTGTAAGTGGAAAGAATTTCAAAAATACAAGATTTTGATATCACAATGAATTTGTTCAAAAGTGGTGCTTTGGTTGTTAAATAGTCTATTGTTTCTTTCTTTCCATATGGCCATAAAGATGATATTAGCAAGTATAGTTGACTTCGCGAAAATGTTTTGTTTTTTGTTTTTACTTTTGGTACAACGTATTGTCTCAAGCAAATCTCTTTAATATTTTATTGTGTATGGAAACATAGTTTCTAAATGTTATGTGCCATCTCACTGTAATATAAAAGATGATTTGTAGATTCATTGAGATGGTCTACACATGAGGCAGATGGTGGTCCCAGAAAACCTATTTTAGTTCTATTTGCACTAGTAAGAATTTTCTTGTGTCCTATAAATCATATGAGAATATGTGTCTTGGGAGGGAATATAAACTTCTAGGTTTTTTTAATTATAATATGTTTATATTCATGGATGCATGAAGAAATGATATGCTTGTTTGGATATATATTTGTTTTCCCATGATGTTGTGTGTGTTGTATTGGTGGACAGAATAAACATAGTACAATCAATAAAAGTATTGAGGAAAATATCAAATAGATGTCTTTTGAATCAATTTGGTTGATCAAAGGAGATTATTTGAAAATCTTTGTAACTGCGGGTGTTAATAAATCTAGAAGGAATGTTAATGTTAAGTTCTTCATTTATCTTAGTATTTTGCAAAAGCCATGAATCAGTCCAAAATTTAATTAATATAGAGGAGAGTTGTGATGATCTATTTGTGAAAATGAGATCAGTGAATGCGGAAGCGATTAATTAGAGCAGAATTACTGAAAATCACTAAAAATTAAAACTGCGCGCCCATCAACCACGACTTTCTCGCTCATTGGGAAAACCGCTATTTATGCAAAGAAACCATCTGAGTGTTGGGAAAGCGGACAACAAAAGCCACACGATGGGGGTATCAGCGTTTAGCCCGATGGGTCAATCATAACAAAAAGCCCAACGACTAAGAAAAAAGACAAAAATGAGATAAGAAGCAAGCATAAGAAGCAACGACAAAGGCCGACAAATGGTTTGACACATCTTACATAACATATGTATTTTTCTACACTTATACATATTGCATGGGTATGCCTAAAAGTATGTAAATGTGCATTATCCAAGTAATTTTTTTTTAATAATTTATGTTTCATCAAAATAGAAAATCCATTCTCACAACCAGGAGACACATTTACATGGAAGGAAATATAACATCACATATTTTTGTGTTTAGGTATAAGAAGTACCATAAACCCAAATATCTAGTGAGAAAAGGAAGGGAACATAAAGTGAAGAGTTCAAACGGGAGAAGCACCCTATAACAAGCCCCTAAATTAAATAAGTGATAAACAAATCAAAGACCAGGATATCTTACTAGTTTACATCTTATAGACCAAGGGTGTTTAATTTACATCTTGTTCTTTTAGTATCCATTCTAGGGAATATGTTCCGTGACAAATGTCAGCGTCTCATATATAAATCATTTGAGTGGCAGTAGCCTCCTAAGTTATTTGTTTCCCATGTATCAATTGTAAGTGGAAAGAATTTCAAAAATACAAGATTTTGATATCACAATGAATTTGTTCAAAAGTGGTGCTTTGGTTGTTAAATAGTCTATTGTTTCTTTCTTTCCATATGGCCATAAAGATGATATTAGCAAGTATAGTTGACTTCACGAAAGTGTTTTATTTTTTGTTTTTACTTTTGGTACAACATATTGTCTCAAGTTAATCTCTATAATATTTTGTTGTGTATGGAAACATAGTTTTTGAATGTTATGTACCATCTCACAGTAATATAAAAGATGATTTGTAGACTCGTTGAGATGGTCTACACATGAGGCAAATGGTGGTCCCAAAAAACCTATTTTAGTTCTATTTGCACTAGTAAGAATTTTCTGGTGTCCTATAAATCATATGAGAATATGTATCTTGGGAGGGAATATAAACTTCTAGGTTTTTTTAATTATAATATGTTTCTATTTATGGATGCATGAAGAAATGATATGCTTGTTTGGATATATATTTATTTTCCCATGATGTTGTGTGGTTTGTATTGGTGGACAGAATAAAAATAGTACAATCAATAAAAGTATAGAGGAAAATATCAAATAGATGTCTTTTGAAACAATTTGGTTGATCGAAGGAGATGATTTGAAAATCTTTGTAACTGGGGTGTTAATAAATATAGAAGGAATGTTAATGTTAAGTTCTTCATTTATCTTAGTATTTTGCAAAAGCCATGAATCAATCCAAAATTTAATGAAAATAGAGGAGAGTAGTTGCATATAGATACTACTTTGTATGATATGTATGGTTTTATTTAGATATCATCATAGAGGCTATGCTCCAAAGTGTTTGATGTTTCAACATGGATTATCGTTTTGTACTATTTTGCTAGAATATGAGGTCACTAAATAGTATTGTTGTTGTTGCATAACGAAGTAGTGATTTTGTTTATTATACACCGTTTATGTAATCTTATGTTAATAATGTCCCATCCTCCTAATTTTTTTGGGTTTAATCAACATTTCCCAGCTGACTTGGTGTGACTTTTTTATTTTTGTTGTATCTCCCCAATTTTTACATAAATAGTCAATTTTGTATAATAATATTTGAGGATAAAAGGAAACTTAAGTACTATGTTGTAAGTGGAGTAAGAGAAGATTTGTGGAGAGTGAGTGATCCAATTAGGACGAGAATTCCCCCATCCTAAAGTAATTCTCTTTTGTAGGGATTAGATGATAGGGTTCTAGCTAGTGATAGACAACATGTATCATAAAGGAGGTAAATATATGTATCTAATAGTGTATTGTTTTTTTTGAAATATAAACAAGTGTGTGTGTTTATCAAAATCGGGTTGTGGAATGTGTTCCTATGATGGTGGATTTATTGAAAAATATCTTAATTCTAAAAAGGTGGTATAAGCTCCCCAAAATATGTATAGTGTTGATCATGTATATATTATTGGGAGTAAGAAAAAGAATATTGTCATTGATATATCATATAATGTGTTCCAAATAGTTTGGCAATGGGACAATAAATTTATATGCAAGATGAGTGGAAGCATCCTAGTCAGAATGGAAGTAACCATAATGAAAATTCAGGGTGGGGGAGTGGGTCTTGTTGATGGAGTCCATTGGTTCTAGAGAAGTTTTGAAATGTAGCTCCACTGATGATGGTGGAGAAGTGGCATGTAACGATATATGAATATATCTAATTTTTTGATAGGGATAATAATCCATAGCCTTTTCCATACTTGGTTGAGATAGAGGATGAATGCGCTATTATTGGATCACAGATCCAACTGTCCACTTCACACACACCGATTAAAAGGCCGATTAAAGGAATTCTAATATGAATGTGAATTGTGACATTTAATGTTATTCCTATCACTTTAGGGATTTTTATAAAATTCATATTTCTTAAACCATCCATCCATTTAATCTCAAATTTTAAGAAAAAGTCTTTAATGACTTAATCTACTCGTGTAAAAATATTGGAACCAAAAATAGAAAAGAAAAGGGGCTTCTCTTAATGTGCAATTATCCCTCTATTTTATGCATTTAAGACATTAAAACTAACCTTTTTCTCTTTCTTTCTTTCTTTTCTATTTTCTTTATTTTGATTTCTTTTCTTATGAGAAACCACGTGGAGCTGAAAACTAATCAATAGTGGCAATACATGCCACTTTCTAGAGAGTTATACACAATTTTTACATATACACACAATTATCATCTATTTCTTTTCTTTAAGCTTAATATGGAATTTCATTTTATCCTTTTTTCCCTTTTATCCATAATTGGATTAATAAAATAATAGAATTCATGAAATTCATCATTCAAGGGAAATTTGCAATGAAATCCATTTTTTAAAATGAAGCACTCAAATTTCTAAACAAGCCTCTTTTCATAGCATAATTGAATTTCAATTTATTTAAATACAAGCAAAATTGATGTTATAACATCCTTCCACTCCTATAAGAACTTTTCCATCAAAATTCAACTGATCAAGCAAACAACTGAGGGTAAGACTTTTCCATGTCTGTCTTCAGCTCCCATGTGGCTTCATCCTCTACATGGTGCTTCCAAAGAACCATTACCATCTCTATATTTTTACTCCTGAGCTCTTTCACCTTGTTAACTAGTACCCTCACAGGTGACTCATGGTATGTCAGCCTCCATTAGAGTTCAATAGGTTCAATGCTCAACACATGGCTTGGGTCCTTCACATAGAGATTCAAATTGGACACATGGAACACATCATGCATCATACTATATTGAGGGGGTAAGGCTAAACGATACGCAGCTTCACCAATCCATTCTAAAATCTTAAACGAACCCATGTATTTGGGACTCACCTTACATCTATTCTTAGCTATATCTTGGAGTGGTCAGATTTTCAAAAACACATGTTCACCCTCGGTGAAGTGCAAGTCAGTCTTCTTCACATCAGTATACGACTTCTGTCGATTCTGGGCTCTCTTCAGCCTTTGCTTGATCAAAGTGACTTTATTCACATACAACTGTAGTTCCTATGACCTCAACAAGGTCCTCTCACCTACATCATCCCAGTGAAGCGGTGACCGACATGGCTTCCCATAAAGAGCTCCATACAGAGGCATCCTGATACTGGCTTGGTAGTTGTTATTGTAAGCAGACTCAGCTAAGGGCAAGTACTTCTCCCATGATCCACCCTAATTGAGCACACATGCTCTCAACAAATCTTCTAAAGTCTGTATTGTCCTTTTTGACTATCCGTTAGTCTAGGGGTGATAAGCTATGCTAAACTTCGATCCAGTGTCGAGTTCTTCATGCACTTCCACAACTTAGAGGTATACTTAGGGCCATGATTAGAAATAATTGAACTTGAAATACCATAAATCAAACTATCTCTCTAATATATAGTTTATCTAGGTCTATCACCTTAGCAATGATCTTTAAGGCAAGGAAATGTGCTGATTTGGTAAGGCAATCTACCACAACCTATATTGCATCTTGACCTTTCTTGGTATTGGGGAGACCCACCACAAAGTCCATGGTGATCTTTTCTCATTTCCACTTAGGAATATCAATTGATTGTAGTAATCCACAGGGTCACTGATGTTCATCCTTCTCCATCTAGAAATGAGAGACAACTGGCCTCTTATGCCTCCATGTCTCTCTTCATTCCTGGCCTTTAAAAGTATCATTGCAAGTCTTTAAACATCTTGGTAGTGCTAGGGTGTACCGTATACTTAGAACCATGAGCTTCTTGTAAGATATGATTCTTCAAGGGCGAATCTTTAGGAACCAAAATATGACTATTGTAGTGGGTTCCACCATCTACTCCCACTGATAGATGTGTTTGAGGTTTCTCCAAGATACCTTTCATCTTATCAAGCACTGGGCTAGTTAACGGGGCAACTACCAACTCGGTCAATAGGTCTGGTTTTACTTGAATGCTAGACGCATGGATCTGATCTTCTAAGGGATGTAGAGTCCACCTTACGAACTCTTCCTGTTCTCTCCACTAGGTAGATAAGATAGTTGTACACCTGAGCTTTTTGTGACTAAGAGCATCTGCTGCTACATTAGCTTTTCTAGGGTGATAGGTGATGGTGAAATCATAGTCTTTCATATAATCCATCTATCGTCTGTGTCTCAGGTTTAGATCATTTTGAGTCTGGAGGTACTAAAGTGGCTACAAAATGATAGTATCGCCAGATTTTTAGGGCATGTTTGATCGCAGCCAGTTCAAAATCATGTGCTCATAGTTCACTTCATTTGTCTTGAGTTGTCTATATGCATAAGCAACAACATGCCTATTTTATCTAGAATGCATCCAAGCACCACCTTTGATGTGTCGGTGAAGATCATAAATACTTCATTGTCTGATGGTAGAGTCAACACAGGAGTTGTGGTTAACTTTTCCTTCAATTCCTAGAATCAAGCTTCGCACAAGTCTGATCACACAAACTTTTCATCCTTCAGGTGAGCTTGGAGAAGGACAAATCAATCTTTGAGAAATCCTTTATGAACCATCAATAATATCTGGGAAATCTCAGGAAGCTGCAAATCTTGGAAGGATACTTTGGTGTTGACAATAATGCATGACCGACACTTTAGCTGGATCCAATAAGATGGTCCCTTTGGATAAGATGTGTCCAAGGAACATGACATGATCTTTCCAAAACTTGCACTTTGAGAATTTCCTATTGAACTTCTACTTTCTCAAGATATCAAGGACTCTACCCAGATGGTCACAGTGTTTCTCTAAGTCATTGGAGTAAACTAAGATGTCATCTATGAACACTATGAAAAAATATTCTAGGAAAGGTTGGAACACATTGTTTATGAGATTCATAAACACACTCAGGGCATTGGACAATCCAAAAGGCATAACCAAAAACTTATAGTGTCCATCACGGGTTCAGAAAGAGGTTTTTTGAAAGTCCTCACTCTTGACTAGCAACTAATGATACCTGAACCTTAGGTCAATATTTTAAAAGACTTGAGCTAACTTGAGCTAGTCAAACATGACATCTATATGGGGTAAAGGATACTTATTCTTAATGGTAGCCTGATTTATCATTCTATAGTCTATGCACATTCAAAGAGATCCATCCTTATTCTTCACAAAGAGGACTAGTGTTGTGAGAAAGTGAATTTTATAATAAGTATGAAGTAATTAGTCTTTTGACCTCATTATACCCACTCATGGTCCCAAATTACTTTTCTTGTCTTCATAATCAATGTTGAGACTCAAATTCGAAATATGGTGATCAATGTGGACTTTATACACATTATAACACCACAAATTATATTCAATCATCACTTTGTCCAAAAAAACAAATTGTTCTATCAAACTTCATATTTTGGTTCTCAAACTTTTCTTGAATATTCTAAACTTTATTATGAAGTTGTTTTCCAAATTCCAGATAATTTGGAAATTCCTATGATTTTATATGAATTTTCTAATTTCTGCTCCCCTTTTTGCCCTAAATACCTTTTTTATTTCATTTTCTTATTTACTGGGATGGGCCCAATAGCGCCTAGCCTGACCCAGACAAGGAGCCTTTGAACCGGGGAAATCCCCCTCCTTTTCTCTCTGGACCGGTCTGGACCGACCTCACAATCCAGGGCTTGCTTGGGGGATGAACCCCAACCATTGGATCTGAGGCACACATGTCCCGGTCAGATCAGACGATCCATGACGCGTCTCCAACCTCCTGCAATCAACAGGGAAAGTAGCTGTGAGACTGAGCGGGCGTTTGACCTCAAAACGACCCTAATTTGAAAATCAAATTAGATGGAAAGCCCCACCTCGAATTCCCATGCTCGAACGACCCTTTCCCCCCTTGAATCCGCCTATTCCATGACCGAACGAGTGCTTGCTCCCTTGGCCACCACCATGGATGATGTCGCTAGACGAAACCCTAACCTAGCGCCCATACACCTATAAAAACCATACACCTTACATCACTGTTCACCCACGATCACGAGCAACACAATAAAAAAATCTGCCCCTTCTGATCTCATGTTTCCCTCTTTTCTCCTACGACTGCTCCACTGTGGTGTCGCCTTGCTAGGCGTGTGGGTAGTCAAAGCAAGGGAAACTTTTCCCTACCATTGATCTTGTCCTACAGTTAAAGGCTGAACGAGATCCAACAGCCCCGTATCAGTACACCCTTCACTCATGTGACCCAGAGAAGGCGTCTCCTAGCACTAGTACAGGAATGGTCTGTAGTGTCGATTTTTTAAGCCTGCAGCGTCACTTTATAACCGACGCCTAAGTGGTCGTCGCTATAGAATTTGCTCTATAGCGTCGGTTTATTTGACCAAATAAAACCGACCTTACAGAGTAAAGACCGACGCAAAACACCGACCCAGGCGAGAATTTTCTCTACAGAATTTGCTCTATAGCGTCCGTTATTCCAAAAAAGCCGACCCTATAACGATCTCGGTCGACAATTTTCTCGACCGATATCATTTACAGGGTCGGTTTTTTTGGAATAACCGACCCTAAAGATTGAATGACCACTTCAGTGTGATCCTTGGTCGAGAAAATTTTCGACCGAAATATTTTCGGTCGACAATTTTCTCGACCGAGAGAGTTTTACAGGGTTGGTTTTTTGGAATAACCGACCCTAAAGATTGAATGACCACTTCAGTGTGATCCTCGGTCGAGAACATTTCCGACCAAAAATATTTCGATCGACAATTTTCTCGACCAAGAGAGTTTATAGGGTCGGTTTTTTTTGGAATAACTGACCCTAAAGATTGAATAAAGACTTCAGAGTAATCCTCGGTCGAGAAATTTGTCGACCGAAGATTACTCTGAAGTGTTTATTCAATCTTTAGGGTCAGTTATTCCAAAAAAAACCGACCCTATAAAACTCTCCCAGTCGAGAGAATTGTCGACCGAAAATATTTCGGTTGAAAATGTTCTCGACTGAGGATCAAACTGAAGTGGTCATTCAATCTTTAGGGTCGGTTATTTAAAAAACCGACGCTAAAAGTTACGATTTTTAAAAAAAAAATTCTGCAGAAAATGAAATAGAATAGAAGAACAAGAAGATTCATATATTCTGGGAGAGGGGAGCATTGATGCTCAACCGTCACCATTCAAAACCACACATTCATGACAAAAATGATTCATAATCACATAAAAATTTACAAAATGATAGATTGCAAGTCTGAGATGATATTAATCAGATACAAAAGTAAATATGAAAGGGTACTCAAACCACATACATAAATAGAGCTGACATATTTAATCCAATGCTATATTGACTTCATTTAGAAAAGAATCTGACCACTCTTCTCAGAATTCATTCAAGTCCACAAGGGTGTAAGGCTGAGTTGTAAAGATCTGTAACAGAAAATGCACATGCTAATATTTTATAAAATGACTACAATCACTTGTAAATTTATGATGTTATTCTTTATTACCTGACTTATAGTATGAATGTCATGTGATGCTTGTTTGACAATAGTTTGCATATATTTCATTACATAGTAGCCACAAGCCCAGTCATTATTTTGCATAGGATACTTCAAATAACGAATTATACTTAATGTTAGTAAACTACTATAAACATCAGTTGAGATAACACTATAAGAGTTGACATATTAGAATTGAAAATTAATACATATAAGACTAAGCAGTTGTCAAAGTAGCTACCTTGACATTTTTCAAAGTCAATGTCTTTAATTTTGTTGGTATTTGTCCTCCAGCATCACGAAAAGCCTTTATAACCCTATAAATTAAATAATAGTTAGTAAAATAGAAATTCTAAATAGAAATATCATGTTGAAGCATTGACTAAATTTATACTTACTCCATAGCTGGCAATTTCAGTTTGTGACTCCTTGTTGTTTTGCCCATTGGGTCAAGATAATAAAGAGTCATCAATTTAGGGGCAATCACCACTAATTCCCAATGTCTACCTCTGAGTAAGAATAAAACAAACATTAAAATAAATAATTTTATTCATTATTAAAATTATATTGAATAATAATACTTACTGTACGTTAAAAGGAATTAGGATAATTTCCTTCCCTTCACTAGCAAAATATTTGAATGCAGTAGAAAAGTACCCATTCACATCCTCAAAATTTATCTTCACTTGACTAGTGATTGAAGGAACTAAGAATCCAACATTCTTTATATCAAAGTTTGTGATCTCAGTATATAAATGGCTGTAAAACATTTGTAATTACTTCCATATATAGAACTAAGCTAAAAATGTGTATTGGAATTTGATATATATATATTGATAGATCATTACCTTATCCATACTTCTATTACCGAAGTATTTAGCCAATCATACTGGAACAAATCTATAATATCATCAAGAAAAATTAAATTCTCAAAATCCCTCCCAACTGCATCTTCTGTTAAATTGACCAACATTTGTAATCCTGAGCTTTGGTTGGCTAAGTATCGACACAAACATTTACATTTGCTTCCCAATTCGTCGAATGTAGCTTCATGAATGAAAGATGGCTTGGGCATAGGAGGACGACTAGTAGAATTTTTACTTTTTGGTTTACAAACCTGTTAATTAAATTACATACTTATATTACACGAGTTCATATATGCAGTCAAATATGAAAAATATGGTAGAAATAAGGTATACCTTGTCATTGATAACCAAGTGTCTAGGCCAACCTACCATAGCACCTCATCTTCTTCAACTGTACTATATTCAGGATTAGGTATGGGTAGTGGTTTGTCCCCCATTCCGTCATACACAAGATGGATGGACACATGACAAATGTCATCAGTAATTTGTTGGCAATGAAATGTACCACCAAGGTTGTACACCTTGCCCGCTGCCACAACATTATATTAAGTAAACTCCACTGTAAGTTTACAGTTCATACCAACCTAGATTGAAATAATATAAGTTATATAAGAAACAATAGAACAAATACATGTTACAATTATATATATTATCATATATTTATCATACTAATAACACAACATATAGAACAAAAACTTACTGCAGATTGTTGTGGTGGGTCATCGGGGTGCTCCCATGACCTTCTACAACTGGAGTATGGGCTTGTACCTCATCACTTGAGAGACACGCAGTATGAATAGGTTGAAAAGGTTGAGTAGGCTGAAATGAAGACATTATTTCTTTTACTTTCTGCGCTACTAATGCTTCAAGATCCTCTTGTGTAAGGCCTCATACACGACCTCTTTTAGATTGCGAAGGGCCAAAATAAGACTTGAATCCTATGCCAGCTCCTAATCCCCTAACACGGCCAGGATGCTCCTTCGTACCAAGAGCAACTGCTAGTTCATCCATGTAGCCAGTTGGGATGAACTTTCCTTCCTTCCTTTGCTCATGGAGATCAATCTATTCATAGTTAATAAAAATATTAAATCACAATATCAATTAGATATAAATACTTAGTTTGGATAAACCTACCATATTTTGTGCCACCTCCTTAGTTGCAGGGTTGACATTTTCACCTGCTCGATTCTTTCTAGCATCAATCCATGTCATGTGTCGGGGTGGTCTCTCAACTTGAGTTGTACTAGATTATTCTCCAGAAGAGGATTGCTTCTCTTGTAGTTGGCGGTGGAAGGCATAACCACCAGACCCCAAGCGATGGTCATGCACATTTTTAGCCCATCTTTCCTTTTGAGCCTGGTGAATAGCCTGATCATTTAAAATGAGGTATTGCAATTTAGACTTGGCAAACATGTATAAAATTAAATATTCATACAATACATCACAATCTTTATTACCTGAAACTCTTCCGATCTCCTAGCTGCAACAAATCTTTCCCACACCTTAGGATCTATAAAAATATATACATCTGTAGCTTTCTTCTTTTGTTTAGGATTATTTATAAATTCCCTTACAAGATATGTCTTAAAACCCCTCCATCATACAGCACAATGTTATAGCACTCTTTTCTTATGATCTTTTTCATTTAGATGAAAAACACCCTATACATACAAAAGAAGAAATTAATAATGTTGTTTTGAAAAGGAATTAATTCCAAGCAAACTAAATTAGAATCAATAGATAAAAACATATTAAAATAATATCACTTCCACTCACAGGTATATATTTCCATATGAGGTCTTTTTTGGCATTAGGAACATCATGCCAATTTTCTATATCTATTGCCACCTTACTGCGCGCGGTCGACCCTACGTAATGCTTGAAAGCACTAGCATGTTCCCCAACAGGTGCTCCTATCATATCAAACTGGACTGGCAATTTATCCCCTTTAGCCCTGAGCTCCTGCAGCCTACGCATCAATGTAGGACCTCTACTTTTCTTAGCATCACCACTACCATCCTCATGGTGCTCATGCTCAGAATGTTCATCTTCACTCGCCATTTTAGAACCTGCAAGTATACATGATAAAAAAATAAGTGATAATAAAAGCACAAGTGATAAGATATACATGATAATAAAATAAATAATTCAAAGAATACATGCCTTTAGTATTGGTTGAGTTGTTAGTCAAGGAAAATTTCTTCAACATGGTCTTGACATTTATAATATTCATCGGTGTTATCTTCAAAATTTACACTTGGCAAACCAACTGAGAATGGACTGGAATCATCATACTTTTCATAGTATTCTTCTTCATTTATAGGATCTACAGTAAACTGTCTTTTTCCATTAAGAACGACATATCAATTTTTATTTGTCGGGTCATCAATATAGAATACTTGTTCTGCTTGGTCTGCCATGATGAATGGCTCATCTTTGAAACCAATCTTTTCAAAATTCACCAATTTGAAACCCAACTCATCCACTAAAACTCCTTTGTTGTTGTCAACCCAATTACACCTAAATATAGGAACTCGAAAATTTGTATAGTCCATTTCCCATATGTCCTCAATGACACCGTAATATGACATCTTAGCTTCGCGTGGTCTTTTATCTTTGGCACTAGCAAAATACAATGAACAAGCTTTAACAGTGACCCCACTATTTTGAACTACACTACTTTCATCTTGACGCTTTGTATAGTATGAAAATCCGTTAATGTCATAACCTTCATATGACATGACATCCATTTTTGGCTTAAAGGCGAGCCATTTTATGTTCTCAGCAACATTATTTGGTGATTCAGATAGTTGATTAAATACTTTCTCTTCAAAACACCTAATAAATGTTCGATTATGCTCTCTTGCAAGCCACATTGAACTGGATCGCGGATGATTTCTCTTGATAAGATCATTGTGTTATGTGATGTAGCTACTAACTTCATCGATGTTGTGTAAAATATACAAATGCGCTTGTTCCCACAACTCACGACTGATTCCTTTCACTCGTCCTCCCAGAGTTCCTTTGCCACAATAAGATCTAGTGTGATGGGAATTTTTTTGATCGCTACAAGTTTCATTGCAATTCAAAAAATCATTACAAAAGTCCATCACCTCCCTATCCATGTAACCCTCAACAATACTCCCTTCAGGACGATAACAATTCCGAACATCACCTTTAAAAACACTCATGTAGCGTTCAAATGGATACATCCAGTGTAAGAAAATTGGACCCAACATCTTCACCTCCCTTGTAATATGTACTACAAGATGAACCATGATATCAAAAAATGAAGCAGGAAAGTACATTTCAAGCTGACACATGGTAACAATTACATCTTTCTGTAATTTATCGAGAGTATCAGGATGTATCACTTTGTTGCATATTTCATTGAAGAAGAAACATAGTCTTGTGATTGCAAACCTTACATGCTTCGGCAATATAGATCGAATAGCCACATGTAAAATTTGTTGCATTAAGGTGTGACAATCGTGAGATTTGAGACCTATCAGTTTCAGATCCTTCATTGATACCAATCTACGAATATTAGAAGAGTATCCTTGTGGAACCTTAATATTATACAAGCACTCACATAAAGTCTTTTTCTCTTTCTTTGACAAAGTGTAATAAGCCGGTGGCAAATATGTGCGGCGACCCCTGATCTCCACTGATAATTCTTTTCTAATACCCATTAATTCTAAATCTTTTCTAGATTTGATGCCATCTTTAATCTTCCTGGTATGTTCAATAGCGTACCGATGATGCTATCACAAATATTTTTTTCAACATGCATGACGTCAATGCAGTGTCTAATTGCCAAAGATCTCCAATAAGGAAGATCCCAGAATATTGACCTCTTCTTGTATAGAGATTTGTCACATGCGAGTGTATGACTACTTGAACTCTTTCCAAATTCATTAACAATATGTTTCACCCTATCATATACAACATTTCCTGGTATACGTTTAGGAGCACTTCGTTCCTCAGTTGACCCATTAAAGGTTTTACGTTGCCTTCGATAAGGATGCACTGGTGGGAGAAATCTCCGATGACCAAGATATATGATTTTACCACCATGTTTCAGTCTGATTGAATCAGTATTTTCCTCACAAACAGGACATGCTTTGTATCCTTTTATGCTATATCCAGACAAATTTCCATAAGCTGGAAAGTCATTAATCGTGCAAAATAACATAGCACGCAAACTGAAGATCTCTTTACATGAAGCATCATATGTCATAATACCTTCTTCCCATAGTTTCATTAGGTCATCAATTAGAGGTTGAAGGTAAACATCAATATCATTTCCAGGTTGCTTGGGCCCTGATATCAATATTGACAACATCACATACTTATTTTTCATACACAACCAAGGAGGAAGATTGTATATAACAATCATAACAAGCCACTTGCTATGTTGGCTGCTTAATGTACTATAGGGATTCATTCCATCTGTACAAAGCCCAAGTCTTAGGTTTCTTGGTTCTTTACTAAATTGAGGGTATAATAAATCAATTTTCTTCCATTGTGGTGAATCAGATGCATGTCGTAGGATGCCATCATCATTGACCTTTAACTCCCCATGCCAAGACAAATTTTGCACATCTTTTGTATTAGAAAATAAGCGTTGAAATCGTGGTATTATTGGTAGATACCACATCACCTTGGCAGGAGAGCCATTTTTAGCCTTAGCTGAATTTGTAGTCTTATACCTTGACACACCACATTTTGGACAATTTATCAAATTACTATAGTCCTTCCGAAATAACACACAATCATTTGGACATGCATGAATCTTCTTAGCCTCCATTCCCATTGGGCACATTATTTTCTTTGCTTGATATGTTGAAATTGGAAGCTCATTGCCTTCAGGAAGAATTTCCTTTAACAAAGACAACAGTGACGTGAAACTCTTATCGCTCCAACTGTTTTGATCTTTAAGAGTATATAATCGCATCACATCACTCAACCTCGTGAACTTAATACAACCCTTATATAATGGTTTTTCAGCATCATGGACAATGTTTGCAAATAAAGAAGGTGGATCAATGACATTGTCCCGACAACTATGTAGCATATCATCAACCATATCATCCTGAATCGGTTCATCATTAACATTATCATCATTATCTATATCTTCTATGCCACAACTATTAGTATCGACATTTTCTGATCCATAATTCTATTTTTTTCCATGCCAATACCATTCATTATAACCCTGTATGATCCCATTGCATATGACATGATTCTTAATTTCCTCACCAGTATCAACTTTCAAATTGTTACAACAATTTCTACATGGACAATATAGCCTATCTGTAGATAGTTTCCTATGTTCCTCAGCAAATCTGATAAATTCATCAAGACCTTTGGCAAACTCTGGACTTCAACGGTTCTTGATAGACATCCAACTTCGATCCATTTTCTATATCACATTAAAATTAATTATAAAACTAACAGTTTAATATTGATACTATAATAATATGTAAGTTTTAATTGATAGGAAGTTAATTACTTATATACTAAAGTGTACCACCTATCCCATTTCTGAATATTTAATCTCAATAGTAACTGTATAATGTATGTTTAGTTTTGAAGAAAATTTCAGCAGCATTTCCCCTAAGTTCTCCAAGTACACCGATGTAAATGGCAAATAACCACTCATATATGTACCCAGAGAACAAATGAAGAAATCCTACTGAAATAATCCACAAAACTAAACATACATTATACAGGTACATCCTAAGTGAGATTAAAATATCTAAAAATAGTCCAAAACTGGGGACTATCCAAAGTTTACTCCTAATGAGTAAATTTTGAACGGGTTTCTAAGTTAATATATAAATGCATCAACCCTAAAGTGTCAATCTAAGAGTACACATGTCTAATCTCGTATTAATTTTTAGAATTTATATAATTATTACATATGAAAAAAGACATGTTTTTATTATTTTATCAAATCATATAAAATGAAAAATACTTATACAAATTAGCAAAGTAAGGCCGTTTCCAACAGTCCAAAGATTGAAATAATTATAATATTTAGAACTATTTGTGAACATTACAACAAATATGATTAAAACATTTATAGCTCACACATAAATAAGGAGCAGGTCCACTCTCGGTTGACAATTAGTCGACCGAGTGCCCACCTGCGCGCAGTGTCCAGGTCCACTCTCGGTCGACGAATTCGTCGACCGAGAGTGGACTTGGACGCTGCGTGCAGGTGGGCACTCGGTCGACTAATTGTCGACCGAGAGTGGACCTGGACGCAACCATGGCATCGAGTGGGAACGAAGGAAGGCGGGAATGAAGGAACAGAAGCGGAGAACTTACTTGGAAATGGAGGCGACCTTCATGGAGGATGAGATGACTTTCACAGAGAGGCGAAAACCTTCGTGGAAGAGTGGAGAGGCGACGACGACGAGCTCTATTTGGTGGCAACGGCAAGCTCTATTTTCCAACGACGATGAGCTCTATTTTGCAGTGCGGAGAGTGGCAACTGCCCGGACACCACGATCCTTTGGCGGCGCAGAGAGGTGGCACGACTTCACGGAGAGGAGGCAAGGGTTTCACGGCGGGAATGACACAAGAAAGCAAAGGTTTTGCGGTGCCGCGGGAGAGAAAAATAGAACAGAAAGGTTTTCGTGGGAGGAAGAAAGGGTTTCGGCTTTTTCACTTAGAGAAAGACATGTAGTATCGGTTAAACAAAACAAACCAAAGCTACTGATAAGCGGTGCCCGTGTCGTGTTATTTAAAAACACTCAAACGCATTTTCGGTCGACGAATTTGTCGACCGAAAAGACCTCTAGGGTCAGTTATAAGGAAAAAACTGACGCTACAAGTGTTTATACGAAGGAAATCTGGCCCCTTTCGGTCGACAAATTCATCGACCAAGAAGGAGCAAGATTTCCTTTGTATAAGCACCTCTAGGGTCAGTTTTTTCCTTATAATTGACCCTAAGTTTATCTCGATCGACAATATTGTCGACCGAAGAGGAATTTAGAGTCGGTTACAAGGAAACAACCAACCCTAGAGGTGCTTATACGAAGGAAATCTGGCTCCTTTCGGTCGACGAATTTGTCGACCGATATCTATCGGTCGAGAAATTCTTCGACCGAAAGGTGCCAGATTTCCTTCGTATAAGCACTTGTAGTATCAGTTGTTTCCTTATAACCGACCCTAGAGGTCTTTTCAGTCGACAATTTCGTCGACCGAGAATGTGTGAACTAAACTGGATCGAAAATTCATGTCGGTCGACAATACTTGTCGACTGAGAAACGTTTTAGGATCGGTTATAAAGAAAAAAACTGACCCTAGAGGTGCTTATACACGTGAAATCTGACTCTTTTTCGGTCGACAAATTCGTCGACCGAGGAGTGTTTTAGGTGCTTACACAACCCTAATAATGATGTTATGTGAAACCCTAGAGGTCTTTTTGGTCGACCAATTCGTCGACTGAGGAGCCCTTAAGGGTCGGTTATAAGCGAAAAACCGACCCTAGAGGTGCTTATACACGTGAAATATGACTCTTTTTCGGTCGACAAATTTGTCGACCGAGGAGTGTTTTAGGTGCTTACACAACCCTAATTATGATGTTATGTGAAACCCTAGAGGTCTTTTCGGTCGACCAATTCGTCGACCGAGGAGCCCTTAAGGGTCGGTTATAAATGAAAAACTGACCCTAGAGATGCTTATACACGTTAAATTTGGCTCTTATTCGTTCGACGAATTTGTCGACCGAGGTGTCTTAGAGGTGCTTATAACTGACCCTAGAGGTGATCCTAAGTCCTCCTCAGTCGACAATGTTGTCGACCGAGAGTGTCTCGGTCGACAATATTTTCGACCGAGATTAACCCTGTTTCAATGTTTTAAATTAAGTACCAAGTGTGTGTATGAGTGTGCGGTTGTGACACTATTGTAGGGTATGACCTATCTAAGTGTTGTAAATGGCTAGGTAAGATCTAACACTTGATTTACATGATATCTAAGTACTTGTACAAAATTTGAATGATATCCAATATAATCATTTTGTATGACTCTTTAGTTCTCCCTCTTAATTTTATGCTATGCTCTCCCTTAAAGAGATATTTAATTTTAAAACCAAGTGATGCTTTGTCAAATTTAGCCATAATTTATTTTTCAATCATTTGAAATAACAATATTCTTATATAACATGTATATGTCCAAATGAAGCCATGGAAAACACTTTTATTCATAACAATTTAATGCCCATACACTTTATAAGATGAAGCATGACATACTTGCTTTATAAAAAGATATCCATTACAATCATTATAAAGATATCTCATAATCTCACTGAAAAGACCGAAGGATTACATCAATGTTTGGGTCTTTTCCAAGAAAGGGCTCAGCTCCATAATATTTGACCAGTGTCTGCCACTCCAAAGCACCTGTCTTGGTTAAGGCATAAACCTCCAAGAAGGTGGGAACGCGATCAAAGCGATAGTGGGCAGCAATGTCTTGAAGTTGAATTGGGGAAAACTGAGTATGCGTGAGATCAGGAGATGGTGGAGGTGGAATTTGATAGTAGTTGTAGGAAGGATTGTATGTATTTATCATGCTAAGATTAAGGGAATAGGGATATTCATCAGGTTGGTTAGGAGAGAGAGCTTGCATCCTTTGGTTTAAATAAGTCATTCCATGATGATTATAATCCAATTGCCTACTTAGGTGATATTGGGATCCAGCAATGTATGTCAAGGTGTTTGTAATAGGATCATGGGGTAGGTTGGTAGGAGTAGGTGGTGGAGGTATGTCTTGGGAGGATGTCTCCCCTTCAGTCCTAGCCCTTTTGTGGCCAAAGTCAATTCCCATCTTTTCCACTGTATTTTTACTTATCTTTTGGGGTTTTCTATCCCATGTGTAACCTAAGTCGTCCTCAATATTCTTCTTAAGAAAATGTTGAGTGATTTGGCATACAAAGTCAGCATAAGGTGGATTGCGAGAAAACTCAAGCATATTCTAAATGATGATACAAATAAAGTTTATGGGAATACCTTTGAGAATGGCATAGATAAGACACATACAAAAGGTGGGTACTTCAGATTTGTTTGCTCTAGGATGGATATTGGTGGAAACAACGAGATTTATGATCCTAGCTTCATGTTTTAAATTTATGGCATAATAGGTACCCCTATCTGCATGGCAAGTCATATTTGATTGAAATATGACTTTTTTGACATCACTAAGGCTAGTTGTAGTGTCATCTTGGGAGAGTTTGTTGAGTGGATTTCCTATGGTGAGATCAACAAAATCCTTATATTCTTCTATGTCTATGTTAAGCATATCAAGAATACCCTCCTCAGTAAAATGGAATCCATACCCACCAACCATAGAGGAGAAGGAATCATGATCAGGATGTGGGGTTAAATTGGCATAGAATTCATTAACTACTTTGGACGAGTAGGAATGGAAGGAGGGGATCATAAAATCAGTCAAATGTTGCACCTTAAAGAGTTCCTCCAAATCGACAATGTTGTGGAAGTCCATGACGTCGACTGGCCGTCGTGGAAGAGGAGTTTTTGAGGAGAGCCTGAGGTAGCGGTCGCCTGCTGATGCGTCGTTGAAGGGGACGTCGTTGATGATCGACAGCGCTGGAGAGACCGTCCTTCCTTTCTTGGCTGCAACTTGCTTCTTTCCACGCGTTGATGAGGAAGCCATCTCGTTGCTTTGAAATGGAGAAGTAGCAAGCAAGACTTGGATGTAGAGAAGCTAAAGATTTTCACAAGAATACACTAGAGAGGAGCTAGAGAAGTGAGAATGTGAAGGTGTGAAGAAATGGATCGCTTTGGGTGCTATTTATAGCAAAATAGAGCCCATTTCGGTCGACAATTTGTCGACCGATGCCCGCAACAGTCGTCTCCCGGTCGGCCAACGGTCGATCGAACTAGCCATTACGACGGTCGATTTTCTAGCCGTTATGACGGTCGATTTTCTAGCCATTTCGGTCGAAAATTTGTCGACCGACGCCCGCAACGTTCGTCTCCCGGTCGGCCAACGATCGATCGAACTAGCCGTTACGATGGTCGATTTTCTAGCCGTTACGATTTATATTTTAATCAGAATATTGCCTTTTTAATTCAAGCAAATGGAGGTTCACAGGGTTGGCCTCGGTCGAACAATTTGTCTTCCGATGTTGTCTCGGTCGAATAATTCCTCGACCGACTATGAGCCAGATTTCCTTCGTATAAGTACCTCTAGGATCGGTTTTTTCCTTAAAACCGACCCTACAGGTACTTATTCATGTGTGAAATACTAAACTGGATCCTAAGTTTATCTCGGTCGACAATATTATCGACCGAAAATCCCTCTAGGGTCAGTTATAAAAAAAACCGATGCTACAGGAGCTTATACGAATGAATCTGGCTCTATCTCGGTTGACAAATTCGTCGACCGAGAAACAGCCAGATTTCATTCGTATAAGTACCTTTAGGGTCAGTTTTTTGCTTATAACTGACCCTAAAGTCCAATTCATTCGACAATATTGTCGACCAAATAGACTTCTAAGGTCGGTTATAAGCAAAAAACTGACCCTAAAAGTTGCTTATACACTTGAAATCCGACTCCTTATCGGTCGTCGAATTTGTCGACCGAGAAAATCTCTAAGGTCGGTTATAAGTACAAATCTGACGCTAGAGGTGCTTATACATGTGTGAAGTAAACTGGATCCAGAATTGTTATCGGTCAATGAATTTGTCGACCGAGGAGCCTTTAGGGTCGGTTTTAAAGGAAAAACTGACCTTAGAGGTGCTGAACCGAAGAGGACGTTAGGGTCAGTTATAAGGAAAAAACTGACCCTAAAGGTGCTCGTATACGTGAAATCCAACTCTTATTCGTTCGACAAATTTGTCGACCGAGGAGGCCTTTAGGGTCGGTTATAAGGAAAATTTGACCCTATAGATCGAGGCGTGAAGCTAAAATCAAACAAATTTTTGTCGCGGGAAACTTGTAAATGAATTTCTAAGCCAATTGTCTATAAGGTCGCTTATTTTATAAAAACCGACCCTATAGAGATGCACTACAAGGTCGGTTATTTTAAGAAAAAGTGACCCAAGAGGTCTTAAGTGGTGCCCGTGTTTTTTATAGACATAGAAGGTCGGTTATTTGGAAAACCGACCCTATAGAGATACACCACAAGGTCGGTTATTTTAAGAAAAGCGACCCAAGAGGTCTTAAGTGGTGCCCACGTTTTTTATAGACATATAAGGTCAGTTATTTGGAAAACCGACCCTATAGAGATACACTACAAGGTCGGTTTTTTTAAGAAAACCAACCCAAGAGGTCTTAAGTGGTGCCCACATTTTTTTAGACATATAAGGTCGGTTATTTGGAAAAACCGACCCTACACGTAGGGACGTTATAACCCATTTCTATACTAGTGTAGCCACATGATCACAACCTTGGTCAGTGGTTGACCAACTGATCAACGACCAATGTTTTACCCTCAATTTTCCTTTTTCTAGTAATTTCCCTCTCTCTACTCGAAAATCTATAAATTGTCATGATCTTGTTTAAATCATATCTCTTGATTCTTGAATCCAAAATTATGTATAAATAGTCAGTTTTGATCAGAAAACCCAAGGGATTTATTAAAAATACTTTTGGAACCTAATTCATTATGGATATTGATGATATCCCTATATTTGAACTCTTTCGTATTTAGTTTATCAAATGGCTCAATAATGATGTTTAATTTTTGGAAACCCTAGATTTGGACTCTAATGATTATCTTGTAACCTAGATGTAATCTATTTGAATCACCTACTCTTCAAAATGAATCATTGGTGATCTAGATCTATTTACTTGATTCAATACTGAATATGATTTCCATGAATAATGAGTAATGTAGATATTGATCTTTATCTTGCAAAACCCTTAATATACGTTTGATCGATCATGATGATGATATAGAAATTTGATGATGACTTGGATAATGATCATAATCTAGGGTTAACACATATGATCTGAGAAAACCTAGGTAAGTCATTCACACTTGAAAATACTTGACACTTGAAATAATGTTGGGCATATTGAAATATTGGTTAATTATAAGTGAATGACCCAACCCTAAGGTTGACATAGGAAAAGTGTAACCCTAATCTCATATATTGAAACATGATCTCCAGATATCATGATCCGGACCCTTGATCCAAACATTGTGATTTAGGATCTGTCTCGAAGGGTCTACCTATTACTTGTTGATCTATACTCGAAATCTTCGATGAAAGGTATGCTATTATACCTCCTCTTTTGTTGTAATGAAGATACTTTTTATGTATCTCTTGATTGTGTACTTGGCTATATACTTGGTTTAGCTATTGTTCCCTATTTATTAGGATTATGTATTTCTTATATTATATTTTGAGACAAACTAGAAAACATAAATGACATGCCCATTATGACTGCTTGTATATTGATAAATATGATGATGATGTTGATAATGTTGATAATGTTGATATTGAGTGCAAGAAACCCCTCATTCGAAGGTGGACTTGTACGTTGACCTCCTATCTTCTGTGGTGACAAGGAGCCTGGTGGCCTCCCCATCACGTTGGGGTAATAGAGTCACACAAAATATATAAGCATGCTTATTGATTACAACATAATGGGAACTCATAATAAAAAGTGAATTGTTTTGAAATAAGAATCTTGTCGAATAAATGTTGGATTTAGAAAATCACTTGTTACATATTTCTTGAATATAAGTCCTACCAAGTACACTAATTTTGTTATAAACCATTTTACTTGTTTTTATATAGCATATCGTGCAATTGCATCAACTTTGTGTCTTGATTTTCTTTATTTTAGGCAAAACTTTGGAACCTTGACTATATCGCTTCTGCACTCATATACTCTAATGACAAGGATATATTGGAAAAATATCCATTTTGGGTTAGTTTGTTCTTTATGTCTCAAGTTTTTGAGTTATTATTTCTTATTGTATATCCCAGTGTGTTAGATCCTATAGGGCCACTCAGGGATGGGCGCTTCAATCCTTTTACTACTGTATAGGTGGAGGATTGGGATTGGGGTAAGAATGGTTCTGTGACAGTTGGTATCAGACCTTACACACACCCATATACTTTTAGTAAATAATTTCTCAAGTATCTTACACCCAAGAAACCCTAAATTCCATAATGGTGAAAATTGAGGTGTCTAGGCTCAGGGTCCTAGCATAATTTCTCGTATCCATCTTCACGGTGGCTGAGATTCCCCACTCTACCTGGCCTTAATTGATCTAGAACTAGACCTAAAGGTTCTCTTGTGAAACCTTAGAGAGTCTTCTAGCATCTCATCTTTTCATTAAGGACGATCCTAAGCCACCCATGTAGATGAAGATTACATAGTCTTCTCACCTCCTCATGTGGTCCTTTCCTGTGACCTTTTATCAAATGATTTCTTGATTATGGGTAGCTTATATGGGAAAAATGAATGTCACTAGAAATAATGAAAGTTGATTAAGAAAGTTGATACCATGATCTGACCTTGATTTGAAAACTTGATTTTGATCAATACATTTTGAAATCAAATACTCATGATGACCTAAAATCATGCAAACTCGATTTAATCAAAACTAGACTACATGCTTTCTATGTTGAGGTAAATATTGATTTGGCGAAATAAGGATGACTTATACCTTATACCTCATTGTTGATGAGGTCTCTATTTTATTAATATCCATGTTGGACTATTTTTTTATTAAACCTCAAACATAGTTAAGTGAACTTTTTCCCTATCTGATGCACATCGTGACTATGGCATGAAGTTGACCAAGTCTAAGACTCATAAAATCATGATGTAAGACTGTGATGCAAAAAGTTGTTTCCCTATTGACCATTGATGCCTTTTGCAATCTTGATTTTGATATGATGATTATGAGCCTAGAATTTGCACTATTATTCTTTAATTCCTCGAATGCCAAATTCAAATCCTCAATTTCCAAATTATATCACTACCTTGATCATGAAAGGAAAAGAATGCAAATATTAACTTGACTTTGTAAAATTATGACATTATTGCCCTATTATGATCTTGTATTTTGATCTTATGACCTCTAAGAATATGATTTGTTCATTTCTACTCTCCTTATTTGAATAAGCTCAATGGATAATGACTAATGTTAGTAATGTGCTAGATTAGGGTGGTAGTTGACTCATGACTCCCGTAACCTAGGTCACATCCCTATTATGACTACCTCTAAGTTTTCACCTTGTTGATTATTTGGAGTGTGGAAAGGTATTCCATTTCACCCTATTTGGATTGGTTGAACTAAGCCTAATAGGTTAAACCCATTGTTGATACTCGATCTTGAATATTGATTTAATAATGAACTTGATATATGACACTATTGACTATAGCTTGTGGTTAATTCCTAGATAGACCTAGGTCTAGATCATTCATAAAACTTGGATACAATGATAATGAAACTTGATATGTTGCTCGAATATTTCTTGAATATTGTTGCTCAAAATTGAATATAGATGAAGTGATATGCCCTAAGGTCTAAATAGGAATATAAACCCTAGATTTGGAATATGCATAAATATGATCAAACTTTGGATCTATGACTTTTGGTGTCTAAAATCTCGATCCTTGATATTGATTAATACAATTGTGACTCACAATTATCAATCACAATAATGATCTTTGTTCATATTATTTGGGTTTATAGATCACCCTGAATATATGACTTATGACTTCAAAATCCCTGATCTTGAAAATTTTGAAATGATGACTATTTTGACTCTCGAGATTTGTGATTTAGGGTTTAGCTCTCATTAGGACTAGGGTGGTACCTCACATTGATTTTGATCTCAAAATCATGATATTAAAAGTATGATGTTTTCTTGAAATGTTGAAATATGAAAACTCAAATCATGGATGTATAACCCCACCTAGACCAATGGAGAAGCTAGGTTACTGAGATATTAGGATTGAAAATCACCTTGTATACTTGATTCAAAACTCTATTTGTTTGACCTAAAATATGATTTCTCCAAATTGTGATCAATATGATGCTTTCCATATTTGTGACTCATATCATGACTCTAAATAATATATGCATTGACCTTGATATTCTATTGCTCGATGATGAAACGATGATGGTGCCAAGTTAGTTATGATATGGAACATGGAATGCCAATTATGATTATTGAACATTTTGAGTTTTGAGGACATGATTTTGATTATATAGCTGAAATGTTCTAGTATTTGAGGATATGATCTGAATTTAGATATCCACAAATTTGAGGATGTTTATGAATTTTGGAGACGAAATTCCTTTTTAAGGAGGGAAGGATGTAACAAAGTGGATTTTAGCATAAGTATGAAGTAATTAGTCTTTTGACCTCATTATACCCACTCATGGTCCCAAATTACTTTCTTGTCATCATAATCAATGTTGAGACTCAAATTCGAAATATGGTGATCAATGTGGACTTATACACATTATAACACCACAAATTATATTCAATCATCACTTTGTCCAAAGAAGAAAATTGAACTATCAAACTTCATCTTTTAGTTCTCAAACTTCTATTGAATATTCTACACTATATTATGAAGCTATGGTCCAAATTTATGATAATTTGGACATTGCTACGATTTATACAAAATGTTTAAGTTTTTCTACCCTTATTGCCCTAAATACCTTCTTTATTTCGTTTTCTTGTTTACTGGTCTAGGCCCAATAGCCACCTGGCCTGACCCAATCGTGGAGCCTTTGAACCGGAGAAATCCCCCTCCTTTTCTCTCTAGATCGGTCTTGACTGACCTTGCGATCCCGGACTCACTTGGGGGATGAACCCTGGCCGTTGGATCTGAGGCACATAGATCCCGATTGGATCAGACAATCCATGACGCGTCTCCTACCTCCCACAATCAACGGGGAAGGTAGTTGTGAGACTGAGTGGGCCTTTGACCTCAAAATGAGCATGATTTGAAAATCAAATTAAATGGAAAGCCCCGCCTTGAAATCCCATGCTCAATAGGCCCTTTTTCCACCCTCGAATCTGCATGTTCCATGACCAAATGAGCGCTTGCTCTCTTGGCCACTGCTATGGATGATGTTGCTAGACGAAACCCTAACCTAGCACCCATACACCTATAAAAACCCTACCCCTAACATCACTGTTCACCCATGATCATGAGAAGCACACTCAAAAACTCTACCCCTTCTTATCTCGTATTTCCCTCTTTTCTCCTACAACTTCTCCGCAGCAGCGCCGCCTTGCCAGGCCCGCTACTAGTCGAGCAAGGGAAACTTTTCCCTACCATTGATCTTTTGGCCCACAGTCAAAGGCTTTATGAGATCTAGTGGCCCTGGATCAGCACACCCTTCACACATGTGACCCAGAGAAGGCGCCTCCCAGCCACAAGATCACGGCCTTGGTCAATGGTTGAATGGCAGATCAGCGACCAATGTTTTACCCTCGATTTTCCTTTTTGTGGTAATTTCCCTCTCCCTACTAAAAAATCTAAAAATTGGTCTGATCTTGTTTAAATCATATCTATTGATTCTTAACTCCAAAAATTACGTATAAATAGTTGATTTTGATCAGAAAAATCCAAGAGATTTATTAAAAATACTTTTGGAACCTAATTCGTTATGTACCTTGCTGATATCCTTATATTTGAACTCTTTCTTATTTAGTTTATCAAATGTCTCAATAATGAAGTTTAATCTTTGGAAACCCTAGATTTGGACTCTAATGATTATCATGTAACCTATATCTAATCTAGTTGAATCACCTACTCTTGAAAATGAATCATTAGTGATCTAGATCTATTTACTTGATTCAATATTGAATATGATCTCCATGAATAATGAGTAATATGGATATTGATTTTTATCTTGCAAAACCCTTGATATACATTTGATCCATCATCTAATTTTGAATTCCAATTATACTAAGTATCATGATGATGATCTATAAATTTGACGATGAGTTGGATAATGATCATAAATTAGGGTTAACACATATTATCCTAGAAACCTAGGTAAGTCATTCACACTTGAAAATACTTGACACTTTAAATAATGTTGGACATATTGAAATATTGGTTAATCATAAGTGAATGACCCAAACCTAAGGCTAACATAGGAAAAGTGTAACCCTAATCTTGAATATTGAAACATGAACTCCAAATATCATGATACTCGCACTTGATCCAAACATTGTGATTTAGGATCTGACTCAAAGGGTCTACCAATTACTTGTTGATTTATACTCAAAATCTTTGTTGAATGGTATGCTATTATACCTCCTCTTTGGTTGTAGTGAAGATACTTTTTATGTATCTCTTGATTGTGTACTTGGTTATGTACTTAGTTGAGCTATTTTTTCCTATTAATTAGGATTCCGTATTTCTTATATTATATTTTGAGACAAACTAGAAAACATAAATGACATGCCCATTATGACTACCTGTATATTGGTAATGATGGTGATGATGATGATAATGTTGATATTGAGTGCAAGCAACCCCTCATTCAGTGGTGTACTTGTACATTGACCTCCTATCTCCTATGGTGAGAAGGAGCTTGGTGACCTTCCCATCACATTGGGTAATAGAGTCACACAAAATATATAAGCATGCTTATTGATTATAGCATAATGGGAACTCGTAATAAAAGTGAATTGTTTTGAAATAAACATATTGTCAAATAAATGTTGGATTTGGAAAATCGCTTGTTACATTTGTTTTGAATATAATTCATGCCAAGTACACTAATTTTGTTATAAACCATTTTACTTGTTTTTATATAGCGTACTGTGTAATTGCATTGACATTGCGTTTTGATTTTCCTTATTTTAGGAAAAACTTTGGAACCTTGACTATATTACTTCCGCAGTTATATACTCTAATGACAAGGATATATTGGAAAAATATCCATTTTGGGTTAGTTTGTTCTTTATATCTCCAGTTTTTGAGTTATTATTTCTTATTGTATATGTCAGTGTGTTAGATCCTATCGGGTCACTCAGGGATGGACATTTCAATCCTTTTACTACTGTCTAGGTAGTAGGATTGCAATTGGGGTAAGAATGGTTCCGTGACAGGTGCTCCTCATGGCAATGTGCTAGGTTGGGTAAATCCTTTTTCTAGCAATACCTACAGTTGCTTTTTCAGCTCAAGCAACTCAGCAAGGACCATCCTATAAGGTGCCTTAGAAATAGGGTTTGTCTTGGGAGCTAACTCTATTGAAAATTCTACCTCTCTCTCAGGATGAATCCAAGGAAAATCATCTGGGAACACATCTGCATAGTCCCTGACCACATTTATTTCCTCTAAAGGTTGTACCTTAGGCTTTGTCTCAATAACTATTGTTAGGAATGCTTGACAACCTTTGGCTATCATTTGTTCTGCCTTCAAGGCTGACACATATAGGCTAGTGGTAGCATCATTCCTACCTCTAATGGTGAATGGTGGATGACCTAGTCTCTCTATTCTTATTTTATTTTTCCTAAAATCTATCTTTGCCCTATAAATATAGATCCAATCCATACCAATTATTACATCAAAGTCATTCTTATCAAGAAGGGTAAAATCTGTAGGGAGCTCATTATCCAGATACTTAACAAGTATAATTGGGGTATTTAAGAGATATGTAAAGATTTGACCACTCAAGTTTTTGACATCCAAAACATATCCTAAATCCTTGATTTCCAAACAAAGTATAGTTGCACAATTTCTCAAAATAATAGTATGAGTAGAACTATAGTCAAATAGAGCTTCTACATTCTATCCCATGATCTCAAGCATGCCTATGTTATATTTTATAACAAGTCAAACTATGCATTGCTTTAGCAAAACACAAAAAGAAAACTTTTAAGGGTTATTTCCCTCTATTAAATAGTTAGCATTGGCTTGAGCCTCTTCATTGTCGATGGTGAAAATAGGGGCTTGCCTTCACTCTCAGGTGGGGTTTTGCTGGTGCAACTGCTGCTACTGGTCATACTACTACCATAGATTGGGATGCTATAGAGCTCGGACCTCTCGAGTTAGGAAGGGGGAAGGTAGCTTGAAAGTGTCTATCTTACTGAAATGAAAATGAAAGCACATCTTCCTGAGTGCGACTTTCCATAGTTGTGGCACCTTGGGGGGTAGTTCTCATTGTGGAGTTTCTCCTTTCCTCCATGTCTTCCATTCGCATTGTTGCATCCTTGTACTTTCCTATGGTCGTTCCTTGAGCCATAAGTACCTTTAGTGAAACCCAAGTACCCCTTTGGTGGGTTCAGTGCAAGCATCACTGTCTTATTCATGTCCAGGGTGGTGTCGTAAGAGCCAGTGATGTTTGTTGGTTTGCTTGCCATCACATGGGGTTTAATTGTAGGATGCAAAATCTCTAGAAAGTGATCCACCCTCCTTTCCTCAGTCAACATGTAACGAAACTGCTCCAGAAGGCGGAACTTGCGGGCGTAGTGTGCCACCAAGAGATTGATTTGAACTAGGTAGGTGAACTCCCTATGATTCTCTTTCTTGACTGAGACAGGCAAAAATCTGGCAGAGAAGATGGTTCTGAAATTAGTCCAGGTCATCAGGTATTCATTCAAGTTTCGGCCCATGATGTGGTTCTCCCACCAGATCTTAGTTGCTCCTTCCAAAAGGTGAGCGACAAAAGGGACTTTCTTGTTCGTCTACACTTCCAGCATAAGTAAGCCATTTTCTACCACTAGAAGCAAAGTGTCAGCTTTTTCAACCACCTTTGTCTTGTATTCACCCCAGAACTTCTCAATGTTCAACTTCACGAAGTCCATAATGGTTTCTCCCAGGCATGGACGAACGAGTAGTGGCTCACCATTTTTATATCTGGCTATGTCCTTGTGGGCCAGGGCACTAATATCTTCCATCATATTCTTCTATTGTTCCATTCACTCATCGAGAGTGTGGACCACTACTTGCCTGACTACAAGTCTTGGGCCATCAATTGAGTTCTCTTTGGGCTTGACCTCATCTCCTGACATTGGTGTTCACCTTTCTGGTCTTCCTCTAGGTTTAGGTTATCAAATGAAAAAAGTTTAGGGTCTGAGCCTTCCTTAGAGGCTTCCTCAGATCTCTTCCTCTTCCTGAAGGACTCTTCCTCCATAGCCTTCCTCTTCTTCTCTAGAGACCACTTCTGGAGAGAGGGCCTACATTCAACATAATCCTGCAGAGTGTCATGGGGGATGGCAACAGTCTTAGTACGAGCCATGTTGATTCACATAAGCATGTAATTAAACTTCATTTAAGGTTTTAGAGAATTAGAGCATCATAAATTATGTCCATGACATCTTGATTACATTCTTTTTATTATTTGGTGGATGATGACTTAAACCCTTTTTCTCATAATCCTAGTGTTCAGAAAGAGATACAGAGAGTAGTTATAGGCACCTAGGGTTTGTGAGTGAAGGGGGTAAAGAGGTGATGAATAAGATGAAATTCCTATAAGTATGCTATTTCGAGTAAAGTCCTCAGAATTTCTCCATACAGGAAGCACAGTTCTAGGAGTCCTCATAAGATGACTAGTGGTGCGAAGGAAAATATTACCGGCCCCTGGATCGTGGTCCTTTCTTGACACCATTGCCTTTGGAAAACACTCTAATAATTCCCTTTTAGCTCTACATAATTTAAAATTCAATAATTATTAGAGGTTAACTGGTAAATTGGCTCTATTACCAAATGTAACGACCCCCTCCCCCTGCTATCCCCTATTCAAGCGGATTGAGATGGAAATGGCCACTATCAATCATATAGGACCACATGTTTAGAAAATGACTAAAAATAATTAATAAATTTCATTGAATAGGAAAGAGTTGTACAAGATTGAATTTCCACAAAAGAATTACATAAAATATTTTCTAATCTGGAAATAAGAAGGGAAACTAACTATATCCTCCAAAGATTACATTACTCTTTGTTTTTTTGGTGCCTTCTTCTTATATGTCTCTTTTCCATTAAACTTGTAGCAATAACAACATATTATCCTAAAATGTCGACAAATAAAATAGTTAGTAAGTATAACAAGTTATATTGGTATGTGGGGAAACCAAAATGTTCACATCTACTTGTACAACATAACCATGCAACTATTGTTATAGAAACAAAATTTATCATTTTCTTTATAACTTCTCAACCATTTTTACTGAACCTTTGGTTTACCCTCTCTTAGGGTTTTGTCCCTACAATGGACTTTAGGCTACCTATCAATCTAGAGCAAGGTACCTTGTTGGCCACCCCTCAGTTTGGAGCTAGGTGCCATTAGGTCTTTTCAATCTAGAGCATGACCTCTTATGACCTTCCCAATTTGGTGCCTGGTCTGACTTTCCCAATATGGGGCTTGGTCTTTAGTCATCACCATGACTTTACTTTTCTTTATATTCACAAGTTTCAGAGTTGCTATGCAGGTTTGAGTAAGTTATAAGCATAATATTGTGATAGCCATAGTGAATTTATATAGCACATGAAATAAATATCATCCAAACATTTAATTTCATGAAATCTGGTAAAACCTCAAAAAAATGTCAGGATACTAAAAATATTAGTCATAGGCGTAACCACATACCTTGATCAGGTGTTCTAGATGTCCAAGTAAGAGAAATTAATCAATCAACCAAGCAAAGTTATACTGAAAGTTAAAGTAATGTACCCATGTATTATTATTTTATCTAAATCATCATTAAGACTAACTTGGGTCTCAAGTTAGGGTTTTCTAGGTAAACTTTAGGGTTTCATTAGGGTTTTGGCTTTCTAAACTCTAATTTCCCCTTTTTCATGTCTATTGGGTTTGTATACCTTAATTATTCATTAATTGCACTTCTATTATGAAAGAAACCCTAATTATCCAAAACATGGGTTGCTAAGTTCATATAACTTTCAAGTTACTCTTTTTATTCATAAAAAACCAGTCTTTTATCATCAATGTCAATTTAACACTTCAAGATCATCAATTCCTGAAACGTATGGTTTTTAGTTTATTTAACACATAAACATGCAATATTTAGGCACTTTTCAAACTAGACGCACATTCAGATCCTAATTATATTTTTATTGGATTTTACATATTTTTAAGAAAAATACACGTATAATTTTCCTTAATCTTATTATCCTACTTGTTACTAGGATTTTTGCAAAATAACTACTTATGGGACAATCATAGGTCACCACCTCAATGGTTGGTCGGGCCATGGTCGGGCCACAGGATAAGGGCAAGCCAATGGGATCAGGACAACTTAGGTGACTGTGCCCACGTGGATGTTCACTAACATATGAAAATAAAAGAAAATGGTCGAAAATACCCTTACCTCTTCAACATTCAAGAAAGGGTAGAGGAGTGCTTCTACTCCCACTCATCTTCTACCTTTAATTTGTTCTTTTTGCAAGCAAGTTGGTCAACCGACGAGTTGACTCCAACAATGAAAGTGCTAACTAACGACCTAAATGCACCTTCGCCTTCGACCTTCTTTGATGATCTCAACAGCGGTCCCAGTTGCCCCAACGATTGCCAAACTCACTGGGACAAATATAGAGGTTGCTAGAAAGATAGTAGGAAGAGATGAGGGGACAAGAATAGGATGATTCGATCAATTAAGAGAAAAGACTTGGTCAAGAAGCATTGTACGATCTTTGTGGGTACAATGATGGGTTGTAATATCCCTATTTATAGTTGGGGGTCGGTCGTGGAGGGTTGTGAATTGGGCGACCCTTCTAGAGACCCCCAATCTAGGTAAACCCTGGGGTAGGTCGATTCAGTATGATTTCATCAACTCATTGGGATGATTCTAACACCTGCTCGTGCACTGAATCTCCTGGATAGTGGCTTCGAAAATAACCAGTATTTGTTCATGTTTCCATACCTGGATGAGGTAGATGATGAATGCGCTACCACTGGATCGCAGATCCAATAGTCCACATCACAAACGCCAATTAAAAGGTTGATTAAAGGAATTTGAATATGAATTTGAATTGTGATATGTAATGTTATTCCTCTCACTATAGGGATTTTTGTAAAATCCATATTTCTAAAACCATTCATTCGTTTAATCCCAAATTTTAAGGGAAAGTCGTTAATGACTTAATCTACTCATGTGCAAAGATGTAACCAAAACTTGAAAAGAAAAGGGTATTTTCTTCATATGCAAGGCTCCCTCTATTTTATGCATTTAAGGCATTAAAACTAACCCTTATCTCTTTCTTTCTTTTCTATTTTCTTTATTTTCATTTCTTTTCTTATTCAAAACCATATGGAGCTGAAAACTAATCAATAATGGTGATCCATTCCACTTTCTAGATAATTGTACACAATTCTCACATATACACATAATTATTATCTATTTCTTTTCTTTATGCTTAATATAGGGAATTTTCTTTTATCCTTTTTCCCTTTTATCCATCATTGGATTAATAAAACAATATAATTCACGAGATTCATCATGCAAGGGAATTTGTAAGGAAATTCATTCTTTAAAACAAAGCACCCAAATTTCTAAACAAGCCTCTTTTAATAGAATAATTGCATTTCAATTTATTTAAATACAAGCAAAATTGAGGTTATAACAACATGATTCTTATAATATTAGAGTCCAATATGTGCATAAGGTTTATATTATGTCTAATCGATGTACAAGGATGAGTTTTATTGTCATACGAGTTACTTACAGGAAAAAAGGCATAAGATCCTAGAAGATTATGTCACACAACAACATAAATTTTAATAATTTCAAGATTGGATGATGGAATGATAACAAATAAGACTAAAATCACAAACTTGATCAAGCCATATCATGTATGCACATAAATGGACCATATTAAATTTAAAGGTAACTGCAGAATGTCAAGATGATCATTAGGGAACGTTTAGATGGTCCAAGCCATCAATCACATCAATTGTAAACTAGAGCTACTGATTTCGTAGATTAGAGTAGTTAGGTGTCATTAATGATACCATGTATTCATGATTGAGCACTATAATCTTTCAAAAGATCATAAAGGAAGCTTTTTAAGTAAAAACAAAATAGTCAAGAAAAACATGACAAGATAGTAGTACCACTAGAAAGAGGGTGATTTGTTGATCAAAATGTAATATAATATCATGGAATTTTGTTAAGGGATAAGAAGTTATGTGTTTTAGGATATCACCATTTTTTATTGATTTTTGGGGAGACAATTACCCAAATCGGGCCGAGATTGGGCCAAATCTCGAGTTCTTGGCGACCATCCCATGCTCTGGATGGCACGCTAGGTTGTGCATGGAACGTTGTGGGGGTGCTGGTTAGCGAACATTAAGGGGCCCACGTGACATTAGGTAGCACCTACTAGCATGTTCCAGCAACAAGGTGACTAGTGATGAGATGCAATGTCTACGCGTGGGTTGAGGATCTCGAGCGACCTAGGTGGGTGTGTTGACACACTAGTAGGGGAACTGTGGGCCTAGTGCTCATGGCATGTTGGGAATCAGGAGAGGCTCTCACATGGCATGGAGAGAGAGAGAGTGAGGGAGAGAGAGAGCATGAAACAAGGGATGAGAGAGCGTGGGAGGGGGATAAATATTGTCCCTTTCATGCCCCATCTAACACTTAGTGAGTTGTCTTCCACCTCATGCTATAGATCATATTCCTAGGGAAGGTGGTGGTGCAAGAACTAGGGTGAAATAAAATGGGTCTTATGTTTAGGTGAGAAATCAATGTTGTAAGTGGGCTTGATGGGTTGGGAGGTCAATGTATTGGTGATGCATGGTGTTTTTGTTATGGTGACATGGTGACAAACAACCAATGAAGGAGGCTTAAGGTGGCACAAAACTAAAAACACACTACCTGGGGGTCACCATTACACAATTGGATAAGGGTGTTGGACCCAAGAAAGGGTCGAGTTCAAGCCTAGAGGGCACCTAAAGTACTACAAAGTAGTGAGGCCACTACTCTTCTACATTGCCAAGTAGGATTTTGGGGGCAATCTCATAGTGGGTTGATCGACCATATATTTGTGGCAACACGATGATCCATTGACTCTCTCAGGTCTTGGCCTAGTGTAGGAGAAGAGAAGTGAGGAAGGAGGTAGGAGAAATAAATAGGAAGAGTGTTGATTCTAGCCAACAATGACCAAACCAAGGCCCAAAAAAGGGTAAAAAGGATAGAGTTTATGGTTTTTAAGGACACCATATTTACATTGGCATATATCCCTCCTACAGATCTAATTTGGGTGAAACATGATGTGTTGGATACATGAGAGATCCCTCTACCTTATCAGCACCAAATTAGGTTATAAAGAGAATCATAGAGGTGATCAAAATTGGGATGAAGGGAGTAGTGTATAATTTAGGTAAAACTTAGGTCATACATCAAGTTAAATGTCACAACTTATTATTTAAAGACACAACAAACCTTAGTAATCTACTAAAGGAATCAAAGTGTGAATTCAAAGGTGAGTATAAGAAATAGAGCAAGGTAGTGATGGAGGAGACAAATATAAAAAAGAGAGAGAAGGTTCCACTTATCACATACAAACATTAATAGCGGAGGATATAGGAGTTTGGGGGAAATCTCGTAGTCGGTTGATCGACCATACATCTATGGCAACACTGTGATCCAATGACTCTCTTAGGTCCTAGAATAGAGTAGGAAAAGAGAAGCGAGGAAGGAGGGGGAAGAAATAGGAAGAGTGTTTCTTCCAGCCAAAAATGACCAAACCAAGGCCAAAAATAGGGTAAAAAGGATAGAGTTTATGGTTTTAAAGGACACCATATTTACATTGTCATATATCCCTCCTACAGATCTAATTTGGGTGAAATATTGATGTGTTGGATACATGAGAGATCCCTCTACCTTATGAGCACCAAATTAGGGTATAAAGAGAATCATAGAGGTGATCGAAATTGGGATGAAGGGAGTAGTGTATAATTTAGGTAAAACTTAGGTCATACATCAAGTTAAATGTCACAACTTATTATTTAAATACACAATGAACCTTATTAATCTTCCAAAGAAATCAAAGTGTGAATTCAAAGGTGAGTGTAAGAAATATAGTAAGGCAATGATAGAGGGGGCAAATATCAAACATAGAGAGAAAGTTCCACTTATCACATATAGACATTCAAAATAGAGGATATAGGGACATAATCACGTCATGTGACTCACTCCTAAATCCTATTGGTACAAGCTTCAAGATCTCAATCAACACTCTAGAAATCCATCTCATAATCCTTTGATTACTAAAAGGAGATCCATTCCATTTTCCCAATATGAACCTCAAAGGAAACTCTCTCTGTTTAGGGAGCCTAATTAGATATGCCATCATTTCACTTGTTATTTAGTCCTCTTACTCATTTATAATATAATTAAACTCATCATTTTTCATGTGTGTATTCTTGCTCAACTAAAATGGAGTATACAAAATTAGGTTTAAAAAGAAAGACAATCATTAATCAGCATAGCTAACAACACAACAATCCATAATGTTTGACATACACATTTCTTTCACATTCTTGCAGCATTATATATGATTCACATTAGTGGTCTATTAATATCAAATATAATCCCATTATCAAGTATTTATCCTAATCAAGATTTCCCAATTGCAAATCAATATACTTATTTCAATGCCAAAACACTTCTTATCATTGAAATTTATCTCATATATTTTAATAAATATTTAGAGAGGCATTAGGGCCCAAATCAAAATAGGTATATAAAAATGTATTATACTCTTCATGCTCATATAAAATTTTTTTATACAACACATTCCACTAAATTTCAATATATACAAATAAATCTCAATACATAAGCATGCATAACACATTTATCAAATTTCTTTTACTATTTACCATTTTTCATCAAGAATCACCATTAAACATGTATTTAATATCATTTAAAATCTATCAAAATGGAAAATTCTCAGAATATTAGTACTCTAGAAGCCAAGTACAATCCAAGAAAACATTCTTACGAATCAATTCACATCCTTGAACTTCATCTTGTAATTGAATTAAACTATACCTATGTACATTCCTTAATCCCTCATTTGAGAGCATTATTCATTATTCTCATATATCTCATCATATAAGATCTAGAGCTAGGTTCTTAGATACATCATGACAACTTCTTGGTTTTCTATTCATTGTAATTCATTACTCTTAACTCTTTCATGTCATGTTTATTACATTATTGGAATCAATCTTTCTTAATTCACTTAATACACAATGCTTTCTTACATTGACATCCATCATACTTTAAATTTTGTGTATTTCTTTCTACTTAGGTCAAATCAAATATGAATAAAATAAAAATACCAAAGATTTCATTGTACTCATTCTTTTAGTATTTCATACATTACTAATCATCATATTTTACTACACCATTGTCAGCTTCCTTTCTTGCATTTAGATACATGCAATAAGTTATTTGTCTTCTAGTGGCATTTTGGTAACTAAAGAAACCCTTCCATTCCTTGTAAGATTACTCACTTTAGGATATTGAATCAACTAGGTTACTTATTTTTAATCCTTAATCTCTAGTCATCGTATAGATTCATTATTATGTGACTTGTATAAAAGACTTGCTTTCAAGTGGGGTTTACTCATTATTCAACCTAATCTTTGTGACTCCCCGACACGCCAAAAATGAGATTACTCAAAACAAAAGTGCATAATTATAACTAAACATGCGGATTACCAAAAATCACAAAAAAATAAAATTGGTTTAGTAAAAGCACCATAAGCAAAAACTTATTGCATATAGGTCCACAAGCCTACCACATACATCATATATATATATATATATATATATATATATATATATATATATATATATATATCACAAGGTGCTTACATAATTGTCCTTTAACATTCATTTTATCAGCCTATTACATAAGGTACCAATTCCACATATATATACACAAACATGCCATACCTTACATACATTTCACAAGCCAAGAACCTCGTATCGATAACATATCTATAAAACACATCGAGAACACCCCCAAAAACCTAAGTGTATAGGGATGGCATCTAGGACTCCATCACCAAAACACTAGCAACACATCCAACCTTATCATCTACTGCTCTTGCTACTTCTCTTCCTCAGTTGCACGATCTCCACCTCTTCATGCACAACCACCTAAAAGATGTGGAAATCCATGGGGTGAGACCAAATGTCCAGAGAGAGATATAACTCTCCGCCAACACTATTATAACATACATAAGGTAAGAAGAGAAAAAACATAAAGCTACTAACATAATGAACAGATTCAACTAAATGATGTATTTAAAGAAAATAATACTATTGGAGCAGTATAAACATCTTCTATTGGATTATGGAACATCGTATAATTTTAAGATGTTCCATAATCCAATAGCAGATTTTTTTTTCATAAAAAAACATCTGGTATTGGATCGCGGAACATCTTATAATTTTAGAAGGAATATGAAGAATATGTATATCTTATATAAACTAAACAATACAAAAGCAAGGCAAAGGATCATCTAATGTTTTTTGCATTTGTCCCTATGCAAGTATGCTATACGGCTGTATTACATCTTTTATTATGCCCTGAGGAGATGAGTTATATCACTCATACTCCAACTGACCACTACTAAGTTTGAATCAGTTCCATACAAGATCATTGGAAGAGTCAAAATCCAATGATATCTCCACACCCCTCGGTCAGTCTGAATCCACAGTAGTGACATATCAAGTCCAACTAAAAAATAGCCTAGCCTGCCTTGGTATATAGGCACAACACTAGTGAAACTGATCTACAACCACATCCACACTCTTATTGAGGTATGAACTTAGCCAACCTCAAAATATATCATATATGTAATTTTTATAACATCATTGAGATACAACCTTAACTATTCTCCTTAACCATTCTCCTTCCATTGTATGACCGCAACCAATCCTATGAAATGCATATACTTAAAAGTATACGACTCTGAGCTTCCACTAAGGGAAAACTTGTTTCAACATCTAGCAAGTACTAACGCTGAAGATGGATCTATGGCACATGGAAAACTACTTGATTAAAGTTCCACTGGATTAGTTATGCCAATGAAATGTATTTTAGCATCAATCAAGTTACAATGTACAAACCATAAACAAGCTCCACAAAGATAAGGGCATAGTACAACTTCAAAAGAAATAAAGCATAAAAGGTAAGAACTTGTCACATCATCATTACACGATACTAGAGGATAACACCTCACACAAGGCACATAGCCTCTTCTAGGTTATAGGACCCAATACATCATCACATTATGCCTCCAGAATGTGCATAGTCACAATCCTATATAATATAGAATTCACCATAGCATTCACATAGCTATGCCATTCAAATTCACATCACCTACAATGACTCATAAATAGGAGAGAGAAAAACATCATAATATGATGACCATTTCAAGAGAGAAAATAAAACATATCACATGACCTGACATTAAGGTTAAGATTCCTCATTTTTCATATTAGGGTTTTATAACTTTATTCAATCATGAAACCCTAGGTACATCCTCTACCACTTTCTTGGAGCATCTTAGGGTTAAGGAACATGATTAGGGTTAACCAAACAATCATTCAAACAACACTATACATGAATCATTACTTGCTTAATCATACTCTTGTGGTGACTATATGGTCATGTATATGTCTCGACCATCCATCATATGTGTCTCAACCACTCATTTAACAAGTGTCACGACCACCCTCAAGAAAAGTGTATCGATCCCTTTATACAAGGTGTCTTGAATGCAATAGACTGAGGTGTCTCAAAGACAATCAACTAGGTGTCTAGACCACCACATAAAACCATGTCTTGACCACCTCATGAGTTAGGGTTTCGATCCCTCAATAACTCAAGTCTCGACTTCAAAACAAAACATATCTAGACCTCAAAACAAGATATGTTTTGACCTCAAACTAAAGCAATGTCACAACCAACCTAAGGCATGTGTCTCAACCGATACTGAGGCACTTGTCTCGACCCAAAATAGGAATAACATCTCAACTGAATACCATAGCAAAGTGTCTCAACCCAAGAAAAAATCAAGGCATAGCGACCACTAAGGTTAAGCTACCACCAAGGAAAAGGACCACCATCACCACAAGGATTATCAAGGGTCAAAATTGAAGTATTCTATGGCTAAAATAGAAGACATCGGCAACGAAAATAACCATCCTCAACGAGTGAAACTTCATAAAATCAGTCACCAAATACCTTAAAACATGGGTAATGAAATTACCATGAAAGAACCTCATGCAAGAGAGATAAAACCATATTTAACACCTCTAAAACAGAACCTAAACTATGTATTACATCATGGAACATGATAATCATGCATGTGACCAAAAACCAAGGTCAAAAGATAGGAACAAAACCATAATTACATAACCATCTCCAAAATCAGGTACCTTACATTAGGGTTTAGGTTTTTAAACAGACCAAGCATGATAACCACCATCATTCAAGTTCTAGCGCATGGTAACATCTACTACCATATTAGGGGTACGTTTAGAGAGAGAACAAAACATTCATGTAAAGAATGGTGCAATAATAGATAGGGTAGAGTGTTGTATAACCCGCCTTAAGGAAGAATAACTCCAAGGATCACAAGCTCCAAGCACACGATTAACAAGGGAGTATGAAGGTCCACCAAAGGCTCCACTTTCAGCCAAAAGATCACCTCAAAAACAAGAACGTACCAAGGTCAAAGGTTGCACAAGGAAAGAGCATGAGAAACCCTAGGCTGAACCAAAAAAAGAAGGGAGAAATGAGAAGAAAACTTCCTCTCACTTGGGTACCACCGTGTCAAAATAAGGCCTATGACCCTTGTGATGAGAAGTTTCTATTTAAATCAACCACCATGGATGATCCATGGTATATGTATGAGAAACGAGAAGAAGATGGGGTAGAAGATCCAAGGAAAATGTCACTAAAGAAAGGCATACACTTACCAAGGTTGAAGATGAGCAAGAATCACCATATGCAAGGGATTCGATCACCAAAGCTCCAAGGATTAGTTATCTTTGTTCCACCAAGATCAAGGATGAGAAAAAGAGAGGGAGGAAGGATGAAAGGTTCACTTGCATGGAGAGAAGAGGGTGTATATACTTGAGGAGGAGGGAGGCAAGGTGGAGATGAGGTGTCAACACCTAAAGGCACCAAAGGGACACTTCTCCACCTAAGAAACACACATGCAACCACTGAAACCATGCATGCATGATATGTGATACAAAAAATGTTGGGACTCGACTACTTAGGTCCCCAATACTTGGTTTCAGACGCAACACCTCAAGGAGACTAGGGTCAAAACACATCACCAAAGAACAACTGTCTTGACCCAAAACACCACAAGACAATCATGGTCAAGAACAAACATCCCAAGGAAGGTTTCTCGATTGATACATTCACAAAACACACCACATGAACGAGACATAGGTCGAGACACTCCAGCCAAGCACACATGGTTGAGACGCTCAAAACCCTAGAAACCCTAATCACCTCTAGAGATGTCACCACTCATCCAAGGGCCAAACAAGGTTTCCCAAAGCATCAAATTCTCTCTCATGATGCCAAGGAAGGGAAGGTACACACTAGGCATGGAAATTGCAAGATAACCCTCACAACTGGGTAAATTGCAATTTGGCCCACAACAAGCAAAAAAGCACAAACATCATCTAAACAAGCTCAAACTAGAAACTTAAGATCTCCTCAAGCTCTAAAAGCATATAGAAGGATTAGATCAAGGTTCTAAGCAATTAATCAATCAAAACAAATAGGTTTAACCCAAAACCCATGTCAGTGATCTTACATTCTTGATCCGCATGTACATGCCATATTAAATTTTAGTCTGATTCAATGATACACTTGAGTAACATATGCTTATTCAATTCAAATATGATTATATACATACCCACTATATATTGGAGCATATCATTCATTAGGATGATTTTAAAGTAGTATTTGTATAAAACTATATATTTTTTTATCCATACAAATTTCATATAAATGAATAAATAGATCATGAATTAGACAAATACTAATGATAAGAATGAATCTAAACTAGTAACATTCAATTTCCTGAAATCTTCTCCATGGATTACCCAATCACACAAATATACAAGTGAGGATCTTGTTTATTTTTATCATAACTATAGAGATAAAGAAAGACATAAACACTCATCTAAGTTCCAAAGAACCTTATAAACATCCTCGTTTTCTAAAACTCGATAAATACTACTAACTCCAAAGGATTCAATTAAACTTTTTTCTCTTTCCAACTTGAGGAACCTAAAAAAGGAGATTCAAATAGAATGAATGAGAAAAGAGGGTGATTGATATATTTTGAAGTTACATAAAAAGGAGGATAAATTTAGGAATAAGAGAATACTCACCATTAAAACCTATGTAGGGTTGGTAAACATACAAGAATCATCAAGTTTTTGGAAGTGAAAAACCAAAATCAACATTTCCAACAATTTTCTCCTTTGAAACCCTAATTATCCTCTCTCTCTCTCTAATTTTTTTTACCTCAAATAGGAATGACAGATGATGGAATCCACTAGGGTGTTTGGTTAATTCTATAAATTTATTTGGGTTCTTGTAACAATTAGAAATAAGTCTAGCATTTTTAGTAGACTTTATTGTCATCCTAGTTGTCCCTTCATGAGTCTCGACCAATGAAGCGGTTTGTGGCTAGTCAAATATGCTCCAATTATGTATGTATAACAATTTATTTGGAATGGATTTTCCAAGAGAGTGTTAAAATTTTATCCTGAACAGATCAATAAAGAAAAAAAATTATCAAACATCGTGTTGTTATATTTGATCATGAATGCATGGTTGGTTGAGTTTGGCTTGGGTACCATTTAGTTGACCAGTAGATACAAAGGAAACTTAAAAATTAGGATATTTTGAGAAAACATTAGATTTGAGTTATATAAACTATATCCAAAATTTCAAGAAATGTGAGCTATATGTAAAATACTTAAAATCATTTACTACACTAATGTATTTATCAAATTTGTAATTCATATACTATCAAAATCCTAATTTTGGCTGACTAGCATATTCACGTCTGAAACCCTAATTATAATGAAACATGTTATAAAATTATTGTTAGCTTTAAAATATCAAAAGTCATTAATTAAGATTAAATAATGATCACTCTAGTTAATCATGTGATCATCTAAGAAAACTCTAGTTATATGGTAAGATGAAACTGGTTCATTACAAAAGTGGATAAGTAGTAGTATCCCATGTTTGTGAACATAGGAATATGTTTATCTTGTCCCATTGATTTCCTTATTTCCATCTGTATTAAATATTAGTAGTAGAGAGGTTAATCAATTGGTACTTCTTAATGAGGTTGTTGATTTTTTGTGGTTTTTATTATGAAGTTGTTTGGGGGATATGGATGAATATTTTCATTTACATGTGTCTCTTATGAAATTGAAATCACTGCCAGTGGTCTAGGGGGAAGTGGAACATATAGTAGGAATAACTTCCAGTTTGTTAATAAATTGTTTTTATTTTGACTAGGATCACCATAAACCATAGTGAATGTCCAAGTGTTGTAGTCTTATGTATTTGTTAGAGGGATGGATGTAAAATATTTACCAATAGTGGGGTTAATATTTTGGTAGGTATTCAGATTCCATCCTACAAGAGGACCTCCGATATGTCTGGTGGACAGAATTTGTGTAAAGTGTGGGACTGAGAGGGGATCCACTCCCTACTAAAATAAGAAGAATTAAAACATCCATTCCAATCATACTCAAAAGGTATGCTGGAATACCTGTAAAATTTCCAAATCTTATATAATGATATACAAAAGACCAAGTATAGTACCAAAATATAATTTTCATGACTATAATCAATTTCACAAAAGTGCATCATCATCTCCCATATAAGTTTTACATGTACATTACAACATACAGATCTAGATAGAGGGAAATCTAAACCATATCAAGTTTGTCTCCAAGCATCAACTTCATGAGTTGGGTCCATGCTGAAAGCCATGTACTTCTTATCCTAATTCTAGGTTGGTCCTCCATGCTCCTTCTGTGCTACTCTGATCCTAGGCCTGGCTGGTTGAGATCACCCAACAAGAGGAGAAAATAAGGTTTGTGCCAATAGTGAAAAAGAACAAAAGATAAAGAAATAATAGGGAAATAAAGGCTAAGATTCATCAATAGATGAAAAAATGAAGAGTATGAGGCATAATCAAATAGATGCTTCCCATAAAAGGAAAACAGTAAAAGATTTGCATGCATGATTAATATTGACTACCTTAACTAAGTAGGGTTGATGCACCTACCAGACCTCAACCTATAGGTGAGAGGATGGTAGCACATTCCTAGCCACCTATAACAATTTTATAAGTTGGAGAGTAAACACATTCCCTAGGGCAAAATAACACATGCCCTATCTATGGGTGGTTGTGCTAAAATACCACTACATTAGCTAAATAGTCTAATAAAATCAACATGCTAAAGAGAAACTATGGCAAGTAGAAGCATCAAATATTTGAAATTGGCAGTGGGGTACAAGACCCAAGAAATAGAATTTTGATACTAATTTTGAGGTAAATATAGAAAAGAAATATTAATAGATAGAATAGTGTTCAAATAGTGCCTCATTAGGGAATATAGGGTTGATATGAAAATATCCCAACTCAAGGTGTAAGGATGCACATACCTCTCTTATTGAGTTCAATTACCAACTTTCACCACTTTCAAATGATCCCAAGTTCAACTTTGCCTATTTCAATATATGAACATGTATTAGAGTACATAATGCACCTTAATGTTAAGAAAACCCTAATTTTAGACCTTTTTGAAAACATTAGATTTTGGACTCAAAACTTAGACCAAACAATTCTTTATGTTTTTCTGATCAGGAAAACATATTTTTATGTCAATTTTGGAGTTATTATGATTAAGTTGTAATTTTTTGGATTTTTTTGCATATTTTCATTCTCAAAAAATCATCCTTCAAAAATTTGGAAATTAGGCTCTGTGGATATTTATTAGAAAGAACACAATTTTCCAATTCCAAAACATATTTATTTGTTAATTTTGGATAACCAAAGCAAAAGATATGAATTTGTAAAATCAACCAATCACAAAATTAGGAAAATCCACGCCAGTTATGAAATTGTGAGAGAGAGCAAGGGAGGAGGAGATCGGGCCCAACTGACTTGCCCCAATTGGGTGAGGCCAAGTCGTGGATCAATGGTCTGATTGACTCGTCCTGAAACAAAGAAGAATGAGGGCTAAATGACCATTATGCCCTTGGCGGTAAAAAGCAAAGAAAGGAAAAACTGAGAAGGTAGAATCGGGAGAGCAAGTGGGGGATTCATCCCCTTCAATGTTGTACCATGGATGTCTACCTGCAGGTAGCAACTTGTGAGAGAATTGGGTGATTTTGTATGTAGCTATAATTCGGCGATCAGAAGACATTGACATGAAGAACAGAAGCTACCAAATCATACCTTAAATGGAATTGAACAATGGTGCACTGACGAGGGAGCACAGTAAGTCAACATTGGGTACATGTCTTCAACCTTGCAATGGAAAGAGACGATGTTTGGGAAAAATTAGCATGAGAGAAAGGTTGAGCAAGGTCGTCCAACGGTCGGGGCAGAGATATATATAGGTGTAAGTTTAGACTAGGGCTTTAGGAGTAGGTCGATTCGAGAAGCTAGAGATGAGAATCGGATGTTTCTTTATTTTTGACAAAAACTCTCAAGTAAGTCATCAATGTGGGCAACATTTAATGTAGAACAAAATGGCAAAGAAATATCATGGTGAGGTGGAGAAATGAGTGAGAAAACCCCCAAAAAAGGCCCTATGGCCACGACTATTGTTCAAGTGTAGAGGGAGGTAGCTGACGGTCTGTGAACTATCTGATCAGGAATCCAACTGCTAGAATTACGTGTGAATCAGCTACACGCGTGACATTTAAATCTTACCAAATTGGAAAATCAAATAAAATTCTACTTAAATAATTTCTCTTTTTCTCTCTCTTCATTTGAAGGTGCAAAAAAATTCCAAATTAAATGAAATTTGAGACCTAGCTTATTTAGGACATGTAGAATACGATTTTGGAATTACTTTTCAGTTTTAGAGAATCTAAGTAATTTATTTAATTATTTTAAAGTAAAACACATTTTCTCTTTCTTATCACATTAGATACAACTAGATACCACCAATTAATGTGATATCTCACCCTTAAGGAAATCGAAACATGTGGAACATGAATTGGCCATTAATTTTATCCCTTGTCATTATTTGATACATTATTTAATATTTTGGGTTTTTACATGCTTTCTCTCTCCTAATCTACATGTGTATATTAAAGATTATTCAAATTACATGAAAACTCACCCAAAGGCTATTTTTAATGTGTAGTTTACGAATCTAGGATTAGTTTACTCTTTTGGACTCATTAAATATTTTATTTCATATTTTGGAGAAAACTCACCTTTTCTTTTCTAAATAAAATAGATATAGTTGTTATCATCCCAAAATCATTAAAATTGTCCTCCAAGCAAAAACAAATCCAAAGAAAATGAATCTAAGGTTATATTTAACCAATTACTTTTCCTTTAATGATTTTTTGTCCTATTATCCATTATTACCACAATTTCCTATATTAAATAATTCAATATCACATTAACATGTTTAAAGCATTATTATTCATTCTTTTTTCTATAACTTTCTCCATAAGGCTATGGAATGTTATAGAACTAATTAATTTTACCATTATCTCACTTAAGTGGTAAGTTTGCATATTAGACCCTGATTGAACCATCTACTCAGGTATTTTTGCATAAACCCATACATTGGCATAAATGGTGATCAAATTCACCCCAAACTACTAATAATTCCACAATTTCAACATCAAGTACAAAAATGATAGAAAGGATAGAAAAAGCTTAGGAAAAGGGCTAAATTGAGAATATAGCTAGATTTCAGTTTGTTACAATTTGAATCCAGCTTGTGATGTAGTTACCACAGATCGTATTGAGGTGGAATGATGTAAGGAAGACTTTGTGTTCTTGAAAGGTAATGAGGTTAATTTTATACATGTGGATAATGGTTTATATTTTTGATGTCAATCAACACTAGCAACAACACAAATATTTTGCTAAGAAAAAAACACAGTGTCAGGTAGTATAAAATGCGGAAAGAATAAATTCATAATTTTATTTTTGATAGTTGAATAGAGGTATAGAAGTGGAATGCCTATTGTTCCAACCCAAGTTTAGTTCTAGTTCTATGAGTGCAATGTTAGTGTCTAGTGTGGATTTTAAGGCTATGACTAATGACTTAGCAAAGGTGGAGAGTTCAGAAGTAGAATATCATGATGCAATGAAAGATATGCAATTAAGTACATGATAATCTTTATCAACTAATGGTAGACGTTGATGAGAGAGTGTTACATGTTTCATCTGCTATGGAGAAATTCCACTTAATCTATGGTTACGGGGTGTGGATGGCATCTTGCATATGTTGAGCCAAAGTTGTCAAGTCCGTGTTGAGAATGGAGTTTGGGTTGAAGAGTTGAAAGAGATGGTGTTGTTTCTCCCAAATTCAACCACAATCTTAATTTTGAGAATACCAAACTTAACATGGACCTCTTTATTAAGGAATGCGGGTATGTTTCTCGGAGTGTGCTTTGAAACATAAAGGACCAATGACAATTCCATTTGGCTGAGAGAAATTGGGTAGGGTTTAGATAAGGTTGGAGTTTCTATGGGGTGGGGTGGAGGGATGTGGTTTCTTGTTGAATATATAGGTATTTTTATTGTATGGATGGGCCTACTTGGAAGGTTTAGAGTTTGTGAGGAGAGGGGAAGGTCTATTTGTCCTATGTTAGACATGTTTGTTGTTGGGGTTAGAGGTAAAGGTGGTGCCACAGTTGTGACTCTTTCTCCTCTCCATAGGACAATACCAAATAGTAGGGTGGTTGGATATGTTTATGAAGATGGTGGAAAGTTCATTTGGTTCTCCCCTCTAGATCTTGATGGTGTAAATGATTTCTATAGTTCTAATATTGAGGAAGACAGGTAGTTGGGTCTCATGTATAATGGAGTAGAATAAAAAAAATCTTTGATTAGTCGGTAGGTACGAAGTGTGTTGGATGAAAAATTGTAGTGAAGCTCCCACAAGAGGCACAATATTACATCCCTGAGACAAGGAGGGGGGTCATAGATGGTGACACTTCCAGTTCCACCACTAGAGGAAATCTCATAATCTAGGTCAAGGATCCATCATGAAGTGTGAGCTTGGACAAAGAATTCTCTAGTAGTAAGGTGGTAGAGTTTGGTTCCTATAGGTAGATTGTAGAAAAGTTTGAAGAATTTAAAATTGTAGGTATGTGGACGGTGCATCCAGAAATGAGAAGGACAAGATATCACAGGGTGTCAGGGATGTTAGCTTGGTTATTTTAAATATTTTTTCTAGATGGAAAGGAGGAGCCTATGGCTGGTAAGAACCTTTATCAATTGTAGGGAGTTGACATGGAGATCGACGATGATTTCTTCATGTTGTGTAAAAGTTTGGTTATCCATGGTAGAAGTTGGTGGAGTGGAGTTATAGGGTGAGGAGATGTGTATGGATTCAATGGATGGAGGGGAGAGAGGATGATTATGTTACTTTAGTTTTATAGTGGTAGATTGGGGTGGGGTAGAATCTTGGATCCTATTCGATAGGGGATTGTAGAGTTGTTAGGGGATATATGAATGGGTTACGAATGAGAGTTGGTTGCATGGGGAGGTGGAAAGACTTCTGGATGGCTTTAGATAAGAATGGGAAGGGGTTTTTATGTGGAAAGCAAAATAGTGCTTGGTTTTATGTGTTGATAAGGAATAAAGCATGCATCTCTATTAGGGGGAGACTCTTTTGCATGTCTTGAATGATGACATTATTCAGGATCAAATTTCATTTTTTGAATGGTTGGAAATATGAAATTTGGTTGAGTAGTCTATAGTAATTTATTATGACGTTAGTGTGTGTAATCCTAAGAGAAGGTTGAGGGTTAGCACATTTCTTAGAGTAATTTCTAGTTCCCTTAATTTAGGATGATGAAAATTGTAGTTATGTTACCTAAATGATTACATCTACAAATTCTAAAGATACTCTATTGTATGTTTTTTAGTTTTTGTGAATAAAATCTAAGTTGAGGCATTGATAGTATCAAGTAAGTGTTTTGATAAAAAAAATTGTTTTGTTTACTACATTTTGTGGTGGGAATATGTTGTTGTGCCTCTTTACTAATATCAAAGAGATTTCAATGATAACAGAGCGTAATCATAAATTGTACAAAATAGAACAGAAAAGAAGAAAATGTGCAAAAAAGCTATTGGTACATTAAATATGTGTCACTAGTCCAAACTACCAGAATATGCTTGGCCTCTCTTCTTGAATCTCTAAAGCTTCTACCATTTCTTTCCATAGCATGCAGATGATCCAGGCCACAAGAACCTTGATTTTTCTCTTCAAAAGTAAAAGAATTCCAAAGGAACTTTGACATTGTCCATATCTGACATGGAACCTCTCCCATATATTCTTAGCATAATAACATTCAAGGAAAATATGTTCTCTACTCACTTCTTTAGATTCACATAAGTAGCATCATAACACCAACTGATAACCAATTCTTCAGAGGTAGCCAATAGTCGAAATTTTCTTCAAAATAAACCTCCACAAGACTAAAGAACATATACGTGGGATCCCATCTGACGATATCCATTTTTCTTATGGAAGCTTTTGCCATTTTTTCCTTGAGATTTCCCATCCATCTCTAAGTTTGGTGGTAGATTTACCTTCATAAAGAACATAGTCTAATTTCTTCAAAGGACTACTTTGTTCATTTAGAATGGTTTGTAGAATCTCAACCCCACTAAACGTAGGGAAGCACCATACATTATCTATAATACAACTACATACATTGCAATTCAAACCCCTCCCCAAACTAAATACAAACTGGAGGTCAATAATATAATTTAGTTTTCTCCTCCCTTTAATCTAGGGATCTCTCCATAGAAGAAAATTATCACCATTACATTGATAGAATTCAATTTCATTAAGAATAGTTTTCCTATGTCCAAATATTTCTTCTAAAGCCATCAAGAATTATCTTTATCTTCCACATATAAAATGGAATCTTCCTTGACATACCTCTCATGGATCCATTGGACCCACAAAGCTTCCTTCTCAGTAGCAATGCACCATAATTTTTAGGAAGTCCGCCCATGGAAAGTTCTTCCATTGATCTTATGCCAAAACCTCCCTCATCTTTAGGCCTGCAAATGATCTCCTAAGATACTGAGTATAGATGTTTCTTCTCTTCAGAATCATTTCATAGGAAGTCTCTCATATGCTTCTCGATAAACTTGGTAACATACTTGGGCAAAGGGAAAGCTGAAGATCAAAAAAATATTATAAGCAGTAAGAGTAGAAATAATAAGCTCCACTCTCCCAGCTTGGGGGAGGAGTCAAGCTTTCCGTGAGTCTAGCTTCCCTTTAATATTGACGATGATGAGGGAACATGATTCCTCAGTGAATCATCCAATAAACAAAGGGACCCCCAAATATCTCACAGGCAAACAAAAAACTTCAATTCTTAGAGTATAAGACACCTTAGTATCAATGGTACTCTTTCTTAAGATAATCTAATTTTTTCATTTTTTTGGTTTTAGCCTCAAGACCCTACAAAAGTATCCAAATTACCCTTTATATAAATAGTATTCTTTTCATATGCCTTGAAGAATAGTTGCAACTCACCGACAATAAATTTAATGTGAAATAATAACATTCATTGAAGCTCACAGGGGCATGAGCTTAACACTCCTAACTTCCTTATTAAAAATAGTTGTAAGTCTCTGCAAAGCAATGACTAAAATATAGGCAGATCGGAGATGCCCTTATTTCACCCAATTGGATGCTAAAACATTGTTTTTTGGGGTCCTATTGACAAGAACCTTATTAGTAGAAATAGAAAATGTTTCATTTATCCAATTAATCCAACATATAGTGAAACCCATCTTCCATAATAAGAAAATAATGTAATCACTCATGATTGTATCATATGCTTTGGCAAGGTATTCTGTGACACACATTTTTTATGAGTCCCTATAGAAGTATTCAAATCCTCATTAGCCAAAAGAATCACATCCCTATCCTTCTTTCAAGAAAAAAGGAAATTTGATTCCTATCAATAAGATAAGGCAGAATATATTTGATTCTATAAGAAATAATTTTTGTATCACTTTATAGATAAGAACACATAGAGAAATTGGCATGAACTCCTTATGATTAGAAACACCATGAATTTTAGGAACAAGGGAGATGAGAGTACTATTGCATTATTTGAGCAACATTCTAGAACCAAAGAAGCTTTGAATGGAAGAAACAACATCATTACTAATGATGCCCCAGACTGATGTATAGAAACCAACATCAAAATCATCATTCCCAGGGGCCTTATCATCATTTAGATTCATCACCACTTCCTCAATCTCAGATTTAGTGACAATCTTCTTTAAATTGTCAAAATGTTCTTGTAAAATTTTGGGATCATCCACTCATCATTCCAAATCACTTCATCATTGGGAGAACTATTAAAAAGATTTTGATAAAAAAAACTTCACTTGGTCTCTAATAATGTCATATTTGTATACTTTCTCCTTCCTTAGTCTTCAAGACATTAATATTATTCTCAACCTCCTGAGTTTTAAAGGTGTATAGAAGAATGACCTATAACTATCACTTCATTTGATCCATTGGACCTTACTTTTTGTCTCAACAAACTTGCTTCATCCTTCAATGCTTTAAGAGTTTCAACTCTCCCCATAGAAAAAGCCTCCTGTTTCACAAAATCTCTAGGATTTTCATCAGTTTGCTTTTTGATACCTAAAGCCTTAATATCTAGTTCTTTAGCTTATAAAAAAGGTTTTGAACAATCTCTTCATTCCACTTTCTAATAGCAAAAGAAATTACTTGTTAATTCCTATAAACCTGAAACATTAGAGTCCTGAAAGTTGTGATTATTCTAAGCTTCTATAACCATGCTCCTATATGTATTTTGAGAAGTCCATCAATTTATGAATCTAAAAGGAGTAGAATTTCTCTTCCCTACATCAAACCTCATAATAAGGATTCCATGATCACAGACTAGAGTGGATATCACCTCCCCCCAGTAGAGAGGAACTCAGAAAGAAAGCCAATGTTCATAAACCATCTATCAGTTCTAGAATAAGTACTTTTTCCCATCTTGCTATGGAAATCCCAATTAAAGAAAGGGACCTTAGTAGATAATTCTAACAAATCTATTTCACAAATGATATTATTGAAGTCCCTCATACATCTATTATAAGTTGGATGCTTCCCAAGCTTATCATTGTTGAGTCTGACAACATTAAAATCCAGCATCACACACCATTTAGAAGTTTTAAGACCATTAATAGTTACTAGAGAATGCAGCAGAGTAGTTCTATTAGTATCCACATTAGCTCCATAAACTGAAGACAAGTAGAAATTTATATGCCCCTTCCTTTCATTGGTAAGAAGCTCATCAATTTTAAAATCCTGGTCACACCACAAAATCAGAATTTGAGTGTAGAAATAAAAGTCAGAACTATCTACAAAACTAGAACCTAGCCAAAGTGTATTAAAAAAACCATTGAGGTCTTTTTATTCACCCTCAATTTTGAAAAAATAAATACATATAATTTATTTATATTCATTTCCTCTTAAGCGAGAAATTTCATTAACTCCTCTCACATTCCAAGAAATAATTATGACTGGACTAATCATTGGGGGAGTTAAAGGCAATGGAATTCCCACCTTATTGGTGTGCCGACTTCCCAATCATAGGTATGTTTCCTTCATTATTTGAGATACTTTCCTTCTCTGCATTCTTTTCTTCAAAATTGGAGAAAAGGGGAATATCTATTAAAGGATGTAGGAATATCCCTTGCAAAACACTTAAGAATGACTTTGGGTGGGGATCTAGGTATTTTCTTTCTTGTCTCCCAAACTAGCTCAGGGGAAGGAGATGAAGTGATCACATTACCTTATTTCTCATTTAACAATATGATTTCAACCTCCTCCTCATTACAAACTATATTCCTTGAACCTATCTCTGGTAGCACCTCCTCAACATCGATGAACAATATAGAGTCTTCACCCTCCTTTTGCTTCTTAGGGACCCATTTCTTCCTCATATCATTCTTAGCAATCTTTTCCTCTATCTTCTCGGTCACACCACACATGTTTGATTCATGGACAAAGAGACCTCAAGACAAACACCTAGATAGTTCCCATTTATATTCAAACTCAATAGTGTCACAATACCCATTATCACTTACTATCTACGACTCCTTTGAGAAAGTGAAGCTCTTCAGAATCACCACCAATAGATGAGCATATTTCAGTCTTCTAGATTTAGAGGTAAGCTTGACAGGAATGAGAGGTTTACCAAGGTATGAATCAATATGGTTGAACATCTCAATATTCCATAGTTCTAATGGGAGATTATGAATCTTCAACCAGAATGGTATCTCTATTATCTTCATCTTCTATAGTAGCTTGCCTCGCTCCCATTCCTTTATGATCAATGGTTTCCCAGTGACAAACCCAAGGTCCTCCATTAGCAGTGCAAGATCCTCATAATTAGTGATCATAGTGATGAAGAAACCTTGCCCCTAAGACACATCATAAACGATCCATTCACACACCAGATCTAGATTAAATGCTAAGCCAATGTAGGCCAATGATGCTTCAAACCCACCACATAACCTACTACAATTCTGCTCCATCTAACAAGATTACGTTCCGCAATTGTCTTTGCCTAGATACGTTTCCCATCCACAAGCTCTACTTCCATTTTTCTTAGATTAACAGGACCCCCTGTATTGCCTTTCATGAATAGCCCTGACCACTCCTTGTTCTACTCCTCCACAGATATAGTACCATGAGCTCGTTTCACACTACCTTGAGGCTCTAATGATTGTTTTTAGATGGGATCTAGAGGATTTGGTGCCACCATCCCCTCAGATGTTGCCCCCTCTATCACCTTGCCGAACTTTTCCATCATCCTATAAAATCAAAAACTTTTTTCTATATTATTTCACCATTAGTAATTAGGGACAGAGTTGTATCTATATCTATGTCTGTTAGAGTTGACAATGCAGTTGTCTTAAATTCCCAAGTTATTTGGAGCGGATGTATCTAGTTGGGTAGTTAGTATAGAGGTTTCACTAATAGTGTGAGAGATATCTTTTTTCTCTTGACTATAGTAGAGAAGAGATCTTTCAGTTGAGACAGGCGGTCCTTCATGTTCATGTGAGGAGTCATCCTATGTACCTAAAGCATCATAGGAAAGGGACATTCATGGGGTGATTTTGGGCTTAGCTCAGTGGTAGATGGTGAAAATAGGGGTCTCCAAAAATATTAAAGGAAGAAGAAGAGGACGATCTTGTTTGTCAAGTGTTTTGATGTAGATGTTGTTGTCTTTAATAGGAAGCAATTCCAAAATCCACTCCCTAATTAGCCTGAGGCTACTAATAATAGAAGTCCAACCCCAAGTATTGTAGAGTCATTGTCACCCATTGGAATGGAGTAATCCTACAATGTGTCAGCTACATAGGGTGAAGGTGATCCATCCTAGTCATAGGTCATAGTGACAATATGGCTAGGATCATTGTAGGGTAAGTTCGTCTGTGATGGAATTATTCACTTGACAAATATGAGTATTCTGGTAATCCATAGAGCATGTGTCTTGAATGGAGAAAGTCCATCTTTTCATCTTCCTATAGTTAAGTCTGAATGCCTAGATGATTTTTTAATATATATATGAGTGAGGATCTTCATCTCTTAGTAAATTAATGGACTTTTCAAGGAGTTAGACAAGTGTTGTGTGTGGATTCTAAATGTTTGTATATTAAAAATTAGAAAACAAAAGTAGTATTAGCTTATGAGAATGGAAATATGATTATGGCCATAAAGTGTATGAACGTGATCCTGAAATCTGAAGCCTTTTTAAATGTTTGCAGTAAAAGTTTCCTTTATTTGTGTTTTGGATCCAGATAAAAGTTGTACACATAGATTGATCTATAGAAGACATAAAACTATATATAGATGACCTATTAATGTCGACTATTTAGTGTCCCTCCTAACGTGATATAGATGGTAATTGTAAAGGTGGGGGAAAAAAGATTGGTGCCAGTAGATGTTCATGGCTAGATGATATGAGCTTTATAATTTATGGGGTAGAAAAGAAGGTATCTTACAAATGTTCTTACATGTGGACCTTCATTTGTGATGAATGTTTCTGTCTCTCACTACATATTCACCCATTGTATTGTCCACTTATTCCTAGTCTTTAGTCTCTGCCACTCTAGAACTGTCCTTCTAAAGAGAAGGTAGATATTTTGGACTCTTCTAGGGAAACTACCCCCTTTGACTGATACTAGGTCACTTAAGAGCGTGGCTTGTTTAAAAATGTGTATACAACTTTTATGTAGACCATGTAACATACATTTATTTACTAGTCAATTAATTTCTATGTGATAGAATTTGGGATGTGGGAAGTTAGATATAAATGAATTTAATTTCCTTGGTTTTATATGTCAAAAGATATACATATCATGCATTATTCTAAGAAAACTAAAAAAACATATAAGCATTTTGCAGTCATCATGACAAATTATGAGGAAAATTAAAAACTACATATGAAAGCTACTCAATGGGAAATATCAATGAAGAACAAAACATGACTCCACCTAAGGGGGGATAAAGTGAAAAACTTTGACCATGAGACCCTATATGGAAATCTATTACATCCTAGGTAGGTATAAGGCACCATGTATGGACTTATATAATAGGTATTGTGTGTGTTAAATCATGTTTGTAATTTTTTTGGTTCAATTTCAAGTTTTTGGTTCATAAAACAAGACAAGAGATCAAAGGGAACCTTCTAGGTAAGTTATTAGGGTCTAAAGATGATCTTGGACTTTCCATCATCAAACCTAAGGATTTATTGGATTAAGGATCTTACTCACATTTGAACCTTTCATAATAGCTGAGAGGTATGAGATGTATTTTGTGGGTTAAAGAGAAGACGAGACACGACATTGGAAAGTCAATCATGTGTGTTAGGATTATAGGTGATATGCCCTTAGAGCCAATCATATGATGGTAATTGCACACTTTGTAATGGATTTGATTATTAATAAAGGAATTTCTGATTATTATGTTTCTCTAGATATGTGATAATGAATAAATATAATGATGTTCTAAGAATATATGACTCAATAACATGTGAATTCATCTTTTAGACATGAACATGAGATCATGTTTATGCTAAGAGTATTCATTCTTGTCTAAGTTCTTGATCAGATATTATTGTGGAAATTAGGACAACAATAATACATTAACAATAATATGTGTGTTGATTGTTGATTGCATCTCATTAGTGATGATATTGGATATAAAATCAAACACATAGGTACTTGTTATTAACAAGTATACTGATCATAACCACCTTGAGTGTGATAATGGAAGCCCATAAAAGCAGTCAGAATCACATCTCAGTGTGACAATGGTGATTGTATATGTGATCCCTAGACCTAAAGTCACTCTAATGATTGCATGTTGCTTAAATGTGCATTTACACTACTCAATGTGACCTTAAAAAGGGTGTCTATACAAGTAGTGATTAGGTTCACTATGACACATGTGGATTATTATAGTAATGTTGATGAAATTCTTCCCTCCCATTATAATGAAATCATGGACACATGATGAGTGAGACTATAAAATACATGACCATGATCATGTGAGTAAATATATGATATTGAGATCATTTGTATCTCAATAGTCTGCCTTAAATAAAATAAATAAGATTGAACATTAAGCGGATGACATTTATGTGCTCGAATTCAATCTGGATATAAGAGAAAAAGATATTATACAATCATTGCAACACTACTCACAATACTAGATTAAGTTGTTCTCCAACTTAACCAATTACTTGTGTAGCAAATAATTCTTGCTAGATACCAATCATTTCTCGAGAAATTATGGTTTGATTATGAATATCATTGCCTACGTAATTTGGTGCCTACTGGGTCACACACATAGGATGCATTGGAATATGAGTACAATTGTGGACATGATTGGAAATATTCCAAATCAAATTTATTACTAAAATTTTTCGGCAATGAACTAGAATAATATTGGAATATAAGACAATTAATTTGATTTAAATCGTTGACTTATATGATAAGGAAATTGGATAACCATGAACGACTGGCTAGAGTCAGATGTTGGAAAATTAGTTAATTGATTAATATGATTAATTGCTTAATCAATTAATGAAATGATTCTCAAGTATTCTAATTGCATATTTGGTAGCCCCTGAGCGACCCTCTTTAAACACAACTACAACCTTTTGTTTCATGGGTTTATGGGAAGCCATGTTTCCTTTCCTTTCCTATTTATAAGGGCATTCTTGTCAAATTTTAGACATGCTTTTGTACATGAACCCTAGCCACCATCATCTTCGAGAGAGAGAGAGCATGTCACTGAGTGAAGGTTTCTCCTTCCCACCATCTCAGGCAACACAATGAGGAGTTCTACCCCATCCGCATGGACTACCTAGAGAGGAAGACATTGAGTGACTGCATTCAGAGGACATCGATGAAGACCGTCCATGCATTCAAGGAAGAATGCACACCACTAGTGCAAGGAGGACAAGGCTGGAGGGGCTATGTGATAAGGTATACCTTGAGTACCCTCCTTATCAATATGTTGTTGTCAATGAGATCTACTTGTAGGTTACGTTGAGAATTTTAATTATTATTTTCACCACACTTGCCTCCTCCATGAATACTAAGAAGGAACTTTACTTTGATCAATATTAACACTTATCATTAGAGAGAAATCCTAAATCTAATCCCCTATTAAGAAAAAAAAACACTTCATTATTGACAAACACAAATAATGCAATATCTGAAAAACATGGGTAAATTTTTCCTTCTCTTCATGAAATATTGTAACTAATGTCACATCAAAAACAACATATTTAATCATAACAAATCATATTCAACTCCACTAAAAATAGAATCAAAATCTTGTTACTGACATGTAATTTAGTTTACATTCATTTCATATACATAAAATAACAAACTCAATATATTTTCCATTCCAAGAAAGAGAGAGTACATGGACATTCTAATCTATCTAGATTATTCTATTTACATCTTGTTTGTCACAACGTCTTCACTGGATAACATTATACCTAAAAACATTTCAAACAACCTCAAGAGACTGATATAGAGCCCAAATGATTGGCTACCTCCAACTCATGTTGAATACATGCATCAACATCAGATAATTGCAATGAACTTAAAAGAAACATGCAAATAATGAAAAGTTTAGCAGATAGTCTTGGAAAATAGTCAAATACAATTTATAGTAAAATTAATCAGATAAGGTAACCACTTAGACCAAATCCCACTTCTAAACATCATTTAGAGCATGTTTATGAACAAACCAATATATATTACTTAATTCTAAAGGACAATCTATAACAATGAGTAACAAGTGAAGATCTAAACATTTAGAATCAATACATAACAATAACATCATTTTTGTGATAGGTGTCCAGCCTGACTAGGAACACATCAGGTAGTCCAGAAGCTAAAGTACACATAAGACATGCCTACCAAATAGAAATATTTAAATTACAAGTAAATTTAAATCATATTCACAGTGGATACAAAATCCCCACATCAAACTCAAGTCAAAATTTAAGATCAAATCTTAAAGTAGAAAAATAAAAATATGAAAACATATTATCTTTATAAAATAATTATTACTTTCCATAATAAGAAAAACAATCAACAACATCAAGTCTATTAACTAGTGAAAGGCATGCAAGAAACATTCAAATCGTATACTACATGGCTAATCATATTTTATTAATTAGCCCTAAAATTACTTGGCTTGTAACTCACCACGTAGAAGTCATCATGCCTGATTCTCATATCAATGACTCATAGTCACTATCTTACAATTAAGCCGAACACCCTAAGACATCAAAAATAGACCCTCGCCCAACACATGGTTGCCTAAAGAGGCTCAGACCCTCATTTGGTATACGAAATAGGACAAACATATCATAATATCATATTAAAACATTCATCAACTTTTATTAAAAATATATTTTTACAATCATCACAGGAGTTCCTTAACATAAGTATGGGCAACAAACTAAGATTCTAGTCCTTTCTGAATGGAAAAACCTATAGATCTAAAAAAAAATTATTTGATGTATATGGAAAAACCATAAGATTTCTATTTAAAATATTTTGAAGGCATTGGAGAAGGGAAATTTCTTCATCAACAAGAACCCAAAAGCTATTAAAAGCAAAAGGCAGAAAATGATGATGATTTGCTTCACAATCTTCCCCATGCTTATAGACCTTTTGGGCCACATCATTGGAGGCTTCCTGTCCTGGCTTCAAGCTGTTTGAGAGGATGCATGTTAGAGGAGAAACACCCCTGAGATACACACAAGTGTGTTTTCCATCTGACCAATCAAATAATAAGATATCAGTAAGACGTTGAGCATGAAGACAATCATCACATGTCCCAAGGAAGGCCATAGGAGCTTCCTTCAGCACCTTTATCCTAGCAAGAGAGACAATATTAAAAAGGGCATCATGATCAACATCATGATGAAACTTATATTTCACATAAATATCACATATAGTTATGCTTTAAAGTTTTCATTTCATGACAGTCTATTCCTCATGGACATAGACTTTCACACTAGAGCATTAATGACAGAACCACAATGATATTCTCAAAAATACAAGTATCCTAACATACAATTATAATCCAAGAGCACGTTCTCATAAACCACTTCATATTCTTGAACCTCATCATGTAGTTTAATTAAAATATACTCATATTCATTCCTTAATCCCTAATTTAGATTATTGTTCTTCCGCATCACATAACTCATCAATTTAGGTTAAGGGTTAAGTTATCATATCCATCTATGAATTTTCACAATTTTTGCTTTATTTCATATTCATTAGTTTTAACTTCTCTCATTTCATGTTCATTAGTACTCTAGGAACAAATCATTCTAAAGTTACTTAATATATCAAGTTTCTCTCTCATGAAATCCTTCATAATTTGATTTTAATATATTTCATTCAATTTAGGTCAACACACATGTAATTAAAATATATAGACTATATACTTCATCATACACATTTCATTTTATTTCAATCTTAACTTGTCATAATCATTCAATTCATTTTTTCCATTTCCTTTCTTGTAGTTAGTTGAGTGTACCATGTCATTGACTTCCAATGAAATTCTTGTAATTAATAAAGAGAATTATGTCCCTTATAATACTACTCACCTTAACTTAAAAGAATTGATTAGGTTATATCTTCTAACACTATAATCTCCAATCATCCTTCCCAATTCATTGTTATGTAGCTTGTATAGAAGGGCCCACATTATGTGAGGATTTACTCATTATTCCATAATATACTAAAATATATGCATTAGGCTTACATCATACTAGTAAGACTCATACCTACATTTCAACATTTTGTTAGATTTACAATGTTATATACACGTTCTAGCTTTATCGCTCATACTCATATTAATACTAAACTTCTAAGGTTTTATAGATGTCATATTATTTCAAGGCATCATAAGAATCATATTATTCATTAATCTCATCAAGGAGTATAGAGGTTCACATAGTCTATTCAAGACACACAGAAACCTTAGATTCCATACCACACAATCAACCAATCATTTACATGCATACATTGATTTATTGACTCATTTGAGTTCATCCCTCAACATTAACCATAAGACATGGATTTATCCATATCAAACCCTCATATACTGATCCTCATGTACATAACATTTTCAATTCAAGTAAGGATTCAAAATTTCAATTAAGCAACTTATGTTTCTTAAGTTCAAATATGATTACATACATGTCAACAAAATTTCCAAGAGTAAATATTAAGAAAAATTGATACAAATCGATATATTTATGTATTTATAAGACTTTCCATATATCTTGAGTCAATAGATCGGGATCTAGGCAAATAGAAATTAATGATAAAGGATCAAAACAAGTAGCATTTATTTCCCAAGAATCATATCAATTGATTAATAATTGCATACAAGTACTAATAATGATCTTGATTATTTTACCTAGATATAATTATGCTTTAAACATGATGACAAAGCTCAATAGGGAGAAAAACACTCACCTAAGGTGACAATAATTTTAAAAACGTAGGCCAAACTCTGAGTTTCTAGAAATCCACCAAGGTTCTATCTACCGAATCCATTTCTTCCTCCTCTCAACCCAGAAACCCTAGACAAGGAGAATAGGAGAGAAAGAGTAAGAAAAGTGGGAGATTTGATATCATTTTGAATAAAATCAGAGGAGGAATATAATCTTGATATGTGAGAGAAGATCACCAAGAAAATCTATCTATTGATTACCAACTAGTTGATTTCATCAACTCTAGGAAGAGAAAACCCTAGATCGCTATCTTCACCACTTTCTCCATCCCAACACTAACTCTCCCACTCTCTCTGGGGTTTCATTTCTCTAGAATTAATCACGAAATATGAGAGCTACTAGTGTGTTAGTTCACTCATATAAAGAAATTAAAATGCTTGGGTCAATAGCAATTTGACCCTACTTTACACTTTCTTCTATTTCAACAAAATTTTCTGTCATAAAAATGTTGCTGAAAGTCATTTATTGAATAGGTCAAGCTCCTCCAATAATTATGAAATATTATCAAGTTATGTGAAACAAAATTTTGGGGATCTAGTAAAATTTTCAAATCATTCATAGTTACCAATACATAAATAAAATAAATACTAGACTAACATATTTCATCCAGAATGCATGGTCGGCTGAGTTTGTCTCAAAGTAACTAGACTGACAAACATGTCAACAAATACTCAAAAATATTAATATTCCACAAGAACACTTAAAATTGAGTTTTTTAAATCATAAATAGTGTTCAACTAAATCAGATATATATATATATATATATATATATATAATACTAAAATTTATATACTACACCATTGTATTTACCAAATTATGTATTCATATGCTACCAAAACCCTAATTTTGGCCGATTACGGTTTTCAATTTTTGACACTCTAATTATTAGAAACAAGACATGCTTTGAGTTTGTCATTAGTATTGAAATAACATAAGTATACTATAATAATTGATCAATCTTAATCAATGATCCATCTACTAAGCACAAATTGTCTAACTAAACTCGAATTAGATAGCTAATTTGAAAATGGGTTGTTGCATTGTGAATGAAGGATATTGTGTGACAATCAAGATCAAGATGACTTAATTAATTCGATTTATAAATATTAAAGTTATTCATTTCATGTGATATATTTAAGTTCCATTTAAGTGATATTCAATAGTGAGAAATTATAAATCTTAATACAATGTATGTTCACATGTTTTTTGTGAAGAAAGATCAACATTATCATAATTGTGGTGACTATGAATAGACCAACCAAACAAGCATATGACTAGGTCATGCAAGCAACATATGTTGATAAATTGGTAGTTTTACAATGTAGATGGATTTGCAAAATATTAATAAGTACTATTAGATAAATAAGTAATTTTAGACCATGGATGGATATGAAAAAGATATTATTGTGAAACTTCAAGGTAGATTGAATAAATATGTGTTTACCTAGATCAATATAGTTAAGAGAACTAGATTAGCATGATATGATCATATAAGAAAAACATTTAACATTATGAGCAACTGTTACACATGAACAAGTAGTGATTCTATATGAACACATAGTCACCTGAACTTGAAATTCAAGAACATGTTAGAGCTTCTAAAATAGGTAGATATATTGATCTATATTGAGAAGTTTGAAAAGAAATTAAAGAAAATATTGTTGACCTCACAATTTAACATTGTCTAAAATTAATTGATAAATTCACCATTATATTCATGTGTATCTAACTTTCTATTTGAGATCATTTTACGTAAAGTGGTACACCCAAATCATCAAATTTGCAAACCCTAGAATGGTAAATTTCATATCATATAGCTCAAAATCAATAATAGAACAATAGATACATTTTAACATAGAATTGGAAATGAATCATTCATAATGATTATATGAATTATAATTAGTCTCACACATTTATGAAAAATTAATTAAATTAAATTATATTTCATTATTTTTCAAGAAGTTATGTGTTTTCATTGGCCGAGATTGTCTTGGACATAACTTGGTCCATGACACTATTTCTTGGACCAATTGATGTTATTAGTCGAGTACTAATTGTAATGAATTTTTTCCGATGACCATGTATCTTGAAATTTGCAAAGTTCATCGCCCAAGATTATGTGACCCAATACTAGGCTAGTGTACCTTGAATTTCTTTTATTCTTGTTCCATTGGTTGAGAATTGGAATCTAAAATTAGAGTGAGGGTACTATAACTATTAAGTGAAATTTAGACATATAGAGATACTAAAAAGTGATATATGTTGGTGATATAACCATCAATCTTTAAAACAAATAGAATGCAAACTAAATAGTTCTTATGGACAGTGGAAACCCTCAACTATAAATATGACACATTAGATACAACTCCAACTTTTCCTTTCATGTACCTATGATATAGTTGAGTGGCAAACCCCTAGACATTCCTAATCACTTATTGAGCTTAATTATATACTTTAGCCATTTATATGGTATACAATATTCATGACCGAGCTACTTTCAATCTTAATTTGTAAAGCCTTCACTCTCTTTCGCCCAATCTCCCTTCTAATGTTCTTCATTGAATAAAGATTCCTAGGTGAAGAATGAGTTTCACTAGTGAATAAATGGTAAAGGAAAAGGTGGAAGACCCTAGGATACATGTTGATAAGTCTTTTGTATGGTTATTTGATACCTTTACCTTAAAGGGAATGCTACTTTATTCCTTTATATACAAAAAAGGGGGGCATCCTGGTTTAACTCTTATAGTGAAATATAAGGTGGTACTCAAGGTTCGATAATTCTAGAGGTTGACCTCTTTAGGTAGTGTACCTATATCCTTTAGAGGTGAAACCACTATAAATATTGCATTCTCCTTGTGGTAGTTTCAATATCTCTCTCTCTTGCTTGTTTTACTTTCTTGCTCTTAACTTGTGATGTAATTTAAATGTCTAGAAAGTTTGGTTTAGTCTTTAATAGCTCAATTCACCCCCTCTTGATCCCGTAGATCCAACAAATACAATGAGATCTAGAAAACCTTTGTGTATCCTTACCGTTTTCATAGTGAAACTACTTATGGAAATTGATGTTCTAGAAGAAGTATCTTCTAGAATGGAAGCGGTGAATAGAAGAATATTTCAGTCTCTAGAGTCAAGAGAGTAAAAAAGGGTGAGGTTTGATGTTGGATATGAGAATATGTATATGTCTTTCCGAGTGTCAGGTGGTTCATTATCAAGAACAGAGAGAACAAACTAGGAATCCTTTTTATGTTGATTAAAGAAAACAACACAAGGATTTGGATAAATTTAAGGGTTGATATATGACTCGAATTGTTTTGACCGATCTGTTGCTAATCTTTAGTATTTAACCTTCGAAATTCTTGATATTTAGTTATAAAGTAGAATGTCTATTGTTTAAGTATAGATAATATCATCAATTGTGCTCACAACAAAAAATATCATCAATTAGATCTCAATTTCTCCACAACTTTTCATATATAAGAGAATACAAGGTTTATATATAATAATAGAACTATTATTATAGATTGTACCCACCCTCTCCGTAGTATATTGAACGACTTGTCCTTACTTATAAAAAATAACAGTATATATAACATCCCACCACTATACAATAAATTGCATTTCACTCCCTCAACAGTTCATCTTATATTGTGTATATATATCACGTAAATCACTGTTATGTCGTAATCTGTTAATTTGCCGAAATTAATAAGTATTTTCAGTGTCCTACCACGTTAATCCCCAATCATACAATTCATCTCCATGAAACGACTCCCTAAAACTAATTTCCCAATTGCTGCTAGATTCCTCCTACCAGCCACAAGGTGAGGAGAAGCAACTTGACACGCCAGCTCGGGCATGTCGCTGTCCGTCCCATTCCTTACCTGTCACAGGAAACATGGCTATCCATTACGGCTCGACAGGTCTGAATTTCGGAGATCACAGCCAGCTGGAAGATATTGTCCTATTGTCCTGTTTGTCTGCATCTTGTTATCTGCCGAAGCCCAAAGCAACAAGCCAGCCTTGAACAGAACCTTGTTCGTCAGGTACCCCAACGGGGTAGCTTATCCTTCAGCTTGCTGCACACGAAACGGAAGCCAACGATCCATATCAAGTTGCGTGACATAAACTGTGGTCATTCAGGATCATCGAGAAGAGTTCAGACGGTGATGGGGACTTATTTAAGGGGAGATTAATCTCATGTCATCTTCATAATTGGATGTGCATATCCATTGAACATCCAATGATTGCATCGTCAAGCCCCTGGCCCGAAGGATTAGGTATTTAGGTAAGAAGTTTGTAGATGCTGAGCAGGAGTGATTTCGACAGGCATACAAAATTATCAGGGGATTTGACGCGGTTCCCATGTTGATCAAAAAAGTCATATCCGTTGGGAGCTAAGGTTTGAATCCTTAAATTGTAAAAAGGCCATGGTTACACGCATTGATGGTGACCACTGGATAGAAAAGATAACTAGCGCTGCGCATTAACCCACGTGCCATCCGTTCTTTCACAATAACAATCTAAATAACTCGTGCTGCCATTTGAAATTCAAATTCATTCATCCCTTTATTCGTTGTTGTCACCACTCCACCCCATTTGAGCAACAGCGGTACCCTGTAGTGCAGCAAAAGCAATGCAAGATAAACATTACCACGTTATATGACTCATGACAACGTCTGAGGCATATTATAGCTAGGTTGACGTTTGAGTATGGCTACTCACATGACGCTCCGCACCCGACGGTCTATCAAGACTTAGCCCCTGTTTGCCAATAGAATGGTATTGAAGGACTTGGTATGAACAGAGTTCAGTTGTTAGGACATTCATAGTCTGGGTCGGGTTGAATTCCTTTCTGATAGTAAATTTGTTCTCATATTGGTCTTAATCCGAATTGCCAGGACACACGGTCCAGTCTCTGCAATGACCTGGGGACTTCCAGCCTATGCATGCTTCATCCACTGTGTAAAAAACAACCAACCATAGCCACCGTTTGCTGTACCCAATATCATTAACTGCGTTAATCCGGCATGTAAACCTTTTATAAATACAATTGGTCTCACACTGGTTATGGTGAGCGAGACTCTTCAGTTATTCGTCTTCTTCTTCCTGCATTCCAAACTTAAGATGGTATCAGAGCATTGCTGAGTCCTGACCGGCCACTCCTGTCAATCCGACCATTTCTACTCGTCTTCATCTTAACCCAACCCTCCTCCTGATCCCTCTATCTACGATCCTCTATGGCAACGGACGCGTCTTCCTCCACCTCTGTTTACCCGTACCCTATTGGGCTCAATCTTACAAACTTCCTCTCCATCAAGCTCAACATGAACAACTTCTTGCTGTGGGAATATCAAGTGAAAAACTTGGCTGGATGGTGTTGCCTCGAAGGCTTCTTAGATGGCAGTGAAGCACCACCTATGATACTTATCCCGACGTTGACGGCCTTCCTGATGCCAATCCCAGGCACAACACTTGAATGTGAACTAACCGACTACTGAAAGGCAGGATATCCAACTTCTTAATTGAATAGGTCATGGGTGATATAATCGGATGCTCGACCTCACATGAAGTATGGACCACTCTCACAAAGAAATTATTTGAGTCCTCTCAATCGCGTGAGTTTGAGTTGAAGTCCCAACAGTGAACCTTCACAAAGGACAAACTCCCTAACGGAATATCTTTGGAAGTTTAAGAGTCTCTGTGATCAACTCAATGCAATAAGTTACATAGTGAACGACCAAGAAAAGGTATTCGCTCTTCTGAATGAATTGGATGACAATGACTATGAAGGCTTTGTAGTGTCTATGTTAAAACCTCCTATTCCTCTCCTCCAAAACTTTGAGCAAAGAAGAATAAAAAAGACAATCTCATCTCCATCATTGGTATTCTACTCCAACAAATCCACTACTGATAGTTCCATCACCTACAACTGACATCAATTTTACAATCAAAGAAACTTCATTGGTCGTGGTCGTTCTGCAACCAAAGGAAGAGGTCAACATCAATCCTACAATCACACTCAAGGAGTCTTAGGAAGTGGACCAAGGAACAACATCACTCAACTTAACACTCATGGCCGAGGTTTCTCTCCGTGTATGTCCATCAACAACAACCAGTACCACAATGCCCTTCCCCTCTGTAAAATTTGTGGAAATCATCGGCTCAACCATGAAATCCTGGCACAGGTATGATAACAACTTCCAGCACCCTTTTGTCTCTCCAAACCTTGCAAATAACAACAGTGTTGCCCTAGCTGTGATGCACATCAATGAAGTCGACCCCTTAGATTGGCACATTGACTCGGGTGCTACTGACCACATTGTCCAAAACTCAGGTATCCTCCAAAACCTCCGAATCTACAAAGGAAACAACTATATCATGATTGGCAATGGGGATTTTTTGCCCATCACTCACATTGGCAATACTCGTGTGAACAAAATCACCCCAGTTCCTATCCAAGACGTTCTCATTGTCCCTGAAATTAAAAGAAATATGTTATCTATGTCAAAATTGACCTCTACCATTCCATGCTATGTCATCTTCACTAACCATGTTGTTCTCATCAAGGACATGAAGACTCATCGTCTATTGTCCAGAGGGAATTTTAGTAATGGGATATATATCTACCTACTTCAACATCCAAGGATTTGTTCTCAAATCATTTCTTCAAAGCAGCGGGTGAAGTCTGGCACCAGAGGATCGACCATCCACATCAGCACATTCTTCGACACCTTATACAACGTCGTTTGATTTCTAGTACTTCTACTTTTGCTGATATTTGTAACAGTTATGCCTTAAGCAAGAGCAAGAAACTTTCGGTTAACCATAATCACATTAGAGCAGAATATCCCTTCAAACTCTTACATTGTGATGTTTGGGGAAAGGCTCTGATTCCTTCTCATCACAATCACCTTTATTATGTTATTCTCACGGATGATTACTCTCGCTTTAATTGGATTTTTATGATGAAGCAAAAGAATGATTTTGGTACTATATTTATCACCTTCTACAAAATGGTGTCAACTCAGTTTAACACTACAGTGAAAAAACTTCAAAGTGATGGGGGTGGAGAGTTCATCAATCACACCCTACAACAGTTCTTTCATGATTCTAAAATCTTACACCAGATCTCCTATCCACATGATCCCTCCCAAAATTGTGTAGCTGAACGCAAACATCACCATATCACTGAATTGTGATTGACTATAATGTTTGAGGCTAACATCCCTAAACCTTATCGTTGTGAAGCCTTTCCTACAGTCGTCTACCTCATAAGCCAAATACCCACTACTCTATTGAATATGATGACTCCCTTTGAAGTTCTATATAACAAATATCCCTCCTTCTCCCACCTTTGTGTCTTTGGCACATTGTTCTACCCTTGTCTTCGTGAATACACAAAAGACAAGCTTGACCCTAGATCACTGACCTGAGTCTTCATGGGCTATAGCTCCCAGCACAAAGGATACAAATGTCTACATATTTCATCTAACCTACTCTACATCTCTAAGCATGTTCTTCAATGAGAAGGTCTTTCCATTCCATCTAAACGTTACCCAAAACACATGCGTAGATCACACCCTCTCCGCTTCCACCTTCACTGATTTCAGTTCCGACCATCAATTCAACAACGCCTCACGCCCTTTGGTCTCACACTCATCCCCCATAGTTCATAACCTCTCCAATGTCTCTCCCACACTCATCCCACATGTGTACTTTCCAAATCCTATTCCTACAGCTGACTTGCCACCAAAAACCTCACACCTTGATACTCATGACAATCCACCTCAACCTGATAATCCTCCCATTCCTGAATCACCACACCAAGATACTCCTCCATCACCTAAACTACCACATCCTCACTCACCCGCTCCTATTACCTCCTCGTTTCCTCTCCTTCATACCACTGAACACACTCCAACAGTGAACAACCATTCCATGCTCACCCAGAGTAAGAGTGGCATTCAAAAATACAACCCAAAATATGCCCTACAAACTACGTCCATCATCCCCACTCCCAAAATTGTGAAGCATGCTCTTCAACATCAAGGCTGGACATATGCTATGACTAGTGAGCTCGGTTCTCTCCACAAGAATCACACTTGGTCCCTGGTTGAACACTCTCCTGACATGAACGTCATCGACCACAAATGGGTTTTTAAAACCAAACTTAACTCAGATGTCTCTCTTGATCAACTAAAAGCTAGGCTGGTCGCCAAGGGCTTTCACCAAGCTGAAGGCATTGATTACACTAAGACATTCAACCCCATGGTTAAGTCTCCCTCCGTCAAGACTATCCTCGCCATAGCTGTGTCAAAAGGCTGGTCCATCCAACAACTTGATGCCTATAACACCTTTCTCAATGTCTCTCTAGACACTACTGTCTTCATGGAACAACCACCTAGTTTCTCCGATCCCACCATACACTCCCATGTCTACCGCCTTCACAAAGCTATCTATTGCCTGAAACAAGCTCCCTGAGCTTGGTACAACCACATTCATTCCTTTCTCTCTAAACTTGGGTTCGCTTTGTGCACCTGAGATACCTCTTTGTTTGTTCTTGCCACCACCGATGCTACCATCTATCTACTTCTCTATGTAGATGAAATTCTTATCACTGGGAACTCTCCATCCCTTGTCTCTCAAGTTATCTCTCAAATCAAGGTTGAGTTCTCCCTCTATAACCTGGGACCCATACACTACTTCATTGGCATCCAGGTCGAGTCCAATGCACAAGGTTTTCTTCTCCACCAAACCAAGTGCACCCTCGACATCCTCGAATGAGAAGACATGCTCAACTGCAAACCTATGTCCACCCCTGTCAGCTCCTCCTTCTTATGTGACATCTTACAAGACCCTGACACTCCCCTTCCTAATGCTAGTATCTACCGCCGCATTGTTGGCTCCCTATAATACCTTACCATCACTCGCCCCAAACTTACATATGGTGTTAACCTTGCCAGTCAATTCCTTCACTGTCCCACCACTACTCATATTTGCCTTGTCAAACACATTCTACTTTATGTTAAGGGTTCCCCAAATATGGAAGTTCAAATCTACAAAGATGCTCAACTCCATGTCTCTAGTTTTTGTGATGTCGATTGCGCTGGTTGTCCTCTCACCAGGTGCTGCGTGAGCGGCTATTATGTCTTCCTTGGCCACACATGTGTCTCTTGGTCCTCCAAGAAACAACCCACGGTCTCCAAGTCTATCACCAAACCAGTATACATGGCTCTCTCTCTCATAGATGCTGAACTCACATGGTTCTCACAATTACTGAAGGAACTTCATCTCCATCAATTTCAACATGACATGCTCTTCTGTGACAACCTCAGAATCCTATACCGCACTTCCAATCCAATCCTTCATGCTCATACCAAGAACATCGAACTCGACTACCATTTCATTTGGGAGAAGGATCAACTTGGCCACATCATCCCGCAACATGTCTCCTCCAATGAACAGTTAGCCGACCTCTTCACAAAAGCACTTCACAAATCAACATTCTGACATCTATTATTCAAGATGGGTCGTTAACTATGTGACATCCCCGGATTCTGCCGCCTCGAGACTTAGAAGGCTAAAGAGGACAAATATGAAAATGTTAGACAATCGTTTCAGAGAGCGATGCAGAAGCATAATACGCATACATGAACATTCAACCATAGGCATACACCATGACATTCTCAACATTCAACATGTATATTTATACAACATGAATTATTACATAATGATTTACAATTACATATTGAATGAAGATTCTACAGTCTATGAACATGTATGCTAACATGATCTTAGACAATAGGTAAACCTGGGCAATTGCTCACTCCCATCCTTTCCTCCCATGCTATCTCTGAACCTAAAACATACGTGAAACAACAAATCAACACACAAGGTGTTGTGTACATGAGCAGAAAGATACATATATTTATGGCTTTCAAAATTTTGAAAAAGATTTGCAGAAGGAAAGAAAATCATAGAAAACACTTCTTTATTAAGCAAAATATGCCAATTTAAGTCATTTTCCTAGATGAATTGCATTATCAAGGTGGACTAGTACCAAAACATAAATATTGGGCCCATCCCCGTGTACCAAGTACTCTAGAGAAACTCCCCATACACCATGTGCTCTAGGGAGGTGTACTAGCAATCATTAATCCATTCCCTCGTAAGGGGGATAATGAACACCTTAAATAACTACAAAGCATCTACTTATCATTTATGTTTACAAGTGATAAAACATCGAGTACTATATAGTGATACTACATCCAATATTTTCAAATAGAAGAGAGCATACATACGTATCATGATTGCAAGCAAGAAAACCATAGTCATATACTTAAATAAAACCCACGTACCTGAGTTCAGAGATTCCTAATTTTTCCTGGACCATTTACATCACTGGTCATCACCTGATTAATAACAAATATTCATCATTAATACAAGGTTCACCGTTATTCATGGTATTTTGGTCCAATTTAGGATTTAGGTCAAATCTAGGTGTTACTGATCTAAAATGTATCTTTTGTATTTTTATACTGATCCATATGTCATTCTAAGGGTCTGGTTCAGATTTCATAATTTCCTGATAACTGGTCTATTTTCTAGAATTAAAATGAGGCTAAAAGCACATAATTATACTTTAATACCATAAGACCTGATATTGAGCAATATATTTCAAACAAGGGTCAACCTATTGTCTCCAAATAATATTAGAGTTCAACAATAATTTTCTCAGATTTAATCTCAATCATTTGCTAATTATATCAATTAACAAACCCTAAAATAGAGCATAAGAATCTATATTTGAAACAGCAATATAATGTTATTCAAAAGTCTGATTTAGGGATCTAATAACAAAGGGGACATTTTTCTGAGCCTGGAGATATTTTTGGGGCATTTATTGGCCATGGGAGAGATTTTTAATTGTATTTCTAAGATCTGTACACTAAATGGGGTATTTACCTTTTATAAAAATTTGTCGGCCATTGGATGTCTTTGTTAGGCGTTGGATATGCTCCACGTAGCTTGTAAGGAGAACTGTGGTCCTCCGTTGAGTGTCTCCTAAGCTACCTAGTTCTCGTATGGGATGACCGGTCCAACAAGATTGAATCCCTACTGGGACAGGGTCGAACCTCGTCACTTTTGCCTCTGCAAGAGGCCTGAGATCGCGATGGAAGTGTCGTCGTATGGGACAGAACTGATGAGGAAACCATCCATGTCCCTACTCCCTCCTAATCCAAATCTAGCGCCATCAGACTCCAGCCTCTCCTCCATGAAGGTCTGGGCTATGGTTGGTGAACTGACCCGTCATTCTCCTGCTCACCGTACACGCGTTCAGACTCCCGCGTGAATGTCGCCGCAGACCAGAGCTCCCACGGTGGATCACGAGAGCGATAGGGATCCATGTCATGGGATGAAGACCCAATCCACACTGCCTCTCATTTGGTCAGTGATCATTGTCCTAGTCACGAGATCAATGGGAACTTTAGAGCTCCATGGCGACACCTCAGATCCTTGAAGGGGAGGTGAGGACACAGATCTGGCGGCTGGTTGCTTCCTCTGCTACCACAGGGAACAAGGAGAGGGAAGAAGGATATCTATCTATGCATCATGGGTGGAGGTAGGATTTTGATCTGGGTGATGTTGTGGAAATCAGACTCCCAAGCCCCTCCCACACGTCGGAGGCCCTCCAATTTGGGTCGAGGAGGCGAGATGTCATGTGATTCTATTCTTCCAAGAAAGGAGTCATTGTGGGAACATGAAAGAAGGGGAAGGTCTTCCATTTTCCATACCTCATGACCAGGTTCCCAAAGTCCTTCAAGCACCATCAAGATGTCGAAGCAGGGTCTGAAATTCATCGACATTTCCTAGATAATTCTCCTAGAATTAACCTACTCATGATGTGCTCGACGGAAAGGAAGACACCTCCATCTTGACATTTGAGTCTAATCTGATTACTTGTAGCTATTTCCAATGATTCTGTCAGGTCCTTGCCTCCCCGACTTCCCCTCATCCAGCCTCTTCCTGCCACTGCGGTTGGAGAAGGCAGGGTTAGTGAGGATTCAGTCTCCCTTGTTCTATTCCATACTTCTCGGATCTTGAAGACAAAGTCAAGGCCTGGATCCAAAATTTACGGCTATAGGGAGTTCAAATCATTGTGCCAAGTCACGACCATAAAAAGGCGCAGGTGACATTGCAATGTCATGGATACTAGATATTCTATAATCAAACTTAGGTCCATAATCAAAAGAAATTTTAATCTTTTATAGAAAATTCAAACATCAATAACTCTCAATGACTAATCTGGCTGTCATGAAATTTACACCACTGGTTCTTTAGAATGCAATATAGATTCATGCCAAATTTGACACTAGTCCCAACATTTGATCATAAAATAATTCCTAAAATTTTCCTCATAAATAAGTGTGTAAAACATGAATGCAAATTAATGAATCATCAAGTCTTGGCCTCATAAATACCCAAATCAACTAATCAAACATATTCATCATATTTGAACCCAATTAGTTTTCATCATCATCAAGTGTATCTCTAATCATATTTTTCAGGTGAAATTATTATTAATTTGTTAACCAATCAATTTAAGTTCAACCATAAACAAACGTCTACTATCTTACAATACTATATTAGATATCAAAACCCTAAAATGGGGGTCATCACATTCACCCCACCTTAAAAGGAATTTCATCCTCGAAATTCAACTGAACTAATACTCAAGGTGATATCAAGAATTCTAGATTATATAGTCACCACTCCTAGGTGCCAAGACCATCCATAAGTGCATATATACCCTAAGTTGTCATCTTAGGTTTATAGTATCTCGGGTGTAGCCACCCTACCTTAACTAGGTCAAAGCATAATTTTAGTAGCTCATTCATAATTTGACATTCTAGGATTTTAGGATTTACATCCCTCATATTACCCCAAGAATAAGGGTTTGTGGCATAAATTTGAAGTTGAGAAGGTTATGCTCTAGGTTTCATCTTTCATCCTACTCACCTAGTTACGATGCTATCAATTTTCATGTCATCTAATAACATACTATTCACACTTAATATCATTATTGTGGTTTATGGTCAACATCATACTAGCATTTCATCATTAGAGGGAGTTATTTTTCATACTTACATATTAGGGTTCACACCCTATTGTGTGAGAGTTTTCATCGAGAAGCATGGATTTACAAGGATCGATGTTATGCACTATGATTTGTGATTACGTTATATATGATTCAAAGATATATCTTCATTTCAATCTCATAATTAAGAACTCATATCTTTCTTGTATGGTATGAAGGGAAAGAGATTATATTCAGTCGAGATTGTCATGATTTTAGTTTTAGACATTGTATGCATGATATAAGAGGGGAATATAGAACTTACTAGGCCAAGCTTATCTGAGAGACTTTCCATACATAAATCATCTTTATAGCTCAAGTGAGGTTTTCTAACATATATATCAAGAAAGAGGAGAATAAGAAATGACATGTGTGTGTATCTTATGCACAAGGCATTTTACTCTTAGAACCAGAGTTCATATATCACCTCACTTGCAGCTAATGATGAGATTCCAAAACATATGTCACTCAAGCTAGGACCTAACTCAACCAAAAGGATCGACTTTCTCATTATGAGTCACCTACCCATCAATTTTTTTTACCCAACTCTCACATATAGGATTTAATCATGCAAAAGGACTCAACTCATATACTTAGGAGTAACCCAGCTTAGGATACATCATTTCACATATATATATCATATTTTTCATATATTGTAGGATAGGTCCTATGACCTTCTCCTTGTGGGTCTCACTCTCTTTGGAGTTCACCACATATCTTGTCCTAACACTGGAGGTCCTCCTTTGTAAAAGAGCTTGAAGCTCATGCATATTCTATGTTATCTTAACTTAGCTCGTCTTAAGTAAGGAAGGGTATTTTATCATCAAGACTTAGCTTAGATTATCCAAAATTGGATTCAAACCTCATTTACAACTTAGATCTTTATAGAGAACTTAGACCCCAGAGATCGAATTTATATAAGACCATCTTTGCTTATATCATCTATCGTTCTATTGTCTATATATCTATCACATACCCTTATAAGGCTCTAGACATCTATTCTAGATATACTCTCTCCTCTAGACTGATGTCACCCCCTTTCACTTAGGTTGCATGAACACTAACTACTCTCCAGTGTGAGGGACACATTTTTATATTTACATATATATAACAAAATATTATATAGTTTTTCTCCGAGAAAGAAGGCGTCAGAGAAAACTGTCAAGGCTCGAGCTAATTGGAAAATAAAACCAAATCAACAAAGTCGAATGTCCCACACACAATAGATAGTCTAGTGCTATATCACCTAGTGAAATGGTGAGAACGAGATGTAGACTAGTGTAGCTACCCAATACATATGAGCTCTATATGCAAAGGGTTTCAGACATTTGTCTAAACCTAGTTCTCAAACATCTAGGTTCTAACTTAAAGGCTAAGTCAAACCTTATTCCTATAGAACAACTTACTAAGTTTCTAGGATTTAAGTCAATGGTGAAATTTAGTTTATGTTTCATGGTGAGCAATTTCTAGGTCTAGCTATTGTTCATGCTCTGATACCAACTGTGACGTCCCCGGATTCTGCCGCCTTGAGACTTAGAAGGCTTGAGAGGACAAATCCAAAAAAGTTAGACAACCATTTCAGAGAGTGATGCGGAAGCATAATACACATACATGAACATTCAACCATAGGCATACACCATGACATTCTCAACATTCAACATGTATATTTATACAACATGAATTATTACACAATGATTTACAATTACATATTGAGTCTACAGTCTATGGACATGTATGCTAACATGATCTTAGAAAATAGGTAAACTTGGGCAATTGCTCACTCCCATCTTTTCCTCCCATGCTATCTCTGAACTAAAACATACGTGAAACAACAAATCAACACACAAGGTGTTGTGTACATGGGCAGAAAGATACATATATTTATGGCATTCATAATTCTGAAGAAGATTTGCAGAAGGAAAGAAAATCATAGAAATCACTTCTTTATTAAGCGAAATACACCAATTTAAGTCATTTTCCTAGATGAATTGCATTATCAAGGTGAATTAGTACCAAAACATAAATATTAGGCCCATCCCCATGTACCAATTACTCTAGGGAAACTCCCCGTACACCGTGTTCTCTAGGGAGGTGTACTAGCCAACATTAATCCATTCCCTCATAAGGGGGATAATGAACACCTTAAATAACTAAAAAGCATCTACTTATCATTTATGTTTACAAGTGATAAAACATCGAGTACTATATAGTGCTACTACATCCAATATTTGCAAATAGAAGAGAGCATACATACATATCATGATTGCAAGCAAGAAAACCATAGTCATATACTTAAATATAACCCACGTACCTGAGTTTAGAGATTCCTAATTTTTCCTGGACCATTTACATCACTGGTCATCACCCTATTAATAACAAATATTCATCATTAATACAAGGTTCACCGTTGTTCATTATATTTTGGTCCAATTTAGGATTTAGGTCAAATCTAGGAGTGATCTAAAATGTATCTCTGGTATTTTTATACTGATCCATATGTCATTCTAAGGGTCTGGTTAAGATTTCATAATTTCCTGATAACTGGTCTATTTTCTAGAATTAAAATGAGGCTAAAAGCAAATAATTATACTTTAATACCATAAGACCTGATATTGAGCAATATATTTCAAATAAGGGTCAACCTATTGTCTCCAAATAATATTAGAGTTCAACAATAATTTTCTCATATTTAATCTCAATCATTTGCTAATTATATCAATTAACAAACCCTAAAATAGAGCATACAAATGAAACAACCATATAATGTTGTTCAAAATTCTGATTTAGGGATCTAATAACAAAGGGGACATTTTTCTGAGCCTGTAGATATTTTTGGGGCATTTTATGGCCATGGGAGAGATTTTTAATTGTATTTCTAAGATTTGTACACTAAATGGGGTATTTACCTTTTATGAAAATCGGTCGACCATTGGATGTCTTTGTTAGGCGTTAGATAGGCTCCACGTAGCTTGTAAGGAGAACTGTGGTCCTCTGCTGAGTGTCTCCTGAGCCACCTGGTTCTCGTATGGGCCGACAGGTCCAGAAAGATTGAATCCCCACTGGGACGGGGTCGAACCTCGTCACTTTTGCCTCTGCGAGAGGCTTGAGATCGCGATGGAAGTGTCACCATATGGGACATAACTGATGAGGAAACCATTCATGTCCCTTCTCCCTCCTAATCCAAATCTAGCACCATCAGACTCCAGCCTCTCCTCCATGAAGGTCTGGGCTATGGTTGGTGAACTTACCCGTCGTTCTCCTTCTCACCATACACGCGTTCAGACTCTTGCGTGAACGCTGACACAGACCAGAGCTCCCACGGTGGATCACGAGAGCAATAGGGCTCCATGTCATGGGATGAAGACCCAATCCACGCTGCCTCTCATTTCGTCAGTGATCGTTGTCCTAGTCACAAGATCAATGGGAGCTTCATAGCTCCATGGCGACACCTCAGATCATTGAAGGGGAGGTGATGACACAGATCTGGCGGCTGGTTGCTTCCTCTGCTGCCACAGGGAACAAGGAGAGGGAAGAAGGATCTCCATCTATGGATCATGGGTGGAGGTAGGATTCTGATCTGGGTGATGTTGTGGAAATCAGACTCCCAGGCCCATCCCACACGCCGGTGGCCCTCCAATCTGGGTCGAGGAGGCGAGATGTCATGTGATTCTATTCTTCCAAGAAAGGAGTCGTTGCGGGAATAGGAAAGAAGGGGAAGGTCTTCCATTTTCCATACCTCACGAACAGGTTCCCAAAGTCCCTCAAGCACCATCAAGATGACGAAGCAGGGTCTGAAACTCATCAACATTGCCTAGATAATTCTCCTAGAATTAACCTGCTCATGATGTGCTCGACGAAAAGGAAGACACCTCCATCTTGACATTTGAGTCTTTCGATTACTTGTAGCTATTTCCAACAATTCTTTTAGGTCCTTGCCTCCCCGACTTCCCCTCATCCAGCCTCTTCCTGCCACTGCGGTTGGAGAAGGCAGGGTTAGTGAGGATTCAGTCTCCCTTGTTCTATTCCCTACTTCTCAGATCTTGAAGACAAAGTCAAGGCCTGGATCCAAAATTTACGGCTATAGGGAGTTCAAATCATCGTGCCAAATCATGACCATAAAAAGGCACATGTGACATTGCAATGTCATGGATACTAGATATTTTATAATCAAACTTAGGTCCATAATCAAAAGAAATTTTAATCTTTATAGAAAATTCAAACATCAATAACTCTCAATGACTAATCTAGCTGTCATGAAATTTACACCACTGGTTCTTCAGAATGCAATATAGATTCATGCCAAATTTGACACTAGTCCCAACATTTGATCATAAAATAATTCCTCAAATTTTCCTCATAAATAAGTGTGTAAAACATGAATGAAAATCAATGAATCATCAAGTCTTGGCCTCATAAATACCCAAATCAACTAATCAAACATATTCATCATATTTGAACCCAATTAGTTGTCATCATCATCAAGTGTATCTCTAATCATATTTTTCAGGTGAAATTATTATTAATTGGTTAACCAATCAATTTAAGTTCAACCATATATAAACGTCTACTGTCTTACGATACTATATTAGATGCTAAAACCCTAAAATGGGGGTCATCACAGTCTATCTCAGCCCCATCTTGCGGGGGGTTGTTAGGATACATTCCAATCTCTACAATGATCTTGGGACTTCCAGCCTATGCATGCTTCATCAACTGTGTATTAAACAATCAACAATAGCCACCGTTTACTGTACCCAATATTATTAACTGCGTTAATCTAACATGTAAACCTTTTATAAATACAATTGATCTCACACTGGTTATGGTGAGAGAGACTCTTCAATTATTCATTTTCTTCTCACAATAGAAAGACAAATCCTAAGCTAGTTTCCAGTCACAAAATTAGCAGTATTATAGAAGAATAAGGTTCAGTTGTGAATGAGGGACTAAAATTGGATAACAAACCCCATTAGTTCAGTTTAAACTCATATACTAGAAAACCCAATAGGAACTACCATAGGATGACTATTGAATTCATGGGAGAGGGAACATCATCATTAAAAAATTGAAAGAGAAAACATATATATATATATATAAAGAGAGATAGAGAGAGTTAGGCTAGAATACCCTCAAGTGTACAGATCACACGAATACACTAAGTGTGTTTTCACATCAAGACTATTTTTTTGTTAAACATAAACCATTGATCTTCACTGTCATACTATAACTAGGCTACATACAAATTTTGAGCCCATTTGGATGAGTGTAAGTCACTCATCTGAGGGCAACAAAATTGACGAGTGAAACTAATTTAAAATGCATAATTTTTGCGGTCTTTATAACATGACCTATAAATGTCCAAATGTGCTCAAATTTTGTATATCAGTTATTCACAAGATGTTTAAGAAGGTCAACATATTAGATTTTTGAAAAAATATTGCATCATGAAAAACTACTTGAGTGTATTTTGCTCCAAAGACACTCGAGTGTATTCTAGTCTAACTATATATATATATATTGTAGTTTTCTAATCCAATGGAATCATCCATATAGATCCTCATAATTTTTTATTGTTATTGAACAATATGAAAACCTACCATACCCTTCGAGACCCTTCAAGCATACAAACCATCATCGTTGAGGTGCTTTTTTAGGATTATCCAATACTTTTATGTATAGTTCGGGGTATTATGTTTAAAATTGAAATATTTTTATTTCAATATAATGTATCAAGTGGTACATTATACATGATACATTGACATAAGAGTGATACTTTTATTATTTTATATGTATAATATAAGAAGGTACTACATCTTTAAGGTTGATATTCTCATTGTAATTTGGATAGTATTTTTCCCGATGATTATAGTAGTGACAACCAAATATTTATCTATAAACTTTAGAATTTTATATTATGGTACGTGTGTTAATTATAAATATATTTTTTCTTTGCATATTGTAACCACGTTTGAGATACTTTATAGAATAATATGATACTTAAACGACACAATGGGGTATTTTCAATTGATTCAAAGCACTTCTAATAAAAAATGGGGTAATTTATAAGTACTCATTTTGTATAAGGCTGATATTTGGTACTACATACTAGGAAGTGTGAGACGTTGAGAAATATTTATGTATCTTATGTTAATAACCACATATCATAATGATTCATCTAAGAGTTTCACTTATTTAATAAGTATGTAAGTATATGAGGTACTATTATCTATGTACTTTTGATATGGTTTAAGGGACTTCAATCTTGATCTCGAGTAATTTAAGCATGCCACACATATAGTTTTAAGCCATTTATTTTTACGTTATCATTTCCCCTCTCTTTATAAATGTAATATATCTTCATCTATAATATTACATATATAACATCATTTTCTCTCCCATGACATTATATGAATCATGTGTATCATGAGTAATTTTAGAATGAAATTTATGTCATTTTCTTTGTTAACTCACTATCCCTTCTAACTATCTTTCCTCATCCATATTTCACTCTTTCTTTCTTTTTTGGATTATTAAAACCATTATTATATCAAGGGACACAATGTGAATCTTCCGTAGGTAATGCATGAATCTTAATGTTTCACTTGATGTTTAAGTCTTTTCAATTGTTGTTATTCTTGATAATTCTTAAAAATGCATTGGTGAATCTTATTTTTGTTTTTCTATCCTGCACTAACTTGTGTGAACCATTTCCCCTTTTCCATGGCTGTTTCAATTGGTTCACATTGCTTGCATAATTATATAAGAAAATGATAGATAACTCAACAATGAGATATATATAAACTACATAGAAAAAAAGTAACCATTAGAGATGGTATGAGAAGTACAAATACTTATTGAGAGTTCAAAGGATGATGGGAGTCCAAAAAAAAGATAGCACGGGGAGGAACCCCAACAACAACCCTTGCAAAATGATATAGAACAACATGAGAAAAAAACAACCAACTAAGTAGCATAGATTATCCCTCATCTTCAGAGACAAGTAGTGATTCCAGGGAGTAGGAACCCTACAAGAAACATTCACAAACATCTAGTTTTTATGCTAATGTCCTTGATCAAGTAATGGAGCATCAAACCTTCATCAGTTAAATCCAAAAAAATAGATTTATAAAAAACATAATATTATCAAAGATCTGAGTGAGAGGGAGTGACAAGTGATCTAGAAATGACAATTATGTTCTATCTAGTTAGTAAAAAAATAAAACAAGGAATCCTAATGGTGTATATAATTATGTATATAGTTTTTTCGTTGAAGTTGGTTCATGGTCCATAAATCAATATTCATTGGTGACCCATCACAAGTGAAATAGTGTTTCGAAATCAAATTGGAGAATGGGTAAGTGAAATGAAACATGAGTGCAATCTTGTATATGAGATAGACATATAAGGATAATATAAGGTCATCAAATCCCTCCAGTGTATCAGTTGGTGCCAACAAGATGTTTAATATGGCCTACTGACAATATATATTAATTAATTTTAATAGAGCATTTTGTTGTTATGTATGCCCAGAGAAGCCAATCATATGATGATTTTAATGGCATATCTTGTAAATGATTTGATTCATAGTAGAGGAAATATTGCAATTTTTTATGTTTATTCACTTATGAGATAATGATATAACATAATAAATGTCTAAAGAATGATATTACTCAATGATGTATGTGTTCGTGTTGCGTACCTAAACAATGAGGCCTAGTTTGGCCGTTGACTTCCAAAATTTTGGTACTTTATATGGTAATTGATAGCCCTTCACGTTATACACAGAACTCATGAATACAACTTGATAAATAGAGTAATGGTAACGACAGACTTTTTCAAACATGCCAAATTGTGAGGTAGAGAGAAAGTCCGCTTCTTGTCCGATCCACTATCCCATTTCATCTTTTCTTCACAGTAGATTCAATGTGAAGTCCCCAAATCACGTACAACTCATTTGTCACTCCGTCTTAAAGATGTCGGTGTCATATACCAAAATGCATCATTTATAATGTAGGTGGCCAAACTGGGCCTGAGATCATATAGATGTCAAGAGTATATTCATTCTTGTTATGTCCCTAGTTGGATGTTATTGTGGAAGGATAATAGAGAACAATAACACTTAAGACTCAAATGTGTGTTAGTTGATGAAAAAATCTCATTAGCCATGATATGTCATATCAAACCAAGCATAAAGATATTTGTTAGAGAACAATATATCAAACAGACCCACCTTGAGAGTGACATAAGGAAACTATTATAGGTAGTCAGAGTCATATTTCATAGTGATAGTGGTGATTGTGGTTCTTAGACCTGAAATCACTACACTCATCACATGTCATTCGGCGTACTTTGACATCATGCACTGTGATCCTGTATAAGGGATACCATAATGTGGTGCCTAGGTGCACTGTGACACATGGGGATGACTGTGAGTGATGTAGATGAGATTTGTCCCTCCTACAAGTGTTTGACATCCTGGACACTTGATAAGTGAGGCTGAGAAATGCATGGTCATGTTGGTGTGAGTCAATATGTGATATTGAGCTCACAATATCGCAAACACTCTTCTCTAGTTCAAGGAACATGGATTGAATGTTGATGAGGATGACTATTCCATGCCCCAAGTTCAATCTGGATATCAGAGAAAAGGGAACTATACAATCGATGTAATACCAATCGCAAATGATAGGCTAAGTTGGTCTCCAACTTCTCCAATTACTTGGGTAGCAATGAAGTCTTGCTAGATACCAATCATTACTTGTGAAATCATAATATGACTATCAATATCACTGCCAATGTAGTTTGGAGCCTACCGAGTCACACACATAGGATGTGTTGGAATAGGAGTATAATTGTGGACGTGATTGGAAATGTTCCGAATCAAGTTGATTACAAAAATGTTTAGGTAATCTAATAATATAATCCAAGTTAATTGGTTAAGATGTTTAAGCCAATTAATTGTTAAGTCGGATGGCTATTCCCAAGTGGATTGACTAGAGACAAGTGAAGAGAATTAGTAAATTAACTAATATGATTAATTGGTTATTTATTGGATTGCAAAATATTCTTTTATTGGTCAACGAGTGGTTCATTTCAAAGACAACCATAGTCCTTTTATTTACGCAAGGCTTTTGGGAAACCCTGCTTCTTTTCATCTGCTATTTATAGAGGCATGATGGCTGGTTGTTTGAAAAAAAACTCATGCTCATGTTCTTGTAAGTGAACCCTAGTCGTCATTATCCTCAAGCGAGAGAGAAGGAGAGCAATAGATGCCAGCACATCGTCAAATTAGAAGGCTACTCCTTCCCACCTACTTACAAAGAATGGCGTGGAGTTCCAGTCCATCTATGTGGACAAAGTAGAGACACATATGGTGAGTTTCCTACATTCAGAGAACAAATAAGGATCATCTGGGCATAGGATGAGCATCACATGTCTTCGGTTGAGGGATGTCACTAGACCTACTCCATGATGAGGTATATCCCATGCTCCCTCTTTTCAAATACGTTGTTGCTGACGAGATCTACTCGTAGGGTATGTGGAGAAAATTTTATTGTTGTTGCACCTATCACATCCACAAAACCCAACACATTTGATACACAATTTTTTGTTAAAGTGAATGGTGCGAAAAGGATCAATGAGAAATTTTGTAAGATTTACTTGATAAATTATGAGTCACCTCAAATGCAATGGATTTTTGTGGAATTGGCAGTGGTACTAAGATACATCCTAAGGTTGTTGATGTTTTCCATGGTGAATTGGTTGTTAGCATGAACTCTTCTTAGAGTATTGTCACATTAAGAAGATAGGATATAAATTGATTTTGATGTTTAGAATCAAGAAACCATTCATACCCGGTTCATGCCAAAAATGAGTGCACATGAAGTGTAATGATGGGTTTTGTATACTATTATGGATGATGTAGTTGGTTTTATTGAGATATATCCATAAAGGGGAGAGGTGAGTCTATTTAGTAGTGTGCTCGAGATTATGGGAGTGATAGTACTTTCTCATTATGCAAATTTTCCAAATAGAAGGTTTTTCATGGTAGACTGAAGCATTGATCTTGTGGCTGAGACACTATGAGTGAGTTTTATTGTTGACAATGCCATTCGCTAGTTATAAAAATTAAATAAAGTGAAAAAGTGAGGTTTGGATTTATTACTAGTGTTACCCCATAGGAATTATCTGCAAATTTTATCAATATGAGTTGCCACTTTGGAGGGAAGGGGAATGAAACTAGGAAGTAAGTGACCGTTAGAGTTAGTGGAGAATATAACAAAGTAATCGACTGGCAAGACTAAGTATTTGGGATTTCCGTAGTGAAAGTTTATTGAGAAATTTTGAATATTGGGTTGACACAGAGATTTTTGAAGTGCAAAAGTTGAAAGGGGTAAGACAAGATACTATATTGAAAAAGATTCCTCTTTACAATCAAGCATGATTTTGTGTGGTTTCTTATCCTCTAGTAAAGATGTGTGTACTACCAATTATGAATTCATTAAACATGCATTTAAATTCCAAAAAGAAGAGAAAAATTTCAATGAATACAAATAGTGCTAATAATATTTTGGTTATCGGGTTTAAGAAATTGAATAGTATCATTAAAATATTATATATTTTTATTGGAGAGGTCATGGATGGTATAGATGATATTGCTTTCATTTTCAAGTTGAAACGTTTGGGTATTAATATATGTTTAATTAAAAATATAGGGATAGGGTATCACCTTATCAAAATCCATTCGAGCTAGTGAAATAACCAAATCCTAACCCATTAATGATGGTGAAATAACTTGAACTAATTCATCTATGGATTTAGTGAATCCATTCAGAGGGGAGTTGTATCCAAAAAGGTGGTCCATGATGAGTTTCCAATTTATATTTTCAAAGGCTTTCTCAAAGTATAGTTTGAGAGGTAATAAAGGAGTGTATTTGGTGGGGCAACTATGAATGATATTTCTAACAATCAAGTATGAATCATGAATAGACCTACTTTTCATGAATAAACTTTATTGTAATCCTATGAAGTGCCTTATATGTATTTTGAGTCTTCATCTAAAAACTTTTGATATGATTTTGTAAGAAGAATTGATGAGACTAATCGGCTAAAAGTGCATGACTGAAGTAAGATCCTCTAGTTTTTATTTAAAACAATATGTGCTTTATTAAGAAAACCAATTTGTAGAGTTGTAACATTGTGGATAGATATAATTGAAAAAGGTTTTGGGAATTTAATATGATGTTGTCCAATTGGTTGTGAAAAAATGCATACAAAACCATACATGGCTAGGCGATTTATATGTACCATGGTTTTTTAGATCATGCTTGATGTAATAAGCAGAAAATGGAGAGATGAGATTCTTTGGATAGAAATTTTAGCTAGGATATGTCATTTCCAATTCATCTTTAAATGTATAAACTAACAACATCTTGGTAGTATTTCTAGAGATCTAATCATATGATAATTTTAATGGCACACATTGTATTTGATTTTATTATTGATAAAGGTATTTCCAATTGATATGTTTTCTTCGATATGAGATCAAGAATAAATATAATATATATCTTAACCATATATGACTCAATTACATGTGATTTGGGGTTGAGGACCTGAACATGAAATCATGCGTATGCTAAGAGTCTAAATTATTGGATAGAAGCCTAGTGGATAAAATATTCTGGATATAAGCACGACAATAATACATTAAGAATCATATGTTGGTTTAATGACGCTTATGTCTCATTAGTTATGATATCGAATACCAAGTTAAATACATAGGTACTTGTTATGAACAAGTGACTGGAAAGATCCAACTTGAATATAACACATGGAGGCCATCAATGGAAATCAAAATCATATATCATGTAATAGTGGTGATTGTTATCCTTAGACCTAAAGTCACAACATTAATCACATGTTGTTCGGTGAACTTAAACACTTCTAAAAATGACATTGAATAAGGGTTTCCATAAAGGTAGTGCTTGGCTACACAGTGACACACATGGGTTACTATGGTAGATGGAGCTTGTCCCCCCCATTGGAGTGATGTCTTGTACACTTGACGAGTGAGACTATGAAATGCATGGCCATGCTCATGTCATCCAACATGTGATGTTGAGCTCATATGTATCCCAAATAGTCTACTATAGATCAAGGAGCAATTGGGGCTACATGTTGCAACTGGGGAAAAAGCTTCTCCCACTACTATAGACATCTACTATTTGTCTATGCCAAATGGGCTTTTAGTAGAGTTAGAAAAATGACATTTCAAACCTAGCACAAGTAGGAATATCATTTATTTTTCATTTTTAGACAAGAATGATTTTGAATTTGATATCAAGATTGATGAATGTGCTATTTCTGAAGATGAGATCTTTTATGGGAGTGCTCCTACATATATATGATGGCATTTTATTTATTATAACTTGAGATAATTGTCTATAACATAAATAGTAAGAAGATTAAACTTGCTAACTCACATAAAAGTTATTTGCGACATTGTTTTCTCGGCCACATAAATTAAGAAGTGCATTTGTAGACTCCATAGTGATGGATATCTAGACTCATTTGAATTTTGAACCAATTGAGACATGAAAATATTGTTTATTATAAAAGATGACAAAATAACCCTAAATATGAGTTTGTGAAAGGGAAAGTCACTTACTAGGACTCATACATAATGATGCATATAATCCTTCTATCACAAATTCTAGAGGTGGGTATTACGACTTCATCACATTTATTAATAACGTCAATGGATATGTCTATGTGTATCTAATGAAACACATGTCAGATTCCATTGAAAAGATATAGGAATTAATGAATGAAGTAGAAAAGCAGCTTGGCAAAAGCATTAAAGTACTTCTATTAGGTAGAGGTTGGGCAATACTTAAGCTAAGAGACTGAGATCTTTTTGAGAAATTTTTTAATTGTATCACACTAGACTCCACTTGAAACACCATAACATAATGGTGTATCATAAAGAAGGAAGGCACACCTTGTTGGGACATGGTACAATTAGTAATGTGTTTTTCTATTCTTTCACTTCCTTCTAGGTTCTCTGAAAAAACATCAACATCTGCACTTAAGCACATACCTTGTAAATAAGTTTAGAAGACACCATATGAGATATGGACTAGGAAAAGTTTGAATATGTATTTTGTGAAGTTTGTGGATGTGAAGATTATGTCCAATAATATTTTTATGAAAATATTCAACCTTGAACTTATGAATGTCATTTTTTTGGATATCCGAAGGAAACCAAGGGCTATTATTTCTACATTCCATTTGAAAAAAAAGTCTTTGTTGCAGAACTATTGTATTCCTAAAAAAGTAATTGATTTCTAGAGGAACACGTAGTGGGTGTAAATAGAAGTCAAAGAAGGTTGAAACCAACAAGATAACATTAAATTTATAGAGGTTGATAAGGAACAAGAGCATTCACAAACAATTATTGGTCATCAAGTTCCTCCTATAACACAAGAACCTCAAAGGTCTAGTATGGAATGTCTTGAGTCATAGAGATTTGGATTCTCGTGACATAATTAGATGATTTGTTGGTCATTTATGATAATGAAGAAAAATCCTACAATGAGGCTATTGAGGCACCAATTGTGAGGAATATCTAGAATATGAGATATGAGATGGACTCCATTGCATTCCAACAAGCTATGCACCTTTGTAGATCTATTTTATGGGGTTAAACCAATATGGTGCAAATGGGTCTTCTAGAAGAAGACCGACATGGACGATATTATATGACTATGAAAAGGCTAATTGGTTGCAAAAGGCCTAACAAGTTTAATGTTTTACTATGATGATACCTTGTCACCATTTTCCATTGTAAAATCCACAATGCGAATATCCTTTTGGATGTGTAGATGACACAACTTGATGGATTTATCATTCCAAATGAAGCCAAAAAAGTATGTAAGAAACAAAGGTAAATCCAAAAATTGAAGCTAGCATCTTGGAGATGGAATCCTCACATTGGTGAGACATTCAAATAGTTTGGCTTTATCCAAAATGAATTTTAATCTTGTTTTTAGAAGAAGGTTACTAGGACCATAATTATATTCCTCATACTATATGTAGATGGCATACATATGGGGACTAACATCCCTACTTTGTAGTTGGTGAAAACATTGCTGGGAAACACATGCTCAATGGAGGACTTATAAGAAGCATCCTATATACTAGGAACCATGATCTATAGATTTATATCTAAAATCATTCTTTGTCTAAGTCAATGTACATACATTGATAAAGTGTTAAAAATGTTAAACATGCAAGAGTCTAAGAGTGGAAACATACCCATGTCTCATGGAATGATTCTCTCAGAAGCTCAATGTCCCATCTCTTTTGAAAAGAGACACACACGAATAAGATTACATAGTCCTATGAAATTGGATCTATCATGTATGTGATTTTATGTACATGTCTGTATGTCTCGTATCCTTTGAGCATGATGAGTAGGTAATAGTGAAATCCCTATGAAGGTCATTTGATTTGATTGTTGTGAACAACATTCTTAAATACTTGAGAAGAACTAAGGATTGGTTCCTTATTTACATTGGTAACGAAGAGTTGGCTATATAGTTCTAAACTGATGAAAGCTTCCAAACTGGAAAGACTTTTGTGTTTTTACACAATGACATAGCGGTGAGCTAGAAAAATTCCAAGCCATAGGTAGTGATTGATTCTACAATAGAGGCATTGCATATGTTGTTGCCTCCAAAGAATTAATGAAGTTGTGTGGATCAAGGCATTCAATAGTGAACTAGGAGAGGTTTCATCCATTCACAATGTAGTAGAGATACACTACTATGACAATGGAGCCATTACATAAGCTAAGAAACCCATATCATGTCAATGTTTCAAGAATATACTATTGTGATACATCTCATACGAGAGAACATACATCATGGAGATGTGAAGATTTGTAGAGGACCAAAAAGCAATATTCATGATTCTTTGACTATAGAACTTTTATAGAGAAAGCATGATGGGCATGTTAGATCACTTGCTTTGATTAGTGCATGATGTGATCTAGTGCAAGTGGAAGATTATTCTCAATATGCCACTAGATCTAGTCATATGATGATTTTAATATAAAATGCACAATTTCTAATTTATTGAATTATTAATAAAGGCAATTTCTGTTGTTATATGGTTTCAATATGAGATAATGAACAAATATAATAATTTCCTAAGTATGTATGACTCTATGACATGTGATTTTGAGTCAAGGACCACGATCATGAGATCATGGGTATGCTAAGAGTATCCATTCTTGGCTAGGAGCCTAGTAGGATATTATTGTGGAAAATTGCACGAAAATAATACATTAATAAAAGTATGTGTATTGATTAATGGCTACATCTCACTGGTCATGATTTGTACATCAAGTCAAATGCAGAGGTACTTGTTATGCACAAGTGTACTAGAAATACCCAACTAGAATATGATATATGGAAGCCATAAATGGAATTAATATTAATATCTTATTAATTGATTGTTGTCCTTAGACTTGAAGTCACTACAATGATCATATGTTGTTCAATGTACTTTTACAATACTCATCATGACCCTGAATAAGGGTTTCCATAATGGTAATGCATGGGTACACTATGACATGTGGATTATTGTAAGTGATGTAGATGGAATTATTTATTCCTCCTAATTGAGTGGCATCATTTTCAGTTGATGAGTGAGACTAGGAAATTCAAGGACATGCTCATGTGAGTCAATGCATTATGTTGAGCTGATATGTATCTCAGTATACTCAGGATCAAGGAGCAATGATTGAAAAGTAAGAAGATTGCATGCCTCATATTCAGTATGGATATTAAACACAAAAGGAGAATATGATCATTGTAACCTTGGTCAAAATTGTAGGTTGAAGTTGTTCTCCAGCTTGTCTAGTTACTTAGGTGAAAATGAAGTCTTGCTGGTTATCCATCACTGTCTACAAAGTCATATAATAATTGAAAACATCACTACCAACATCATTTGGAGACTATATGGTCACACACATATGATGCATAATGAAGAGGAGTAAAATCATGGATAAAAAATTAATTGATTACAAACATGATTACATAATCAGTTAAATTTGTAGCAGACTATTTGTATACCCATTCGGCTATATGGAAAGTCCAATTTCCAACTCAATGGGCCAGTCGACCGATTGGAGGGTCCAATTGATTGACCGGGCTGAGAGATCAAGCCAATCAAACAAATGCCTAGCCCAATGCATTTTATATACACAATCAACAAATTGATCAACTATCTAGTTCAATCACCCAATTGGACAAGTTCAGTGAATTAGTTGATTAAATCTAGAATGTTCTTACCAAGTCCAGTCCCCTGACTAGACTGGCTAGTAGGTAGATAGCTTGTTCTGAATGGGATGCCAAAATTTAACATGTTGACTTTCTTTTCCCAAGTTTTATTAGAAACCTTGCTTCCATCCCTATCCTATATAAAGGGGTATGATGGCTAGATTTTTGGTTACATCATAGGATACATGAACCCTACACGTCATTACCCACAATGAGAGAGAGAAAGGACAGAAGTGCAATTCTAACATGTTTCCAACTAAAATTTTAATCCTTTCACGCCCGCCTAAGAGTACAACATGGAGTTCTTTTCATCCATATGGACTAATAGAGACGATGCCATATAACAACTACATTGGTAGACTTCTTCCCAATGCCTATATTTCTTGTGAAGATTTTCCCCAAATCTACCCACAATAAAGTATATTTGACACCCTTTATTCTCATTATATTATTATTATTGAGATATGCTCATTTGAATGTGTATTTATTATTTTTGTTGCTTCTATTGTTCTTGTCACCTCTTCAATTTCTAACACACCGATCATGGTTCAATAGGGTTTGAATGCAATTTTCTTGAAGATGTGGTTTTGGTTGGTGATCATCTTATGAAAAAGTTCGATGTTCTTGTCACATTTTTTGTGTGACATAATTTTGACCTTTGTTTCCAAAGGATCTATTACATGGGTCAAAGAAGAGAAGGTTGAATGCATGCACATATCTGAGGGTAGATCTCTCAATATCTAGAGGATTCTATTCCAAACATTGAATCTTGTTGTTTAGGTTGGCAAAAGTATCTTTGTTCCATTTGGTTAGGTTGACCTAAGTGGTTTGAGATAATGGTGTATCCGGTAACTAGGTTCCACAATGAAATTATCAGATATCCAGGAAGATTTGACCAGATTGACAAAAGTGGGATGTCCAAATAAAAAACATCAGAGTGAAACCGCTTGGAACCCCAAAGTTTGTAGTTAGTGTTAAGTATTATGAGGAGATAATCAAACATATGTTAAAAATTTTCTTTGGAATAAGTAATTTTGTAGTGTGTATCCCACACTTGAGTATAGAGGAATCAATCAAGCAAGTGATGACTCGCCTCTATTCAAAGTGAAATTATTGTTTGATGTTAAGATGTTCATTATTTGATTATCAATCATGTAATTATTGAGATAGTTGTTATTGTTATTATGGTGACTACTTTTCAATGTAAAGAGATTCTTAATGTTTCTTCTCCTAAATTTTGAAGTTGAAAAATTTAACCCATAGTGAGTGTTTGTGTGATGTAACATCCCAGGATTTGAGGCTTCAGATAACATGATCTTAAAAGGAATGATTGGACTACCCATATCACCAAGGTGCACCTCCTTTTCCGGGAGCCCATTACTAAAGAACTCCATAGTTAAGCGTGCTCATCTTGGAGTAGTACTAGGATGGGTGACCACTCGGGAAGTTGATCCTCGCTTGCACGTCAGTGAGGAAAAAGTGTGCAGTTAAGGCTAGTGGTGGTCTGTGGGGCCAGTCGTCATTCCTGAAACTCTACTAGAGCCTAGGGCAGTGGGCCCAGGCGTTACAAATGGTATCAGAGCCATAAACCCTCCAGTAGGTGGGGCCCGCATGGGCATGTGGCATGCCAGTCTTGAGCCGTGTGGTCCAGGCATGTAGGAAAGGGCTGTCCATAGTTGACGTAGCCACTCTTGCGCTGGTATTCCGTGATCGGGAGTTGAGTGTCCATGGGCCATTGTGGGTCTACACTGAAACGGGCTCAGATTATGAGGTCATATAGTTGAGCCTTGACGAGGACGTCAAGAGTCTAAGTGGGGGAGATTGTAACATCTCAGGATTTGAAGCTTCAGATAACATGATCTTAGAAGGATTGATTGGACTACCCATATGACGAAGGTGCACCTCCTTTTCCGAGAGCCCATTACTAAAGAACTCCATAGTTAAGCATGCTCAGCTTGGAGTAGTACTAGGATGGGTGACCAGTCAGGAAGTTGATCCTGGCTTGCACGTGCACAGTAAAGGCTAGTGGTGGTCTGTGGGGCCAGTCGTCATTCCTAAAACTCTACTAGAGCCTAGGGCAGTGGGCCTGGGCGTTACATGTGATGTATCAGGTCCATGGATTTCTTATAAGAATAGGTTTTTGTCATATCAAGATTCTTGAGATACTCTAGTGAATTACCAAACAATTTTGTCATCTATGTTTTGGAACTGGATGATAATGACACATTGATGAATATTAGGGTTCCAACAAACAAGCAAACCTCCACTACAGACATCTGAAGGGTTTTGAAACCATTTAGTATCATGATTTTCTGCCTATGATATTGAGTTAGAAGTTTGAGAGTTTGGTTTTTGTTTCTTGAGTAGTGAGAAAGTAATATTTTTATACATCCTTACTACTTCAATAACTCCTCCAAACACTCTTCATGAAACATGTCAAATGACAATGTCACTTCATCATTTTACATTGAAACTAGACCTTTTTATATAAAAAAGTAAGCTTTACTTTCTCCAATCCTTTTTATTATACTCCAAGTGTTATTCCTAGTGCATTGTTCATATTGTTTGACAAAGAAATTTCATATTTATTTATTTTTACAAAGCACACTCCCTAATAAAAAGTTAACTTTAAGTAGTCTTAAAAACACCACCATTAGATCTGATGATTTCTTTTTCATTTTACATTCTTCACTGTTGTTACATTGTGGTCAATTTGTGTAAGTTTCAATTCTTTTATTACTCCACTAAGAGATAATAGACAAAAGATAAACTATCAGTCAATTCAGTTCCTGAGTTTATACAAAGTAGTTCATCCGGGAAATAAGTTGACAATTCAATTATTGGTGATATTTTAAACTCGTTACCCAATCAAGTTTATAACTTGGAAAAAAATATTGAACTTAAAATCTATCTTTTTCCATAATTCCTCATATCACTACAATAAAATGTAAAAGTTATGCATACATACTAAATGTTTATGTAACTAACTTCAGTTAGATGCTTATAACATTACCCACTCCTTTTGAAAAAAATGAATTTAGGTTTGAAATTTGTAATTCCCACAGTTCTTAGTTTTCAATCCAGTGTTCGAACTAAATTCCTATGAAAATAATCAGACAATATATGTCTGATATGGCTGCATAGAAGTATAGTATTGAACTTGTTAATGCTTCGGCTCAAAATGTTATATATATGTATATATATAATACAACTAAATATTATATAAAATATATGGAAATTCATAAAATTGGAAAAATATTGAATCAAATAATAAAGCATTGAAATTTGTGAAAATATTGGATATAATTGTGAAAATATAATAACATAACATCTAAATATGGCCTAATCTAAATGTATAAAAATTTGGACAACTTTCATATCCAAACATGAAAATAATGCATGTAAACTTTCTAATGATAATATATAGAAAACCATAATCATATCCAATTAATATAGTAAAATAGTACACCGATTACATAAAAAAATATAGTTAAATAGTAATTCACGTTTAAATATATTAATAATGAATTTTAACACTATATGAATATTATTTTCTTATTGTATTTTCTTGGATCACTATAAAGTCACATTTGAGATCTTATTAGAATTTTTTTGATTCATTGCAGTAACCAGTATGAGTATTTTGGCATCAAATTCTACTAAAAAAAGTGAATGTGGGTTCAATGTCTGGATTTTAGTTATATACATTATAACAATATATAAATAATTATTTAATAATTGTATGAAAAAGAGAAAATTACATATATTACCTTTACTCCTCAATTTACAATTTATATAACTTGATAAAGTTTGAAGCTTTAGCATTTTGCAAAATATTCAAGTTTAGCTAGGTTTCATGTTGAACTTCTTTGTATATACATGGTACCAAATAGATCATAACTAATTTGCACCCCATGTTTTGTTTATGAACATTATAGAATAGCAGGGGAATGATAAGCGCAAACAAAAAAATTGAATAATTAAAATGTAGTATGGTGGTGGAGATGTGAGAAAAAATACAAACAATCTTGATATCTAGTGGTGTTGGGAATATGGATTAGCATTTGGATGGATTATAGGATTTCTCAAAGATGAGGGGTAATCTAGACTTTCATGAAAATGGAGGTGAGTTATGGTGTGGAACTCTTAACATAACAAATTCCAAACACATTGTAGATCCACTTTTACACTTATGTATACACAATGTTTAATCGACCGATGTTATGAAAGTGCATTATGAAATTCATATAGGGACAATGAACTAAGTAACACATAACAGTAGAAATCACAAGTGAATGATTTCATGTTGTAATTATTATGCTATTGGATTTTTGTAATGCAAGGAATTGATAATAATGGACAAAATATGAACGAAAAGACAAAATAGGAAGTATATATAAATTATACAAACCATATAAGAACTAGATAATAACATTAATCCTTGCAAATCATTATCAATCCTTACTAGGTCATTGCCTAGTTCTTGACACAAAAATACTCTGTTACTTTTCCTTTATATACAGAAAAAAAGATAAAGCATACACAATCATTAAATCAGATTTACATAAAGAAAACTTGATTTTACACAAAAAACCAATATTTAGATCATTGTAGATACATAAAGACAATTAATCATCAGTTTTTTTTCCAATTTACTTCTGAAAGTGTGTTTTATGGTTCTTTACCAAGGCACAAAACATTCACAAGGGGTGTTCATTATAGCCATTGTCTTCTTGAGCCCTTATCGTATATATTTCTTTGACTAACCTTCCTATCCCTAAGGGTTTTTCTTTTTGTATTGATGTTTTTACAAACATTTTAGCTATATATATTTTTATATGTTGTGATTTTATACACATTAATGGATTTGGATTATGAGATAACTATTTCCATTGCAAAGACACTGCATAGGTATTATAGTAGTAGTTTTATGAGAAATGGAAATGTTTTTTCATAATGGGATCAATAGAATTTTCCTTCTAAATATTTTAGTATCCATTTAATTTTAAAATGTGCCACATAGTTGTATGGTACATGTTTCATGCTTTTTCACATAGTGAAAGAGTTTTCACAAAATATGGTTGTACCTTTCTTGTGTTTTCAAGCACCCAACCATATGCCTTTGATGGATGGATTATAAAACAAGTTAAAATGTGAAGTACATTATTTGTACTAGCTTTATTGAGAAAAGCCAACTCTTCCTCAATGGCCATTCATTATCTAAAAAATAACTACAATATAGACTCTAGTTTCTAGTGTATGTATGTGTTTCTTTATGGTGAACTTATTTTGGTTTACAATAATAGGTTTATTTATAATTAAAAGAAAACAATCCAATGTTTGTATGAAGTGTATCCAATATTTGCTCTCCAGTGACACTTATCAACACCTCCTGATGGCATGCTAACCTTTTATTGTAGAATTCTAGAAACAAGTTAATTCATCATGACTTCCTTATTCAAGGAAATACAATTGGAGTTACAATACATATTCAAGTTGTTAGAAAACAATTAGGTGATACTACTACAGTTGTTAATAAATTCAAATAAAATGTGTTGTAGCAACCTCCAAAGTTTGTATATTTAACCCCAAAGGTGAAAGTACAAGAGCAAAAACCAATAGTGCATAATAAACATGAAAAACCTCAAAGACATAAAACATATAGAGAAAACATAATAAAAAAACTAGAAATAATCCAGATTTGTGCCACTTATATGGTTAACTTTATATTGTCAAGATATAGGTTATGAAATTTAACTCATACCATTTTATATTACAAGATATTACATAAGAATGTTCAAAAATATTCTTTAGAATAAGAAACTATTACAAAATTCATGAGAAGAAAGCATGAAATAAATGGAACAATATGATCTCTCACACAAACTTAAACCATGCATCATGTACTATGACTAAATTACCCATACACAACATATCCATCCCCAAAAACCATGCATCAGTTGTGAAAATGCGGTACCTGAAATAAGATTGCCAATATATTTTGTTAGACAATGTTGCCTCAACAAGTCAATACTTCCCACCCAATAGTAAAACATAGTTGTGATGAAGTGGATTCTTCTCTGTCATTCTTATACACTTCAACTATCATAACATTATATTTTTCATCTGATGGAATCTCTCAATATATCTTGGGTAATTTGTACCACCATTTTCTCAATAATCATCTCATGCTTGATAAAGTTTCAGTTTGAAACTAATTATACAATAACAATTGTATCAATGTACTTTTAAAAGAACTTGCATTTTGGACCATGTTCAACATTTATATCTTGATCTCTATATTTTGCATAAGATGTGATACATTGTTTAAAAACATTGGTAAAAATCTTATATCTGTCAAAGTTGTTGTTTATAAGTTATGGATTTTACGAGAAAGCTCAATTGTTAATTCCTTTCCCCCTTTTTTTTTTGATATTAGGCCCTTTTGGTCTATTGGATGTTGATCCAATGGATGTCAGAGAAAAGTAGCTAGGACAGTGCACTAGGGCCAATTAATCTAATGGTTAAGAAGAATCAACCCAAATGACTACCATGTCATTGCCTACCTTAGGACAACTCTATTGTAGGACAAAGTCATGGGGCGCCTTTGTCCCATATGAGGCCAATTCAACTTTTCCTTCACCCATTGTCCTAATATATTTATATGGGGCGGGGGTAAATAGATATTTTATAAATACTAATCAATTCAAAACACAAGGAGGTTAGATTGCAACTTTCTTAAAAAGATAATGAAGTGGAAATGTAAAGCAAGTTATAGGATAGAAGAGAATCCACAAGAGATACCCGATTTAGAATGGTTCCATCAAAAGACCTCAGTCCACTATGTAGTTGTCCCCAACCAGGGTTTTTCAACCTATATTTTATTCCTTTTGTAACCATTACAAAATATAAAAAATCAACATGTGTCTTTTGTAGCTCAAGACAACCCCCCTTTTCTAGCTCAAGGAGAGTTTACACATGACAATTGATCAAAGTTAACCTTCCACCTTGGTAGTAGCATCCTCACATGAAGTATCTTCTGATTATGTTTCCCAACAACTTTCTTCCCAAGTAGTTGGAAGCACACTACGGAGTACATCTAAAATCAACCTCATCTTTGGTCGCAACCTTCTCACCAGATGTAACTTTCAATAATTCATAAGGCACTCCTATATATGGAAAATAGTTAGGAAGGGTCAATATATCTAATACTAGTGTTTTGACCAAAATAAATGCTAAACTAGTAGTTAAAAAGCGAATGCCAACTTTACAATGGCCAGATAATATATATATATATATATATATATATATATATATATATATATATATATATATATATTGACTGCTCGGTCAAAGAAGAGTTTGATCAAAATATTCCATGTAAAAACACTATTATAATTTGGAAAAAATAAAAGGTGATTTTTATAATGGCACCTAGATATCCTAAAGACTTGATGTGAGAGTGAAGAAAGGGTTGAGGACAGGATTTGGCCGATCATCACTTGTTCTTACATCATTCTTAGCAAGTTGTAAAAAAAGTATTAATAAAGGTATATTTATGATAGAAATTGATTTGGAATCTTGTCTAAGTACCTCGATCACTTTAAATACTAAATTCACACTGTAACACAAATGGGAAATACTTGCATCATCGAATTTAGAGTGTAGCATATCCAAAAATCCTACAATATACCCCTTTTTGATGATGACAAAAATTTACATAAGAAAATTTGGAAGTAGAACAATTTAGACCATCATACCTTTAAATAGTCAAAATTTTATTCATGGGCTTTTCTCCCCCTTTGTTGAAGTCAAAAGGGGATTTATGCTTACCAATACTCCCCCTCAAGGAGAGAGTCCCCTCAATAAGATAATCAAATTGGGGAGGGAATATATATATTCAATGAACAATAAAGATTTAACAGTTGAAACAATGATGTACCAAAAGAAATTTGGATACATTTCATAAAAGGGTGTATAGTGTATATACAAAAAGCCATATTTGATGAATGAATATCAAAAGTTGTCAAATTAAAATTGAAAGGAATGGTAAGTACTACACGATAAATAGATCCTATTAATCACAAATTATTAAAAGGATACTTAAAACTAATGGTAAGGAATAATAAGTCCATCATGATATAGAGATGCCATGGAAAACACCATTTTTAAATAATATCTCAATATCAATGAAAGGAATGTTAAGTCCTATATTTTATAGAGATTTCCATAATAACCAAGAGAAAATGAAAACTAATTTCTCAATCATTTTCAAGGGATCTTAAGCCCACATACAATAGAGAATCCATTAATCACAAAATGAGGAAAAAAAGAATCTCCAGATCAAATATAAGGGTTTTTAAACCCGTATTGGTACAGAAAAGCCATTAATAAAAAAACATATAGATATGCAAGTTTATAACTTACAAATTTGAGCTCTCGCTTCATCACGTGCCCTTAAAAAATGACCTAAATATAAGAATTGAACCATTAAGATAGAGATATCCGTTAAGAAAAAAAAATCACATATAACAAGTAATACTAATCGTTTTATATTTTAAATATTAAGAAATAAAAAACATAGAATGAATATGGAAAACTATTCTAAAGATAACCAAGAAATTTTTTATAGTCTATTATAAGCCCTGTCAAATGTTCTTAAAAATGTAACAATAAACTTGCCAAAAAAAACTTAATTTATGAGCAAGATAAAAAAGATATTCATTTAAGCTCATGATCTTACAAACCTCATTTAAAAGGAGTTTTAAGAGACCCCAAACCATATTTTATCTTTTTTTTTCTTCTAAATGGACTTGAAAAAAACATAATGCCCAAATATCCCAATTGATATATCTTTAATTGCTTAATTGTTAATATTTTTGTAACTTGTTCTAAATATTTATGCTTAATTAATCTAATTTTTGTCTAGCATGCACTGCAAAATAAATTTATCTCTGTCCATTAAATAATATTCTTGTTAAGGTGTCGTCGTAATAAAAATAAACAATTCAACAATTTTACATTATTTGAAAATCATGAAAACTCGTTAATATATTTAATAGCAATGGAAAGTACAACATCTTTAAGCGGAATGTGAATGGACAAATGGAAAAGAATAACAATATGAATTATGGTAATACCATGAACTTGTTAATTGTGGACATATTGTCGATAAATTCTAACAATATATTCAATGCATATCAAAATCTATTTTTTTGACCAAAGAATACCAAAATCATTAATATATTGTTCAATTGAATGGGTATTTTATGTTATTTGGAAAGCATCCAAAGTCATTAATATATTGTTAAATTCAAAAATTTATCAAAATGGAAAGATGTAAACTTTGACCAATCTTTTTTGACCAAACTTAAGAATTGTCATAGACATATTGGAAGATGAGCAGAATGTGTAGAAATAAATTAAAAGTTCATTATGGCAATTTAGCAATTGTAAACATGTTGCCACACAATTCCATGGAGCATTTAAAGCTTGTCATATGCACTCTTTCATAAAGAATCACAATCACATCTCATGAAGGATGTTCAAAGGTCACTGGTTGACAATAATTTAAAAAATGGCAATGAAATCTATAGTGGTGGCTGATCAGAGCAATAAGAAATGAATATAAAATGATTTGTTGTCATTTTTCAAATGAAAATGTGGTTCCAAGAAAAGTCTATTGAGACTTGGGAATCTCTACATAATTATTGCTTGGACTCCATGCTTCCCTTTCACAATAAATAACAAAACAAAACCTTGCCATCTATGGCACAAAAATATGCATATAAAGAAATTTATAATTGTAAAACACCAAGAATAAAAAGCATCAAAGCATTTAATTCTAATTTTATCATTTTTGACTGGACATATTTGACCGATCTACTTTGACCAAATAAATGAGAAAATATCACATTCACAAGATGTGAAATTCATCATTTCAGACTTGAACAACCAAATAAACATGTAGAAATTGAAGATAGCCAAATTAAAATGTACAATCAATATTTTGACCAATTATATTTCGACCGATATGCCCCCTCAATCATACGTACTTCGACCATGAGTTAGTCTACAAACAATTTTATCTTTGTCAACCAATTTAAAGAAAATAAGTAGAACAAGATATTCAACATTTATCTCATTTGCTTCTATATTTAAAGAATTAACAATATCAACCAATTTCCTTTTCTTATATTTTTCAACTTTATCTGATTTAAATTCAACAAGTTCATGATTATAAAAAGTTGACTAAGATACATTATTTCCATCATGTTATTCATCATTTTTGGTGATTATGCATTCAACTATGTAATGACAATTTTCTTCTATCTCACATTTTGCACTATTTTTTCCAAACAATTTTATGGTATTATAGTAGAGGCAAATATAAAATTTATTTAAAAATAGTAACATGTTTTTACATGTGAAATAATTCTAGTTTATGAGTCAGCATTTTCTAGAATCATTACCTTGATCAATTCCTTCATGAATAACACATAATTTCCTCAAAATATCATAAATAGTTTCACAAGAGGAAATATTGTTAAATTTGTCAATAAAAAGAAAATTATAAAACCAACCTATGACTCTATAATTAAGAGTAGCATTTCTTACCATAGTCGCATCCCATTCCTTGAAATCTGTTGTTGGAGGAACATATGGATGGATGATCATTTTCTAAATATCAGGGCTAATGCTTTGATTGAAGAGTTGCATATCTTGCTTCCAATGAGTGTAGTTGGATTGTCAACCAGTTGATGTGTGAACCTTCAAGGTTGATTTATCTCAAGAAGTTTTCCCTCATCTCCAAGACTTTTTAAATCTCCTTGAAGACTCACTCTGATACCACTTGATAGATCTATAGGGAGGGTGAATAGATCTTTTATAAAAACTTATTCAATTTAAAACATAAGGAAGTTATATTGCAACTTGCTTAAAAGATAATGCATCAAAAATGTAAACCGAGTTATATGGATAAAGAAGCAAACCACAAGCGAGACTCAATTTAGAGTGGTTCTGTTAAAATATGTTAGTCCACTACCTTGTTGTTCCCAACCAATATTATTCAACCCATATTGTGTTCCTTTTTTGAACCGATACAAAATATAGAAAATCAACCAATGTGTTTGTGGCTCAAGAAAACCCTCCTTTTCTAGCTCACAGAGAATTTTTATGTGGGAGTAGATCGCAGTCAACCTCCCACCTTGGTCGCAACCTTCTTACAAGAAGTAGCTTCCAATAATTCTTCCCAACACCTCCTTCCTAAGATGTAATTCAAAGCTGTAACATCCCTGACCTGGGTTATGCTCTAACCCTAGATGTTTTGATTAATACTGTTGATTAGATGCTTGTTCATATTTCTTGGGAAGTAATTAAGGCTCAGGAGGAATTTATATTTCAATTTTAGTCCTTTTTGAATAATGTTGAAACATTGTTTTGCTTGTTTTGGACTAAAGTGCAAATTACCCAAGTTGAGGGGTTAACTTGAAAATTGTACATGATAAAATGTTCCTCAGATGTTGAAGCATAATAAGAATGAGAATGATGCAGTGGTATGGTTTCCACAAGCTTGAGCACCAAGAAAGAGCTTGCTGAGAAATCTTTGTGCATTAAAACCTAGTTTTGGTGTAATGTGCAATTTACCCAAAACCTAGGGTTCAATATGCAAAATACCACTTCGAGAGGGTCCCCCATGTTTCTTGGAATCATTTAGAGAAAATAAAATGAGAAGGGCACTTCATTTGAATTAATTTGGAGGAGAGATAATCTTGATATTAAAATAATCAAGAGTTATGCATAATTGAAACCCTAATTCAATTTAATGCAAAAAGAAATATATTAATTGAAGAGCCCTTCAACCAAAAGGCGAGGGATGAATTTGAAAAGGGGTTGGACGAGCTTGTGCCTTTCAAAGTCACGAAAATATCTTGTGTGAGTGGTGAGCCCACTCACATTAAGTTAATAAAAAGTAATATCCACTAAAAAGGGGATATTAGTATAATATGATTAAGGTGATTAATTTATTTTCTTTTAATTCTTGGATAATGAAGAAGTAATTCAAAGGGGAGAATATGTCTTCGTGGCCAAGGAATTTAGGGGGAAGAGGAGGAACTAATTTTGGAATTAAAAGATTTTTATAAGGCATTTTCTCTCTCATTGATTTTCTTATAAAAACACCTTTTACAACTCAAATCAAAGGCTTTCTCGAATCCAATTCTTCTCTTTGCTTTCCAAAACGACCAAGGGAGATAGGATAAACAGGAGCACGACCCCCAAACTGTTGGTAAGCTTCTTGATCTCCTTTCACCTTGATTTCATGGTGGAAATCACAAAACAATGCATGATTTCTTCTCTATTTCACTCCATCTTCAATCCTAGCCAATCTTTTCACTCCAAAGCTTGAGGAAGAGCCTTGGAAGAGCTGCAAAAGATTCCTCCACCATTGTTGATTTGAATCTCCAATCTTTGAATCTAAATTGGAGGCGGGTTATATAACTCAAACCCTTAAATATTGTTATTGCATTCAAATCTCCATTTTTTGTTGAACGTTTTGTTCTATTTGGAATTCCCTTGATCCATTGCTATAATTACCATGAAAATGGCAATAGATTTTGAATGAATGAAGGTAGATGATGATGACATCATCTTTGGCACATATTCCAAGAAGATTCCCTTGCATACAGTTTTAAGACCTTAGTCCAAACGGTTTCACCAAACTGTTCGGAGACTAAACAGTTTGCAAACCGTTTAGAGTTTTGAATCCCAAACCGTTTAGAAAGGTTGACCATTTGGATGGGTTGACCATTTTAGGTCAGGACCCTAGTACATGTTGGATGAGGATCTAATGGTTCTAATTGATTGAATCAATATATGGACAATAATCCAATTAAGAAACCCTAATCGGGTTAAGTGCTGAATTTGCTATTGATTGAATTAAATTTTTGGGTTGATTAACCCAAACGGTCTCAAGACCATTTGGAGATCACCCAAACGGTCTCAAGACCGTTTGGAGGTCAAACAAGACCGTTTGGAGGTCTAGGGTTGAGTATGGTTGAGTATTTGAAGGTCCAGAGATAGCAAATGGTAATGCAATCAATAGTTCAATTGTTGATCAATCTAATGAATCAAACCCTAATTGAATTTCACAAATTTTAGTGATGGGATGGGGCAAACGGTCTAAATACCATTTGGAGGTCATCCAAATGACCTCAAGACCGTTTTAGGTTAGGTCATGCCCAATTTGAATAATGGTCCAATGATTTCAAAGCAATTAGTTCCACGATGACTAATATTGAAAGTTCATCAATTTCAAACATTAATTCAATTGGGTTCAAAACCCTAATTGATGATCAATTGAAAGTTTACTCAATTGAAATATGACTCATTAAGCTCAATTGAAGTATGGTAGTTAGGTTCAATTGACGAGTAATTACATGGATTCAATTGATGAGGGAATCAATCTTGGAAACCCTAAATCAATATGAGTGGTTGAGACCAGTTTTGGTCCAATCGGTTTTAAGGAGGTTTGGACCAAACGGTCTCAAGACCATTTGAGTCCAAACGGTCTCAAGACCGTTTGGGACCAAACGGTCTCATGGCCATTTGGGACCAAACGATCCCAACTATCTTTATACTAAACGGTTTCAAGCACCAACTTTGGTAAACGGTTTCAAAACGTTTGATCAAGACCGTTTGGAGGTATTTCAAGCAAGACCGTTTGAGGTATGGTTGGTCAAAACCATTTGAGGTCTGGTTGGTCAAGACCGTTTGGGGTCTAAGTGACCAAGACCGTTTGGAAGTAATTAACCAAAACCGTATGGACACTTAAGGTGATTAAAGGTCAATTGTTTAATTGATCATTACATGATGTAATTCTGGGATGATTATGGTAATTGTACTTTTAATAAGATAGGGTGAAGAGTACCTATTGAATGATTAATCTTTGATGATTTTGGAAGTAATGACACAATACATGTGTCAACTCTCCAATCAAGTTGAGTTGACCTAATCTAATCAAGTCTGAAGTAAATATCATCATATAAAGGATAAGAGAGAGAGGACTTCCTACATGAATGATAATCATGTAGTGGTTAAGTCTCAACACTTCCAACATGAATGAATGTGTAATTGGGGTATGATCCTTGATAAAGAGATCATAAACCCTAATTAAGAAGGTTAATGTGCCCTAATCCTAATTGAGGGCAATGATAGGTGGAACCCTAATCTATGGTAATGGTATGAACCTAATTTAGGGTAATGACATGAGAAACCCTAATTCATTGTATTTTAATAATAAACCTTGATTAAATGTGTATAATAAACCCTAATTGAGGATGACGTTATGAGAAACCCTAATAATGGGTGAAGCCATATGAAACCCTAAGTGAGGGTGATGTCATGTGGAACCCTAGACAAGGGTGAGATCAAAATGAAACCTTAATGCATTGGTGTGATGCAAAATCTAATTCAAGATAATGCTATGTACTGGCATGTGATGCTTTGATATAAAATCCTACACTGATAAAGGATAAAGATATATGGAGCCCTAATCTTGGGTTATAGGATATGAAACCCTAATTTTGGGCAATATGATGATAAATCATAACCCCAATCTAGGTAATGAGATAAAATATTCCTAAGTGGCATAAATTAGGAAATCCTAACTCAGATGAGGAAATAGTGATGTTACTCTTACAATGCATAGTGCTGATTTGTAATTGATATAATTGTTATGATGTGCACTAATTATGCAGGTTTCATAAAATGGTGGACATAGCCAAGTATGAGCTATGATGTTTTACTATTGAAATTGCTATATGGGCCTTGTGCGCCATAATATGTTGTGTTGCCTAGTAAGAGGTAACAGGAGACATTATTGGGATTTAAGAGCCATGTGAAATACTTGCATTACAAATATTATGTTTACAATGATAAAATGACCTGAACGTATTAAATTACCTAATAAAGTAGTAACAAGTGTTTTGATGAACTCAGGGTTTGAACACCCATGTTTTATAATCATAATTATGAGATGATAAGGGATGTGAATACCTTGATGTGATAAAGGATTGAGATCCCAATGTTTAAGAAAGCTTTGAAAAGAACTTGGTAGAAATAGTACTCATTCTTTGAAGTAGTTATTATAATGTTTTATGTTTGAAAACATGTTTGATGCTAAAAGAATATTGTAATGTACTTAATTAACCAAGTGAAATGGTATCATGTAGAGCCCTGGCCATAGATCCACCATTTTCAGTAGTTTGGAGATGGTGAAATAGGTTTTCTTACGGGAACTCCTAGAGGGCATACTTTTGAGTATGTGGGGGTTATGGGCACGAATATCCTTACAACCTAATGGATGAATTGATGTGAGGTAAACATTAAATCTCTCAATCCTTCATTATTTATATCGGGATGGATATATCATTAATCTCCCGAAGATCTTAATGCCGGATCAATGTAAGATAAATATAATATCTCTCGATTGCAAAAAGAGTACAACATGCCACTGTAACTCTAATAGCGAAGTTTCCAGTATACCCTGGAAAGCTATTTAGCTGAGACACAAGATGTCCTGCATTTGGTCCTCACACTGACTGATGAAGATGATGTCATGGAAATCTGGCTCTTCTATTGACCTATGTATGGTACCGATTTTGATTTCGCAATGGTCGGTTGGAGTATGAGCGGTATACCTCATCTCCTCAGGGCTTAAGTATGCTTGTAAAATGTAATCAACCGTGCATCATATTTTCTTAGGGTTGAAATATGAGAATCATTGGTTGATGTTACTTTGCATAGTATGTTATAAATGGACAAATGTTATTTGTGCTCTTTAATTCTTTATTGGATAAACATCAGGCTGCTTTATCAAGATATAATTGAAAGAACTTGAATAGAGATTACTGCTCTAATCTGTTTATATATTGAATTTTTTGCTGTTAAATACTTATGAATCTTCTGCTTAGTTATATACCATTAGTTGCAATAATAATGTTTCTGGAGGAGAGTTATATCTCTCGCTGGGACAATTTTCAATTGTCTCACCCCCGTGGGATCCAACTTTTTAGGTAGACACCGAAGAAGAAGCAGGAATCCTACATCAAGGGAAGAACAATAGCAACAGCAGAACCAAGGACAATAGTGAATCCTCAAGTGGAAACACTGGTTGTCATGTCCTATAAATAGAGAGTCCTATGTGTCGTCTCTGTACACTCAGGTCCTAGGAGTCAGTAGTTAGTTTAATATTGATATGAGATTTTGGCTTGATGCCTCAAGATTTTTGTATTGCCTATGTATAGTCTAATAGGGCAGCTGATGTTTTTACTTTCGAGAAGAATTGGTACAAGAGATGTACTAGTAAACCAGAATGTATTTGAAATACTTTGGTTCTTTATGAAAGATTTTTTCAGTTATGGATCTCTTTGTAAAAAGTTTTAATTTTTAGCGATTTTTAGTAATTCCACTTCTAATGAATGCTTCCTCTTAAGTAAATCATGTTTTTAAAAGTTGGATGCCATAATTTAGTGGTATTAGAGATCAAGGTTCGCTGAGTCTACAGAGACATAGGATTAAGGTTGTTGAGTCTATTCTAGTGTCTTCTAGTTTATCTGATAGTGTTTTTTCTCATATAAGAGGAGAAGAAAAACTAAAGATGTATGGATCACACGAAGAACATGCTGCTGAGAGCAGCGTTGCTGCATCCGGAGGAGGTGCAAGAGACCAAGATAGGGAGGAGCATGTACATGAACAACCCTAGTTCAATCAAGTTGATATGGGGAACCCAGCCTTCCAAGCCATGTTTGGGTAGTTTATGGTAGCCATGACTCATATGACAGATAGGATGCCACCATGAAGGATAGGGAACCGACAAGACATTTGAAAGACTTCGCTGGGTTGGGACCACAGAGTATGCTGGTACAGCTGACCCAGTAGACGCAGACATGTGGCTGTCCAAACTAGAGAAGGCCTTTAGAATCCTTAACACCGCAGAAGCTAAGAAGGTTAGACACGCAGTGTACCTTCTTAAAGGGAGTACTGGCCATTGGTGGACCATAGAAGAAGGCAAGAGGCTGGGTGTGGAGATCGGATGGGAAGTATTCCGACAAGAATTTTTCGATAGATACTTTCCTAAGACGTTCCTTGATGAGAAAATCTCTCATTTTGATAGATTAAGGCAAGGACCAATGAACCATAGTGAATATGAGGCTAAGTTCATGGATCTTTTACGGTTCTGTCCGTATATGGCAACTACCGATGAAGAAAGGATTCAACGTTTTGAGAAGGGATTGAACACCGATTTGACTACTCATGTGTCTACTTTAGAGAACAGGGAGAGGTTTTCTACTTTTGTGGAGTCTATCAGACACATAGAGAGGTCTGTGACTGAGAAGTGACAGACTAAGAGCAAGAAGGTGTATACTCAGTTTCATGGACAAGCGTCCAAAAGTTTTAAGAAATCTAGGTTTTCTACACCAATAACACTACCAAGGTTTAATACCCCGACGCAATGGACGTCTAATACGAGTAGAGGCCATAGTTTGCCACCATAAGGAGCCCACATATCAGCATCAGTGTCGGTAATAGGACCATCTAGACCACAGCCAGGGAACAAAGGTTGTTTTATATGTGGAAATATGGGGCATCCGATGAAGGATTGTCGAGCCAGAGAAGCAAGTGTGACTCTACCTCAGGGGCAGAGTCAACAAGGCTCTCAGAGGAGACCATTTCCAAGTGGCGCAAGAGGACATGGACAATCGTCCCAAGATGGATCGTCGACACCCAATAATTGAGCACTGAGTAAACCGCAGGAGACAATGAGATTCTATGCGATGAATCAACCTGAAGCAGTAATCAACCCTCGGGTTGTGACAGGTCATATGGAACTATTTTATTCTGATATGTCTACATCTTGCATTGTAGTTGTTTTAATTGATCCAGGTGCTACACATACTTTCATCACTAAAAAAGTGATTCTTGATTGCAATATGACAGTTGGTCATAAGGAAGAGAGTTTGAAGTTAGTGACTCCTTTGATGGGATCTGCAGTGTTGCGGGAGGTGTGTTCTTCCTGCACTATTTTCTTTTCTGAACATCGCATTCAAGTGGATCTTATACCACTTGAGATGCATGGGTTTGATATAATTCTTGGTATGGATACCCTAGAAAAGTACAAGGTTGTCTTTGATTGTGAGTCCAAGCAAGCTGTGTTCACAAATGATAGTGACACATGGATCTTTCAAGGAAATAGAAAGATTCTTCCAACCTGTCTTGTGTCAGCCATGGTAGCTGAGAGGTTGATGAGGCAAGGATGTTGTGCATTCTTGGCTCATGTGGTGGATACCACATTGGAGAGTTCTAATCCTTATAAAGTTCTGATAGTTAGGGAATTTGAGGATGTGTTCCCTAAAGAACTTCCAAGTGTACCTCCGCCCCGAGAGATTGATTTTGAGATTAATCTAATTCTGGGAACACAACCTATAGCACAAACACCATATAGGATGGCACCTGCTGAGATGGCAGAGCTTAAGAAATAATTGCAAGAGTTACTTGAGAAAGGTTTTATCTGACTAAGTACTTCACCATGGGGTGCTCCGGTTCTTATTGTTAAGAAGAAGGATGGATCGATGCGATTATGCATTGATTATAGATAGCTGAATAAAGTAACTATAAAGAATAAGTATCCTTTTCCAAGGATAGTTGACTTGATTGATTAGTTGCACAGTGCAACTGTCTTTTCTAAGATAGATATTACCATCAGTTGCGTATTAAGGAGGGTGACATACCTAAGTCTACCTTTAGGACAAGGTATGGTCACTATGAGTTCATAGTTATGTCATTTGGACTAACTAATGCACCAGCTGCATTCATGGAACTCATGAATAGAATCTTTCGACCTTTTTTGGATCAGTGTGTAGTCATCTTCATAGATGACATTTTGATATACAGTAGAGATGCTCAATAGCATGAGCAGCACCTCCGTCAGGCTCTAACTTTGCTAAGAGATCATAAATTATATGCTAAGTTTAGCAAATGTGAGTTCTGGTTACCAGAAGTCTCTTTTCTAGGACACGTAATATCTGCCTCAGGTATCCGTGTTGATCCTAAGAAGGTAGAATCTATCCTGCAATGGGAACAGCCAAAGACACCAATGGAGATATGCATTTTCCTAGGGTTGGCAAGCTATTATAGGAGGTTCATTAAGAGCTTCATTTCAATAGCTTTACCCCTAACCAAGTTGACCAGGAAGGAAGTTCCTTTTGTCTGGAATGACATGTGCCAACAATCTTTCCAGTCACTGAAGGAAAGGTTAACAAGTGCACCTGTGTTAGTGTTACGTGAGCAGGGAAAAGAGTATATAGTTTTATGTGATGCATCTAAGAATGGATTAGGATGTGTGTTGATGCAGGATAAGCAAGTGATTTCTTTTGCTTCTCAACAAATTAAGAAACACGAGGAGAATTATCCTACACATGATCTAGAACTAGCTGCTGTGGTCCATGCTTTGAAGATCTGGAGACATTATCTCTATGGAGAGACATTCCAGATTTTCACAGACCATAAGAACCTAAAGTATATCTTCTCACAACATGAGTTTAACATGAGGCAATGTCGCTGGATGGAGTTAATCAAGGACTACGATTGTACAATTTATTATCATCCAGGGAAGGATAATGTAGTAGCTGATGAACTAAGTAGAAAATCAGAAACACCAACCTTATATAAAGCACAGTTGAATTCTTTAGTGTGCTCTAAGAGGGATATGTTTATATCCTTGAGGCAAAACAATGTACAATTTAAAGTATCATTGTTAGCCAGGTTGTTAGCTGATATGCACATAAAACCAACTCTAAGATAGCAGATTAAAGAAGCACAGTAAGCTGATGCTGTAGTTCAGCAGATTAGGTCAGAATATGGTAGTGAGAAACGAGATGGCTTTCATAAGTGAGAGGATCATGTAGTCTGTTACCATGGTAGGATGGTAGTGCCTGATGCCAATGACTTGAGGAAGTTGTTCTGGAAGAAGCTCACTCTTCGATGTATGCTATGCATCTAGGGAGAACCAAGATGTATCATAACTTAAAAGATATGTGTTGGTGGCCTAGATTAAAGAAATATGTAGCTGAGTTTGTTATGCGGTGTCTGGTGTGTCAGCTGGTTAAAGCTGAACATCAGAAGCCCGCAGGAACAATGCAATCTTTGCCTATACCACAGTGGAAATGGGATCATGTCACCATGGACTTTGTGGTTGGTTTGCCTAGAACAACCAAAGGTCATGATTCCATATGGGTGATAGTTGATAGGTTGACATGGCACCATACAAAGCATTATATGGTAGACGATGCAAATCTCCTTTATGTTGGTATAAAATTGGAGAAAATCAAGTTTTGGATCCTGAGCTAGTGCAACAAACAACTGAGAAGATTAAAGTAATACAACAACAGTTGAAAGCTGCTCAGGATAGACAGAAATCTTATGCTGAAAAATGTCGTAGACCCTTAGAATTCCAACTTGGAGACAAAGTAAATCTCAAGGTCTCACCTTGGAAAGGAGTTCTTAGATTTGGAAGGAAGGGAAAGTTAACTCTTAGATTTATGGGGCCTTATCCAATCATTGAACGGATTGGAAAGGTAGCCTATAAGATGTAGTTACCACCTGAGTTGCATAAGTTGCATTTAGTGTTCCACATCTCCATGTTTAGGAAGTGTCATCCTGACACATAATTAGTTCTTCAACCTATGGAGGTAGAATTAAATGATGATATATCATATGTTGAAGGACCTATGACAATCCTTGATAAAATAATTAAAAAGCTGAAAAAGAAAGACATTTGTCTGTTAAAAGTCCTCTGGAATCACTGTGGCATTGAGGAAGCTACATGGGAACTAGAGGAAGAGATGAGGAGGAAATACCCTACTCTTTTCTCTTAAATGTTTTCGTTGATGATTTCGGGGACGAAATCCTTGTAAGGGGTGGATAATTTGTAACATCCCTGGCCTGGGTTATGCTCTAACCCTAGATGTTTTGCTTAATAATGTTTATTAGATTCTTGTTCATATTTCTTGGGAAGTAATTAAGGCTCAAGAGGAATTTATATTTCTATTTTAGTCCTTTTTGAATAATGTTGAAACATTATTTTGCTTATTTTGGACTAAAGTGCAAATTACCCAAGTTGAGGGGTTAACTTGCAAATTGTACATGATAAAATGTTCCTCAGATGTTGAAGCATCATAAGAATGAGAATGATGCAGTGGTATGGTTTCCACAAGCTTGAGCACCAAGAAAGAGCTTGTTGAGAAATCTTTGTGCATTAAAACCTAGTTTTGGTGTAATGTGCAATTTACCCAAAACCTAAGGTTCGATATGCAAAATAACACTTCTGGAGGGTCCCCCATGTTTCTTGGCATAATGTAAAGAAAAGAAAATGAGAAGGGCGCTTTATTTGAATTAATTTGGAGGAGCGAGAATCTTGATATTAAAATAATCAAGATTTATGCATAATTGAAACCCTAATTCAATTTAATGCAAAAAGAAATATATTAATTGAAGAGCTCTTCAACCAAAAGGTGAGGGATGAATTTGAAAAGGGGTTGGACGAGCTTGTGCCTTGCAAATGCATGACAATATCTTGTGTGAGTGGAAATCCCACTCACATTATGTTAATAAAAAGTAATATCCACTAAAAATGGGATATTAGTATAATATGATTAAGGTGCTTAATTTCTTTTCTTTTAATTCTTGGATAATGAAGAAGTTTTGAAAAGGGGAGAAGATGTCTTCGTGGCCAAGGAATTGAGGGGAAGAGGCGGCACTAATTTTGGAATTAAAAGATTTTTATAAGGAATTTTCTCTCTCATTGATTTTCTTATAAAAACACCTTTTACAACTCAAATCAAAGGATTTTTTGAATCCAAATCTTCTCTTTGCTTGCAAAAAATACCAAGGGAGCTAGGAGAAATAGGAGGACGACCCCCAACCTGTTGGTAAGCTTCTTGATCTTCTTTCACCTTGATTTCATGGTGGAAATCACAAAACAATGCATGATTTCTTCTCTATTTCATTCCATCTTCAATCCTAGCCAATCTTTTCACTCCAAAGGTTGAGGACGAGCCTTGGAAGAGTTGCAAAATCTTCCTCCACAATTTTTGACGTGAATCTCCAAGCTTTGAAGCTCAATTGGAGGCTGATTATATAACTCAAACCCTTAAATATTGTTAATGTATTCAAATCTCCATTATTTGTTAAACGTTTTGTTCTATTTGAAATTCCCTTGATCCATTACTGTAATTACCATGAAAATGGCAGTAGCTTTTGAATGAACGAAGGTAGATGATGATGACATCATCTTAGGCACATATTCCAACAAGATTCCCGTGCATACGGTTTTAAGACCTTAGTCCAAACGGTTTCACCAAACCGTTTGGAGACTAAACGGTGTGCAAACCGTTTAGAGTTTTGAATCCCAAACCATTTAGAAAGGTTGACCGTTTGGATGGGTTGACTGTTTGAGGTAAGGACCCTAGTACATGTTGGATGAGGATATAATGGTTCCAATTGATTGAATCAATGTATGGACAATCATCCAATTAAGAAACCCTAATCGGGTTAAGGGCTGAATTTGCAATTGAGTGAATTAAATCTTTGGGTTGATTAACCCAAACGGTCTCAAGACCATTTGGAGATCACCCAAATGGTCTCAAGACCTTCTGGAGGTCTAGGGTTGAGTATGGTTGAGTATTTGAAGGTACATAGATAGCAAATTGTAATGCAATCAATAGTTCAATTGTTGATCAATCTAACGATCCAAACCCTAATTGAATTTCACAAATTTCAGTGATGGGATGGGGAAAATGGTCTCAAGACCATTTGGAGGTCATTCAAATGACCTCAAGACCGTTTGAGGTCAGGTCATGCCCAATTTGAATAATGGTCCAATGATTTCAAAGCAATTAGTTCCACAATGATTAATATTGTAAGTTCATCGATTTCAAACCCTAATTCAATTGGGTTCAAAACCCTAATTGACGATCAATTGAAAGTTTAATCAATTGAAAGATGATTCATTAATCTCAATTGAAGTATGGTGATTAGGTTCAATTGATGAGTAATTACATGGATTCAATTGATGAGGAAATCAATCTTGGAAACCCTAAATCAATATGAGTGGTTGAAACCATTTTTGGTCCAATCGGTTTTGAGGAGGTTTGGACCAAACGGTCTCAAGACCATTTGAGTCCAAATGGTCTCAAGACTATTTGGGACCAAATGGTCTCAAGACCGTTTGGGACAAAACGATCCCAAACCAATTGAGACTCAAACTATCCCAAGTATCTTTGTACTAAACGGTTTCAAGTACCAACTTTGCTAAACAGTTTCAAAATGTTTGATCAAGACCGTTTGGAGGTCTAAACGGTCTTAGACCGTTTGGAGGTATTTCAAGAAATACCATTTGAGGTCTGGTTGGTCATGACTATTTGGGGTCTAAGTGACCAAGAACGTTTGGATTTAATTAACCAAAACCGTATGGACACTAAAGGTGATTAAAGGTCAATTGTTTAATTGATCATTACATGATGTAATTCTAGGATGATTATGGTAATTGTACTTTTAATAAGATAGGGTTAATAGTACCTTTTGAATGATTAATCTTTGATGATTGTGGATGTAATGACACAATACATATGTCAACTCTCCAATCAAGTTGAGTTGACCTAATCTAATCAAGTCTGAAGTAAATATCATCATATAAAGGATAAGAGAAAGAGGCCTTCCTACATGAATGATAATCATGTAGTGATTAAGTCTAAACACTTCCAACATGAATGAATGTGTAATTAGGGTATGATACTTGATAAAGAGATCATAAACCCTAATTAAGAAGGTTAATGTGCCCTAATCCTAATTGACGGAAATGATAGGTGGAACCCTAATATATTGTAATGGTATGACCCTAATTTAGGGTAATGACATGAGAAACCCTTATTCAAGGTATTTTAATAATAAACCTTGATTGAATGTGAATAGTAAACCCTAATTGAGGATGACGTTATGAGAAACCCTAATCATGGGTGAAGCCATATGAAACCTTAAGTGAGGGTGATGTCATGTGGAACCCTAGACAAGGGTGAGATCAAAATGAAACCTTAATGCATTGGTGTGATGTAAAATCTAATTCAAGATAATGCTATGTACTGACATGTGATACTTTGATTTAAAATCCTACACTGATAAAGGATAAAGATATATGGAGCCCTAATCTTGGGTTATATGATATAAAACCCTAATTTTGGGCAATATGATGATAAATCATAACCCAAATCTGGGTAATGAGATAAAATATTCCTAAGTGACATAAATTAGGAAATCCTAACTCAGATGAGAAAATAATGATGTTACTCTTACAATGCATAGTGCTAATTTGTAATTGATATAATTGTTATCATGTGCACTAATTATGCATGTTTCATAAAATGGTGGACATAATCAGGTATGAGCTATGATGTTTTACTATTGAAATTGCTATATGGGACTTGTGATCCATAATATGTTGTCTTGCCTAGAAAGAGGTAACAAGAGACATTATTGGGTTTAAGAGCCATGTGAAATACCTGCATTGCAAATATTATGTTTACAATGATCAAATTACCTGAAGGTATTAAGTTACCTAATAAAGTAGTAACAAGTGTTTTGATGAACTAAGGGTTTGGACACCCATGTTTTATAATCATAATGATGAGATGATATGGGATGGGAATACCTTGATGTGATAAAGGATTGAGATCCCAATGTTTAACAAAGCTTTGAAAAGAACTTGGTAGAAAAAGTACTCATTCTTTGAAGCAGTTATTATAATGTTTTATGTTTGAAAACTTGTTTGATGCTAAAAGAATATTGTAATGTACTTAATTAACCAAGTGAAATGGTATCATGTAGAGCCCTGACCATAGATCCATCATTGTCAATAGTTTGGTGATGGTGAAATAGGGTTTCCTATGAGAATTCCTGGAGGGCATACTTTTGAGTATGTGGGGGTTATGGGCGCGAATATCCTTACACCCTAATGGAAGAATTGATGTGAGGAAAACATTAAGTCTCTCAATCCTTCATTATTTATGTCGGGATGGATGTATCATTAATCTCCTGAAGATCTTAATGCCGGATCAATGTGAGATAAATATAATATCTCTCGATTGCGAAAAGAGTACAACATGCCACTGTAACTCTAATACGAAGTTGCCAGTATGCCCTGGAAAGCTATTTGGTAGAGACACAAGATGTCCTACATTTGGTCCTCACACTGACTAAGGAAGACGAGGTCATGGAAATCCAGCTCTTCTATTGACCTATGTATGGTACCAATTTCGATTTCGCAATGGTCGGTTGGAGTATGAGCGATATACCTCATCTCCTCAGGGCTTAAGTATGCTTGTAAAATGTAATCAACTATGTAGCATATTTTCTTAGGGTTGAAATATGAGAATCATTGGTTGATGTTACTTTGCATAGTATGTTCTAAATGGACAAATTTTATTTATGCTTTTCAATTCTTTATTGGATAAACATCAGGCTACTTTATCAAGATATAGCTGAAAGAACTTGAATAGAGACTACTTCTCTAATCTATTTATATATTGAATTATTTGCTGTTAAATACTTATGAATCTTCTACTCAGTTATATACCATTAGTTGCAATAATAATGTTTCTGGTGGAGAGTTATATCTCTCGCTGGGACAATTTTCAATTGTCTCACCCCCGTGGGAGCCAACTTTTTAGGTAGACACCAAAGAAGAAGCAGGAACCCTACAACAAGGGAAGAACATAAACAACAGAAGAACCAAGGACAGTAGTGAATCCTCAGGTGGAAACACTGGTTGTCATGTCCTATAAATAGAGAGACCTATGTGTCATCTTTGTACTCTCAGGTCCAAGGAGTCAGTAGTTAGTTTAATATTGATCAGAGATTTTGGCTTGATGCCTCGATATTTTTATACTCCCTATGTATAGTCTAACAGGGCAGCTGGTGTTTGTAAATCTCGAGAAGAATTGGTACAAGAGATGTACTAGTAAACCAGAATGTATTAAAAATTCTTTGGTTCTTTATGAAAGAGTTTTTCAGTTATGGATATCTTTGTAAAAAGTTTTAATTTTTAGCAATTTTCAGTAATTCCGCTGCTAATGAATGCTTCCGCTTAAGTAAATCATGTTTTTAAAAGTTGGACACCACAGAAGCACACTATGGAGTAGATCACAATCAAACACCTCTTTTGGTCGCAATCTGCTCACCAGAAGTAGCTTCCAATAATGCTTCGTAGTAGCCTTATTCCCAAGAAGTATTAGAAAGAACATTATGGAGTGGATTCGTTCAACCTCCTCCTTGGATGCAACCTTCTTGCAAGTAGTAGAACCAATATGTTTCTTCATGACCTTCTCTTAAGAAGTATTTAGAAGCACCAAGAACAATAATGGTTAATAAGTGAGGTAGATGGAATTACAGTTCTTCAAGATATACAATACAGAATTCTTTATCGACAACTAACGATTAATCTCTTCACAATGATAGAAAATTCCATGTTGGGTGGAGTATGAAACTACTTTGAGCTAGATTTAAATATAGCAATATAGAATTCTAAGCTTTAAGAAGGATAGCATGTAATAGTTTACTCAAGTGTATGTGTGCTAATTATATGTATATCCTAAGTGTTCATAAGGAACTCCTATATATAGGAAATACTTAGGAATGATCAATATAATTGTTGGGAGTGATTTGACCAAGATAAATGCTAAACTAGTTGTTAAAAATTAAAAGACAAGTTTACAATGGCTAGGAAAAATAAATACAATTTTTGAATGCATATTGATCTTGGTCAAAGAAGAGTTTTACCGAAATCTTCCATGTAAAAACAGTGTTATATTTTTGGAAAACATACAAAATGCATTTTCTAATGAAACCTAGCTATCCTAAAGATATTATGTGAGTGTGATAGGATAAGGCTGATCATCAATTGTTCTTACATCATTCTCAATTAGTTGTACAAAAATTATTAATGGAAGTTATATTCATAATACAAATTGATGTTGAGTCTTATCTAAGTTGTATGATCACCTAAATAAAAAATTCAAATTATTAGTAACACAAATGGAAAATATTTACTTTGTCAGAATTATAACATGGCATATCCAAAAAGCCAACATGACCTACATCCTAGATGTTCAAGCAACTTGGGTTGTAGGAGGGTGGTTGTCAAGCAAACCTAGCCATATGGGTAATTGTTTCTAAGGACAACCCTCTTTACCCTCTCAATTACTCCTTTTAACTTTCTCACCTCTTCCGCTCTTTCCTCTTTTGTTTTAGTGTCCTTCCATTATTTCCTGAACCTTGACCTACCTTCTTCCTCTTCATCATGCTACCTATAGCTACAAGGCAGTGTTGCAGCTGCCCTTTTCGGGAGATCCTTCCCAAACTACCTTTGGCCTCGATCATTCTACCATCAAGCTCAAAAGGTTAAGGAAAGACCAGGTGGCCTCTTTGTGGGTTCTCTCATGACCTGCTCCTCAATTTAGATGTTACTCTGGTGATCATCACCATGGTGGGGCTGGCCTACTGATGGAGCTTCCACTTGCGTGGAATTGTGTGCACCACTAAAAATCCTAAAGATGGTAAGTCTTTAGGTTTATCCTTGCTTATACTAAGTCGAGAACTCCATCCACATATGCTAGGATACGTGGAAGTCTTATCGTAGTATAGTTAAGGGTCGAATCCACGGGACAACGGTCTTGTCGAGATTGACAAGATAGAAACGTTAGAATTTCACTATACTTCTTGATAGTAGGTATCTAGCTCGAAAGGTTGATTTGGTTGTTTTAAACTAAGTGCAAGTAAAGTAAAGCAAGAAAGTAAACTTAAGGATGTTAACAATGATAAGGACCCACTAGAATGTGACCGGCTTTCACCACCACTACACATGGATCAAAACATGCAACACAAAAACATAACCTGCAAAGAGAGTTTAAACAGTTAGTATCTTTGTAGATTTAGCTTCCTTTCGGAGAACTAACTATGAGAAGTGTGGGAATGTTGCAATGCCAGCCATCCCCGAACAAATGGTCACTTTCTTTACATCATTCCCTTCACAAAGTGTGTTCCTCAAGTTATCAAGGTTGTACTTTCATACGTCAACTGATTCCATTTCATAGTATGAAAGTACAACAATGGAAGTGAGTTTAATCCACTTCTTGAAAAACACTCCTAGATACCGAAACAGATCCATGGTGGATGCATGCATCAAGAACCAACATCAAATCGAGATTCGAATCTAATAGTACAAACGTAGACAATTCATACTAAAAGATAAAAGGTAACACAAGTTGGTGATCAAGCAACAAGCATTCATTAAACGATTGATGTTGAACTGAAAAGAAAGCATATCTCTATTGCAAACTATGGATTACATTTCATGAAATGAAAACATGGGTAGCAGGGCTACTCCCCGCACCCTAGTGAAAGGGACTACTTGCTCATAGCTAGGACAAAGAAGGAGGCGAGAAGAGAGAGAGAGAACGTCATCCCCACAAAGGAGAGAGGAAACTCAACCCCTTGGAAGGAGAGAGAATGATGATCTTCACACTTCACAGGTTGCTCGATGATGAGGTCTCCTCTTCCCACATTCTTTGGCGAAGAGAGAGAAAGCAACTTTAGGATGGAGTGTGGATCTCAGATCGGCAGCCTTTGGGTGGAGGATGGAGGATGGAATAGCTTTGGAGTGGTAGAGGCAGCCTCTGGACGTCTGAAACTTCATCCCTTTGGGAGGACCCCTCGGGTCTTATTTATAGGATTTAAGTGAAGTCCAAACAGTTTGGGTAATTTTTCTTTGAAACCGTTTGGACCCTAAAACCGTTTGGGCTCTGGGACCATTTGGACTCTGAGATCGTTTGGACCCTGAGACCGTTTGGACCCTGAGACCGTTTGCGCTCAGAGACCATTTGGCTTCATGCGGTCTTGGGACTAGTTGGCTTCATGCGGTCTTGAGACCGTGTGACTCGATGCAGTCTCGAGACCGGTTGGCTTCATGCGGTCTTGAGACCGTGTGACTCCATGAGGTCTCAGGACCGGTTGGCTTCATGCGGTCTTAAGACCGTGTGACTCCATGCGGTCTCGGGACCGGTTGGCTTCATGCAGTCTTGAGACCGTGTGACTCCATGCAGTCTCAGGACCGGTTGGCTTCATGCGGTCTTGAGACCGTGTGACTCCATGTAGTCTCGGGACCGGTTGGCTTCATGCAGTCTTGAGACCATGTGAGGCTTTTGTGATTTTTTTGTGCTTTTTTTCTGTAAGTAAAAAGGAGAAAAGTTAATCTAATAGTATATTTGCAATAAGAGAGGAAAGTTAAGGATTCTATCTAATTTATCTGAGAAAGAGTGCGGAAAACCGAGGAAAATTACTAAGATAACATCACAAAATTGGAGGTTATCACCCCCAACTTAGAGTCTAGCTTGTCCTTAAGTTAGATAGAGCTGAGGCATGTAATGGCGAGGTAATTTTATTTAATTGAAATTTTCATACTCTTGCTCAAATTCTAAACCAGAGGTCTCCTGAGGTTACATCGAGGCCTTTGCCTGCCTTAACTCTTTCAGGTATTGACAGTTGCTTGGATCTCAGGTTTCTTCCATCTCTTGTAGCCTACATTGGGACCACTTTTTATTCTGTGCATGTCGTTGATTCTAATCAGTTTTATACTTCTCTGAAAATCCTATCAGAAGCTAGAGTGGGTATGAGGGTTGGCTAAAGGTTTGATGTGTAACTCCCCTTTCAAGTGGGGGAGGGGTTGTCTAGGCTTTTAGGATCTCACTACCGAGCACGATACATCTTCCTTTGTGAGGGTAGCTGAATGTACCGATCGGGTGAGCCATTTATCAACCTTTCATATATTTGGATACCTTAGGGTTTCACTACCGGGCATGACACATCTGCCTTTGTGAGGGCAGCTGAATGTACCAACCGGGCAAGACCTTTATTAGTTCTTCATATAGATCCTTATTCATGGCACAACTCTCATAGTTTTATTCAACACTCTGGCTTTTATTCATAAACTCAAAGGCTTAGGATTTGGGTTTTTAGGAATTTTGATTTGGGCGGCCAAGCCTCTTTTATTTAAAGAGAAGAAAGTTGTTCTTAGAGTTGCTCGACATGCACTTATTTGGTTTCTACTAGTGGTCCTCTTGTAAGGCTTCATGATTTGGATGTCACCTGATGTCCCTCCCATCCTTGAGAGTGTTTGTCTTATTTCGGCCCTGATGTTGACATGTAGAAAGTCAGATGTAGAATTGAAGCAAAAGCATGAAAATCGAATGTGAAGATAATTTATTAATTCGCCATTACATGTCTATATGCTATTTTTGATGTTACTTCTTAGGACTAACTGGGTTCTGAAGTTAGCTGGGGATGACTTTGTTCCAAGAGGGATATTATTCTTTATGAACATGATTTATTATCAGGGGAAATATTTAAAACAAAAACTAAGTGTGTAAAAAAAATTTGTGCTGGATTGAAAGAGAAGATAGAGAGGGAAAGATTTAAGAATGATACCTCGCCCTTGTCCAATGTACTCCCCCCCTAACTTATCACTCTCTCTGTCCTCAGAGTGTCAAAGTGATAGGTTGAGAAGTATAAGGACAAGGGCATCAGGCATCTGTTAGTCCTGCATTAGCTCCATGTTTCGGAGAAGATTAGCGGCGAACTTTCCTCGTAACGCGTGGTAATCCACATCTATCATGTCCTCTATTGATTTTCCAAGAGCCAAAATGGTGTACATCCAGTAGAGGACGTGGAAACCACAGTCATTCAACTCGCGAAGCTATTGTGGTCATTTGTGGCTCAAGGTAGGGCGATGAAAGTGCTCTTTACCTTATGCCCGTGTGTGCTTGCTGAGAAGGTCATGTAGTTGGTCATCACACTCCTTCGCCACTTCTTCTGTAGGCGTTCTTGGTGTTGTAGTGTATTTTTGCTAATCTGGATTGTACTAGCTGTCGGAACTGTTGTATATGATTGTTGTTCCGTCGTGAAGGTTTGTTGCCAACAACATACAGTGTTCTGAATGAAGGAAAGGAAGCATGATAAACTTCAGAGTCATATGTTGTAGGAAGGAAATGAGTGCCTCAGTTGTTCCGAAGTTCTTTATCTTGAGGAGATCGTCCTTCATATAAGAGGATACCATATAGGTTGTAGGGTGATTCTGTCTGAGAAGAAATTGATAGGCTGCCATCAAACTTATGGATAGAGACCCTTTGATCTGTACAATTTCTCGTAGCACATCTACCATGACCAGAATATCGTCGAATATGAAAACGAGGTCATCTTTCTCGGCGTAATGCCTTGACATGATGAGGTGAAGTTCATTGTCATAGAGGCTTTTGCAGGCGCTGAGGTCAAAATTGGGGAATGTAGGTGAAATAGCAGACAGGGGGACCATTTGTGAAGATGATCTGTTGATGGTCACCCCGGTTAGCAACTCAGTAACCCCTTCTTCATCCGCCAGATCGAAAGAGTAGGGGTCCCATTTCTTCTTCTCAGGAACCTTGGCGGGTTGTTGTTTCCCCAACTTCTCTATTATTTGCTGGAATGGACATTTTGGAGGACGTTGGATGGCCGAAAAGAGGTAGCGAGGAACACTGTTGGGTGCCATAGTTGGGTCCTTAAAGAACCTTCTATCACAAATTAGCTACATGGCATAACGACCCCGTAGAGAATGAAAATCCTCTGTGGCCAGTTCGGTGAAAGGGATTTGTTGATTGAGCACTTGAATATGACGTATAACGTAGAAAGCACAATCTTTAGATCGCTCTTGAGTTTGGGTGTGGGGGTTGATGATTTGGAACCATGGTTGGTTCCAACCATTGCGGAGGGATGGGCAAGCATCCCAAATCAATTTCAGGAGCCGAAAAGGGATGCGTCTGGCCTCCCTGGCTTCTGTTCCAGCAAAATTAATAATTCTGACTCTTAGTTCAGTGGTGCAAAAGTTGTACACCTTGGCGTCTCGAGCCGTGGTGTCCACGATCATTTACGGCCAGTGACCAGAGACTTGGAAGGGCACGGTAATGTAGCATGCTTTTCTGTCTATCCCCTTCTACAATCGCTCGATGGATTTGTTTTGTTGATCTTTAAATAGTAGACTCATTCCCAGAGCAGGTGAAGCGTTAAGTACAGGCTGCTGCTGTTTAGAGCTTCTATATATTCCAATAGAATTGGCAAGGAGGACACAGAAGATTGCCATCTTTACCGGCGACTGTGGTCGAAGGATGGTGCAGAAATCTTCACGTGTCAACTTGCGCAAAGTCTTCGTATTATGATAGATAACATCACCCCCGTCTTTGACATCATCTACGATAGTGTTTAAGATAAAAATATCTTGAGCATCTAAGGTAGAGACGGTCGTCAGGTCTAAATTCTGCATTTTATGAGGTAGAGGTGGCGACGGGGGAAGCTCTTGCGGAGGGAGAGAAGAAGTCTGCTCCAGATTGTCTATATAGTGCTGCAGATCTTCGTCTTTGTCGGAGTCAAAAGCTGATTCCAGATCTTCGTCTATATCCAAACTGACTCTTTCTAAATCTTCCTATTATGGTGGAAAGGGTGAAGTTTGCTCCGGGACAGAGCTCTGTGGAAGTTCTGCATGTGGTCGACTCATGCTGGTACCAAATAAACATTGTTGGAACTCAACAAAAGCGGCCTCTTTGGCAGTTTCCCCGAGAGATCCCATTCTGGAATAATCAAGAAATTGATCCCCATATGACATATTAATGTTATCATTGTGAGTAGGGGATTTGGGATCTTTATCATCTTTTTGGTGATCTTTCTGTTGTTTTGGTGCAGCTCCTCGGCTGGGGCCCTCCCCAACATTGTCTGGGTCATCATATTTATCATCTGAGGAGGTTCTATTATTGGAGTCAGTCGAGGAGTCAGAATCCTCATCATCATTGTCTTCTTCATCATCATCTTTGACTGCCGCCTCATTTGTTGTCTTCTTTGGTGGAGGCTTCTTGCACTTATAGTGGAGTGCTTGTAGCTCGTCGAAAGCCACTTGCGTATGCTCATGTGTTTCAAGAAAAGCGTCGTGGGCTTCTTTAAGATCTGAAAATCGTGCCTCGGTGGAGAGGAATCGTGCAGAGAGATCTGTCACTTGAGTTCTTAGTTGGTTGATTTCATTGCTGGATGACTCCTCTTGTCGGTTATTTAGTTGTGTGAGGGTGGTGCTGATGTAATTCCAGCTTGTGCTTAAAATAATTTTTTGCTGCTTAAGCTCACATAGAGTTTCTGGCAAAGGTTGATTTTGTGCAGAAATCCTGTCGACTTGCTGGACCAGATCATCTTGCTGGCCTTTCACTTCAAGAACCAACTGTGGAAGTTGTTGCAGGCGGTCATCGAGGCGATCGACTTTCATGGCCGCTGCTTTTTACTGTTGGTGGATGCTTGAGATGATGCCTGGAAAAGCAAGGTTTTGTGCGTCAATCTTGGCGACCTGTGTAGTTAAACCCTACACACAAGAAAAAATATATTGTAATATGTTAGAAGGGTCGGTGAGGAGGTTTCAAATAGCGTCGAATTGACGTCCGAATTCCTCACCGACGTTAGTGAAATGGACCCCATATGTGGATGGGTGGTGTGGCTGGGGTCGAGGTGGAAAGGTGGTAGTGCCTTGTGGAAGAGACACTATTGATGGTCCCGCAAACTACGTAGTGACCATTGATGGAGTCACTAGCGGTGTCGTGGTGGTGGTGGATGAAGAAAATGGGAATTGTCCGGGTGAGAATTGTGGGAGTGAAAATGTTGAGGAGGAATGGGTGGAGATGGGGGTGGAGTAGGGGAAGCCGGGTGATTGAGCGAAAAATGGGATGCCCGGGGAGAAAAAAGGTGACGCAGAAGATGTGGGTGGAGGAATTATTGTTGGTATTGTTGTGGAGAAAGGTGGGAGGGTGGTAGATGGTGGGATAGTAATGGATGGTAAAGTGGTGGGGGTGGTGGTGGTGAGGTCATCATGTAGGCTCATGATGAATGAGTCTAATGATGAAGTATTGATAGGTTCCTCCGGATGAGGGCATTCTGTCTCTGGATGTAGTTTTGATGCTGGCATCCCCGACAGCTGTGGTGGTTGTAAACGTGCCTTAGATGGTCATTTAACTGGTATTTTTGTTACCCTAGCTGTCGGGGCGTTAATACTAAGCTCTGTCTGTCTCGCTTTGGTCTTCTTTTCTTGTACTTTGACCGAAGCCAAGATTTTGGTAAGCTCTTCATCAGTGAAGAGGAGCTTGTCTTTGTCATAATCCGCAAGCTCCGGAAGCAGTAGCAGAGTTCTGGAAGATCGTATTGTGGGGCAGAAAATGTAGTGTAATTTCACATCCTTTTCCTTGATAATGTAGGAGTTCTTCAAGGTTTGCTCCTTAGTAAGGATGTCGCCCTTGATCTGCGTGCATTGAGGGAGTAATCTGTCCATCTTGAGATATTTGATGATGGAAGTTATGTGCCTGCCCATGCATATTCTTTCCCTATGGCGTAGGCTAAAATTTTTTGTATCATGTGCCATTTGATGTTGACCGGCTTTCGGTGCAGAATGGACCATAGAAGAAAAAGGTCGGTGGTGATAACATTTCTTCCCTCTGTTCTGGGGAACATCACACCGGTGAGAATTTTGTGAAGAGTGCGCACGAACCCAGAATGAATATTGGAGGCTTTGCAGGTCTTTGCCTCATAAGTGGGGATCCCTGTTAGGGTCTTCCAGAAGTTGTGTCTATTGAATTGTGAGTTCTCCGTTCTAACAACTTTGGCCTGTTTGAGCTGCTCCGGGCTGTCAATGAAAATTTCGTTCAAAAGATTTTCTATGATAACAACGTTGTTACCAAAAAGCTTGGTGACCATCCTGTGGTCACCTCCGTCCCTTGCCCTGTGCATAATGTCCACATATTCTTTAGTAAGATGTGTAAAGAATTCTGTTGTGGGTTCGACGTATGAAATTCAAGGGACAAAGCACAATCTTGAGAGATTAGCGTTGTCGAGCATGGTGAGGATTATGTCGTATATCCCCATCTTCAGTAGTACGCTTGAGCAAACATACTTTGTTGGTTTTAGTATTTTGTCTATGGATGGGAGGGTGTGGATGTAAAGGTTTTCTAGTGGTGGTGCTGTAGTGGTGAAGGCGGGGAAGACGGGAGTAGTAGTGGGGGTGGTAGTGGCGGGTGTTGGGGTGTACTCTGCAAGGGTTTGTTCCCTAGTAGTACCGGGGCAGACCTGCTTCCTTGTCCGTTTCTTTGATGGTTGTTCTTTTGCAGCTTCCTGGGCCTTTCGTTTCACCTTGGATTTGTCGGTTGGGGATTCATCTTCGGAGTTAGGCCCATATTCAGAGCCTTCATCACTAGAAGAGATTTCTTCCACTTCTTCTTCAGGCTCCTCTGCTAGACATTTGTTGATGCGGTCAATTTCATACATGACCGCTATGATGTTGACCTTTGGTGGAATCTTTCAAGTTTTTTTATAGGTATCTACAACCTTCTAGAGCTTTACATGACTTTCTATTAGTTGCTTAGTTGTCCAGAAAGGAGCGTTGGAAGATCCGGTGGCTTCTTTAGCTGGTGATGCCATATCTGAAAATGGAAAGTCATGTGTTAGAATAACAAGTTTATGAAAAGGAAAAATTGGATTTTGTATGTGTTTATGTGTTTTTATGTTTTAAAGAAATTCATGCGATTTGAAAGACCAAATGGTTTGAAGACCGTTTGATTCCAAACGGTTTTAGGACCGTTTGGCTTCCAAACGGTTTCATGACCATTTGGCTCCAAACGGTTACAAGACTGTTTGGAAGGTGAAATGACGGGGGTGCAGCAGACGGCGGTAGAAATGGTATCGGCGGCGATAGCGAAGGCGGTGGAGATAAAGACGACGGAGGTGATAGAAAAGGGAGCCGCGTTGGCGTCGTAGACGTCGGCGATGGTAAAGATGGAGATGGTGCACAGACAAAAGCGCTGATGATGACAGTGCGCTGGTCTACCTTGTTGTTGCGGGTGATGAAGACGATGGCGGTGCGAGGAACGGTGGTAACCGAGGTGCGGACGTCGCGAAGACGCGCAGAAGCGGGTGCGATGGCGATAGAGAGAACCGGTGTAGCGGGCTACGCGAGAATGGGAGTAGGGGAGATGAAACAGTGCTTGCAAGGGTTTTAGAAAGCTCCAGAGTCAAAAGAAAGAAGAAGGAGAGGGGGTAGGGTTATATTTATAGGATTTGGGGGTTGACCCAAAAAATTCCTAAGGTCAAACGGTTTGAAGAACGTTTGGCTCCAAACAGTTCCAAGACCGTTTGTCTCCAAATGGTTTCAAGACCGGTTGAGATGGTTTAGGTTTTTTGATTTTTTATATTTTTATGTTTGTTTTGGTTGTTTATGTGAATTTTTATATTTTCAGATTAAAGATGATAAACCTAATTTAAAGAAAGGAAAAGAAAGAATAAATGATAAACGGTGATAGACAGATCTTGGGTTGCCTCCCAAGTAGTGCTGGGTTTTACGTCGCTGGCTCTACGAAGTTTTGATTTTATTATTGTGATGTTGTGGGGTCTCTGATCTCAATACTCTGTCTTGGAATTTTGTCTACTGGAGTATAGTATTTTTTCAATCTATGGCCATTGACTGTCCTTTCTCCTCCATTGTCATCAACAATTATGATGGCTCCAGTCAGGTATATATGTTTGATGGTGAAAGGCCCAGACCACTTTGTGTAGAGTTTTCCGGGGAACATTTTGAGCCTGGAGTTGAAAAGAAGGACTTTATCTCCAATGGTGATGTCTTTTCTTTTTAGATGACCGTCGTGCCACATATTGGTTTGTTCTTTGTAAATCCTAGAACTTTGATAAGCGGTCATTCGGAGCTCCTCTAGTTCTTGTACCTGGAGTTGTCTGTTTTCTCTAGTGCTTTTAAAATCAAAATTTAGTTGTTCAATAGCCCACCAAGCCTTATGTTCTAGTTCCACTGGAAGATGACATGATTTCCCATATACCAAACAGAACGGGGTTGTTCCAATTGCTGTTTTATAAGCTATTCAATAAGCCCAAAGGGCATCGGGAAGCTTGGTGGACCAGTAAGTATGGTGTCTATTGACTGTTTTTTCTAAGATTTCTTTTGGTTGTCTATTCGAAACTTCGACCTGACCACTAGTTTATGGATGGTAAGGCGTGGCAACTTTATGGTTGACTCTATATTTCTTTAGGAGGTCTTCAAAGATTCGTTCCAGAAAATGGGTCCCTCCGTCGAATATGACAGTTCGGGGGACTCCAAATCTGGGAAAAATGATATCTTTAAACATCTTAATGACAAGTTTGGAATTGCTGGAAACTGTGGGTATAGCTTCTACCCATTTCGAGACATAATCCACTGCAACCAATATGTAGGAAAATCCATATGAAGAGGGAAAGGGACGCATATAGTCTATCCCCCACACATCAAAAAGTTCGATCTCTTGCCACATAGTGAGGGGCATTTCATTCCTTTTTGTTATACCGCTAGAAAGTTGGCATTTATTGCATGATTTTACAAAATCATGGGAATCTCTTGCTATCGTTGGCTAAAAGAAACCCGATTGAAGAACTTTCATAGCAGTCTTTTTTGAGCTCATGTGCCCCCAGTGGGGCCGGAATGGCAATGTTCTAAGATAAGAGTAATCACTTCTTCAGGTAGGCAGCGACGGAAAAGTCTGTCTGCGCATAGGCGAAAGAGATAAGGTTCATCCCAGTAGTATTGCTTAACTTCGTGCATAAATTTCTTTTTTTCGTGGTGAGAGGCGGAAGGGTGGATGATCCCTGTAGCCAGATAATTCAGTATGTCGGCATACCAGGGGAATCCGGTGGAAATTTTCATTAGCTGATCGTCAGGAAGGGAGTCTCGGATAGGTAATTTATCATCATCCTTGACTTCAATGCGGCTGAGATGGTCAGCGATGACGTTTTCCACTCTGCTTTTGTCTTGAATTTCTAAATCAAATTCCTGAAGCATTAACACCCAGCGGATAAGTCTGGGTTTTGCGTCTTGCTTCTGGATTAGATATCGTATGGTGGAGTGGTCAGTGTAGACAGTGACCTTTGATCCAATCAGGTTGGAGTAGAATTTCTTGAACGCATAGATGGCAGCTAAGAACTCCTTTTCTGTAGTGGTGTAGTTCTTTTGTGCTTCATCGAGAGTCTTGGACGCATAATATATTACATAAGGCTTTTTATCAATTCTCTGTCCTAACACTGCTCCTATAGCATAATCGCTGGCATCACACATTATTTCGAATGGTTGTGACCAGTCAGGTGCTCTCAGAATAGGCACAAAGACTAGAGCATTTTTAAGGTTGTGAAGCTTTCTAGACATTCTTGGTCAAAATTGAACTCGGAGTCTTTTGTCAATAGTTGTGTCATGGGCTTTGCAATTTTTGAGAAATCTTTAATGAATCTTCGATAAAACCCAGCATGACCCAAGAATGCTCATACTCCTTTTACATATTTTGGCGGTGACAGTTTGGAGATGACATCAATCTTTGCCTTGTCTACCTCAATCCCTCTATCACTCACTCTATGTCCGAGGACGACACCTTCAGATACCATAAAATGGCATTTTTCCCAATTTAAGATAAGGTTTGTTTCCTCACATCTTTGTAAGACTTGTCCAAGGTTGAGTAGACAACTATCAAAGGAATCTCCATAAACTAAAAAATCATCCATGAATACTTCCATTATGGACTCGGTTAACCCTACAAAAATAGCAGACATGCACCTTTGGAAGGTAGCAGGTGCGTTGCACAACCCGAATGGCATTCTTCTAAAAGCATAAGTCCCAAAGGGACAAATAAAAGTTGTTTTTTCTTAGTCTTCCAAGTATATAGGAATTTGATAGAACTCGGAATAACCATCGAGATAACAGAAGAACTTTTGATGGGCTAGGCGTTCGAGAACTTCGTCAAGAAAAGGTAGAGGGTAGTGATCTTTACATGTTGCTTTGTTTAGTTTCCTGAAGTCAATACACATCCTCCATCCTGTGACAGTCCTTGTGGGGACTAGCTCATTTTTATCATTTAGTACGACAATGGTCCCTCCCTTTTTGGGGACCACTTGGACAGGGCTGACCCATTGGGAATCTGAAATTTGGTAGATAATACTAGCTTTCAGTAGTTTGAGGACCTCAAGGCGAACAACTTCTTTAAGATTGGGATTCAACTTTCTCTGGTGCTCTCTTGAAGGCTTAAATTCATCCACCATGGGCAGTCTATGCAAGCATAAGGCTAGGTTTACACCTGTTAGGTCAGTTATTTTGTACCCAATGGCTTTCTTATGTTTCTTCAACTCAACGAGAAGCCGTTCCTCCTGGTCTTTCATTAGAGTGGAACTGATGATTACTGGACATAGTTTTTCTTCATCTAGAAAGACGTGCTTAAGTCCTATTGGTAGGGTTTTCATCTCAGGAGCCTTAGGTACTTCTGTTGTTTCTAGAATAGTGACGGATTTGAGCTCCTCAAAAGTGGTTGTTGGTGCTTCTTCAGCTTTCTCTAAGTGTTGCAAGCATTCTTGAACTAATTTGTTGGCTGAGAATTCGACTTCTGGATTTATTAGGACATTTTCTAACTCATCGGATGGTTCAGAAATTTCCAATTGGGACATTTGATGTATTGCATCTAAGAGAAAGACTTCCTCTTGAATGTTGGGGCCTTTCATACTGTTGAGGACCCAGAACTGAATCACTTCTTTCCCCAGTCTCAGAATGATTGTGCCAGCTTCAACATCGACAAGTGCCCTGACTGTGGCAAGGAAGGGTCTGCTAAAAATTATTGGGTATCTTAAATCTTCCTTGATGTCCATAATGACAAAATCACATGGGATATAAGAATCCTTTCCTATCCTGACTGGAATATCTTCAATAATTCCTAGAGGTGCAGTGATAGTGGAATCAGCTAACTGGATTGTCATTGTTGTGGGTAGTAAATCAGTAAAGCCCAATCTTTTACACATGGAGTAGGGCATGATAGATATGCTAGACCCTAGGTCAGCTAATCCCTTTTTGCTCGAGGCATTTCTAATACAACATTGAATTTCGAAAGAACCAGGGTCCTTTTTTTTGGGCATCTTATTAAGAATGATATTGGAGGTGGTCTGAGCCAGTTTGACTGTCTCTTGTTCTTCAGTAATGTATTTCCTGGATAACAAAGTTTTTAGATATTTAGCCCAAGCTGGTACTTCAGAGAGAGCATCGAGGAGCGGAATATCGATATAAAGTTTCTTCATCACCTCCTTAAATATTTGGAACCTCGTGTCCATTTTAGTCTCTCTCAATCTTCCTGGATATGGTATCTTAGGTTTATACTGCAGAATTTCTAGCTCTTTGGAAGCTTGTTCTTTTTCTTTGCCTTTTGTGGTCTCTGCGGATTTCTCAGTTCCTAGATCTGGGCTTGCATTCGGAGTAAAGACTGGTGTATCATCATCATCATGAGCGATTCTCGTAGTTTCATGAAGGGCACGACCAGATCTTGTAGTGACGACATTCAATTGCTCTAGTCTATTTTGGTCGTGTCCAGGGTTTGACTCTGGTTGACCAACAAAAGTGCCTGCTGGTGGCTTTAGTTTGGCAACAATTTGTGCTAGTTGAGCCTCCACATCCTTCTACTGAGCTTGCTAATTGGCGAGCATGGTTTGTTGTGACTGTAACATATTCCTGATCATAGTCATCTCGTCTATTGGTTGGGAGGGGGCATTTTTCTGAGTGAGTTGTTGTTGTCCTTGATGTGGTTGTTGCGGAGGTGGTGCTAACTGAGGTTGCTGCGGTTGCTGCAACTGAGGGTGCAATCGCGGGTGCAGAGGAGGATGGGTATATTGATAGTAGGTGGAGGGATTTCTAGGGTAATTGGATATTGGGAAGTTATTTTTGAGGTTCCCTTGATTTTGGTTAAAGTTACATTGGAATCCAGGTGGTATCCTATTAGAGGATCCGCCTTGTGTTTGATGTTGCGGGTTAGCAGTCCCCACAGGGTTCCCATATTAAAAACCGGGGTGGTTTCTTGGTTGATTTGGATTATAGTAAACTTGTCCTAGTATGGAATGAATGGAATTAACTTGTTTGGGCATCTGATCTTCAGGGTGTTTGATAATTGGTTCATACTACTGTTGTGGTGGTTGCATATCCATCACCACATTGTAAAGCAAACCACATGATAGTGTAGGGTGATCAGACACGTGACAGACTTCACAAGTCCCTGGAACAACTTTAATCTGTTGGACTTGGGGGGTTTTCTTCTTATCATATTCTCCAAATGAAGTTTCAAGTGCATGCTGCTTGTGAGCTATAGTCTTTAAAGCTTCAGCAATAGCCTTCATTTCCATTGATTCCTCAACTTTATAAACTTTGAGGACTCCCTTACCGAATGATCGTCCCCAATTGGATTGGTTCTCAGCTCCAAGTGTAACGATTTTCCAAGCATCCTCGTAGTTCTTCCTCATAAAATTTCCTCCAGATGAGGAATCTAGAAATTGCTTAATATCATCACTCACCCCCCTATAGAATGTTTCTATTAATTGATTTTGGGAGATACCGTGATGGGGGCACTTCCTTAGAAGCTCCTTGAATCTTTCCCATGCTTCTGCGAGTGATTCTCCAGGAAGTTGGGCGAAGTGGTTGATCTGCCCCCTAATTTCGTAGGTTAATGAAGGAGGGAAAACTTTTCCAAGAATTTTTCTTCTAAGGGAGCCCAAGTGGTGATGATTGGCTCCCTATCAAGCAAGTTGTACCAACTCAGAGCCCTTCCAGATAGAGTGAAATGAAAACGATGTAGCATTATTGCATCAAAGGCAACTCCGTCTTGCGGGACAAGTCGGCAAAGTGCCTTGAACCTGTTCAAGTGATCCATGCTATCATCTCCAGAACCACCAGAGAATGAGATGCCCTGCATGATCTGAATCCATTGTGTCAGGATTTTGAAGTTGGGTATGTTGAAGATTGGTGGCCGAACTAGATGATTGTCTTCATAATTCTTGGGGACGACATAGTCCCTCAATTGCTTGTTTCTTAGCTCTAACTGGGCAGCTTGGTTGGCTGCTTCGTTTTCAGCTCAGATGCAGGCCTGTTCTTCGGCTCAGATTTCTTCTTGGATCTGAGCACGAGTGTCAGCAATGAGTTGTGCTCTCTGAGCGGTGATGGTAACATTGACCCATTCCATTACTAACATAGCTTGGCGTTGATCTTCAGCCATTTGCCTGGCTCTTTGGTGGTTAAGTCTGATGCGGCGGTGGAAGCTTCTCTCGACCTCAGAGTCGTACTCTAGATCAGGGGAGAATCCGACATTATGCGATGGTTGCATACACGTCTTCTACCTGAGTAAAGGAAAAAACACACCTTTTAGATGATGCAAGAGATATGATGAATTCAAGAAGATATGGAGTAATGTTTAAAGGAAAGTGTAAAACCCTAACCACTAGAAAGATGATAAATGAAATTAAAACGTTTCGTTGTCCCCGACAACAGTGCCAATTTTTTGATGGAGCTTCCACTTGCGTGGAATTATGTGCACCACTAAAAATCCTAAAGATGGTAACTCTTAAGGTTTAGCCTTGCTTATACTAAGTTGAGAACTCCACCGACGTATGATAGGATACGTGGAAGTCCTATCGTAGTATAGTTAACGGTTGAATCCACAGGACAATGGTCTTGTCGAGATTGACAAGATAGAAAATGTTAGAATTTCACTTAACTTCTTGACAGTAGGTATCTAGCTCGAAAGGTTGATTTGGTTGTTTTAAACTAAGTGCAAGTAAAGTAAAGCAAGAAAGTAAACTTAAGGATGTTAACAATGATAAGTAGACACTAGGATGTGATCGGATTTCACCACCACTACACATGGATCAAAACATGCAACACAAAAACATAACCTGCAAAGAGAGTTTAAACAGTCAGTATCTTTGTAGATTTAGCTTCCTTTCAGAGAACTAACTATGAGAAGTGTGGGAATGTTGCAATGCTATCCATCCCTGAACGAATAGTCACTTGCTTTACATCATTTCCTTCACAAAGTGTGTTCCTCGACTTATCAAGGTTGTACTTTCATACGTCAACTGATTCCATTTCATAGTATGAAAGTACAACGATGGAAGTGAGTTTACTCCGCTTATTGAAAAACACTCCTAGATACCGAAACAGATGCATGGTGGATACATGCATCAAGAACCAAGATCAAATTGAGATTCAAATCTAATAGTACAAACGTAGACAATTCATACTAAAAGATAAAAGGTAACACAAGTTGGTGATTAAGCAACAAGCATTCATTAAATGATTGGTGTTGAACTGAAAAGAAAGTATATCTCTATTGCAAACTATGGATTACATTGCATGAAATGAAAACATGGGTAGCGGGGCTACACCCCGCACCCTAGTGAAAGAGACTACTCGCTCATAGATAGGACAAAGAAGGAGGCGAGAAGAGAGAGAGAACATCATCCCCATAAAGGAGAGAGGAAAGTCAACCCCTTGGAAGGAGAGAGAATGATGATCTTCACACTTCACAGGTTGCTCGATGATGAGGTATCCTCTTCCCACCTTCTTTGGCGAAGATAGAGAAAGCAGCTTTAGGATGGAGTGTGGATCTCAAACTGGCATCCTTTGGGTGGAGGATGGAGGATGGAATAGCTATGGAGTGGTAGATGTAGCCTCTGGACGTCTGAAACATCATCCCTTTGGGAGGACCCCTCAGGTCTTATTTATAGGCTTTAAGTGAAGTCCAAACAGTTTGGGCAATTTTACTTTGAAACTATTTGGACCCTGAAACCATTTGGGCTCTGAGACCGTTTGGACCCTCAGACCGTTTGGACCCTGAGACCATTTGGGCTTAGAGAACGTTTGGCTTCATGCGGTCTTGGGACCGGTTGGCTTCATACGGTCTTGAGACCGTGTGACTCCATGCGGTCTCGGGACCGGTTGGCTTCATGCGGTCTTGAGACCGTGTGACTCCATCGGGTCTCGGGACCGGTTGGCTTCATGCGGTCTTGAGACCGTGTGACTCCATGCGGTCTCAGGACCAATTGGCTTCATGCGGTCTTCAGACCGTGTGACTCCATGCGGTCTCGGGACCGGTTGGCTTCATGCGGTCTTGAGACCATGTGTTGCTTTTGTGATTTTTTTGTGTCTTTTTCTGTAAGTAAAAAGGAGAAAAGTTAATCTAATAGTATATTTGCAATAAGAGAGGAAAGTTAAGGATTCTATCTAATTTATCTGACAAAGAGTGCGGAAAAATGAGGAAAATTACTAAGATAACATCATAAAATTGGAGGTTATCACCTACACTCTCATGACCCAGTCTAGTGGTAGAGACTAACTCTTAACCATTGATCTAGTTAGTGGTACACCCGACCACAAATCTTGTGGCCATGAGTTGCCTTATGGCCCATCCATCTATCCCAAACATGGTTACTAGACAGGGTGGTTGGTGGCCCATGATCCTAGCCCTATCATCTTTCACCATGATTATGTGGCCAATGATGTAATTTGTGATGCCTCCGCACTGTAAAGAGGGGTATTCCTCAAGAATCAAAACACTACTTGGTCATGACGGGTCGTGCATCAACATGTCACATATTTCCATGATAGACATAATTTATTCTCTATACGAAAAAATCAAATGCTGAAATCTTCAAAAAATGATAAAAAAATTCCATTGTAAAAAATAAACATGTTAAATACCATTCTGAATTGAAAATACAATTTATTCAATAAGAAATATTCCTAGACCTAGATCTGTTTAGAATTTCAATTGTATTTTAAAAGGTATTTTTTATCTTTTTAAAATACCTAATGAACTTTTATGTCTATTCTTGACCTAATTATGACTTAGATTTATATTGTTTTACTGATTAATAACTTATTTCATCTTTTGTACCAAAATAAAATCATGATCTTTAATGACTACTAATGATGACCATAAACATGAAATATATCATATTTATGTACATTGATGCCCAACTCTTTAATCTTATACAAATCATGATCCAATAATGCTTCTAAAATATATTGAAATTATTGCAAAAATGTGTTCCCCACAAAGGAGAGAGGAAAGTCAACCCCTTGGAAGGAGAGAGAATGATGATCTTCACACTTCACAGGTTGCTTGATGATGAGGTCTCCTCTTCCCACCTTCTTTGGCAAAGAGAGAGAAAGCAACTTCAGGATGGAGTGTGGATCTCAGACCGGTAGCCTTTGGGCGGAGGATGGAGGATGGAATAGCTCTGGAGTGGTAGAGGCAGCCTCTAGATGTCTGAAACTTCATTTCTTTTGGAGGACCCCTCGGGTCTTATTTATAGGCTTTAAGTGAAGTCCAAATGGTTTGGGCAATTTTACTTTGAAACCGGTTGGACCCTGAAACTGTTTGGGCTCTGAGACTGTTTGGCCTCTGTGACCATTTGGACTCTGAGACCATTTGGACCCTGAGACCGTTTGGGCTTAGAGTCCGTTGGGCTTCATGCGGCTTGGGACCGGTTGGCTTCATTCGGTCTTGAGACCGTGTGACTCCATGTGGTCTCGGGACCGGTTGGCTTCATGCGGTCTTGAGACTGTGTGACTCCATGCGGTCTCGGGACCGGTTGGCTTCATGCGGTCTTGAGACCGTGTGACTCCATGCGGTCTCGGGACCGGTTGGCTTCATGCGGTCTTGAGACCGTGTGACTCCATGCGGTCTCAGGACCGGTTGGATTCATGCGGTCTTGAGACCATGTGACTCCATGCGGTCTCGGGACCGGTTGGCTTCATGCGGTCTTGAGACCGTGTGAGGCTTTTGTGATTTTTTGTGTCTTTTTCTGTAAGTAAAAAGGAGAAAAGTTAATCTAATAGTATATTTGCAATAAAAGAGGAAAGTTAAGGATTCTATCTAATTTATCTGACAAAGAGTGCGGAAAATTGAGGAAAATTACTAAGATAACATCACACAATTGGAGGTTATCACCTACTCTCTCATGACTCAGTCTAGTGGTAGAGACTAACTCTTAACTATTGATCTGGTTAGTGGTACACCCGACCAGAAATCTTGTGGACATGAGTTGCCTTCTGGCCCATCCATCTATCCCAAACATGGTTATTAGACAGGGTGGTTGGTGGCCCATGATCCTAGCCCTATCATCTTTCACCATGATTATGTGGCCAATGATGTAATTTGTGATGCCTCCGCACTGTAAAGAGGGGTATTCCTCAAGAATCAAACCACTACTTGGTCATGACAGGTCGTGCATCAACATATCACATATTTCCATGATAGACATAATTTATTCTCTATATGAAAAAATCAAATGTTGAAATCTTCAAAAAATGATAAAAAAATTCCATTGTAAAAAATAAACATGTTAAATACCATTCTGAATTGAAAATACAATTTATTCAATAAGAAATATTCCTAGACCTAGATCTGTTTAGAATTTCAATTGTATTTTAAAAGGTAGTTTTTATCTTTTTAAAATACCTAATGAACTTTTATGTCTATTCTTAACCTAATTATGACTTAGATTTATATTGTTTTACTAATTAATAACTTATTTCATCTTTTGTACCAAAATACAATCATGATCTTTAATGACTACTAATGATGACCATAAACATGAAATATAGCATATTTATGTATATTGATGCCCAACTCTTTAATCTTATACAAATCATGATCCAATAATGCTTCTAAAATATATTGAAATTGTTGCAAAAATGTGTTAATGCCTTGTGACACAAAATCAAAACATGATCACTCTTGTGCTATATTAATGACCATGTGGCCCGAAATATGACTTAACAAGCATATGTTGATATATATCTTGCTATTCTCAAATATTTTGATTTCCCAACTAAAATCTAGGGTGCTCTAACTTGAAATCATTAACCTTGTTTAGGTGTTTCACCTTCAACCAAGAAGCATATATGAATATGATGATGAATATGCATGTAATTTTAAGGTATTAGATTGAGTATTGAAAAAGATGATTCTTAGAGTAGAGGAAACATCCCACCATCGTAAAAATTATCCTATGAGTAGATGATCTTACTAATTTTAATCAAATCACACTTGCTTATTCGTGGTTTTTTCTTTGATGAACTATTTTCAAATAACTTGTTATGTTATTAATACTATTCTTCTTGTTTCAAGGTGAGCTTTACCTCCTATTAATCTTGGCTATAATATTTATTCTTGTATTGTATATCTAGGAGTCCCTATGATTGGATTTATATATATTGTTTGAGATATAATTTCCCTATGGGTATTCTATTTTTCCTTGATTATATTACATAGACAAATCTGCAAACATAATCATATATGTCATTATATAACTTTTGTCATACCTACATGTATTCTCAGGGTAAGGGGCACAACGGCCAGTGTAACTACTTGTCTTGATCAAGAAAGGGTACAAAATGAAAAAGGATTTATCTCATTTGGCCTTGAGTTTTATCACAAACTTTAAAAATGGTTATCTCTTGGCTTTTAGCCATGAGGTCACTCCCAAACCCTTCCTTTTGAAAGTCTATCTAAAGGCATATGATGATGTTGTATAGTATAAAAAATGTGTTTGAAATAGTCTATTTGTTAAAAAGAAAGTCTTTGAAATTGTTTGAGATGATGTTCACATAGTCTTACAGTCTTGTATCACTCGAATGATTGTTACTTATGTGATCTCTTGATCATGGGTATCCTATGTATGTGGAAAGCAAAAATCCAGATGAATTTATAATAGTTAACTAAATATTAATTGGCAGATTGATCTAGTATTTACTTGAAACTATATTATGATAAATGAATGAACTCTTTATTATGCACTGATGTGCATTCCTAAGGTTATGATGAATTAAGTTATTCTCATGACTTTTATCTCATTGTTGAGAGGTCACTATTTCATTAATCCTATTGTTCGTATCTATCTTGATAAAAAAATAACACAATCAAGAAAATGTCGCCCTTATCATTATGTATTATGCTTCATACTTTGAAGTGGCTTTGTCTTCAGACACCTAAATCATGATGGAAGAATTGACTACAAAATGTAATGTTTCTATTGATCATTATACCTCTTGGTAAAACTCAATTTTGAATAATTTGAATGATTTGAGATCTTAACCCTAGATTAGGATGACTTGACTACTCAAAAAGCCTAAATTAACTTAAACTTCCTATATGTACCCCTTACTCTTATGAATTCTAAAAGGGAAATAAAATCATCATTTTAGATTTTTGAGAACCATGAACCATGGTTACACTATCATGATAATTGATCTTAGATCCCAAGATTCTTTGCAGTACAAATCTATGATCTCTACTTTGTCTCTTTTTTCTTGTTGAATGTTCCACTGATATACGTGCCTCCATGATAATGTGATGTTCTCAAAGGAAAATGTGTTAGATTAGGGTAGTAGTCTTATTCATGAGCCCCTAATCTATGTCACATCCTGATTATGACTTTCACTAAATTCTCATCTCTTAATTATTTGAAGAATTCGATAGGTAATCCGTCACGAAACTGTTTGTTACCCTCATCCCACCCCCACTGACTATAGAATCTGTGGCAATAGGGTCTGGGCGTTCGTCCGTAGAATGGCTCAAATATTTCACAAAGGAAATATATATGTAAAAGTAGTAACGACATAATAAGATACTAAAAGTGGATAGAGAGACATGTACCCATTTATACTTCTAGAACCTCAGGATGTTTCATTTCTAATATTAGAGTCTCCAGTTCAGCGGATCTTCATTTAGGAACTAAAAATTCGATAAACAAAACATATTAATGCTAAAGCATAAGTATGTTATGAAAAGGCATTTAAACAATTTAGGAGTAATACAAAACTTTCTTGGCTAGACACATGATCATAATCAAGAAGAATAAACAAACTGAGAACACTTAACGACATCATTTTATACAAAGCATGTTTTATGTTCCTTTATCCATTATGTCAACACTAGTTTGCATCATGGATTCTTGTATATTATATTCAAGGTTTCTCAACGTAGAGTACTCAAACATGGAATTAGTAATCATAGGAACAATAGCTCAACCATGTAAGTAAGTAGCCTAGCATTCATACACACATACATACAAGTAAGCCAATATCATAGTAGGGTCAAAAGGAAAGTGTACCTTACAAATAGAGTACAAGTTATGAACCTTGAATATATTCTAGGGGGTGGTCTATTACCAAGGGGACCTAAGATACAAAACATATAAGATAGAGACTTAGATCACTAGGGTTGATAAGATAAGCATCATACGAGTCATGTGGATGTTTCCCTAGATCTATGTTTCACTTAGTTCAAAAATAGATTCAACTTATAAACATGCATGTCATTATTCAACATAGTCCAAAGATTAACATTAAGCCCTAGGTGTAGGGGAACCATCCACATTAGGAGTGATTCTAGACAAAGATTAAGTTTTATTAGGAGTAAGGGAAGAATGAGATTTAGATTATTATCATGGTTTAAGTATGAAACATCATAACTAATCATACTATATCAATTAGTGTACAAAGTAGGACATTTGAGACGTAAGGAGACAATCACGGCAAGTAAATGAGCGTGGTGATCTAAGTCACAACCTTTATTGATTTGAAGACATAATTAGATTTCTAATCTTAATTTATCAATACTTTCAGAAGATTTAAGATATAGTTGATAAAGTCCATAAAAGTCACAAAATGTAACTTGTGGTAGGACATGAAGCCATCAATCAAGATAAAAATGATCAAAGTGGATCCCTTAGTTAAAAAAGGTACAAGAGTTTATTGATCTCCAAATTAAAAGGTTAGATGATGACAATATAAGAAAAACTCCCAACTTGATCAAGTCATAGCATGCATACACTTAAGAAGTCACCTTTTGGGTCAAGAGTTGGAATTTAGGTCAAACTAAACATTAGGGTTCACTCAAAAGGGTCCAACACCTAAATCATATAAGTATTGAACTATAGTTACCGATTCTAGGGATATGAAAGCCTAGAAGTAATTATTGATCATGTAGTGCATGATTTAGTTTGATTAACAAATATAAGACCACAAGGCATCATTTTTGCAAAAATAGGGATGAAACATGCAGAACTAGCTAGGGATAGTAGCATCATTAGAAATTTAATGATTTTTCTGGTCAAAATGATATATAAACATTATTATTTGGTAAAAGGGTGATTTTACCCATAACAAGGGTTTTTGGTGAGGATTTACCTCTTGAGGCCAAAAGTGGGCCGAGAGTGTAACGACCCCGCCTCCCGGTAACCCCCAATTAAGGGAGACCAAAAGGTCAGAGCCATTATCCTAATTTTTCAGATCAATGGTTTGACAAATAATCAATAATAATTACTAAATTCTAACAAAGCTATACGAAAAAGGTAGAATAAAATAAAACTTTGCATACCTTTTTAAAATCTTGGATTTCTAGACTTATATCCACAATTGAAGTCTATTCTAACTAATCCTCCTTGTACTTTAATTCATATATTCACAATCTATCACTTTACTATTTGTCCTTTTCATATTGTACCTAAAACGCCGACAAACAAAATGTCGGTCAGCATAAATGAATATGCCGGTATGTGGGGACAACCAAAATTTCACAAATATTGCTAACAACCTAAATATCATAATTAAGTTATTTAACAATCCAAATTACATTTTCAATGTGACATTCTCCACCGCTTTTCCCCTTACCCTAGAATACCCTCTCTAGGGTTTTTCCTTTACAAGAGACATAATGCCACCTTCTCCATCCTGAGCTTGGTCCCTGGGGTCACCTCTCATGGTGCCCAATAGTCATGCAAGAAACATAAGGCCACCGTCTCCATCCTGAGCTTGGTGTCTGGGGTCACCCCTCTTGGTGCCCAATGGTCCTCCCACTTGGGCTTGACCTAATTGACCTTCCCTCCAGGGCTTGGTCATGCATCATACATCAGGGTGGCATGTAGGTGCGAGAATGCACTTACATAATTAATTGTGATAATCATAGTGACTTTAATGGTTTTCATAAATGAACATCCAACAGTTTAGGTTGCATCCAATTCGATCAATCATTCGAGAAAACTTTGTGAAACTAGATCGATTACTCATAAATAACCACATACCTATATTGCTGATTTGAGACAGAATCAACCAAGTAGAAATCCAATCAAGCAAGCAAGTACACAACAACAATCCTAAAATAAGCATACAATTTCCTTTTATCAAGATCTATCCAAACCAACTTACTCCTTAGGATTTCTAGTTTGTTTTAGAATTTCTACCCCTTTTTAGGGTTTCACTTTCAATTAGGGTTTTGCCTTTACTTTTAGTAACACAAACCCTAATTAGACAAAACTACATACAAACCCTAAGTTTCTCATCCTATCTCTCCTAGTAGACTTAGGAACAACATTTATCAACCTTTTCCAGATATTTCAAATTAAACATAGTTTTCTCTTCTTTTACCCTAAATTAGGATTTCTAGATCCATTATCTTACATTCTTGGTTTATAATCCTAACTCATGCAATGTCTCATCAAAATCAGGTTCAAGCCTATCATTATTATTCAACAGGTTAATATTACTCGAATTAACCTATTAAGCTTCATAGATTCATTCATTAACCTCAATTAGGGTTTCTAACCAAATTTTAATACATTTTCCATCAACTTAACATACCTTTGCAAATAGAAACGAAATTAGGTTCTCAAACCATTTTTATTATTTTCCTTGTATTTTTCTGATCAACTTTCATGTATTATGTTTTCTCATTAGAGCTTCCTAGTAATTTCTATGAATTTTACAAGGAAAACATATTTTCTGGAATATTTGAGCAGAGAGGGCAATTTACCAAAAATCTGGGGCCGCTGGTCTGCCCTTTGGATCCAACGATCTACGTTGTGCGCCTTCACTCACGAGGTAACTAAGCCAACCGAGCCTGAGACCATTGGATCTCTTTGTGAGACCACGGTGGAACACGATTGGACGATCACTGCTCATTCTCCTTTTCCTTTGTTGACGCTTGACTCGCGGTGGTGCTGAGGTGGAGCTCTCACTAGAGAGGGATTGATCTAGATGTAGAGAGGGAGATACGACTTGAGAGGTAGCCATTTGGGATCGTGATGATGTTAGGAATTGAGAGGGGGGTCTATTTATAGGATTTGGGGTCTCCATTAGGGTTTCCCTACCCTTACTGCCACCCGTCCCTCAGCCCGATTGGGCTTTTTGATCTAGAAACCTCAAGACACCCTAAGAATAGGGTCGGTTGTGTGCGGAATCACCTCCCAAAGACCCTCGTGGTCTTAGATTTGTGGCAGGTGGGAAGAAATGCGAGGAAATCACATTGGGAAATCTCAATTTCCCTCTCCCTTTCCTTCTCTGACTCGAGGTGGGCGAAGGACAACCACCATTGGATCTGTGATCCTCTGGACCACGTGGGGTATCCAACGGCTGTAATCTCTCCCCTATTTCTAATTTCTTAAAAATGAGGGAAAAAAGGTATTAAACAATGAAATCTTGTGAAAATCATATCTCTCTCCCCGTTTATTATTTTTCACTCAATTTTTAGAGGAAACTCTGTCTTGGCATTATATACTCTTATATTAAATTTGAAACCCAAATTCCAAAGGAAAAGGGTGTTTCCTTCATATGCAAGTTATTCATTAATAAAACCAAATTAATTGATATTTCCTTTTTCTTTTGCCATTATCTTATCATCTTGGATTCCTTGGACCTTAAGGAACCCTAAAGGGACAAAATCCCATCTTGGGAAATATTCCTTTGCCTTTTACCCTTATTATTTTCTCTCTTTCTTACTTATTCCTTTTATTAAATAAATTCATTTTTCTTTTATCTTTCTTTTTCTTATAATTGGACTCAATAGCCAATAAAGCCCACTAAGCAACCAAACAAGGCTATTGTAAATGAAATCCATCCAATACACGCAAATAAATCAACCATGGATTTCATTTATCATTAAAAGGAGATTTACAAATCTCATTGCATAGTTTAGGAAAATTGATGTTATAACATCCTCCCCTCCTTATAGGAATTTTTCCCTCAAAATTCAACAATCAAACAAATAAGTCAGGATATACTTTTTCCATGTCTGTCTTCAGCTCCCATGTGACCTCATCCTCTCCATGGTACTTCCAAAGAACCTTTACCATCTCTATATTCTTACATATGATTTCTTTGACCTTGGTATCTAGAATCTATAAAGGTGACTCAGGATAGGTCAGCTTCCCTTTAAGCTTAATAGGCTCAATGCTCAACACATGGCTCGGATCTTGCACATATCATATCAGATTGGACATGTAAACCACATCATGCATCATACTATATTAAGAGGGTAATGCCAAATGATATGAAGCTTCACCAATCCATTCTAATACCTCAAACTGACCCACATATCGGGGTCTCAACTTTCCTCTATTCTTGGCTATAGCTCAAAGCGGTCGGATTTTCAGAAATACATGCTCTCCCACAGTGAACTACATGTCAGTCCTCTTTGCATCAACATAAGACTTCTGTCGATCCTAGGCTCTATTCAGCCTCTACTTCATCAAAGTGACTTTATCAGCATACACTTGGAGTTCATCTGACCTCAACAAGGTCCTCTCATCGACATCATCCCAGTGAAGCAGTGACCGACATGGTCTCCCATAAAGAGCTTCATATGGAGGCATCCTGATATTGGCTTGGTAGCTATTGTTGTAGGCAAATTCGGATAAAGGTAAGTATTGTTCCCATGATCCACCCCAATCTAGCACATAAGATCTCAACAGATCCTCTAATGTTTGGATCATCCTCTCTGACTAACCATCCGTCTGGGGGTGATAAGTGGTACTAAACTTCAACCTTGTACCAAGTTCCTCTTGAACTTGTTTCCACAACTTGGAAGTAAACTTTGGGTCTCAATCAGAGATGATGGAATCAGGTACGCCATGAAAATGTACTATCTCTCTAATATACAACTCAGCTAGATCTAACACCTTGGAAGTGGTCTTTAAGGAAAGGAAGTGTGCTGACTTGGTAAGGTGATCTACCACAACCCATATCGCATCATGACCTTTCTTGGTCCTGGGTAGACCCACCACGAAATCTATGGAGATCTGTTCCCATTTCCACTCTAGAATCTCTATTGACTGTAAAAGTCCACCGGGTCGTTGGTGTTCAGCCTTCACCATTTGGCACGTAAGACAGCTGGCCACATATGCTGCAATGTCTCTCTCTTCATTCCTAGCCACCAGAAAAACCTCTGTAGGTCCTTGAACATCTTGGTAGTTCCCGAGTGCACCGTGTACTTAGAACCATGAGCCTATTACAAGATACATTCCCTTAGCAGTGAATCCTCAGGAACCCATATACTATTCTCAAATCTAATCCCCCAGTCTACTCCCATGGAGAGACGGGTCTGTGGCTTCTTCATCAAGCCCTTCATCTTGTTGAGTTCCCCACTGACCAACTGTGTTGCATAATCTCGCCTAACAATTCTGACTAAATTTGGATGTTGTCCAGTCAGACTCGATCCTCTAGCAGTTGTGGAGTCCATTCCACCAGCTCCTCTAAGCTCTTCCAATGACTGGACAAAACAACTGCACACCTGCGATGTTTCCGACTCAAAGCATCAGCTATGGCATTCACCTTATCAGGATGATAGGCGATGGTGAAGTCGTAATCCTTCATGTACACCATCCATCATAACTGTCGTAGGTTCAAGTCTCTCTGTGTCAAGAGGTACTTCAAACTCTTATGGTCTGTGAGGATCTCGAAGGTAGCACCGTATAGGTAATGCCACCATATCTTCAATGCATGGTTGATAGTAGCCAGTTCTAAGTCATGCGTCGGGAAATTCACCTTGTTGGGCTTGGGTTGTCAGGAAGCATATGCAACCACATGCCAGTCTTGTTCCAACACACAGCCAAGTCCCATCTTGGAAGCGTCAATGAATATCACAAAACCCTCGTTGCCAAAAGCTAGGGTCAACACTGGGGCAGTGGTCAGCTTCTCCTTTAGCTCCTAGAAACGAGCCTCGCATACATCGGACCACACAAACTTCACATCCTTCTGAGTTAACATGGTCAGTGGCAGGGCAATCTTCGAGAAGTCCTTGATGAAGCACCGATAGTATCTGACCAACCCCACGAAGCTACTAATCTCAGAGGGGTTCTTCAACGTAGGCCAGTCTTGCACTGTCGACTCTTTGGCTAGATTTATGACGATCGTTCCTCCTGAGATGATGTGTCTGAGAAACATGACTTGGTCTATCCAAAACTCACATTTCAGAACTTTTCGCAAAACTTCTGTTTTCTCAGGATATCAAGGACTCTACCTAGATGGTCACAGTGTTGGGCTAGGTCATCAGATTACATGAAGATGTTTTCTATGAACACTATTACAAAGGAATCAAGGAAAGGTTGGAATACACTATTCATAAGGTTCATAAAGATGTTGGGTGCATTGGACAACCCAAAAGGCATGACCACAAACTCATAATGGCCATATCGGGTTCGGAAAGCTGTTTTAGGTATATCATCACTTCTTACTCTCACGTGGTGCTATCTTGATCTGAAATCAATCTTAGAAAAGACTCGAGACATTTTGAGTTGGTCAAATAGGTCATCTATCATGGGTAAAGGGTACTTGTTCTTGATGGTCACCTGGTTGATCATCAGATAATCAATACACATCCGGAGTGATCCATCCTTCTTCTTCACAAAGAGGATTGGTGCTCCCCATGGTGATGTACTGGGCTGAATAAAACCTTTATCTAACAACTCCTATAACTGGGTTTTCAACTTGAGCAACTTGGCAGGGGCCATTCTATAGGGTGCCTTAGATATAGGGTTAGTTTTGAGAGCTAACTCAATGGAGAAATCCACCTCTCTCTCAGAGGGAATCCCTGGTAGATCATTTGGAAACATGTCTGCATACTCTCGAACCACCTCTATCTCCTCTAAGGGTTGCACCCTGGTCTCAGGTTCGGTAACTATGGCTAGGCATGCTCGGCAACCTTTGGATATCATCTTCTCATCCTTTAGGGCTGACACATAAAGGCTGGTAGTTGCATTTCTCCTTCCTCAAATGGTGAAGGGTGGATGGACATGCTTCCTAATAAGAATCTTCTTCTCCCTATAGTCAATCTGGGTTGTATAGGTGTAAATCCAATCCATACCAATGATTACATAAAAATCCTTCATATCGAGGAGGATGAAGTCAGTGGGAAGTTCATGGTTCAGATACTTAACTGGCAAGATAGGGGTTTTTAAAAGATAGGTATATATGCGACCACTCGGGGTTGTGACATCCAAAAGATAACCTAAATCCTTGATGTCCAAACAAATCATAGTTGCCAAATTTCTCAAAATAAAAGTATTAGTAGAACCAGAATAAAAAAGAGCTTTTACATTTTGTCCCATGACTTCAAGCATGCCTACATAGTTCATACCATATCAGATAGATATTACAAGATCTACTAAATTGAAACGAAAACTCTATGGGTTATTACCCTTGATCAACCTATTAGCATTCACCTGGGCTTTTTCATTGTCGATGGTGAATGCTCTGGCTTGCCTTCTCTCTCGAATAGGGGGACCTCCAGCTGGTGCTCCTCCTCCTACTGGTGGTGCTTCTACCACTAGCCTTTCTTCCACCAGACCTCTTAGATCAGGCTGAGGACAGTTGGTGATGAAGTGTCCCTCTTGTTGGCAACGGTAGAACACCCTCATCTCAAAACGACACTTCCAGGATGTGACCGTCCACAGGTACGACACTTCAGAAAGTGATTCTCACCACATGGATTTCCTTTGTGTCCATGCTTTCCCTTGTTGTGATTATGCCCTTATCCTTTCTTATGGTCATTCTTCTGTCCTTGAGTTCCTTCAGTGAAACCCAAATATCCTTTGGAGGGGTTCTAAGCAGGCATCACAATCCTCTCCATGTCCAAGGTGGTGTTGTAGGCTTCAGCGAAGGTTTTTGGTTTACTTTCCATCACATGGGGCTTGATGGTAGGATGAGGATGCTCCATGAAATGGTCCACCCTTCTTTCCTCATCCATCATGTGTCCAAAGAGTTCCAGGATGCGGAACTTGCGACCAAAGTCCGCAACAGATGAGTTAATCTGGGTCATGTTGGTGAACTCCCTTTCCTTCTCCTTCTTAGCTAAGACGGGGATGAATCTGATGGTGAAGATGGTCTTGATGTCGGTCCACACCATCAGTTCTTCACTTAGATCTCATCCCATGATATGGTTTTTCCACCATATCTTGGCTGCTCCTTCCAAGAGGTGAGCTGCAAAAAGAAGCTTCCTATTGGGTTGTACCTCAAGCATGCAGAACCCATTCTCGACTTCCAGTAGCCCAGCCTCCACTTTGTCGACCACCTCTATCTTATCCTCTCCCCAGATCTCTCGATGTTTAGCTTGACGAAGTCCAGAATGGTGACTCCGAGTCAGGGACGAATAGGGAGCAGTTCACCATTCTTGTCTCTAGATATGTCCATGAGGGCTAGAGCACTGATGGCCTCACTCAGCCTCTTCTGTTGTTCCATCCATAAGGCGTCAGGGGTGTGAACCACCATTGTCAGTTTTGGACCTCCAGATTGGTCCTCTTTGACTTTGGCCTCATCCTCGAACATAGGTTCCTCTTCATGTTCCATATTGAGGTTGTCAAAGGGTATCAGTTCAGGATCAGGGACTTCACCTGTAGCTCCCTCAAGTCTCTTCCTCTTCTTCGAGGATTCACCACCATGGTTCCTATTCCTCTTCTCGGAAGACCCCTTTCCCTTGCAGGAAGGCCCACCGCCATTGGTGGCCTTAGGGATAGAAACAATCTTCACTCGAGCCATCTACGTAAGCATACAAACAAACCTTTAGTCTACGTTTAAACTAATTATACTTATGTCGATGACATCTTATTTATGTATCTTCTATTAATTTGATGGAGGATTCCTTTATCATACTTACCCATACCTCAGGAGGGTGGGGAAGAGAGAGAACCCTAAATCTTAGAATCCTTAATGGAATTAGGGTTGAGAAGGGATGAAAAAGATGAGGGAGTCCTAAAGGTATCTTATTTCGAGTCAGAACCAAGGACATTGGCTAGGAAGTCACACTGCATCTGGGAGTCCTCATGACCGACTAGCGGGGCGGAGGAAAATATTGCCATCCCTTGGACCATGATCCTTTTCTAGACACCTATGTATTTCAGAAAATCCTCTAATAACTCCCTCGATTCTACAAAGTTTGTAAAATTTAATAATTACTAAGAATTAAATGAGGAACCAATGCTATGATACCAAATGTAACGACCCCGCCTCCCGGTAACCCCCAATTAAGGGACACCAAAAGGTCAGAGCCATTGTCCCAATTTTCTAGATCAATGGTTCAACAAATGATCAAAAATAATTACTAAATTCTACCAAAACTATACTAAAAAGCTGGAATAAAATAAAACTTTGCATACCTTTTTAAAATCTTGGATTTCTAGACTTCTATCCACAACTGAAGTCTATTCTAACTAATCCTCCTTGTACTTTAATTCATATATTCACAATGTATCACTTTACTATTTTTCCTTTTCATATTGTACCTAAAACACTGACAAACAAAACGTCGGTCAACATAAATGAATATGCCGGTATGTGGGGACAACCAAAATTTCACAAATATTTCTAACAACCTAAATATCACAATTAAGTTATTTAAAAATCTAAATTATGTTTTCAATGTGACATTCTCCACCGCTTTTTCCCTAACCCTGGAATACCCTCTCTAGGGTTTTTCCTTTGCAAGAGACATAAGGCCACCTTCTCCATCCTGAGCTTGGTGCCTGGGGTCACCTCTCATGGTGCCCAATAGTCATGCAAGAAACATAAGGCCACCTTCTCCATCCTGAGATTGGTACCTGGGGTCACCCCTAATGGTGCCCAATGGTCCTCCCTCTTGGGCTTGACTTGATTGACCTTCCCTCTAGGGCTTGGTCATGCATCATACATCAGGGTGGCATGTAGGTGCTGAAAAACCACTAGAGGGGGGGTGAATAGGATAAATAATTTAACAATAATTTAACTCAAGCAACCACAATTGAAACTTGAAGAAGGAGGCAAGGTGTTTAGAGTGGTTCCACCCTTAGCAAAAACTAAGGGAGTCAGTCCACTACCCAATTATTTCCAATTGGGATTTTGAAATTATTTAAATTTTATTACATTGCAAGGATGTTACATAAAATTACAAATACTTTCACCACCCTTTGGATAGCCTTCACCTAGTAGTAGTACCACCAACCTTGAAGCAGCCTTCCTCGAAGTGACTTCAAGCTCCCCCTTGAAGTAGCCTTCCTCTTGAAGTAGCTTCCCGTTGAGACAGCCTTCTTGAAGTAGTCCAAAGTCCTCCTTCTCCACTGAGAAGATCAAACTATCTCCAATCTGCAACCTCCAACCCTAGGAGTAGCAAGGAGAGTACAAGAAATAAGAAAGAACAAGAAGGGAAAATGGAAATTACAATTACCGTTGTAGCACAAGGCTTGATTTCCTATATCAAGCATTTTGATCTCCTAACCAATGTGTATGTAAGTGGTAGTGCAGTGGGTAGGAGATGCTAGCCTGTACAACATGACTTTGTAGCAATTGAACTTAGCAAATACTAGAGTTGCTCAATTGCTCACAAGAAAGATTGCCAATTGCAAGTATGTTTGCTCAAGTGTTGCACAAGTGTGGTTTTGGTGTCCTAAGGCATGTACTATTTATAGGAATGGCCTATGAGTACTTAAGGACGTTCTAGACACTTTCTAGGGGGTTCTTAGTTCTCAACTAGCCGTTAGTTGTCCACTAATTGCTTTAGCAAGGACTAGTTTATTAATTCTGAAAAGTGCAGATCGAGACAATCTCAGTCGAGAAATTTGTCGACCGAGAGTCCGTCAGTCGAAGTCTATGTCGAATGAAAGACGGTCTGGAGCAAGTGTATATAACGTTCAATTCCAACTCCCAACTACCTAGTCTGCTATGTCTAATGGCTATAGAACCTATTAGAAGAGTTAACCCGGGAGACTCTCGATCGAGAAGTTGCTCGACCGAGCTTGTCTCGGTCGACAAAGAGTTCGACCGAGAGTGTCTCTATTTTGGTGGTTCTAGATGAATATTAAGTGGGTGTATGAGTGTGCAGTTGTGACACTATTAGAGGGGATAACCTATCTAAGTGTTGTGAGTGTCTAGGGAAGATATAAATGCTTGATTTACATGATATCTAGGTACTTGTACATAATATACTTGTACAAGTGTTTACATTTGATAACAATTAGGAAATTTACAAATTGTGAGCATTTAGATCTCCTAAGTTTGTGTCATCCACCAAGTTCCTACAACACTCAAATAGCACGTTAGATCCACAGGAAAGAAATGTTTGTCATTTTCAAAACATAGAGAATTTGATGATGCCCATTTAGCCAACAGGTGCGAGAATGCACTTATATAATTAATTGTGATAATCATAGTGACTTTAATGGTTTGCATAAATGAACATACAATATTTTATGTTGCATCCAATTCAATTAATCATTCGAGAAAACTCTATGAAACTAGATTGAGTACTCATAAATAACCACATACCTGTACTGCTGATTTGAGATAGAATCAACCAAGTAGAAATCCAATCAAGCAAGCAAGTACGCAACACGAATCCTCCTGAAATATAGATACAATTTTCTTTTATCAAGATCTATCCAAACCAACTTGCCCCTTAGGATTTCTAGTCCTTTTTAGGATTTCTACCACTTTTAGGGTTTCACTTGCAATTAGGGTTTTGCCTTTACTTTTAGTACCACAAACCCTAATTAGACAAAACTACTTATAAACCCTAAGTTTCACATCCTATCTATCCTAGTAGGATTAGGAACAACATTTATCAACCTTTTCCATATATTTTGAATTAAACAAAGTTTTCTCTTCTTTTATCCTGAATTAGGGTTTTTAGATCCATTATCTTACATTCTTGGTTTATAATCCTAACTCATGCAATTTCTCATCAAAATTAGGTTCAAGCCAATCATTATTATTCAACAGGTTAATATTACTCAAATTAACCTATTAATCTTCATAGATTCATTCATTAACCTCAATTAGGGCTTCTAACAAAATTTTAATACATGTTCCATAGACTTAACATACTTTTGCAAATATTAACGAAATTAGGTTCTCAAACCATTTTTATTATGTTCCTCTTATTTTTTTATTCAACTTTCATGTATTAAGTTTTATCATTAGAGATTCCTAGTAATTTCTACAAATTTTACAAGGAAACCATATTTTCTAGAATATTTGAGCAGAGAGGGCGATTTACCAAAAATCTGGGACTGCTCGATTAGTAGTCCACTGGTCCACCCTTTAGATTTGATGATCTGCATCACGTTCCTCCACTCATGAGGTAACTAAGCCGGCCGAGCCTGAGACCGTTGGATCTCTTCGCGAGACCACGGTGGAACCCGATCAAACAATCACTACTTGACATCCTCTTCCTTTTCTGACGCTCGACTTGCGGCGTTGCCGAGGCAGAACTCTTATTGGAGAGGGATTGATCTAGAGGCAGTGAGGGAGCTAGTACTCGATAGGCAACTATTTGGGATCGTGATGATGTGAGGAATTGGGAGGGGGGCTATTTATAGGATTTGGGGGCTCCATTAGGGTTTCCCTACCCTCGCCGCCACCTGTCCCTCAGCCCGATTGGGCTTTTCCTCTAGAAACTTTGGAACACCCTAAGAATAGGGTCGGTTGTGTGTGGAATCACCTCCCAAAGACCCTCATGGTCTTGGATTTGTAGCAGGTGGGAAGAAATGTGAGGAAATCACATCGAGAAATCTTGATTTCCCTCTCCCTTTCGTTCTCTGACTCGAGGTGGGCAATGGACAACCACCATTGGATTCGTGATCCTCTAGATTCTCCTTTAGGATACCATAGACCATATCTTGTAGTGCCGAATAAATATCTTAAAATCTGTTTGACGTCTTGAAAATGAGTTTGCATAGGTTGTGATTGAAATCGAGCACAAAGACCAACAGAAAACATGATGTCCGGTCTAGAAGAGATTAAGTAAACCAAGCTAGCAATCATGGCCCTATATAAGGAATCATCAATGGGTTCCCCATTTTCATCCCTATCACTTTTAGTAGAGGTAACCATTGGAGTGGTATCATGTTTGCAATGTTCCATTCCGAAACATTTTAAAAGTTCATTTGTATATTTCTCTTGGCTTATAAAAATCCCGTTGGGCATTTGCTTTATTTGAAAACCAAGAAAGAAAGTCAATTCTCCCATGAGACTCATTTCAAATTCCTTTTGCATGATATCACTAAATTGTTTACATAAAGATTCATTGGATGCACCAAAGATAATATCATCAACATAAATTTGAACAACTAGAAAGTCAGATTCACATGTTTTGATGAATAAAGTAGAATCTGAATTTCCAATTGAAAAGTTGTTATCAAAGAGATAGTTTTTGAGTCTTTCATACCATTTCTAGGTGCTTGTTTTAAACTATAGAGTGCTTTCTTAAGTTTGTATACATAGTCACCTTTTTCTGGAATTTCAAAACCAGGTGGTTGGGCAACGTATACTTCTTCTTGTATTATTCCATTTAGAAATGCACTTTTGACATCCATTTGGAATAGTTTGATGTTTTTGTGGGCAGCTATAGCTAGTAGCATTCTAATGGCTTCAAGTCTTGCCACTGGTGCATAAGTTTCATCAAAGTCTATTCCTTCTTATTGATTATACCCTTGTCCTACCAACCTAGCTTTATTTCTTACTACTTCCCCGACTTCATTTAACTTATTTCTAAAAACCCACTTAGTTCCAATAATGGTCTTATCTTGAGGTTTAAGAACTAAGTCCCATACATCATTCTTAATGAATTGGTTTAATTCTTCTTACATTGCCATTATCCAATAATCATCTTTTAGAGCTTCAGTCACCTTCTTAGGTTCAATTATAGATACAAATGCCATATTTGCAACATCTCTACAAGATGAATGGGTTTTTATTTTATCATTAGGATTTCCAATGATGAGTTCTTGAGGGTGATCCTTAATGAGTCTTGGAACAAGTTGTTGTGTCTCAACTTGTTTATCATTTGTAGCATTTTGATCATCTTTAGTTGATATGGTTAGATTCTATATTTGATGAGTAATATCAACTACATCATAATTTTCAGTTCTTAGTTCTTCATGAAAAGTAATGTGAATGGATTCTTCAACTTTTCTAGAGATAGTGTTGTAAACTCTAAATGCTTTACTAGAAGTTGAATATCCTAAAAAAAGGCTTTTTGTGATTTAGAGTCAAACTTTTCTCTATCATCTTTTGTGTTTAAGATATAGCAAGTTGAGCCAAAAGTATGAAAATAGTCAACTCTTGGTTTCTTAGTATACATGATTTCATATGGTGTTTTCTTCAAATAAGAGTGTACGATTACTCTATTTAGCACATAACAAACTGTGTTTACTGCTTCAACCCAAACTGTTTTAGATGAATTATGATCAAGCATCATAGTCCTAGCCATTTCTTGTAATGACCGGTTTTTCCTTTCAACTATGCCATTTTGTTGTGGAGTGTGTGGAGTAGGAAAATTGTGAGTGTAGCCTTGAGATGTGTAGAATTCTTCAAATAGATGATTCTCAAATTCTCCTCCATGATCAATCCTAATTGTGCATATTTGGTTTTGTAATTGATTTTCAATATTTGAACAAAATTGTATGAAAATTTGAATAGTATCATCTTTATTTTCAAGAAAATGTACCCATGTATATCTACTGTAGCCATCAACAATAACAAAGAAATATCTTTTCCCACCAATAGATTGTGTCCTCATATGTCCAAACAAATCCATATGAATAAGTTCTAATGATCTACTTGTGCTAAGAATGTTTTTGGGCTTAAAATAAGTTTTAGTTTGTTTACCCAAAGTACATGGGTAACAATTTTCAGATTGATCAAAAGATAACTTAGGCAAACCACGAACAAGATCATATTTAACTAGTTTTTTGATAACGTATGAACTAGCATGCCCTAATTTTCTATGCCATAGTTGTAGAAGTTTTCTTTTGCAGGTAAGCATTTTCCAACTATAGATTGCATAGAGTTAGGTCTAAGGATATATAGATTTCCAACTTTTTTTCCTTCATAAACAACATTTGTAGTATTTTCTATTAGTAACTTGCAGAAATTTTTGTTGAATAAAACATCATATCCACTATCACATAATTGACTTACACTTATTAAATTATGGTGCAAACCATCAACAAGTAAAACATTCTTTATTTCAAGGTTTGTACCAATATAACCTATTCCAACAATTTTACCTTTACCATTGTCTCCAAAAGTGACTATTCCGCTTTTCTTTTCCTCAAAAAGTTTGAAATGCATCCTTGTTCCCGGTCATGTGCTTGGAACATCCACTGTCAACTACCCAATCCTGCAATAAAATATAGGTTTTGGTACCCATGTGATGGTCCATTATGGTTAGGTACATTTAATAACAAACTGAACATGTTTTAACAAATTAAACTGAATAGATCTTCATTCGGTCGACAAATATTTTGACCGACATATGGCTCGGTCGAATAATTTTTTGATCGAGAAAGTTGTTGTTTTACAGGTTGAAACTGAACTAAAACAGAAATGCACTTGGTCGACAATTTCTTGACCAATTTTTACTCCGATCGAACATTATTTGACCAGAATAGTTAATGTTTTCACTATAAATTATGTTGTAGATTTTAGATTTTTCATAGGCATTCCCTCGGTTGAACATTTTGTCGACTGAGGATGTCTCATTCGAACTGTTTGTCGACCAAGAATGTTTCTGTTTGTTTCAGTAAATTGTCTGTATCAGTTTTGAATTTAAATCAATACCTAAAGCTATCTACTTGGTTGAGATAAGACATCTAGATGTTCAAATGAAGTGTTAGATCAAATCTCAACTAAATTACATTCAAAGCTTCTAAGTTTGAGGTTTGGGGACACAAACCAATTCAGAATCCTTCTTCTTATAAGGGCATGAAAAAGAATAATGTCCAAGATGCAAGCAATAATGACAGAAAATTGAATCAATTTCATTTCTCTTTCTAGGATTTTCAGTTGTGTTCTTGGGTACAAACATGGTCTTGGTCTTGGGTGCTTGAGTTCTCCTTGGTTTAGGTTGATAGGATTTTTCTTTTGGAACATGTCCTAAACCTCTCTTTCCATTGTAACTAGAAGAATATTTTAGAATATTATCTAGAACATCATTTCCCCTTAAACCATTAATTTCTCTTTGTAGTTTAGCAATCTCATCTATCTTCTTATTGATATCTACCTTTGCTTGATCTAGATCAGATAATAAAGAGTTTCTTTCCTTAACGATAGCATTATAATCTAGATTTTTTTTTTTTTTGGTGGAACAGGGGTTAATATTATTCAAACTGGTCCCCCTCACCAGGCATTAAATCGATTACATGATATTCATCCAAAGTTGGATGCACTACATTCAGAGAAGAAGAACTATAATCAGAATTGAAAGATGCTGTTAAGTTAGATGGAAGAGTAACATAGTGCCACTCGTCCACAGGTTTTTGTAGATGGTGTTTGGCTAGCCCATCCACATAGCATTATAATCTAGATGATTACATAGGATAGGTTGAGTCTGAAAATTATTCAGTTTTGCAAGCAAATCAGTCTTTTCTTGAGAAAGATCATGATTTGTTTCTAAAGTAAGCATCTTCATATTGCAATCATTTAAAGATGATTTCAAAGTCAAATTTTAGAAGCAATATTGTCCTTTTCAAAAGAAAGATTATTCAATCAAGCATAGAGATCCTCATTAGTTCTAGTAACCTTCTTTAGTTTGTTTTTGCAATCAACATATTTGTCATGAGTATCTTGTAGACTAACAATTAGATCTTCTTTTGGCAAATCAAGAAGGCTTACCTCTTGAGAATCATCACTATCATCTTCTTTGGCCATGAGACACTCCACATTCTCTTCTCTACTTTCACTATCACTTGACTCATCCCATGCAGCTTTGTAGCTTTTTCTCCCTTCTTCTTGGATGAGCTTTTCTTTTCTTTCTTTTCTTTAGGGCATTCATTTTTTAGATGTCCCTTCTTTCCACATTCAAAACACCTAGGAGGGGAAGAAGAATAACCAACAACTTTGTTAGATCTAAATCTTCTATATTTCTTACCATTAACAATTAGAGCTTCTTCTCCTTCATCTCCATCACTTGTTTCATCGCTTTCTTGAGTGATGATATTTGAAGCTTTTAGGGACATATCTTTCTTTCTTCCTTGTTTAAGTTCACACTCTCATCATTCTTGTTCCTCCAAGGTTGCCTCATGTGCTTCTAAGTTGCCAATGAGTTGCTCCATCCTTAGTCGGGTGAGATCATTTGCTTCTTAATTCTTAACTTGAACAGTTCCTTCATAGGTTATTGAGAGTCTATGCCATATTTCGTATGCTACTTCACAATTTGATATTCTATTGAATTCACCAACAGAAATTGAACAATAGAGTATACTTATAACTTTTGCATTCATTTGGGCTGATCTTACCATATTAGCATCCCAATTTGCATACTCTATTTGAGGAAATTCATATGGATTTGACACCATCCTCTAGAGATACCAGCTAATTCCCTGGAAGTAGAACTGCATCCTCCTCTTCCAGTAGGTGTAGTTAGTTCCATCAAAAGGTGGAGGTCTAGCCATGAGTGTTCCTTCCAAGTTAAGGTTGTTGAGTACCCCATCACCCATTCTTCAAGACTTTGTTAGAGTTCCTTGAAGCCTTGCTCTGATACCAAATGAAAAACCACTAGAGGGGGGTGAATAGGGTTTTATAAATATTTTAACAATAATTTATCTCAATCAACCACAATTGAAACTTGAAGAAGGAGGCAAGGTGTTTAGAGTGGTTCCACCCTTAAAAAAACTAAGGGAGTCAGTCCACTACCCAATTGTTTCCAATTGTGATTTTGAAAGTATTTAAATTTTATTACCTCACAAGGATGTTACATAAAATTACAAATACTTTCATCACTCTTTGTACAACCTTCACCTAGAAGTAGTCCCACCAACCTCGAAGCAGCCTTCTTCGAAGTAACTTCAAGCTCACCCTTGAAGTAGCCTTCCTCTTGAAGTAGCTTCCCGTTGAGACATCCTTCTTGAAGTAGTCCAAAGTCCTCCTTCTCCACCGAGAAGATCAAACCCTCTCCAATCCACAGCCTCCAACCCTAAGAGTAGCAAGGGGAGTACAAGCAATAAGAAAGAACAAGAAGGGAAAATGGAAATTACAATTACCGTTGTAGCACAAGGCTTGATTTCCTATATCAAGCATTTTGATCTCCTAACCAATGTGTATGGAAGTGGTAGTGCAGTGGGTAGGAGATGCTAGCATGTAGGACATGAATTTGTAGCAATGGAAAGGATTAGCAAATGCTATAGTTGCTCAATTGCTCACAAGAAAGATTGCCAATTGCAAGTATGTATGCTCAAGTGTTGCACAAGTGTGTTTTTGGTGTCCTAAGGCATGTCCTATTTATAGGAATGGCCTATGAGTGCTTAAGGACGTTCTAGACACTTTCTAGGGGGTTCTTAGTGCTCAACTAGCCGTTAGTTGTCCACTAATTGCTTTAGCAACAACTAGTTTATTAATTCTGAATAGTGCAGACAGAGACAATCTCAATCGAGAAATTTGTCGACCGAGAGTACGTTAGTCGAAGTCTTTGTCGACCAAAAGACGGTGTGGAGCAAGTGTATAAAACGTTTGATTCCAACTCCAAACTACCTTGTCTACTGTGTCTAACGGATATAGAACCTATTAGAAGAGTTAACTCGAGAGACTCTTGGTCGAGAAGTTGCTCAACCGAGCTTGTCTCGGTTGACAAAGAGTTCGACCGAGAGTGTCTCTATTTTGGTGGTTCTAGATGAATATTAAGTGTGTGTATGAGTGTGCAATTGTGACACTATTATAGGGGATGACCTATCTAAGTGTTGTGAGTGGCTAGGGAAGATCTAAATGCTTGATTTACATGATATCTAAGTACTTGTACATTATATACTTATACAAGTTTTTACATTTGATTACAATCATGAAATTTACAAATTGTGAGCATTTAGATCTCCTAAGTCTGTATCATCACCAAGTTCCTGCAACACTCAAATAGCATGTTAGATCCACAGGAATGAAATGTTTTTTAATTTCAAAACAAATTAAGGGAATTTGATGATGTCCATTTAGCCAACAGGTGTGAGAATGCACTTATATAATTAATTGTGATAATCATAGTGACTTTAATGGTTTGCAGAAATGAACATCCAATAGTTTAGGTTGCATCCAATTTTATCAATCATTCAAGAAATCTATGTAACTAGATCGATTACTCATAAATAATGACATACATGTACTGCTGATTTGAGATAGATTCAACCAAGTAGAAATCCAATCAAGCAAGCAAGTACACAACAAGAATCCTAAAATAAACATACAATTTTCTTTTATCAAGATCTATCCAAACCAACTTGCTCCTTAGGGTTTCTAGTCCTTTTTAGGATTTCTACCCCTTTTTAGGGGTTCACTTGAAATTAGGGTTTTGCCTTTACTTTTAGTACCACAAACCCTAATTAGACAAAACTACTTATAAACCCTAAGTTTCACATCCTATCTCTCCTAGTAGGCTTAGGAACAACATTTATCAACCTTTTCCATATATTTTGAATTAAACATAGTTTTCTCTTCTTTTACCCTAAATTAGGGTTTCTAGATCCATTATCTTACATTCTTGGTTTATAATCCTAACTCATGCAATTTCTCATCAAAATCAGGTTCAAGCCTATCATTATTATTCAACAGGTTAATATTACTCAAATTAACCTATTAAGCTTTCATCAACTTAAAATACTTTTGCAAATATAAACGAAATTAGGTTCTCAAACCATTTTTATTATGTTCCTCGTATTTTTCTGATCAACTTTCATGTATTAAGTTTTGTCCTTAGAGATTCCTAGTAATTTCTATGAATTTTACAAGGAAACCATATTTTTTGGAATATTTGAGCAGAGAGGGCGATTTACCAAAAATCTGGGACTGCTCGATCAGTAGTCCGCTGGTCTGCCCTTTGGATCTAACGATCTGCGTCATGTGCCTCCACTCGTGAGGTAACTAAGCCGGTCGAGCCTGAGACCATTGAATCTCTTCGCGAGACCACAGTGGAACGTGATTGAATGATCATTGCTTGTCGTCCTCTTCGTTTGCTGATGCTCGACTCACGGTGGCGCCAAGGCAGAGCTCTTGTTGGAGAGGGATTGATCTAGAGGTTGTGCGGGAGCTAGGACTCGAGAGGCAGCCGTTTGGGATCGCGATGATGTGAGGAATTGAGAGGGGGGCTATTTATAGGATTTGGGGGCTCCATTAGGGTTTCCCTACCCTCGCCGCCACCTATCCCTCAGCCTGATTCGGCTTGTCCTCTAAAAACTTTGGAACACCCTAAGAATAGGGTCAGTTTTGTGCGGAATTGCCTCCCAAACACCCTCATGGTCTTGGATTTGTGGCAGGTGGGAAGAAATGTGAGGAAATCACATCGAGAAATCTCAGTTTCCCTCTCCCTTTCCTTCTTTGACTCGAGGTGGGCAATGGACAACCACCGTTGGATCTGTGATCCTCTAGACCGCGCGGGGTATCCAATGGCTGCAATCGCTCCCCTATTTCTAATTTCTTAAAAACGAGGGAAAAAGGGTATTAAACAATGAAATCTTGTTAAAATCATATCTCTCTCCCTGTTTATTATTTTTCACTCAATTTTTAGAGGAAGCTCTATCTTGGGATTATCTACTCGTATAGTAAAGTTGAAACCCAAATTCCAAAGGAAAAGGGTGTTTCCTTCATATGCAAGTTATTCATTAATAAAACCAAATTAATTGATATTTCCTTTTTATTTTGCCATTATCTTATCATCTTGGATTCCTTGGACCTCAAGGAACCCTAAAGGCATGAAATCCCATCATGGAAAATATTCCTTCGCCTTTCCCCTTATTCTTTTCTCTCTTTCTTACTTATTCCTTTTATTAAATAAATTCGTTTTTCTTTTATCTTTCTTTTTCTTGTAATTGGGATCAATATCCAATATAGCCCACTAAGCAACCAAACAAGGCTATTGTAAAAAAAAATCCATCAAATACAAACAAATAAATCAACCATTGATTTCATTTGTCATTAAAAGGAGATTTACAAATCTCATTACATAGTTTAGAGAAAATGAGGTTATAACAGAGAGGTTGCATGTAGCCCTCTTCTTGGGGCTTAGCTGGTAAGGAGGAGTAGTGACCAGCAGTGACACGGTGGCCCGGGTCACTGGCATGTTATCACCAGCATCTGCAAGCGACCAAGGGAGCTCAACTGCAATTACGACGGGATGGCAACTGGTCAAGAGTGGTCGGGCATGAATGTTGGCGATCCTAGATGAGCCAAGGACGGTTGGGGATGGGTCGAGTCGGTGGTCCTAGAAGCCATATGGCATGTGGTAAGTGGGTAGCACAGCGTGTGTGTGGGTCCCCAACAAAGGAGCAGCATGTTGTTGGGCATTGTGTGGACAACAAGGTAATGAGAGAGAGGGAGAGAGTGGGAGAGAGCGATAAGCGTAAGGGATATCTAGGCCACGAATACCCCCATCAAATGGTTCCCATGTGATCACCTAGCTTGACTAGGATTTCCTAGACCCGTACTCAGGTTATGGAGGTGCTAGCTTGGCAGCATAGGAGGCTGCGGTAATGCTTCCACGTGAAGAAGGAAAAGAGAAGGGAGAGGAAATGAGTAGGAGTCACCTATTTATTAGCCATGTGGAGGTGTGACGCTTGACCTGGGGTCATTTAGGGTTTGGATCATGACTCCATGCCATTGGAGGACGGAAAGGAGGTGGTACATCCCCCTACCTACCCGCCCAGTAACCCCTTCATGCCCATTAATGTCGAGTGTGAGACATGTGAGAAAAAGGTGGGTTGGGGAATAACAAAGGGTTGGTCTCGCATTGCTATCATGTCCTCCTACCATGCCTGCTATAGTGGAAGGGAGGGAGGAAGTTGATAGCCAAAGGCCATTGGATTGTGCCCCCGATCCACATGATCTCGATTGGACAATCCTTGATGGTCCCTGACTGAAGGGGGATAAGAGAAAATGGAAAAAAGGGGGTGGAAGGAGAGGAGAAGGGTGCATAGATAGGTGCTTGATATTCGACCCAATCAGTAGGTTCGAGGCCTTAAAGAGGTACAAATCAATTTAAAACTTGTTTAAAACAAAGTTTTATCAATATAATTTCATATGGCTATAGCTTCCTTATCTGAGCTTCGAATTGAGTAAAATTAGATCCGCTAGAAATGTGATAGAAAGATCCACAATAAGAGAACAAGAATAGGATACAAATTTCATAAGGGTATGATAAAAATTTAAAAGAAAACTATGGGTGTGTGATATGGATGGACACTTCATTTTTATCAAAAAGAGTATCACCAAGGTGGTAAAAGCATACTAGAGGGATCAATTGTGCATCAACACACATACATACATGAGATTGATAGTGTATATAAGAGTGCGGTCAAATTACAGAAGTCGTGTTTGAAGTATGAAGTTCCAAGTTATCTCATCCTCCCCACCTTAAAAGGAAAATTTTTGCCCAAAATTATATCAATCCACTAGAAAAGATTTGAGATTTCATATTCAATGTCAACATTGTCACACTATCCCATAAGGTATCATCACCACTTACCAAGTTGATCTCATTCCAAAATTGAGAAATCGAGCATTAAAGTCAACACATAATCACATGGATCATCAAATTGGGAAAGATCATCACACGAGTCACATATTTAGAGAGGTTGTCATATAGATCACCAATTTGGAGAGATCATTTTCTTTGTCAATTGTATACAGTTCAACAGTCAAGAACAACTTTCATTCTTGAAATTTAGGGTTCCAGGTTCTACATTGGCCAAGGTGGGGTCCATGATTGAGATTTCATATTTCAACAATTCAATACCGATATCTTATTTAGACATCATAATTTCATGCTCAAAATCAATGGATGGTCCCACCCTAGACTACATGGATCTCATCCCTAAGTCATAAATCTAGTGAAGTAACATAATCATTATTTCAAAATTTTAAGATTTTGAGAACATGAAAGTCGTTAGTCATGTAGCAAGGGTGATCTTCAGATCCAAATAGGGTGATCATAGGAGTCAAGTAGAAATCGAGATCAATAATCATGAGTCATGGGTCATATTCAATATCAAGACAAGTGTGAACAACAAGGTCATGGTCCAAACACTTCTGAGCTAGGGTTTATGTTTGTATTTATACCTTAGGGGTGACTTAGGACTCTACCCTTCTGAAGGTTTTTATTGAGATGTCATTCTCATTTTTCTTGAGGTCTCTCTAGAAAAATTTGAGCGCATCATTGTTTGTGTAATTCTTTAACCCAAATTTTCTCCATCTCTTAGGGTGAACATCATTTACTTTATGTCGCAGCATTGGGCTCATGGTGACCTTCCCTCCTAGGCTTGGTCTTCTTGGTAACCTTCCCTCCTAGGCTTGGTATTCATGTTTGTCTTCCCTCCTAGGCTTGACATCTTGGTGACCTTCCCTCCTAGGTATGGTCTTCATTTTTGGCCTTCCCTCCTGGCCTTGGTCTTCATTTTTGGCCTTCCCTCTAAGGCTTGGTCACCTATGGTCAGTTACTTCCAGAGGGACATTTCCTAACATACCTTAGAGATGGCATATTGCATTTAAAGAATTATACTCAATATATGTTCTTATGCTTGTATACTTAGCCCTCCATACATTAGGTGACATTTGAGGTTTTCTCTATTCCTAAAACAATTGATTAACTCACCCTTCTAGGGGTGATCACTCATCCATATAGAACAGTCGAGAAACCTTTCGTACAATCAACATCAAATTTCATTGTCATGGTATTCGAGGGTGATGGATGATCTAGACCTAGTGTGACATCCCCAGATTTTCTAAAACTTAGCATAGTGTGTGGTGTTTAAATTGGGATTCTCGCTGAGGTGAGGTTTCAATTTGGACATCACAGGTGGTATCATAGCATGAACAATAGCAAAGATTGACATTTTCTCATTATGAAACTTGAAACTAAAGAACCTAGAACTTAAAACAAATAAATTATGGTTAGATTAGTCGTCTTTTAGAGACAAGATCTGACCTAGCCTCTAGGTTAGCACATAGGTGTCTGAGAACTAGGTCTAGACCGGTGCTTGTTGTATAACAGGTCCTTAGGTGTCGTTCTTTCCTTTTAGTGCAATGGTATGGGACGTTCCATTATTTGGAAATGATATAAATAATCCAAAGAGAAACCTTTAACATATCATGCATATATGTCTTAGGTAGCTACACCATTCTACACTTTGTTCTCACTTTTTCACTAGTTTTCACTCTCTACTATGTGTGGGACACTCGTTTTCTGGATTTGGTTTTTGATTCCAATTGGATCGAACCTCGATAGTTTCTCTAATGATTGTTTTATTGGAGAAAAATTATATAATATTTTATTATATATGTAAGTATAACCAAAATGTGTCCCCACACATGTACGAGTAGGAGGTGTTCATGCAACCTAAGTGAAAGTGAATGACTCCCGTCTAGAAGAGATAGTAGTTCTAGATTAGATGTCTAGAGCCATGTTAGAATATGTGATAGATGGAATAGATGAAATAAGTTTTGATGATATGATGTATAGATGATATAAGATGGTTTATGATGATTAATGTTGTCTTTAAGGATAATGGTTCAATTTTTAGGACTTGATAGGCTTTGATGATGTATTTATGTTTTTGTAAGATACGATAAGCTAAGCTAAGATAAGGATGTGGATCAGAAAGAGCGTCAATCTCTTATACGAAGCAGGACCTCTAATGTTAGGACCAATTTTAGGGTTAACTCCAGAGAGGGTGACTGGGAGAAGGTCAGAGAACTTAAAGTCCTAGATATGAGAATGATGATAAATATGTGATATGATATGTCCTAAACTATAATACTCTTGAGTGATTGAGTTGGGTCACTTTATGCATGATTCCTATAGTTTTGTTGAACCCTAGATGTCCTTGGGAGGACCAAACCCTAGAGTCAGAGAGAGGCTGTATATATATGACCATGTGAACATGAATATGAGAACCTACCATCTGGGTGAGGGAGAGAGAGTCCCAAGGACCTAGAGGAGGTAACTATGTGTTAGTCCTTATAAAGCCTCAAGCTCGGGTTGATGGTACCTTATAAGAATATAGTGGTTTCATATATAAGAGAATTTTGAGTAAGCATGTCTCATGGGTGGAGAACCAATGAAGAGAGTATCATGTTATAGTTTGTGCTTATTTGAATAGATCTTGTGAAGTTATTTAACTAGTACCAATGAGGTAATCTGAGAACCCTAGACTAAGAGAGGAAAGATAAAGTATATGCATAAGAGGTACTCATAGAGTTGAGTTAGATCAGAGAGACTGGTCCTGGCATTACCCTCGTGATAAGGGTTAGGAGAACCTCTATTGGACTGGAGAAAGTTTAGGTATGTGTTTGATAATCCACTCACATATGTTTTTTTAGTATAACCATGATATAACATAGATAAGAATGCTATCTAATCTTGAGATTTGACATATGGACATGACATGAAGGAAAATCTAGAAATGGTTTAATAGATATAAAAGTATAAATGTTAACCATATACATGAGTAATGATGATAATGTGATATTGTTAGTTAATCTTGTGATGAAATCACTAGTAAATGTTGCAATTTATTATGTGCAATAAGATAAGATCATATGAATGAAATATGTTACCTGAGGTGTTAATCTTAGTGCATAATAAAGATGAAAGATATAGTTTAACAATTAGCACAACATAATGATCATGACACCTTGATATGATCTAGATGGATAAAGTGGGTTAACTTTATTTAATTCCCTACTAAAAATCATATGTTAATGTTGAACATGTTCTAACAATGAGCTTAATAAAATGTTGATGACATCTAGATATAATGGATTAATGTTAGTTAAATCCTTTAGAAATTCGTAATATGGTGAGGGAAGCCTAATGCATGGGCAAAGATAAGGATTTTGTTACATCCTTGAATTTCATAGATTTCAAGCCTAAATTAATTAGGGAACATATAACAAAGAAGTGACTTGATGGATCTTGGTTGATAATTCCAAATCCTATAATGATATTAAATGATCAATTTATGGAAATACTGTGCTTTTGAACATATGTGTTCAAATGAGACTTATATAAGATACACATATTACAAAAGCCTTAATTTTGTAATTAAGAATGTGACTATGGCTTTTCTCTTGTTCCCGAGATGGTGTAACCACATACTCTTTTGTAGATGCCGTACAACCTTATTAATGTAATGCAATCTGTTTATCAAAAAACAAAGCTCATGGAGCCTTAGGAAGGCCCAAGATCTGGTTCATGGCCCTTAGGGATACTTTTAGCCCAATTGGTTTATTAGAGTTTACATATGAGTCCCTTGGATATAAGCTTGGAAGTTGAGTATTTCGAGCACATGGGAAATGATCATGATAGTCTTATATGATGGATAATTCATATGTTTAGGATTATGTATGAAAATCCAATCCATACAGTGATCTAAGTAAGTAATTAAAGGAATAATCCACCCTTTTCTTTAGAAGTCAAATAATGGAATAGTATGCAAGCTTCCTAAAAGAAATAGGAAACATGGCATAAAGAAAAGGAGAAGTTTGGTATATAAAGGGTAACCCAATGAACCTCGATTATGAAGTATTATTGGAAAAGGATTTAATGAGTTTCCATGCGAGGAGGATATTTGGTTTAGGAAGATGAAGAGAGAGAAAGATAGGGAGTTTACTTGGTGGTGTTTCTTGGACATCCATGATAATCAACAAGATAACTCTTTATAATACGAAAAAGGAAAAGAAGGAGGCATTTAACAAGTCTTTAGGGGAAACCAATGCAAAAAAGGTAGGTACCAGGGAAGGTTACACGAGGTTAATGTGTATATATAAGGATGGGGGGTCTCCAACCTTCTTGTGGGACATATCTCCCCCTACTTTCTCCATCATCGCCCTCTTTCCAACCCCAATATAATATGTGCTATGAGTTGTGAGAGCCCTATACCTAGGAAGGATGTAATCGTGGCTTGAGAACTATGGAAGATCCATGTGGGGGTCACAGTCATCTGATCCCTCCTAACTCTACATAGAAGTGAAGACGGGTAGGAGACCTAGATGGTGGGATCCTCCTCCCACAGTGATTCCTTATAACTATATATATGGTGGATGGTGATAGTGGGTCTTCTGTTGCATTGTGTCTTTTACATGTAAGATTCAGCAGCACAGAAGATCGTAGTAAGGGGTACGAAACTCCTATGGCTCTGTCATGACAGCCATGCCTGTCCCAATCCTTGCAACTGCAGCCCCACATGACGGCGCTAGCAACTAGGGAAGACCGTCGTGGAGGAGGGAGTCGGCCTAGGTGCTTTTCTGGTGAGATGAGATGAGGGAGAAGAAGACAGCAGGTGTTATGGACTCTCACGGATGTCGCCTTGGTGGAGACGTTTCCCCTCGTCGTCGAGCGACAGATGTAGAACCACCAGGTTCTGCCGCACGTGAGACTAGAGGGGAAACCTAGTCGGGTTACAACCAACGGCCTGACCCTATAAACCATGTAATGGTTCGTTGGTCCAGAAATAAACTGGGCACCTGAACCACAATGACCAACACCCTCACTTACCCATTGGCACCGCGTTATGAAGACGTCAGCCAATAATAAGCCACCACATGGGCTCACCATTAAGTTACTTGTTGATTACATGCTTTTTTGCTTGGATGTATGGAAATATTGTTAAAGTATATGATGTTCTGCATGGTTTCTACGATGGCATAAGGTATGTGGTTACTCTTATGAATACATGTATCGAATTTTGATATTGATGATGTTTCTACATGAGTTTGAATGACAAATAAACTGCTTGGTTGTTTATTTGCTTCTTGCAAATTATAAATTTCCTATGAGTATCATGTAAAGTAAATAACAATATTCTGAACCCTGAGTTAAACTGATCTTAAGCATAATGCACACGAGCCCTAGAGGAATAGTGGTTACACCTGAGGTAGTAGACTAGATATGGGTTAGAATATGTAAACATGTTTATGTTCTTATATGCAAGATATAGATGTTTACTTATATGTGTATTTGTGATTATTGTTTGAACCCACGTATGAGTATAGAAATATACTAATCGCATATTTGTTTGTTGGCATTTTAGGTATCAGGTATACTTGATTCATGGATACCAGGTTACAGATTAAAGACTTTGAAGATACTAAAGTTATTTGTGAAGGTTTAGATATTATGGTATATCATCACACATGTATAAGTTAGTTCATTCTAAAATTTTTGTAACTCCTTAGAGGAGATTTTGATGCAAATATGTAACTATTTGTTCATTTATGGAAATTGTTTACTATTTATATTATTTCTTAAATATGATCCTGGAATTTATGAGTAATGATTCATGACTTTAAGGTCTTTTTGAAACTCAAAAGTACGGAATGTTATATTTGGTATCAGATCCATAACCCCTCTAGTAGGTGGGCCCCACATGGGCATGTGGCATGCCAGTCTTGAGCTGTGCGGTCCACGCATGTTGGAAAGGGCTATCTAAGTTGATGGAGCCGCCCATGCACTAGTAGTGTCCAAGCATGTTGGAAAGGGCTATCCGAGTTGATGGAGGCGCCCTTGCATTGATAGTCGTGGTCTGCAGTTGGGTGTCCATGGGCCATTCTGGGTCTACACTGAAATTGGGAAATATTATGAGGCCATATAGTTGAGCCTTAACAAGGACGTCAAGATTCTATGTGGGGGAGATTGTAACGTCCTAGGAATTGAGGCCTCAGATAACATGATCTTAAAATGAATGATTGGACTACCCATATCACCAAAGTGCACCTCCTTTTTTGGGAGCCCATCACTAAAGAACTCCATAGTTACACATACTCAACTTGGAGTAGTACGAGGATGGGTGACCAGTTGAGAAGTTGCCCTCGGCTTGCGCGTCAGTGAGGAAAAAGCACGCAATTAAGGCTAGTAGTGGTCTGTGGGGCCAGTCATCATTCCTGAAACTCTACTAGAGCCTAGGGTAGTGGGCCCAGGAATTACAGAATGGTATCAGAGCACAGATTCATCAACTAATGCTTAATAGTTTATAATTTCAAATCTTCCATAGAAATTTAAGTGGAAAAATATTAAAGCATGATGTATCTTTTAGATTTCTCATCTCACATTTTTGTCAACTTCTCATCTCTTTGCTTATAAGCCTTGAAAAGATATTGTTAATTAGAGAAGTAAAATGTGAAAATATGTAACCTTTTGCGTAGGTCCCTCTAAAGAGGGTAGACACTAAAAAGATACAAGCTAGAAAGATACAAGTATGGGTAAACTCTTTCTTAGTGGAAAGACTTGGTTTAGGGTATGAAAACTCTAGTGGGTCAAGGGAAATGAAAACTCTAAGAGGTAGAGTACAATCCCTAACCCTAACCCTAAAACCTTAACCTTACATAATGGGAATGGTGTGATGGTATGGTACACCACCCATATGAAACTTAAAATTAGGAATAAGAAACATAAAGGGATGGGTTTAGGTGACCGAGTCTCCCAATGCATATGTACACGAGGAGCATAACACTTATGTAAGAGGTCTTAAGAAATATATGAATCCAATAGTCATATATATGATAATGAAAGGTTGAGTATAACCTGCTCAAACCCCTTATGTTGTCTCTAGAAGTTTAGTGATGGTGGACAAGCCCCTGGAGGGGAAGGTCAATGTAGCACCAAGCCCCTGGAGGGGAAGGTGACCCAAGTTCATTGAATGGACAGAGACCATGAGGGGGGTATTCCAGAGGTTGAGCAAGCATGAGTTTATATGTTATAATGATAAAAGTTATGCCTAATGAAAAAAATAGGTATCTATGAAACCTTTAGGGTTATAGTGTGCCAACCTCGGGTGGTTCAACCCAAGGAGTGGGAAGATGACCTATAAGGGAGGCAAAACCTAGATCTTGGGATCAGGTTGTGGCTAGAGAGCCTAACCCCATCCTATTAGCCAAGAAGGCACCCTAGGCTAGGACTTTCCCTTAAAAGGTAATTGAATGAACGTATTTAGGTATGGAGATAACCTTAATCCTCACCTAGAGGGGTGGAGAGTTAAAGAGAAAAAAAATGAAAGCACTTATATTCTTTGAACCCAAGGATGCCATCTCTGTGTAACAACTGGTCAAGCCTAGGATTGGGAAGACCAGTAAGGCACCAAGACCATGAGGGAAGGTGGCCTGAGTAGATGACCAAGCCCAAGAGGGAAGGTCATGAAATGGTCAAGCCTCAGAGGGAAGACCATTGATTCACCAAGACCAGGAGGGAAGGTCATGAAATGGTCAAGCCTCAGAGGGAAGACCATTGATTCACCAAGCCCAGGAGGGAAGGTGGCCTAAGTGGAAAACAAAGCCCAGGAGGGAAGACCATGAAAAGGTCAAGCCCAGGAGGGAAGACTATAGAGGCACCAAGCCCAAGAAGGAAGGTGGCCTAAGTCCACAATGGAGTTGTTTAGGATCAAGCCCTTGGAGGGGAAGATCACAAAGTTCAAGCCCAGGAGGGAAGACTGACATGACACCAAGCCTTTGAGGGAAGGTGGCCCGTGCCCAATGTTGGGACAACACTACATAATGTCTACTCAAAAGTGAGAGGTGAAGGCAATCCGGGTTAAAGAATCAAATAAGAGAATAATTTGCTTAAAAATGTGACATCTCAAAGGAAACCCTTAGGGAGGGTAGAGACCTAATGCAATCCTAGGGTCAAGTAGGGTGTATTAGAGGTACATAGGACTAATGGGTTGGGAGTTGATATGCCCTAAATGCACATGACCAAGTGGTCGGGAGGTAACAGTTGATTTACCCTACGCCCATGTCTCAGGAGGTTGGCCACCTACCTGATGTTCGTGTGGCCTAGTAGGGTGAATTTAAAGACACTCCCTTGATGCATAAGGATGAGATCACTCCAAAAGGTACCTACACCCTTAGAGACCTCAAGGATTTGGCTAAGGCTCATAATGATATGAGGGATATAAATATAAAAGATATAAGGAAGTCATAGGAACTTGAGAGAAGTTGTGCCCTACGTTAAGAGTGAGAAAAGGAACACTTGACTTCATGTAATATAAGAATGTTATAATATTAAGAACAAGTAATTTTAGAGTCATATCAAGAATTATTCAACTTAGTATGTGAAATTGAAAGGTAATGTGAGGATGTACCATCTTCACTCTTGGAATAGAATAAACTTTGTGTTTGGGCTATAGTCAAATGCTTATTTCATCTCATTATGAGGGAGGGAGATTGGATAGACACATGTTATTATTAAAATTGAGATAGTTAGGATGAATATCCTACATTGAATGTGTAGTGACACGATCTAGGGTTAGATGTGCCACCTCACCCTAAATAATGACTCATAGGTTGGAAACATAGTTGAAAAGAGGAATCACCAAATAATAATGAAATCATCAAGTGATGATAAGATGTGTAAACTAGAGATGTGGATATACTTGAATTTCAATTCAGGTGCCAATCTTAGTAATAAAAGAAAAAATTGATATGCTAAGGAAAAGTTGTTAAAGATATCTAAGTGGGGTGCTAACCCTAAGTTTGAAGATCATATCAGTTATCATTCACCTAAGCTTAGCGGGCCTGAATTTTGAGGACATAATTCCTTTTGAGGGGTGAATGGTACATCCTTGAAATTCATAGATTTCAAGCCTAAATTAATTAGGGAACATATAACAACAAAGTGATTTAATGGATCTTGGTTGATAACTCCAAATCCTATAATGATATTAAATGATCAATTTATGGAAATAATGTGCTTTTGAACATTTGTGTTCAAATGAGACTTATATAAGATATAAAGATTATCACAGCCTTAATTTTGTAATTAAGAATGTGACTAAGCTCATGGAGCCTTGGGAAGGCCCAAGATGTGGTTCACGGGCCTTAGGGACACTTTTCAACCCAATTGGTTTATTAGAATTTACATATGAGTCCCTTGGATATAAGATTGGAATTTGAGTATTTCGAGCACATGGGAAATGATCATGATAGTATTATATGATGGATAATCCATATGTATATGATTATGTACCAAAATCCAAGCCATATAGTGATCTAAGTAAGTAATTAAATGAATTATCCACCCTTTTATTTAGAAGTCAAATAATGGAATAGTATGTAAATTTCCTAAAAGAAATAGGAAACATGGTTTAAAGGAAAGGAGAAGTTTGGTATATAAAGTGTAACCCAATGAACCCTAATTATGAAGTATTATTGGAAAAGGATTTAATGAGTTTCCATGCGAGGAGGATATTTGGTTTAGGAAGATGAAGAGAGAGAAAGATACAAAGTTTACTTGGTGGTGTTTCATGGACATCAATGATAATCAACAAGATAAATCTTTATAATAAGAAAAAGGAAAAGAAGGAGGCATTTAACAAGACTTTAGGGGAAACCACCACGAAAAGGTAGGCACCAAGGAAGGTTACATGAGGTTAATGTGTATATATAAGGATGGGGGGTCTCCAACCTTCTTGTGGGACATCTCTCCCCCTTCTTTCTCCATCATCGCCCTCTTCACAACCCCATTATAATATGTGCTAGGAGTTGTAAGAGACATATACCTAGGAAGGATGTAATCGTGTCCTGAGGACTATGGAGAATCCCTGTGAGGGTCGTAGTTGCATGATCCCTCCTGACTCAAAATAGAAGTGAAGATGGGTAGGAGACCTAGATGGTGGGATCCTCCTCCCGCCATGATTCCTTGGCACTATAGATATGGTGGATGGAGATAGTGGGTCTTTTGTCGCATTGCGTCTTTGACATGCAAGCTTCAGCAGTGCAGAAGATCATAGTAAGGGGTACGAAACTCCTTTGGCTCTGTCACGACAACCATTCCTGTCTCGATCCTTACAACTGCACCCCCACCTCTCCCTAAAAACCAACCATGATGGACTATACTCCATATCCATCTAGGTCCGACGATGGATGGGGACACATCTACGACGTCGTATGGACTCTCGAGAATAGGAACCAAGGAAGAGACCAGTTTCTTTTCTTACTGGTTAGGTTGACGTCGTGTGACCAGGGACTCTGGTCCCTATCTCCGACCACCATCGAGAAAAGATGGGACCGTAGAAGGTATGACTGCGGCTAGGGATCCCTCCCCATCTCCTCCAAGTCTCCAGACCATGGTGCCTTAGTGCTAGGAGCGATAGGAGGAGCCACTTGATGGCGCTGGCAACCAGGATAGACCGTCGTGGAGGAGGGAGTCGACCTGGGTGTTTTTCTAGTGAGACGAGAAGAGGGAGAAGAAGATAGAAAGTGTTATGGACTCTCATGGACGTCTCCTAGGTGGAGGTGTTTCCCCTTGCCATCGAGCGGCAGACGCAGAACCACTGGGTTTGACTGTACACGAGACTATAGGGGGAAGTTGGTTGGAGTACAACCAATGGCCTGACCCTATAAACGAAGTAATGGCTCGCTGGTCTATAAATAAATTGGGCACCTAAACCACAATGACCCATGCCCTCACTTACCCAACTGGCTCCGCGTTATGAAGACGTCAACCGATAAGAAGCTACCATGTGGCCTCACCATTAAGATACTTGTTGATTACGTGCTTTGTTGCTTGGATGTTTGGAAACATTTGTAAAGTATATGATGTTCTGCATGGTTTTTGTGATGACATAAGGTATGTGGTTACGCTTATGAATACATGTATTGAATTCTGAGATTGCCAATGTTTCTCCATGAGATTGAATGACAAATAAACTACTTGGTTGTTTATTTACTTCTTGCAAATTATAAAGTTCATATGAGTATCATGTAAAGTAAATAACAATATTTTGAACCCTGGGTTAAATTGATCTTAAGGGTAATGCACACGAGCCCCAGAGAGACAGTGGTTACACCTGAGGTATTAGACCAAATATGGGTTAGAATATGAAAACAAGTTTATGTTCTTATATGTAAGATAAAGATGTTTGCTTATATGTGTATTTGTGATTATTGTTTGAACCCACGTACCAGTATAGAAATATAGTGATGACTTATTTGTTTGTCAACATTTTAGGTATCAAGTATACTTGATTCATGGACATGAGGTTACAGATTAAAGATGTTGAAGATACTAAAGTTATTCATGAAGGTTTAGATATTATGGTATATCATCACACATGTATAAGTTGGTTCATTCTAAAATTTATGTAACCCCTTAGAGGAGCTTTTTATGAAAATATGTAACTATTTGTTCATTTATGGAAATTGTTTACTATTTTGTATTATTTCTTGAATCTGATCCTGGAATTTATGAGTAATGATTCACGACTTTAAGGTCTTTTAGACACTCAAAAGTTTGGGTCATTATAGATGCAACCCTAACAAATGAGATATGTCATGACATAACTAGAATTTCTAAACCCTTGTTTCAATCTTTATGGAGGGGTGATTCACCCTAGATGCTTTAAAACCTCCTAATAGTGGTTTGGATATGTTTATGGGGCTTTGTTTATAGATATGTTGCACATATAGTGGTGTCTTACATATGGATGAAGACCTTTTGGTTTTTCCTTGACGCAAGAGGATCGCTTAATTTTGAGGACAAAATTTGTTTCAAGATGTATATGATGTGATGAAGACCTTTTGGATTAATTTCAAGGATGAAATATCTTTTAAGGTTTGTAGGATGTGATGAAGTGTACCTTTGGAACCCTTGAATGTCCAACAACATGAGATAATTCATGCATGTTGAGTCATTTTGAGTGTCCCAAGTATTTTGTCAAAGTTGGATGTCAAATGATATTGATGTCATGATTAACATTTGTAAGATTATACCTTTGTGAAGTATTTAATTGACATGTCAAATAGTTATGTTTTGGCACCAAAATTGAATGGATTCATCCTTGAGTTATGATCAACGTATGTTTAAATTTTGGTGGCAATTGGAGTATCCTATAAGAAGCTATTTATGTATTAAATAAGTGAAATAATGTGCATTTTGATGGTTTATAGAACTAAGTCATGGCCTTAATCAGTGTCACGCACCCTATAGAAAGGGAGAGGCCACTGATCAATACAAGTGGAGTCTGTCTCAGTACCTTGGATCACCAGATCCGATGACTGATAAGTTATCTCTTACATCTGCTGCCAACGATGTTGGAGGCAGTTTAGTCCAGCTGGGATCAAGCCACCACGATTGTAGTTCATGGGCAGATATGTGTGGCTGATCATGGAGACAATTTTGTCAGTTTCAAGTAGTTAGAAGACCCCTCAAGTCATACTTTTGAATGAGGCTATAGGGAGAACAAACTCCCTAGTTCCTATCCTTCTCCATTGCGGCGAGCAACTAGTGTGGAGAATAGGGAACCAGAGATAGAGGGAGTTTAGGAAAGTAGAAAGATAGGGAAAAAAAGATGGATGATAGAGAAGTTCAACCCTAGTCTCATTTTGGACTCTTATGGAGGTTTTCGTGGTGAAGGAAGCCCATCTAGTCAAAGAAGAAGATGAAGTCAGGGGCATCTATGAAGTGCATACCACCACAGATCAAGGCCATGGATGGGTTTGTAGAAGTCTTGCAAAGTTGTTGGGAGATCTAGGCTGGTACAAAAATGAGAAGAGGCGGTTTGCCTCTTTTCCCCGCTGTGTTAGAGCCTTACAGAGGTGCCCTCATGAAGAAGGAGGATTCACAACTGGAATCAGAGCTCATGTGGTCGTGGTAGTTTGGATGGATGATATGAAGCTAATGGAAGGTTAAGTCTTCTGTGAGGAGTGTTGGAGGAGAACTAATTTCTCACTGGAGTAGATCCCAGAGGCAGCACTGGTGTTTTGTGAAAGAAATAGAATCCCAATCAGGGACCCTAACACTTGATCATGAGGAAGGGAGAAAGAATGGAAGAGGGTGAACCATGTCAGGCCAGGAATCAACCGGTCCAAGGTATTAGATAGAGTTCAGGGGATGCGAACCATCTGCAATGAGCAAAGGAGATGTTCCCAACCCTAGTGGCCACGTGGCGACATTTCTTTGGCCAACAAAGGTAAAATATTCTCAAAATATGTAGATCTTCAATAAATCATATAATATAGCCCACTTATCAAAAAATTACAAATAAAGTACCAAAATGTTTAGAAAAATGTGTAAAACAACATGGAAGTGTGATATCAGTCTTTTGAAGCTTAAATGTCAATAATATTATGTGAGAGGTTATATAATTGTTTCATGGATAATAAATATCAAACGATGGCCTAAAATTATGATTAAATGTCAATAAATCTTTATTCATGTTTTTAATCCATCAGATGTCAGTAATGATGATGTTGATGCACAAAATCATGTAGTTTGCTCCATATGGCTAATTAGGGATGATAAACCTAATTAATATGTAATAATTACAAGTATGCTCAATAAATCTTATAAACTCCACAATATATTCATAACAGTATATGGAACACAATGTGAAACTAACATATCAATATTATGCACGAAATCCATGTTATATGATGATTGCTCTTAATGCGATATAAACCCTAATATGCTTAATGAATATGACCTAGGGTTAATATGTGCACATAGTCATATGTAATCAAGCAAACAAATTATGTATCTTATTCTAGAATATAAGACTAGTAACATAATTATGAGAATATAATACAAGTAATAATGATGGGAATATCATAAAACTAAGTCAAACCCTAATGAATCATAACTAGAGATAAGAGGATGAGAATCTGATGATGATATATGTGGTCTTTTCTTAATCAGGGTTTGACCAAGAGGATATACTTGACCTGAGGAATATGTGATGGATCAGGTTTATCACTTGATCAAGGTACACCATTACCTCTTACTTGGCTTATTATACAGTATGCTTGCATTATATGTGTAGTAAACACTTGGCATATGATATTGGATGAAACGATTGTTCTTGTATGCTATGTTTCGTGATCTTTCCATACTTATTACTATGAACACATGAAACATAATATATCTATTCCATTATATCCAAGTACTTCAACTCTTTGGTAGTAAAGTGTTGGAAAGTAAGTACTTCAACTCTTTGGTAGTAAAGTACTTAGAGGTGATCCAACTCTTTGGTAGTAAAGTGTTCGTGTAACAACCCTGCCTCCTGATAACCCTGAATTAAGGGAGACCAAAAGGTCAGTTCCGTTATCACAATTAACAGGATCAAAGGTTCGACAAATAATCAATAATAATTATGAAAATCTACCAAACTAAACTAAAATCTGGTATAAAATAAAACTTTTCATATCTTTTTCAAAAACTTGGATATCTACTACTATCCACATCCAGAGTTTATTCTAACTAATCCTCCTTTGTATTTTAATTCTCATTTAGTTCCACATATTCCAGTTTACTGTTCGTCCTTTTCAATCTTGTACCTAAAATGATGACAAACAAAATGTCAGTTAGCATAAATGAATATGACGGTATGTGGGGACAACCAAAATTTCACAAATATGGCTAACAATTTATATATCACAATCAAGTTAATTAACAAGCCAATTTACGCTTTCAATGTGACATTTCCACCGCTTTTGCTCTAACCCTGGCATACCCACATCAGGGTTTCTCTTTTGCTAATAAGAATAGATTCAGGTTCTCAAACCAATTTTACTATATTCCTCGTATCTTTCTAAGAAACTTTCATGTTTTAACTTTATTCATCAGAGCTTCCTATCAAAAGTTATGATTTTTGCAAGAAAAGCATATGTTAACCAATTACTAATTGACACGTCAGCAACTTACCGCTTTTAAATTCACATTGTGGCCAGATGGGATTATATATAAAAGGACATCTTTGCCCCTTTTCGATGATCCTGATCTACAAGCATCTGAGGGCAGGTTTGTGTTTTTGGCACATGTTCATTTTCAACCTCACGAACACTTGCCTCCCGTGAGCAGCCTAGCCGAGTCAACTCAAGGGTTGACTTCTACCGTTCGTGCGTCTGTAATCAATATGATTGGTCTAGAAGCTCTGCCAGGCATCACCAGACCTGTTCGAGCACTCAATTTCCTCTGTGTATGCCTAAGTCACTAGACCGAAGAAGCTCTCCTTCGGCGAGAGTTGCAGGTCACAGAGGAGGAAGAACAGGGCCATCCTTTGCATTGACCACATGAACGCGCTCATCATCTCCCTTCGAACACAAAATGGTAGATGATATCTATGCTGGTACCGTGGATCATCCCCCTATTTATAGGGTCAACCACCTATGTCTAGTGATATGGGGACTTTTGCATTCTTTGACGAAACCACGCATAAATTGGGTTGAAAGGCTTCAGAATAGACTCTTGAACATTATGGAAAGCTTTCCCAATCTCCTCGTGCACCCAGTTGGGAGAAAACCCATGATAACTGGACTCCTTCAGTTTCCAATCCTACTATAGTTAGAAGAGGACCCATGTTCCCTTGTATCTTAATCCAACGACTGTCGTGGTGCGCGCCAGATCATTTTAATCAGGAAAATAAGTGCGACATTTAATGATTACTCATTCACTTTATGGATTTTCAAAAATCCATATCTCTTAAACCATTCATCCAAATAATCCCAAATTTTGAAGGAAACTTAGTAATGACTTAGTCTACCTCTATGCCAAATTTGGGCTCATTATCTAAAAAAACGATCCTTTTATTTAGGTGCAAGATATTTCTCAATTAGGTTTATTTCTCCCATCTTTTTTCTTTCTTATTTTCTTATTTCCCCTTTATTTCTATTCCTTGTAATCCCAGAAAGGAATTGGGGTTCTAATTATCACTCATTATGACCAAACCCTCACTTCTCTCTTTATTTCTTGCATTATCTCTCTTTATTTCAAATATTCTTGATTAATTATTTATCTCTGATTTTTCTATTGATTTTTGATTCCTTTTTCCACTAGAAACTATGTGGACACGGAATCTCATCCAAGATGGGTATATTATCCAAATATCAACATATTTCTTGTAATATCATTATTATCTCGTATTTCCTTTAATAAAGCAATATTTAATTGATATTTTCTCTCTCTTGTTGCATTTTCTTTGCAACTTTGGACTCCTTGAAACACAAGAGGCACGAAATCCACCTTTGGATAATATTCTCTTGCCTTCTAGAGGTTTCTACATTTTTCTTTTCTCCATTTCTCAATTATTCATTTGCTAATTGAATTTCTTTGTTATTGGGCCCAATAGCCAATAAAGCCCACAAAAAAACCAACAAAGCTATTGTAAATGAAATCCTTTTATTCAAAACAAATTATATCATTATTTGTTCAAATATATTTAACAAGAGAAATTACATTTCTCACCCAAAGAACCCAAAAAAATTGGGGTTGTAACATCCTTCCCTCTTATAGGAATTTTGCCCTCAAAATTCCACCAAGCACACAAACAAACAAGATAAGCCTTTCTTATGTCCAGCATGGCTCCCATGTGGCCTCACCATTTCCATGGTGCTTCCCAAGAACCTTCATCATCTCATATTTTTCCATCTAAGTTCTCTCTCACCTTGGTATATCGTACCCTCATAGGTGACGCAAGACATTTCATCCTCTTAGAAAGTTGAATAGGTTCAGGGCTTAGCACATGGCTTGGGTTCCTCACATAGTGCTCTAGATCGGACTCGTGGAACACTTCACGTTATCCTGAGGGGTAGACTAAACATAACCATCTTCACTAATCCATCTCAAATGGACCCATGCAGTCGGGACTGAGCTCTCTTAGATATAACTTAGAGGGGTCAGATTTCACATCACATGTTCACTTAGAGGGGTCAGATTGCACTTAGAGATGGTTATTTATGGGACTACAGGTTCATTTTCTTACTATTTACTTACCACTTATCTTCTCAAGATCCTATGAGACCTCTTTAGGTTACCTCAAAACCAAAAAAACCGGTATGCACCCTACAAAAGGGTCCCTCTCCCAGGATGGGAGAAAACTACACCTTGATAACAAAGGTCACAAATGTGCTTATGTATAGGGTTTACATCCACATGAGCATGCTTAACCCTAGAAAGCTACTAAGGCATAAGCATACCACCTACTAAACCATACTAGGCCACACTTGTTCTCATCCTCAACTTTGGACCAAGATCAAACCTTCCCATGTGACCAACTTAGCTATGAGGGGTTCATCAAACATACCTTAAACTTAAGGGGTTTCCCTTTTCCTCTAAATGTGAGGAGTACCATGCTTAAATATATAAAAACTCAAATCTCATCATGAGCATCAGGTACACCACTTTCCCTCTTAGGCCTAGGAACCCTAGGTTCACCTCTTTATGCAACAGATGTCCAACTGCATGCTCAACCTTTAAACCAAGCATGTATAAGGTATGGCATGAACTTCTATTATCGTTTTACTCGAGCAACACATCAGAGTTGAGTCTTGTTCGAGGACAACCATCTAGGTGTAAGGCTTCACAACTTATTACCAAACCTCTTCATGGTCCACAAAACTCTTCTTCTTAACTTCGAAGGTGAACACCTATACCATAGGCACAAAGGTACCAGCAGCCTCATCCTCTCTCTAAAGTTTGGTTCCTCTAAAGGTAACCAAGATATCATCAGCCTCTGGGGATCATGCATGAGGCAACCACAAACATCCACTTAGGTCGCATCATCCTCAACTCCCCATTGTTCCTCATATCTCAGATTCTAAGCTTCCAACCCTCTTTCTTCAGTCCTGCTATCTCTGTCTTTAGAGCTAAACCTACAAACATACTCACTACTAGAGGTCCTCTCTCTAGGAAGGTGGATCAAGCTCACAAGCATACCCCTACATGGGTGAAGCCTATGTTCAAACTTATGTTCACTCAAGAATATCTAGAGCTCCTTATGCTTACCTCATAATCCATCCAACCTACTCTCCTGGACAGGGTTTCAACCTACTGCCCGCACTACTGACGTACTCAGGGTGCATGTTATGCCCTACTTGCATAAGCCCATAGGGTTTCCATAGGTTCTTCACTAACCTCATTATTGAAGGAGCTATCTTTCACTCTAACATGCACGACCCTACCCAGGGTTGGGTTGCCAAAGGCTCTACGTCATCCAACCTCACATAGCTTATATCATCATGGGTATCAAAGTAAAAGCATGATCTACCATGACATGTAGCTCATCGTGTTATCTCTCTCTCTAACCTTCACTTGGGTTAGCATCATCCTCAAAGGATGTGCCAGGTCTCTACTTATAATGGAGGTCTCTACCTCCAAGACTAACTCTCTCTAATCATCCTCCTAACAAGAAGGTCTAACCTCAGGTCTCTCGTGAGGGCATGACAACACATGTCATACAACCTAAGCATGTATATATTCTTTATTTTATACTTAAACTATTAAGCTTATGTCCATGACATCTTATTTACAAGCTTTTCATTAATTTGGTGGAGGATTTCTTAAACCTTATCAACCTTACCCATACCTCAAGAGGGTGAGGAAAAGAGAGAAAACCCTAATCCTTAAGGTCCTTAATAGAATTTGAGTTGATAAGGGATGAACAAGAGGAGAGAGTCCTAAAGGTATCTTATTTCAAGTCAAATACTAGAAATTGGCAAGGCAGCACACTAATCTGGGTGTCCTCGTATTCCGACTAGCGGTGCAGAGGAAAATCTTACCAACCCCCAGACGTGATCCTTTTCTAGACACCTATGTCTTTCGGAAAATCCTCTAATAACTCACTTGGGTACTATAGAGTTTGTAAAATTTAATAATTATTAGAGATTAAATGAGGAACCTATGCTCTGATACCAAATGTAACAACCCCGCCTCTCGGTAACCCCCAATTAAGGGAGACCAAAAGGTCAATGTCTTTATCCCAATTAACATTATCAAAGTTTCAACAAATAATCAATAATAATTTTGAAAATCTACCAAACTAAATTGAAATCTGGTATAAAATAAAAATTTGCATACCTTTTTCAAAAACTTGGATCTCTACTTCTATCCACATCTGGAGTCTATTCTAACTAATCCTCCTTTGTACTTTAATTCTTATTTAATTCCACATATGCCACTTTACTATTTGTCCTTTTCAATATTGTACCTAAAATGCCGACAAACAAAATGGCAGTCAGCATAAATGAACATTCTGGTATGTCAGGATAACCAAAATTCCGCAAATATGGCTAACAATCTATATACCAGAATCAACTTAGTTAACAAGCCAATTTACACTTTCAATGTGACATTCTCCACCGCTTTTGCCCTAACCCTGGCATACCCACATTAGGGTTTGTATTTTTCTAATAGGAACAGATACAGGTTCTCAAACCAATTTTTTTGTGTTCCTCATATTTTTTTAAGCAACTTTCATGTTTTAACTTCATTCATCAGAGCTTCTTATCAAAAGTTTTGATTTTGGCAAGAAAAACATATGTTAACCAATTACTAATTGACACGTCAGCAACTTACCCCTTTTAAATTCACATTGTAGCTGGCTGGGAGTATAGATAAAAGGAAAAATTTGTCCTTCTTCACTGATCATGATCTACATGCATTTGAGGGCAGGTTTGTTTTTTTGGCACGCATTCATCTTCAACCTCACGAGTGCTCGCCTTCCGCGAGCAGCCTAGCTAAGTCATCTTAGGGGTTGACTCCGACCGTTCGTGTGTCTGTGATCAAGACCATTGGTCCAGAAGCTCTTCCAGGCATCATCAGACCTATTAGAGTGCTCAATTTCTTCTGTGCATGACTGAGTCACTGGACCAAAGAAGCTCCCCTCCGGCGAGAGTTGTAGGTCGTAGAGGAGCAAGAACAGGGTCATCCTTTGAATTGACCACACGAATGCGCTCGTCACCTCCCTCCAAACACGCAAGGGTAGATGGTATCTATGTTGGTACCACAGATCATCCCCCCTATTTATAGGGTCGACCACCTATGTCCAGCAATTTGGGGACTTTCACGTTCTTTGACGAAACCACCCATAAATTGGGTTGAAAGGCTTCGGAACAGACTCCTGAACATAATGGAAAGCTTTCCTAATCTCCTCGTGCACCCAGTTGTAAGAAAACCCATGATAACCAGAGTCCTCAAGTTTCCAATCCTACTGGAGGTAGAAGAGGACCCATGTGCCCTTGGATCGTAATCCAACGACTGTCGTGGTGCGCGCCATATCATTTTAATCAAGAAAATAAGTGCGACATTTAATGATTAACTCATTCACTTTATGGATTGTCAAAAATCCATATCTCTTAAACCATTCATCCAAATAATCCCAAATTTCGAGGGAAACTTAATAATCACTTAATCTACCTCTCTGCTAAATTTGGGCTCATTATCAAAAAGAAAACGTGGCTTTTATTTAGGTGCAAGATATTTCTCAATTATTCTTATTTGTCCCATCTTTTCTCATTCTTATTTTCTTATTTCCCATTATTTCTATTCCTTGTAATCCAAGAAAGCAAGTGGGGTTCGAATTATCACTCATTATGACCAAACCCTCACTTCTCTCTTAATTTCTTGCATTATATCTCTTTATTTCAAATATTCTTGATTAATTGTTTATCTCTAGTTTTTCTTTTGATTTTTGATTCCTTTTTCCATTAGAAACTATGTGGACATGAAATATCATCCAAGATGGGTCCATTATCCAAATATTGACATATTTCTTATAATATCATTATTATCTCATATTTCCTTTAATAAAGTAATATTTAATTGATATTTTATCTTTCTTGTTGCATTATCTTTGCAACTTTGGACTCCTTGGAACCCAAGGATCCCAAGAGGCACAAAATTCACCTTTGGATAATATTCTCTTGCCTTCTAGAGGTTTCTACATTTTTCTTTTCTCCATTTCTCAATTATTCATTTACTAATTGAATTTCCTTATTATTGGGCCCTATTGCTAATAAAGCCCACAAAACAACCAACAAAGCTATTGTAAACGAAATCCTTTTATTCAAAACAAATTATATCATTATTTGTTCAAATATCTTTAATAGGAGAAATTACATTTCTCACCCAAAGAACCCAAAACATTTGGGGTTGTAACGGTTGGAAAGTAAGTACTTCAACTCTTTGGTAGTAATGTACTTGGAGGTGATCCAACTCTTTGGTAGTAGATCACATTGTGAAATGATTCATTTCTTAGGTAGAATATCATAAAGGCTATAATGCATTCAACTCTCAGGTGGTAAATGCATGGATGATATAATGGAAAATGTGCCTAAAATATGTGTTCTATTTTGTTAATGAAAATCTTTGTGAAAGTATATGCTTTTCTTATTATATTTCTTTATAACTGCCAAGTATTAGTTTTATCTTATTTCCAGGCTTAGTGATGAGAGGTATATAAAAAGACACGTAGGTGTACTCAGTACAATATTCTTGAATATTGTGCTCACGTGTACCACATGTAATCTTTTGTTTAGGTTTGTGGACATATGATCTTGAAGAACCAGGATAGTTGTGAGTTGTGTGGTGAGCTGATGTATAGGTGGACATGTTCTCTTAAGATCCTATTGTAGATTTAGTACATGCATATGTAATAGTTTATTGTTCAATATGTAGTATCAACTGTTGTAACAATTCATTATGTACATAAATTTTGAACGGTGAACATGTGTTGTATGGTTTTATTATTGTTCATGTGCATGTTCTACTATTGTTTCCTTCTGACTTCCTTGGATTTTCTTCTTCTTAGCCTAGTGTGTGGTGTTTAAATTGGGATTCTCACTGAGGTGAGGTTTCAATTTGTATGTCACACATCACATTAAGTTTTAGAAAATCTGGGGATGTCACACCTAGGTCTTCTAGGAACTTAACCACTAATTGTAGTCAACATCATCATATTTCAAGATCATCATTAAATCGAGATTGAATATTAAGCATTAATATCATCATGGCTTTGACCTATTAGAGACATAAGTCAAGAAATCAAAATCATGCAAAAGGAGTTACCTTCACAAACTCTAAATAATCCAGTAATAAAAATTTAGAGGTAGTCATAATAGTAATGTCGCATAGATTAGGGGAGTCATATGTCAACCACCACCCTAATCTAGCACATTAGTCTACATTGATCATCAGTCATCAAGCATATCCAAATAGGCTGGACATCAACTATCAAATTATATTTCACAAGATCACAAGTCAAACATCATGATCATTAATAGGGCAACCATATTTCAAGATTTTGTGAGTTCAAGTTCATAGTTGGATTCCTTTCCTTTCATGATTAAGGTAAGGGGTTATTTTGGAAATCGAAAAGTTAAATTGAGAACTCAAGTGTTTGGGCATAATTTGGTGATATTAAGATCTGGGTCCATCATATTATTCAAATTGAGTCTACAAAGAGGAGTAAAAGTCAATAGGGGAGTATCCTCTTGTAACTAGTCTTCACATCATAATCTAGGGTTCTAAAGGCATGGTCATTTCATGGCATGATCATTGAATATATGAAATAGGGTAAAAGTTTGCTTAAATTAGTTTGACATTTAATCAAAAATAGGGCAATCATATTTTTAATCAGTAGGGACCTCATCAAACATGAGGTGTAAGATAAGAGTTCCACCTTATTTCACCATATCTAGAATTTACCTCAAACATTGAAATCATTTATATCGAGTCGAGTAATATTTGAGTCTAAATGATCTTAGATTTTTCCTATGAGAAGATCATTTATAAAAGTAATTTCATTCGTCCAATAGAGTTTTCTATTTAAGATAAGATCATGGCATTAACGTGTTAATCAACTTTCACGATTTCAAGTCAGGTTTACTTCTCCCCATGTATAAGCTACCCATAATCGAGATGTAATGTGATTAGTAGTCAAGAGAGAAGAATCACATGAGGGGATAAGAAGAATAACTAATCATCATATACTTGGGTGGCTTAGGTGGTCCATAAAGAAGAGATGAGATGTTAGAAGACTCTCTAAGCTTTAAGGAAGGATTTTAGTCCTACTTGGGTTCTTAAAATGTGTTATTCCTTAAACATATATAGAGGCCTATATGTTTTCCTCTGATACCACTTGTCACAGAACTATTTGTTACCCTCATCCTACCACCAATGACTATAGAGTCAATGGCAATAGGGTTTGGGCTCACATCCATAGAATAGCTCAAATATGTCACACAGGAAATATATGTGTGAAAGTAGGAACAACATAATAAGATATAAAAGAGGATAGATAGATGTGCACCCATTTATACTTCTAGCATCTCTCGATGTTTCATTCCTGATCTTAGAGTCTTCAGTGTAGCGGATCTTCATGTAGAAACTAAATAATAGATAAACAAAACATATTAATGCTAAATCATTAAGAATGTTATGATAAGGCATTTAAGCAATTTAAGAGAAATACAAAACTTTCTTGGTTAGAGACATGATCATAATGAAGAAGAATAAAAAAAATGTGAACACTTAACAACATCATTTTATACAAAGCATATTTTAAGTTCCTTCATCCATTATGTCAACACTAGGTTGCATCATTGATTCATGTATATGATATTCAAGGTTTGTCAATGTAGAGTTCTCAAACATGGAAGTAGTAATCATAGGAACAATAGATCAACCAAATAAGTAAGTAGCCAAGCATTCATAAGAGTACAGATACAAGCAAGACAATGTCATAGTAGTTTCAAGAGGAAAATGTACCTTGCGAGTAAAGTACAAGTTATGAACCTTGAGTAAATTCTAGGTGGTGGTCCATTCCCAAGCAGACGTAAGATATAAGATATGGTATTAGACAAATAGGTTGATAAGATAAGCATAATACAAATCATGTGGATGTTTTCCTAGATCTAGGTTTCAGTTAGTTCAAAAATAGATCCAACTTCCAAACATGTTTGTCATTATTCAACATATTCCAAAGATCAACATTAAGCCCTAGGTCTAGGTTAACAATCCACATTAGGAGTAATGCTAGATAGAGATAAAGTCTGAATAGGAGTAAGGGAAGCATGATATTTAGATTATTATCTTGGTTTAAGTATGAAATAGCATAACTAATCATACTATATCAATTAGTATACAAAGTAAGAATTTTAAGACTGAAAGAGACAATCAGGGAAAGTAAATGACTGTGGTGATCAAAGTCACAACCAGAACTAATTTGAAGTCATAACTAGATTTCTAATCTTCATTTATTAATACTTGCACAAGATTGAAAATATAGTTATTACAGTCCATAAATTCCACAACATGTAGCATGTGGTACAACATGAAGCCATCAATTAAGATAAACATGACAAAGTGGATCCCTTAGTTCAAAAAGGTAGAAGAGTTTACTGATTTTCAGATAAAAAGGTTAGGTGATGCCAATTTTAGCCAAACTCCAAAAATTGATCAAGTCATAGCATGCATGCACTTAAGATGTCACCTTTTGGGTCAAGAGTTAGCATTTAGGTCAAAGGAAACATTAGGGTTCATCAAAAAACCTAAATCATATAAGGACTGAACTAGAGTTACTAATTTTGGGGATATGAAAGCCTAGAAGTCATTAATGATCGTATAGTGCATGATTTAGGTTGATTAACAAACATAAGGTCACAAGGAATCATCTTTTCTAAAAAAGAGATGAAACATGTAAAATTAGCAAGGGTTAGAAGAATCATTAGAAAGGTAATGATTTTTTGGTCAAACTGATATATAACACTTTATTATTTGGTAAAAGGGTGAGAGAGATATGGGGTTTGGAATATTTGACCCTTAACTAGGGTTTTTGGTGAGAATTTACCTCATGATGCCAGATGTGGACTGAGAGGCTACACATAGCCCTCTTACTGGGCCTAAGCAGGTGAGAAGGAGTAGTGACCAGTGGCCACGCACTGGCTCGGGTCACTGGTGTGTGATCACATGCGTCTGTAGGTGACCAAGGGAGCTCGACAATGATTATGAGGGGTGGAAAATAGTCAAGAGTGGTCAGGCATGGTTGTTGGCAGTCCTGGGTGAGATGAGGAGGGTTGGGGTGGGGTGCGTCAGCGAGCCTAGAAATTATGTGGTATGTGTTGAGTGGGTAGCTCATTTCGTGTGTGGGGTGCCAGTAGAGGAGTGGTGTGTTGTTGGGATCCATGGGGATTGCATGGTGATGAGAGTGAGAGAGAGGGAGCAAGAGAGAGCGATGAGTGTGAGGTAGATCTGGGCCGTGGATGGCGCATCTTATAGTTTCCATGTCACCACCTAGCTCAACTATGATTTCTTGGACCCAAACTCATGTGATGGTAGCGCTATCTTGGGGGCACATTAAGGGAATGACAACGCTTCCGTGTGAAGAAGAAAAAGAGGAGGAAAAGGAAATGAGTAGGAGGCACCTATTTATTGGCTCTGTGGAAGTGTGAGGCTCAACCTAGGGTCATTTAGGGTTTGAAGCACAATGCCACAATATTGGAGGATGAAAAGGAGGTTGTACAATCCCTTGTAACCCTTTCACACCAATTGGCGCCGATTGACGGACATGTGGGGAAAAGGTGGGTTGGGGATTGGAAAAGGGTGGGTTTTGCACTTATATCATGTCCTCCTACCACATCTGCTACATTGGTAGGGAGGGAGGAAGGTGACTTCCGAAGGCCGTTGGATTGAGCCCCCGATCCACGGGACTCTCGATCGGACGATCCTTGATGCTCCTAGGATGAAGGGGAATAAGAGAAAAGGGAAAAAGGGGATGTAAGGAGAGGAAAAGGGTGCATGGGCCGATACCTAGTATTGGGTCCAATCGGCCGATCAAGACCTAAAAGAGGTACAAATCAATTTAAAACATGTTTAAAATAAGGTTTTATCAATACAATTTTAAATGGGCATAGCTTCCTCATTGGAGCTCAGAACTGAGTAGAATTATATCCATTGGAAATGTGATAGAAAGATCCACAATATGAGAACAATAATAGGATACACAATATCATAAGAGTATGATATAAATTTAAAATAAAATTGAGTGTGTTTGTTATCAATGGACACTTCATTTTTATTGAAAAGAGTAGCACCAAGGTAGTAAAAGAATACTAGCGGGATCAATTGTGCATCAACACACATACATACATGATATTCATGGTGTAGATAAGAGTGGGATCAAATAATAGAAGTCATGTCTAAAGTATGAAGTTCAATGTTATCACATAATCCTTTCTTATAATTTTGATATAATAGGCCTATAACATTAATAGTTCATTTTGGAATGTTGTTGAAATGTGAATCTCACTTCTTGGATCACTGATGATATTATACATGATAAAGTAGAACTATATGCTTAACATTAAGTTCCTAGAAAGGCCTAGGTCTAGATCATCCATCAATGTTGAATGCCTTGATATTTGAATTTGATGTTGATATCTTGATAAGATGGTAGGTTGTTGTTTATCAATGCATAGTTAACCTTCGATATAAATGTTGGATCAATTATATTTCATGTCTAAATCTCAATTCTTGGAATTCATTTTATAAATCCAGCCTCATAATATTTGATCTTGATGTCAAGTTTATTCCTATAATTACCCTATATAGATCATTTGATCACCCTCAAAATATGTTTTTTAGGACTTTCGTATCCCCTATATTGGAACTCCAGGTGATGAATATTTGGACCTCTGATCTATAAATTAGGGATGAGATCTCTTGAAGACTAGGTTTGGGACCTTCCATTGAATATCTACAAATTAACTTGAATGTAGACTCTAGTTACTATCTCTCATATTTATATGCTATATTTATGATTCTATTGTTCATCATGTTTCTAAAACTAATTTCAGTTCATGAATCCTTCTCTATCACTTTGACACCTTAGTGAAGTGTCTCTATTTTTGGTGATTTTTTTAATTATTTGTTATGTTGAAACCAATCAATTTTTCCTAAGGGTTTATTATAAGTCTTGTTTTTATCCTAAAATTATGATCAGTACAATCTCACTCTCTCTCTATATATATATATGTGTGTGTGTGTGTGTGTATTTATGGTGAACTTGTTTAGGTTTACTTTGATAGGTTTCTTTATTAGGGAAATAACATAATAGAATGTATGTATGAAGTGTCTCAAATTTGTGATCTCTAGCTTCACTTATCGACACCTCTTGATGGCATTTTAACCTTTTCTTGGGCAATTTAGGAGTCTATTTATTCATCATGACGTCCTTATTCAAGGGAATACAATTGGAGTTAAAATACATGTTGAATTTTTCAGAACAAAAAGTGTGGTAATAATACTAGAATTGCAACTAAATTTATCTATATCATGTAGTACTGCCTTGCAAGATTATATATTTAACCCCAAAGGCAAAACCACAAGGGGTAAACCAACGATGCAAGATAAAATGTAAGATACCTCAAAGAGATAAAACAATAGATGAAATATAATCACAAAATTAAAACCAATAAAGTGTGGTGAATCTTATATGATTAACTTCATATTATTAATATAGAAGTTCTAATCTTTAACTTATAACATTTTATATTGCAAGATATTATGCAAGAATCTCTACAAATATTTTGTCACACTCTCTAGAAAAAGAACTATTACAAAATCCATGAGAAAAAACCATGAAATATATAATATGATCACTCATACTATGAACTAAATATGTAGGGAATCTGACTAGACTACCCAACCACAACATATTCATCGTTGAAAACCATGCATCAGTTGTGAAATATGTGATACCTAGATATCATTGCCAATATCTTTTGTGATGCATTATTGCCTCACCATGTTGACACTTCTCACCCAACAGACAAGCATAGTTGTGATGAAGTGGATTATTATCTCTCATTGTTATATACACTTCCTCACTCATAACATTTTCATTTTCTTTAAATAGCATCTCTCAATATACCTTAGTTAATTGATTCCTCTTTTTCTCAACAATCATCTGATGCTTTATAATATCCCACTTTTGAACCTGAATATACAATGTTGTGTGTATCAATGTACTTTCTAAACACTTGAATTTTGAACCGTGTTCACTATGTCCATCTTGATTTTAATCCTTTTGAAAACAAGTGATTTTTTTGAAGAGCAATGTGGAAAGTTTTATAGCAATCAGAGTTGTGACTTGAAAGTTATGGATTTTTCTAGAAAACTCAATTGTTAATTCCTTTTTCCTATTCCCCCTTCTTTTTATTTTTATATTTTGATCTCTAGATCTTCTAGGTTGTTGGATTTTGATCCAACATCCATATAAGATAAGCAGGTGGGCCAGTGTGCCAAGACCATACAATCTAGTGGCTAAGGATCATTGTCTAAAAAATGAACAACTCTCAAGTCATCACCTACATTATGCATTGGCACCAAAGTGTGGTAGGGAACCTCCACTGTAGGGGCATAGAGACATAGGGCTCCTTTAAGGCCAATTCATCTTTGACTGCACCCAACAACCTTATTCCTAGAATTTGAAAGTAGTTTGGGTTGCGGTAGGGTGGTTGTCATACCAACTCGATGATATCAGTCATTATTTTGAATGGAAGTCCTCTTTGCCCACTTCTACCCTCCTTTTCACTCCCTTTCCCGTTCCACTCCTTCCTCTTTGATTTCCATGCCTTTTGGTCCTTTCCCTAGAATTGATCCACCTTCTTCCTCCTCATCGTGCCACCTATAGCTACAAGGTGGCCTTGTGGATGCCCTTCATGGGTTATCCTTCCAAGTCCTTCCTTTAGCACTAAATAATCTACCATCAACCTCACAAAGCTAAGGCAAGCCCAAGTGGCCTCTTTCTAGGTTCTCTTGTGCCCTTCTCCTCTTTTTAGGTGTTTCTCTGGTAACTGCCACAACAATGGGGCTGGCCTACTTTTTGGAGACCCGACCTAGTGGTAGAGATGGACTCCCGACCATCAATCCGATCAATGGAACAGTCGACCACAAATCTAATGGCCAAGACCTACCCTCTGGTCCATTCATATCTCCCAAATATGGTTACTGGAGAGAGTGGCTCATGCACCCATGATCCTGTCATGGTCATCTTTCACAATGATCGAGCAGCCAAGGACATGGCATATGATGCCTCCCACTGAGTAGAGGGGTATTCCCTCAAGCATCAAATCATGTATTGGTCCATGATGGGCCACACATAAATGGACCACATTTTTCCATGAAAAGAAGAATTTTATCTCTACACAAAATCAATATAAATGCTCAGATCTTCAAAAAATGATATGAAAAATTCCATTATCTAAGAATATACATGTTGTATACCATTCTAAATAGAAAAATGCAATAAATTCAATAAAAATGGTTCATGGACCTAGATCTTCACTGATATCTTTGTAATAAGTATTTTCATCTTATTAAAATAACCTAATGGTCCTTTATGCCTAGTCTTCACCAAATGATGACTTAGATCTATATTGTGTTTACTGATCATTAAGTCATTATAACTTTTAAACAAAAATATGACCATGATCTTTCATGAATACTGATAGTGAAAATAAAAAATGAAATGTAGCATCTTATGGACACTGATGTCTAACTCTTTAATATTATACAAATCATGATTCAATAATGATTCCAAACAACATTAAAACATTAGGATAATAAGTTTTGATGCATTTTGACACAAAGTCAAAACATGTTCACTCTGGTACACTAGTAATGACTATGTGACCTAAAATATGACTTAATGAGGATATGTTTGTTAGTATCTCAATCCTATTATCAAGTACTTTGATTTCCCTATAAAAACCAAGGAAACCCTAACCTAAAATCACTAACCTTATTTAGGTGTTTCACCCTCTATTAAGAAGGTCATGATGTTGTGAAAAACATAATGATGAACTTGCATGCACATTTGAGATATTGGAATCAATAATTTAAATGTGATGATACTTAGACTAGGAGGAACATTCAACCATCATGAAAATGATCATATGACTGGATGTTTACTGATTATAATAAAATCACATCGGCTTACATGTTAAGATGTCTTTGATGAACTATTTTAAAATATCTAATTATGTTATTCATTGCTGTAAGGTTCACTTCACCTCCTATTAACCTTGATTATTATTTTGATTCTTGCATTTTATATGTATGAGTTCCTATACTTGGCTTTATATTTTTTTTTTGAGCTACATGTTCCCTACTACTATTTTGTTTTACCTTGCTTATCTTACATATAAAAAACTGCAAACATTATCATATATGTCAGTATACACTCTTGTTCTACGTACCTGTATTCTCAGGGTAAGGGAACAAGGGCTGGTGTAACTACTTGTATTGATCAACCAAGGTCACAAAATTAGAAAAGGTTAGCCCATTTGGCCTTGAGGTCCCTCAAAACCCTTATGTTGGAATGTTAGTCTAAAGGCATATCATGATGTTGTATGATATTACTAAACTACATTGAAAATAGTCTATTCTGTTAAAGGTAATGTATTTGAAGTTGCATGATTTGATTCTTGCCTTCAATAAGCTTTACCTAAGGTAATATGTTTCTTTAAACCTACAAATGTATAACTTTATTTAGTGTACAAATATGTTTTCAGAATTGTATGTGATTTTATGGTTTGGGTATAATAGGTACACAATAGAGATTATGAGGATTGTGCTTCCTCAATTATATCATATCTACTGCAAATTTTAGACAATTAACATTAAACGTAACACCGGGAGGTTTTGTGTTAGTTGAAGTGTTGGGATCTATTATATGCATGCATAGATAGATTCCTTTTAGTATTTAACTTCCCTTCTATTTGAATATGAGCTATGGTGTATAAACCTGATGGTTCATGTTCTATATAGAATGATTTCTTTTGTAGACGTGTGTGGTTTGAGCCATTCTAAGTATGTACACTTGAGTCCATTTTCCATTGACTCTCTTCTTAGGGGAGGTGGGACTTGGTAATAAATGATTATGTGAAAGATGGTATTGTAGCCAAACATACAACTTCTATGTATGTTTAAAGCTCTATTCCAATATATCATTTGATATGTGACTGAACTGGGTCCAAGACTGAATGTAGACTTTTAATAAAACCTATGGATTCTTCTAACATTTGACAAGGATCAACCCAAGACACACATTAGACTATGTATACAAACTCTTTCAATCTTCTACCACATTAATGATCATTTCTTGTGTGATCTCTTGACCATGGAAATGTTATGTATCTGAAAAGAAAATAGTTCAATATATTCTTAAAATTTGACTACAATAAGTTTGGTGGCATGATCTAATCTTAAATTGTAAATTTATTATAATAAATGAATGTGCCCTTAATTATGTATTCATGTGCATTCTTGGGTAATGCAAGCCCTATTTTTGCAAATTTAGTATATGTGCTTTCTATATTTGAGGTAATCACAAGAATGTTGTATATGATGAAAGATGTTGAACTCATGCCATCTATCTCATACTTGAGAGGTTCATATTTCCAAGTCCATGTTGTCAATATATATATTGACAAACATTAAGCATGATAAGTAAACATTTCCCTTGTCGTTATAGATTATTCTTCATATCTTGTAATGGCAACATCTTCATACACTTAAATCACAATGGAAGGATTTAGTACATATAGTAATGTTTCTATTGATCATGATACCTCTTTGTAACATCCCTGACCCGGGTTATGTACTAACCCTATGTATTTTGCTTAATTAAGTGGTTAGATGCTTGTGTTTATCCCTTGAAATGTAATTAAGGCTTTTGAGGAACTTATATTTCTATTTTAGTCCTTTATGCATAATGTTGAAACATTGTTTTGTTAATAATGGGCTAAAGTGCAAATTACCCAAGTTGAGGGGTTAACTTGAAAATTTCACATGATAAGATGTTCCTCTAAGGATGAGACATCATACGAGTGAATATGATGAAGTAGTATAGTTTTCACAAGCTTGAGTACCAAGATATAGCTTGTAGAGCAATCCTTGTGCTTTAAAACCTAGTTTTGGTGTAAAGTGCAATTTACCCAAAACCTAGGGTCCAACATATAAAATATACCCTCTATAGGATCTCTCATGTTTCTTGTAATCAAATGGAGAAAAGAAAATGAGAAGGGCACCTCATTTGAATGATCATGGTAGAAGTGGAAATTACTCACAAATAATAATATATTAAGCAATATCCAATAAGGGTGGATATTAATATATTTATCTCTAAGGTGTTAGTTCTTTTCCCTTAAACCCTGAATAATAGAAAATTCATGCAAGGTTTAAAAGGTGGCCACATATCCAAAGAGTGGAGGAAGTTTTGGTGGAAACAAGTTGGGATTAAAAGAGATAACATCCTTTTTCTTTGCCTTGAAAACTCATAAATATATAAAGGAATCCTTATCAACAAAGCAAAGGATCATTCCTTAGTTCTTTTCTTCTCATCACTTTGCTTGGACCGACAAGAAGGAGCTTTGGTGCAGAGGAAGGATGACCAAGCTAGCTTGGTAAGTGTTGATCATCATCTACCTTGAATTCATGGTGGAAACCATAAAGCAAGGTTGGTTTATTGGTTTTCTTCACATGATTTTCCTTTCTAGCCATCTTCTCCATCCAAAACTTGAAGAATGGACCTTGGACAACTACTAGATCTTCATCCACCATTAAATCTACGAAGCTTGGAGCTCTGTATCAGTCCTAGAGGCGGGTTTTATAACTCTAACCCTTAAGCTTTGTTAAATGCATCATCCTTTCCTAAAATCGTTGCTTATACTTCTTCTTTAGATACCCTTGTGTGTTCTTGCTATCATTTCTGTGAAGAACAGACTCTGTTCTTGAGGTAGAAGATGATGACGTTAATTCCTATGTTTATCCAAGAGTTTACTTTAACAAATGGTTTCCCAACCTTTAGCAAACAGTTTGCCAAAACGTTTGGAGAAAATGGTTTCAACCCGTTTGAGTTCAAACGATTTCACAAGAATGCATGGAACCAAATAGTCCAAGACCGTTTGGAGGTGTTGACCATTTGGAGGTATGCTGTGAATAAAGTAGACTAATTACCTACCAAAATTCATCAATTAATTCTAAGTGAATCACCAATTGAAGACCCATCAACCATCTAAACCCTAATCGGGTCAATTGTTGATTTTAATAATAATATCATGTTGAAGTTTGGGTTGAGTGGCCCAAAAGGTTTCAAAACCATTTGGGGATCACCCAAATAGTCTCGAAACCATTTGGTGATAACCCAAGACTGTTTGGAGGTCTAGGGTTAAGTAGGGTTGACCAATTGAGGGATCGATGATATCAAGTTGATGAATAATCAATTGCTGATTTGGTGATCAAACCTAGGGTTCAAACCTTAATTGAATGACTTGGTTTTTGATAAAATAATGGGCAAACGGTCTCAAGACCATTTAGAGCATACCCAAACGATCTCAAGACCGTTTGGGGTCAGGCCATGATCAATTGAATAATGATTCAATGGTTTCAAATCAATTAGACTCACATTGAAGTATGTTGAAAGGTCATCGATTTCAAACCCTAATCCAATTGATCCAAGCCCTAATTGATGATCAATTGAGGGTCAATTGAGTGTTAAATCGGTTGAGGGTTGACCTAATTAACTCAATTGATGAGTGGCTAACAAGTGCATGATCGATTGAGGGGTTCAACATTGGAAACCCAAACTCAATTGAAGTGGTTTAGACACTTTTTGGTCCATGCGGTTTTGAGGTGGTTTGGACCAAACGGTCTCAAGACCGTTTGGGACCAAAAGATCCCAAACTATTTGATCTCATGCATTTTCAAGGTTGGTTATGTCCATGCGGTTTCAAAGTCAAAGATGACCAAACAGTCTTCACCCCCATCTTGGGCAAACGGTCTTGAGTGTGCACTTTACCAAACGGTTTCAAAAGTCAACAAGACCAAACGGTCTTCAACACCAAACGGTATCAAGCTCTGTCCAAGACCGTTTGGGGGTTTAGTGTGCAAGACCATTTGAGGTCTATGAAGGTTAATATCGTTTGATGTATTAGTGGTCAAGATGGTTAGTGGTTGATTAACCTAAACCTCATAGATACCTAAAGTGATTAAGGGACCAAGTAATTAGTTGATTAACGCATGTTATGATCTGTGGTGATCATTACAAAGGTACCCTTTATGGGATAGAGTGACTTATACTCTTTGACCAAGTGAGCTATAATGATCACAATAGTAATGACATAACCCATGGTGTCAATGTTGAATTGACTTTGCCTAATCAAGGATGATGCAAATATCATCTGATAGAAAGAGGAGAGAGAAGACTTCTTATAGGAATAATAATCAAATAATAAACTTCCAATATGTATGAATATATCTAATTAGGGTATGATCCTTCATAGTGAGATCATGAAACCCTAATTATGATGGTTAATGAATCTTAACCCTAATTTGAGGGCATTACTGGAAGTAATCCTAATAAATGTGTATAGTAAACTCTAAATCTAGGGTAATGTGATGTAATGTGAATAGTAAACCCTAAATCTAGGGTATTATGATGTAATGTGAATAGTAAACCCTAATCTAGGGAAATGTGATGATGTGAATAGTAAACCCTAATTTTGGGTTATGCTTTTAAGCATGAAACTCTATGATTGAATTATGAAATGAGGAATCACTATGCCTTTATAAGATAAGGGGGTTGGGTAACCCTAATTGAATTGAATAGGAAACCCTAACCCTAGAAACCAGCTGTGGTGATGTAAAACGGGCGTGGTAATCTTCTGTAGCATGACCGTGCAAGGCAGCACGGTCGTGGTGCTCCAAGCTTGACTTGGAATTGATTTGCAAGTAAACCTTAACCCTAGTAAAAGCATAGTGGTACAACCCTTGAATAGTAAAGTTATCTATGCTTTGCATTGTGCTGATATAGAGATAACGTGTCTGTTATCATTTGTATTAATCATGTAGGTTCTCATGAAATAGGGAACATAGCAAGGTAAGGGTTATGATGCCATATTCATTGAAAGCACTTTATAAGCTTTGAAAGTAATGATATGCTATGTTGCCTAGTGAGAGGTAACATATGATATTGATAGGTTGTATGAGCAATGAGAAATATCTGCATTGCTACAATCATGTTCATACTGTTAAATGACTTGATGGCAATATGTTACTTGGTAACAAGTGTTTTGTAGATCTATGGGTTTTAACACCCATGTTCTTGAATCATAATGATGAGATGGTTAGGGATTGATATCCAAATGATAACTAGATGTGAAATGAACTTGATACAATTTGTACTCTTTCTTTATAGCAATTGTTTTAATGGTTTATGTTTGAAAACATACCTAATGCTAAAAGAATGCTACAATGTACTTAAATAATCAAGTATAATTATATCATGTAGAGCCCTGACCATAGATCCATCATCGTCAGAAGTTAGATGATGGTGAAATAGGTTTTCCTAAGGGAACTCTTGGAGAGCATACTTTGGAGTATGTGGGGGTTATGGATGTGAATATCCTTACATCCTAATGGAGGAATTGATGTGAGATAAACATCAAATCTCTCAATCCTTCATTATATGTATATGCCATGATGATGTATCACTAATCTCCCGATGATGTTGATTATTCTGCATTGATGTGAGATAAACAAGAAATCCCTCGATGGAGAAGAGAGTACAGCATGCCACTGTAACTCTAATAGCAAAGTGCCAGAATACCCTGGATAGCTATTATGGCAGAGACATAAGATGTCCTGCATGATGATCCTCACACTAACTCAGGAAGATGAGGTCATAGAAATTTGGCTCTTTTTATGACCTATGTATGGTACCGATTGCGATTTCGTAATGGTCGGTTGGAGTATGAGCGGCGTACCTCATCTCCTCAGGGCATAAGTATGTTTGTAAAATGTAATCAGCCGTATAGAATAATTGCTTAGGTTGAACTATGAGAAACAATGATTGATGATACATTGTTCATAGTGCTCTAGTTGAATAACTAGTATACATGTTCTTCATATTCCTTACTGAGTCAATGACTTGTTACTCAATCAAGTCATAATTGAAATGATTGCTTAAAGAATGCTGCTTTACTTAGCTTATTCAATGTTTTACCTGCTGTTGAATATTTATGATTATACTGCTCAGTGTTATTCATTTATTTTCAATAACAATGCTTTTGGAGGAGAGTTATAACTCTCGCTGGGACAATTATTCAATTGTCTCACCCCCATGGGGTTCAAATTTTTAGGTAGACACCGAGGACGAAGGAACCCTTCAGTGGGTGAGCAGCAACAGCAACAACAACAACATTAGGGACAACAGTGATCCTCAGGTGGAGACACTGTCTGTCGAGTCTTGTATATAGAAAGTCCTATGTGTCGTCTTTGTACTCTCAGGTCCTAGGAGTCAGTAGATGTTTAATATAGATATGAGATTTTGGCGTAATGCCTCAAGATTTTTATATAGTGCTCATGTACAGTTTAACAGGGCAGTCAGTGTTATGACTCTCGAGATGAGTAATTCATAGATGTACTGATGAATCAGCTTGTAAATGACTTAACTTGTTTCTTTATGAAAGAGTCTTACCGTTTGAGGATCTCTTTACAAAAAGTTTTAATTTTTAGTGATTTTCAGTAATTTCGCTGCTAATTAATTGCTTCTGCATTTGTTGATCTCATTTTCACAAGTAGATCGTCACAATTGAGTGGTATCATAGCTCTAGGTTCGCTGAATCTACAGAGACATAGGACTGGGTTGTAGAGTTTGTTCTAGCATCTTCCAGTATATCTGATAGTGTCTTCTGCTCGTATAGGAGGAGAAGATAAAACTAAAGATGTCTAGATCACACGAGGAACACATTGCCGAGAGTAGTGTTGCTGCACCTAGAGAAGGTGCAAGAGACCAAGAAAGGGAAGAACCTGTACCTAAACCACCCCAGTTCAACCCAGCTGAAATGGGGTATCCAGCCTTCCAAGACATGTTTGGGTAGTTCATGACTGCCATGACACATATGATTGATAGGATGCCTATACCTGTACCTAGGGCACCTACCCATCCAGAAGGACAAGGATCCGACAAGACATTTGAATGACTATGCCGGGTTGGAGTCACAGAGAATGCTGGAACAGCTGACCCAGTAGATGTTGATTTGTGGTTAACTGAACTAGAGAAAGCCTTTAGAATCCTGAACATCCCAGAAGATGTGAAGGTTAGACATACTGTGTATCTTCTCAAGGGGAGTGTTGGTCATTGGTGGACCATGGAAGAACAGAAAAGGCCAGGTGTGGAGATCGAATGGGTAGTATTTCGACGATAATTTGTCAACAGATACTTCCCTAAGACGTTCTTGGATGAGAAAATCACTCAGTTTGAGATGTTAAGATAGGGACCTATGAACATTAGCGAATATGAGGCTAAGTTCATGGAGTTGTTGCGGTTCTGTCTGCATATGGCAGCTACAGATGAAGAAAGGATTAGGCATTTTGATAAAGGATTAAACGCTGAGTTGACCACCCATGTGTCTTCTTTGGAGAACATGGAAAGGTTTGCTACCTTTGTGGAGTCAGTCAGGAGGATAGAGAGGTCAGTTTCAGAGAAGAGACAGACCAAGAACAAGAGGATGTATCCCCAGTTCCAAGGATCCTCATCTAAAGATTTCAAGAAACCTAGGTTTTCTGTACCTACACCACCACCTAGATTTTGTACCCAGATGCAGTGGACGTTAAATAAAGGTAGAGGACGAAGCTTACCTTTAGAAGGAGCTCGTAGCTCAGCATCTATGTCAGTTACAGGACCACCCAGACAACCAAAACTGAACAGAAGCTGTTATATCTGTGGAAAAGTGGGACATCTGATGAAAGATTGCAGAGCCAGAGAAGTGAGTGTAACTCAACCTCAAAGGTAGAGTCAGCAAGGATCTCAGAGGCGACAGTTTCCAGGAAATGCTAGAGGACGTGGACAAGCGTCCCAAGCTGGATCATTAGCACCTAATCATCAAGCACCGAATCAACCACAGGCGATGGCGAGCTTTTATGTGATAAATCCACCTAAGGCAGTGATCAACCCTCGGGTTGTGGCAGGTCAGATGGAGTTGTTTAATTCAGATATGTCTACATCTTGTGTTGTATCTGTTTTAATTGATCTGGGTGCTACACATTCCTTTATCACTCGAAGAGTGATTCTTGACTGCAACCTAACTACAAGTCATAGAGCAGATAGTTTGTTGCTATAAACTCAATTGAGGGGATCTGCGGTGTTGCAGGAGATATGTTCTCCCTACATTCTCTTCTTTTCTGAACATCACATTCAAGTGGATCTTATACCACTTGAGATGCATGGATTTGATGTAATACTTGGGATGGGATACCTTGGAAAGGTATAAAGTTTTCTTGGATTGTGAGTCCAAGCAAGTTGTATTCACTGATGAAAGTGACACATGGATCTTTCAAGGAGATAGAAATATTCTACCGACCTATCTTGTATTAGCTATGGTTGCTGAAAAGATGATGAGACAAGGATGTTATGCATTCTTGGCCCATGTGGTAGATACTACCATGGATAGTCTTAACCTTGTTGAAGTTCTAATAGTCAAAGAATTTGAAGATGTATTTCCTGAAGAACTTCCAGGTGTACCACCGCCCCGGGAGATTGATTTTGAGATTAATTTAATCCCAAACATGTAGCCTATAGCACAAACACCGTATAGGATGGCGCCTGTTGAGATGGCAGAACTCAAGAAACAACTACAAGAGTTGCTTGAGAAGGGTTTCATCTGACCAAGTACTTCACCCTAGGGTGCTCCGGTCCTCTTTGTTAAAAAGAAAGACGGGTCAATGCGGTAGTGCATTGATTATAGACAATTAAATAAAGTAACTATAAAGAATAAGTATCCTTTACCGAGGATTGATGATCTCTTTGATCAGTTGTGTGGTGCAACTGTCTTCTCAAAAATAGATTTGAGGTCGAGATATCATCAGCTGCGTATTAAGGATTGTGATATACCTAAGTCTGCCTTTAGGACAAGGTATGGTCACTATGAGTTCATAGTTATGTCGTTTGAGCTAACTAATGCACCGGCTGCATTTATGGAACCCATGAATAGAATCTTCCAACCTTATCTAGATCAGTGTATTGTTGTCTTCATAGATGACATCAAGATCTATAGCAGAGATGCTCAGCAGCATGAACAACATCTTTGACAGGCTCTAACTTTTCTAAGAGACCATAAGTTATATGCTAAGTTTAGCAAGTGTGAGTTATGGTTACCAGAAGTTTCTTTTCTTGGACACATAATATCCGCTTCAGGTATTCATGTTGACTCTAAAAAGGTAGAATCTATCCTGCAATGGGAGCAGCCGAAGACACCGATGGAGATTCGAAGTTTCTTAGGGTTGGCAGGCTATTACAGGAGGTTAATTAAGAACTTTAGTTCCATAGCTTTACCCTTGACTAATTTAACTAGGAAAGATGTTCCTTTTACCTGGAGTGATAAGTGTCAGCAATCTTTTCAGCTGTTGAAGGAAAGGTTAACAAGTGCACCTATTCTTGTGTTACCTGAGCAAGGGAAAGGATATATAGTTTTATGTGATGCCTCTAAAAATGGACTAGGATGTTTGTTGATGCAGGATAAACAAGTGATTTCTTTTGCTTCTCGATAGCTTAAGAAACATGATGAAAATGATCCGACACACGAGCTAGAACTAGCTGTTGTGGTTCATGCCTTGAAAATCTGGAGACATTATCTTTATGGAGAAACATTCCAGATTTTCACAGACCATAAGAACTTTAGGTATATCTTTTCTCAGCATGAGCTTAACATGAGGCAACACCGCTGGATGGAGTTAATCAAGGACTACAATTGTACAATTGATTATCATCCAGGGAAGGCCAATGTAGTTGTTGATGCTTTGAGTAGGAAATCAGCAACACCAGTCTTAGAAAGAGCACAGTTGAATTCTTTGGTGTGCTCTAAGAGAGATATGCTTATCTCCTTAAGACAAGACAATGTACAGTTAAAAGTATCATTGTTAGCCGGACTGTTAGCTGAGATGCACATAAAACCTACCTTGATACAACAGATTAAGGAGGCACAACAAGTTGATGCTGCAGTTCAACTGATTAAATTAGAGTATAGTAGTGAGAAACGAGATGGTTTCCATGACTCAGATGATCAAGTAACCTGTTATCATGGTATAATGATAGTACCAGATGTGGATAACTTGAGAACGTTAGTCCTAGAAGAAGCTCATTCTTCAATGTATGCTATGCATCCAGGAAGCACCAAGATGTATCGTAACCTGAAAGATATGTATTGGTGGCCTGATTTGAAGAAGGACGTTGCTGAGTTTGTTATGCGGTGTCCTGTTTGTCAGCAAGTTAAAGCTGAACACCAGAAGCATGTAGGGACAATGCAACCGTTACCCATACCACAGTGGAAGTGGGGTCATGTAACCATGGACTTTGTGGTTGGTCTACCCATGACAGCCAAAGGACATGATTCCATCTGGGTAATAGTTGATAGGTTGACAAAGACATCACATTTCTTACCTGTCAAAACAACCTTTTCTGCTGAGAAGCTAGCACAGTTATATGTAGATGAGATAGTACGACTGCATGGAGTCCTAGTTACCATAGTTTCCGACAGAGGTCCCCAGTTTACAAGTCATTTTTAGGAGCGACTTCATAAGGCCTTAGGCATACACTTAAGGTTTAGTACAACCTTTCATCCTCAGACAGATGGACAGTCAGAAAGGACTATACAGACTTTGGAGGACTTGCTTAGAGAATGTGTTCTTCAGTTTATAGGAAGTTGGGATCTGCACCTAAGTTTGACAGAGTTTTCCTACAACAATAGCTATCAACACAGTATTGACATGGCACCTTATGAAGCTTTGTATGGTAGACGTTGTACATACCCCTTATGTTGGTATGAAACCGGTGAATATCAACTTTTAGGTCTTGATCTTGTGTAGCAGACCACGAAGAAGATTAAAGTAATACAACAACAGTTAAAGACTGTACATGATAGGCAGAAATCTTACGCTGATAAGCGTCATAGACCATTAGAATTCCAGGTTGGAGACAGAGTGTACCTCAAGGTCTCACCTAGGAAAGGAGTTCTTAGATTTGGAAGGAAAGGAAAGTTAGCTCCTAGGATTATGGGGCCTTATCCAATCATTGAACAAATTGGAAAAGTAGCTTATAAGCTAGAGTTACCACCTGAGTTGCAAAAGTTACACCCAGTGTTCCACATTTCCATGCTTAGGAAATGTCATCCTGACACAAAATCAGTTATTCAACCTATGGAAGTAGAATTGAATGATGATGTGTCTTATGAAGAAGGACATGTGTCAATCCTTGACAGAAGAATTAAAAAGCTGAAAAAAAAGACATAAGTCTTGTAAAAGTCCTCTGGAATCACCGTGGTGTTGAATAAGCCATGTGGGAGCTAGAGGAAGAGATAAGAAGGAAATACCCTGATCTTTTCTCTTAATATGTTTTTGTAATGATTTCGGGGACGAAATCCTTGTAAGGGGTGGATAATTTGTAATATCCCTGACCTGGGTTATTACTGACCCTAGGTATTTTGCTTATTAAAGTGGTTAGATTCTTGTGTTTATCCCTTGAAATGTAATTAAGGCTTTTGAATAACTTATATTTCTATTTCAGTCCTTTATGCATAATGTTGAAACATTGTTTTGTTAATAATGGACTAAAGTGCAAATTACCCAAGTTGAGGGGTTAACTTGCAAATTGCACATGATAAGATGTTCCTCTAAGGATGAGACATCATAAGAGTGAATATGATGAAGTGGTACAATTTTCACAAGCTTGAGTACCAAGATATAGCTTGTAGAGCAATCTTTGTGCTTTAAAACCTAGTTTTGGTGTAAAGTGAAATTTACCCAAAACCTAGGGTCCAACATATAAAATATACCCTCCAAAGGATCTCTCATGTTTATTGGAATCAAATGGAGCAAAGAAAATGAGAAGGGCGCCTCATTTGAATGATCATGGTAGAAGTGGAAATTACTCACAAATAATAATATATTAAGCAATATCCAATAAGGGTGGATATTAATATACTTATCTCTACGGTGTTAGTTCTTTTCCTTTAAACCCTGGATAATTGAAAATTCTTGCAAGGTTTAGAAGGTGGACACGTATCCAAAGAGTGGAGGAAGTTTTGGTGGAAACAAGTTGGGATTAAAAGAGATAACATCCTTTTTCTTTGCCTTGAAAACTCATAAATATATAAAGGAATCCTTATCAAGCAAAAGATCTTTCCTTAGTTATTTTCTTCTCATCACTTTGCTTGGACCGACCAAGAAGGAGCTCTGGAGAAGAGGAAGGATGAACAAGCTAACTTGGTAAGTGTTGATCATCATCTACCTAGAATTCATGGTGGAAACCATAAAACAAGGTTGGTTTATTGGTTTTCTTCACACGATTTTCCTTTCTAGCCATCTTCTCCATCCACAAATTGAAGAACGGACCTTGGACAACTATTGGAGCTTCATCCACCATTAAAGATACGAATCTTGGAGCTCTGGATCTGTCCTATAGGTGAGTTTTATAACTCTAACCCTTAATCTTTGTTAAATGCATCCTCCTTTCCTAAAATCGTTGCTTATACTCCTTCTTTAGATACCCTTGTGTGTTCTTGCTATCATTTCCGTGAAGAACAACCTCTGTTCTTGAGGTAGAAGATGATGACGTTAATTCCTATGTTTATACAAGAGTTTACTTTAACAAACGGTTTCCCAACCTTTAGCAAATGGTTTACCAAAACGTTTGGAGCAAACGGTTTCAAACTGTTTGAGTTCAAACGGTTTCACAAGAACACATGGAAGCAAATGGTCCAAGACCGTTTGGAGGTGTTGACTAGGCGTTGACCATTTGGAGGTCTGTTGTGAATAAAGTAGACTAATTACCTACCAAAATTCATCAATTAATTCTAAGTGAATCACCAATTGAAGACCCATCAACCATCTAAACCCTAATTGGGTCAATTATTGATTTTAATAATAGTATCATGTTGAAGTTTGGGTTGAGTGGCCCAAACGGTTTCAAAACCGTTTGGGGATCACCCAAACAGTCTCAAAACCGTTTGGTGATCACCCAAGACCGTTTGGAGGTCTAGGTTAAGTAGGGTTGACCAATTGAGGGATCAATGATATCAAGTTGATGAATAATCGATTGCTTATTTGGTGATCAAACCTAGGGTTCAAACCTTGATTGAATGACTTGGTTTTTGATAAAATAATGGGAAAACGGTCTCAAGAACGTATGGAGGATACCCAAATGATCTCAAGACCATTTGGGTCAGGTCATGATCAATTGAATAATGGTTCAATGGTTTCAAATCAATTAGACTCACATTGAAATATGTTGAAAGGTCATCGATTTCAAACCCTAATCCAATTGATCCATGCCCTAATTGATGATCAATTGAGGGTCAATTGAGTGTCCAATCATTTGAGGGTTGACCTAATTAACTCAATTGATGAGTGGCTATCAAGTGCATGATCGATTGAGGGGTTCAACATTGGAAACCCTAACTCAATTGAAGTGGTTGAGACACTTTTTGTTCCATGCGGTTTTGAGGTGGTTTGGACCAAACGGTCTCAAGACCGTTTGGGTCCAAACGGTCTCAAGACCATTTTGGACCAAACGATCCCAAACTATTTGATCTCATGTGGTTTCAAGGTCGGTTATGTCCATGCGGTTTCAAAGTCAAAGATGACCAACCGGTCTTCACCCCCATCTTGGGCAAATGGTCTTGAGTGTGCACTTTACCAAACAGTTTCAAAAGTCAACAAGACCAAACAGTCTTCAACACCAAACTGTCTCAAGGTCTGTCCAAGACCGTTTGGGGGTTTAGTGTGCAAGACTGTTTGAGGTCTATGAAGGTCAAGATCGTTTGATGTATTAGTGGTCAAGATGGTTAGTGGTTGATTAACCTAAACCTCATAGATACCAAAAGTGATTAAGGGACCAAGTAATTAGTTGATTAATGCATGTTATGATCAGTGGTGATCATTACAAAGGTACCCTTGATGGGATGGAGTGACTAATACTCTTTGAACAAGTGAGCTTTAATGATCACAATAGTAATGACATAACCCATGGTGTCAATGTTGAATTGACTTGGCCTAATCAAGGATGATGCAAATATCATCTGATAGAAAGAGGAGAGAGAATACTTCTTATAGGAATAATAATCAAATAATAAACTTCCAATATGTATAAATATATCTAATTAGGGTATGATCCTTCATAGTGAGATCATGAAACCCTAATTATGATGGTTAATGAATCTTAACCCTAATTTGAGGGCATTACTGGAAGTAATCCTAATAAATGTGTATAGTAAACCCTAAATCTAGGGTAATGTGATGTAATGTGAATAGTAAACCCTAAATCTAGGGTAATGTGATGTAATGTGAACAGTAAACCCTAATCTAGGGAAATGTGATGATGTGAATAGTAAACCCTAATTCTGGGTTATGCTTTTAAGCATGAAACTCTATGATTGAATTATGAAATGAGGAATCACTATGCCTTTTTAAGCTAAGGGGGTTGGATAACCCTAATTGAATTGAATAGTAAACCCTAACCCTAGAAACCTGCCGTGGTGATGTAAAACGGTCATGGTAATCTTCTGTAGCATGACCGTGCAAGGCAGCATGGTCGTGGTGCTCCAAGCTTGACTTGGAATTGATTTGCAAGTAAACCTTAACCCTAGTAAAAGCATAGTGGTACAACCCTTGAATAGTAAAGTTATCTATGCTTTGCATTGTGCTGATATAGAGATAATGTGTTTGTTATCATTTGTATTAATCATGCAGGTTCTCATGAAATAGGGAACATAGCCAGGTAAGGGTTATGATGCCATATTCATTGAAAGCACTTTATAAGCTTTGAAAGTAATGATATGCTATGTTGCCTAGTGAGTGGTTACATATGAGATTGATAGGCTGTATGAACAATGAGAAATACCTGCATTACTACAATCATGTTCATATCGTTAAATGACTTGATGGTAATATGTTACTTGGTAACAAGTGTTTTGTAGATCTAAGGGTTTGAACACCCATGTTCTTGAATCATTATGATGAGATGGTTAGGGATTGATATCCCAATGATAACTAGATGTGAAATGAACTTGATACAATTTGTACTCTTTCTTTATAGCAATTGTTTTAATGGTTTATGTTTGAAAACATGCTTGATGCTAAAAGAATGTTATAATGTACTTAAATAATCAAGTATAATGATATCATGTAGAGCCCTGACCATAGATCCATCATCGTCAGAAGTTAGATGATGGTGAAACATGTTTTCCTAAGGGAACTCCTGGAGAGCATACTTTTGAGTATGTGGGGGTTATGGACGCGAATATCCTTACGTCCTAATGGAGGAATTGATGTGAGATAAACATCAAATCTCTCAATCCTTCATTATATGTATATGCCGGGATGATGTATCACTAATCTCCTGATGATGGTGATAATGCTGCATCGATGTGAGATAAACAAGAAATCCCTCGATGGCGAAGAGAGTACAACATGCCACTGTAACTCTAATAGTGAAGTGCCAGAATACCCTGGATAGCTATTATGGTAGAGACACAAGATGTCCTGCATGATGATCCTCACACTGACTGAGGAAGATGAGGTCATAGAAATCCATCTCTTCTGATGACCTATGTATGGTACCGATTGCGATTTCGTAATGGTCAGTTGTAGTATGAGCGGTATACCTCATCTCCTCGGGGCATAAGTATGTTTGTAAAATGTAATCAGACGTATAACATAATTTCTTAGGTTGAACTATGAGAAACAATGATTGATGATACATTGTTCATAGTGCTCTAGTTGAATAACTAGTATACATGTTCTTCATATTCCTTACTGAGTCAATGACTTGTTACTCAATCAAGTTATAATTGAAATGAATGCTTAAAGAATGTTGCTTTACTTAGCTTATTCAATGTTTTACCTACTGTTGAATATTTATAATTATACTGCTCAGTGTTATTCATTTATTTGCAATAACAATGCTTCTGGAAGAAAGGTATAACTCTGGCTGGGACAATTATTCAATTGTCTCACCCCCGTGGGATTCAACGTTTTAGGTAGACGCCGAGGACGAAGGAACCCTTCAGTGGGTGAGAAGCAACATCATCAGCAGCAACATCAGGGACAACAGTGATCCTCAGGTGGAGACACTGTCTATTGAGTCTTGTATATAGAAAGTCCTATGCATCGTCTCTGTACTCTCAAGTCCTAGGAGTTAGTAGATGTTTAATATAGATATGAGATTTTGGCGTAATGCCTCAAGATTTTTATATACTGCTCATGTACATTTTAACAGGGCAGTCAGTGTTATGACTCTCGAAATGAGTAAGTCAGAGATGTACTGATGAATCAACTTGTAAATGACTTAACTTGTTTCTTTATGAAAGAGTTTTACCGTTTGAGGATCTCTTTACAAAAAGTTTTAATTTTTAGTGATTTTTAGTAATTCCACTGCTAATTAATTGCTTCCGTATTCGTTGATCTCATTTTCGCAAGTAGATCGTCACACTCTTGGTAAAACTCAATATTGAATAATTTGAAAGATTTGAGATCTTAACCCTGCCTCATGATAATCTGACTATTATGAAGCCTAGAATGACTTCATCAATTACTAGTGCACCCCTTGCTTTTATATATGAATTAAGAGAAATAAAATCATGATGTTGGATATCTTAGAAACATGAACCATGGTTGAACTATCAGAAGAATTGATCTTTGATCTCAAGATTCCTCGAAGTATAAATCATTAAACTCTACTTTGTCTTTTTTCTTGTTTAGTTCTCCAATGGTATAGGTAAACCCATGCTACAATATTGTCAAAGGAAAATTTGCTAGATTAGGTTATTAGTCTTATTCATGTTCTTGCATAAGTGTCACCAGTCAATGGGGTGTCAAAGGATAAAGAGATGTAGTCAGTGCACACGGATGAGTTTCCATTGGGAACGGGAACATGAACTCCGTCAATTAATGAAGCTGAGACCCCTTCGGTTGTATGGGGTTTGTATAATCCTCTTCCAATGATGAGTAATGGAATCCAGTCGATTGCATTGGTGATGTAGTACCATCTGGAAGAAGCTTCATCAGGTAACATTTCATCGGTCAATGGAAGTGTCATTGGGCCTGGTCATATTGCTCATCGGAGGATCGCTCATCGGGGGTGATTGTAGAAATATCATCGGGGTCTATGACTTATTGCTTGATGTTCCATAAGGCATGGTTTCGTCAGTTGAGGAATCTATTCCCAGCCAGCGGGATACAAGCAACAAGTCATTGGTGTTTTCTTTAGATAACATCCAATCAGGCGGTTTATCATTTATCGACAATCTCACTAAGATCCCACTAATGGTGTTGTTTATAGGTGTCTTGGGTCGATGAGATGACTGCCTGTTGAAGCACTTTCAGTGATGACCATTTAGTCTGGGAATAATCCCTCCCCTATTGGGGTGTTTCTGGTCATCAGGGGTCGATGACAATGAAGGATTAAGTCAATGATGCCATTGATTGACAAAGGTGATGATCATGGAAGATTTGGTCTACATATAGCTAAGGAAAATGATGGATTTGGTCACATTCTCCTTAGCTAAGATGATGGATTTGATCACATTCTCCTTACCTAAGGAAACCCATGGATTTGGTTAAAAAATTCAAAATATTCACGTAGAACTAAGGGAAACTATGCCGGAGATAAACCAAAGGTCATTCGAGAAATCTAAGTGCAAAGTTGAACTAAAGATGTGACTAAAAATAAGATGAATATGCATTCTCCACATAACCTAAACCCAATAATCATGATAGACTCACTCTGAGTGATGGTTAGATATCAAAAATATAAATGAAAATTCTAAATCAGAGGAAGAAAATAAGGTCTACTTATGATCCTTCACCAGATAATGCTACAAAATCCACTCCCCTCCAACATTGTTATGTCCTTAGCAAATAAGCTATCATACACATACCCCATCTCATTCCAATGGATTCTGCAATATACATTTGAAAATCCAAGACCCTAAACCAACAAGGTGGAATATGAAGTCAAAATCACCGCTACATGGCAAAAATCCCAATTCAAGCTTGGAAAAGTAGAAAAAAAATAGCATGGAGAAATGTTTTCTAGTTATACATAATATCCCATTCGACAATATCGATGATGAAGATTCAAGCACCAAATGTTTGGAAGATGGATAGATATCTAGACTGGAGTATCTCTCCAATGATCCTCGTCATACCAACGTGTCACCTTCTCAAATAAGAGTTCAATTAGAATATTTAAAGAGAAGATACAAATTCAACCCAAAAAGCAAGTAAGAATACCTTGGGTATGCCTCGGTCCCTATGTCATATCCAACATTTTTCTCATTTACAAGGGGATCTGCCTCATGCAAGTCATGAGAAGCCAGCTAGACAACAACGATGGTATTAGTGTCATAAGCTTTCCATAACATCTGGAATCAGCTAATTTAGACAACAAAAGGACAAAAAAAGACAAAATGATAAAATTAGCTACATCACAAAACAAAACATGCATCCAGGACATCTTCAACCTCCAGGACCCAAAAAAACATTAGAAAGCCAAAAATAGGATTTTTCCATCAGGGGACAAAATGGCCAAACTAAAGTATTGTCCCTAATATGGATGTAGTCAAAATCTACATTGAAACTCACTGGAAAGTGCGATCTAAAGCTCCACCACCACTGCAACACTGCTACCTACAATGTTGTAGGGAAGGATAGAAGAACACTTTAATATGCAACGTCCAAGCTGACAGATCACAATGATTTGACACGCTCTTTTTCTCTCCCTTCACCTCCACAGTCACCCTAATCGCTCTACGTTGGTCGTTGCCACTTCTTTTTGTGCAAATAGAGAATAAATGGGAAGGGTGTGCTACCCTTATCCCATTTTCTGTCTTTCAAAAGATAAAATTCCTATATGAATTACAAAAAGGCCCCTGTATTTTTGGAAGAGTATCAAAAATTACAAAAAAATAGAAAAAATACAAAAAAATGGGCAAAAGTCAGAATAAAAATAATGAAACTTTATATTCATTAGATGAAGACATGATAAACTAGGGTCTGGGACTATGACCTAAAGTTGAACAAAAAATCATGAAAATGCCTTTTTCAATCTAGTGTCATGGACTATGACCTAAAACTGGACAAAAAATCGTAAAAATGCATTTTCCAATATAGGGACGTGGACTATCACCTAAAATTAGACCAAATCCTAAATCACTCATTTTAATCCAAGGTCTCAAATCATGACTTAAAATTTTCCAAATCAATCCATGGCCCCTACTCACGACCTATAAAATTTGCCACATCAATCCATGCTCCCTACTCACAACCTACTTCAGTAATCCATATTACCCTTGAAATGAACATGATCATGGGTATCAAATTTGCTTTCACGCACACATCCTTGGAAAACCTCAGATCATAACACAAAAATGTACATAATTGTTGACCCTACCTCATGACCCTAAGTTATGGCTCAAAATCACTTTTTTCAAGACTAAGAATTAGAAAGTCATGGATCATCATTTCTAAGCACTATAGGATGGAAGGCGAACCAGTAAGGGAACACGTCGTGGAAACTAACATTTTCTGAATAATGGCCAAAATGTCCAATCTCAATTGGATCACATATGCATCTATTAGATAGACATCTATCTAATACAATCACATGCCAAGAAGGTAACCTTCAATCTAAAACGCTTGTAAAATAATCAATCACCATTTTTGACAGTCCAAAACCTATATCTATAGGAAAAATCCTCATATTGTGGCATTTTGGAGTTCTTGTTCCTGACTATAAATTCACACAATAAAATAAATAGATAAAAACTAAAGATGCAAAAGAATAAGGATGCTATGTTTTTTTCTGACATCTATTTTTTAGACAGACTATTTGCCACTATTTTTAATGACCATAGACTCCTCATATGAAAGTGTTTAACAAACCACAATCTACATTCACTTTTTCACATTTACCCTTTCCTCACTAAGGCACGAGTTAGGGGAGAATCATACATACACTAGGTTTACTACTAAAGCCATGTTGAGAGTCACCTGGGGACTGATAAACCTTTAAAAGCTCGTTAAACTTAAGGGGATTAAATGATTGGTTAGATAGAGATAAATGTCTAAGTGATAGGTTACTCCGTAGAAGTCATTTATTTCCAATACTTTTCTCACTAATTCATCTTTATAAGGAAAGGACATCACACTCACTTTTTCACCCTCCATAAGGTTTGTCATAACATCCTTGATGAGTCCCACCTTTTGGGCCTTTTGTGACTAAAAATGGAGGTTAGAGTTGGCTCAAGCATGTGGTTCTCACTCTTATCTCAAACCTTGCCTTGAGAGTGGAAAACTGTTGACACCCCATTTTTTCTTACTTAATAGAAATCCACAATGTAATGCAAATTCTTTGTCTAATGATGGAGTCCATTCAACATTCCACCCATTTTTTACATATACCTTGTTCACCTTTTTCCATGTTTTCAACACATTTTATCCATCCCTTTTTTGCTACTTTCACCCAGTTTGAGGCTTTTTGGAAAGAAACCTTCTTTTAGAATAAAAGTGCAATTACCCTTCAATTCAATTTTAAATAAGCTATTCTTCACAAATTTGCCAATGGAATTGTCTAAAATACAATATTTCCTTTTCCGACTACTTTTCCCAAGAAAGTTTGGGAGATAATCCCGACTTATCTTCATGTGCAAGTTTTTTCTAATTTTTTCCTGAACATCCCTAAAATTATTGGGAAAACTAGAAATAGCCTTTCTCACATGGGAAACTCAAGGGATCACAGCCATCTTCCATGTTCCATGCAGAAGATCACCTCAATTCACATGCCCCACTACATGGAATATCGTGGTGATCCACTGCCTCTTCCAGAAGATTCTACCTCAAAATCCCAAACCCTAAAATTCACCCATATATAGACCCCCATACCCAATGTATTTTAAGCCCCTCTTGTCTCTCCTGAATCTAGAGAAATGTCTACCTCCCTCTTTATTATAATATAACATGTGATTAGAGGATCCATCTGCTCACACCTCCATCTCTGTTAGACCTATAGAACAATAAACTACTCTAACTGTTTCACCTGACATGATTTGTTTAGACCTATAGAACAATAAACTACTCTAACTATTTCACTTGACATGATTTGTTGCTACATCTGATTTGTTAACTATCGATTTCCCCATTGCTACTATAATTTCTGCTTTTATTTACATCTAAAACCTTCGATCTAGTTTCTCTTGTCATACACATGCTAGTCATCCTCTAAAGTCCTATGCATTGGTCCTAATCACTAATGAATGATCTTTTCTGTGGGAGTTCATGAGATTATTGGGACTGTGATGGAGTGGGCTTTAGAATCCTAAAATGTCCAATGACACAAGTGAAGTCACACATGTTGAGTTGTTTTTTGAATCCCAAATGTTTTAATAAAATTGGAGTATTGTTGTGGTTTATATATTGTTTTGGATACCTAATGACATAAGTGATTTCATGCACGTTGAGTTGTTTTGAGAGTTCCAAGTTTTTGGCAAAGTTTGTGTGGTGATTGTTGTTTATATCATGATTAAAACCTCTAAGCATATGCCTTCTTGAGGTATTTTTATTGATTGATCAAATAATGATATTTTAGAACCAAATTTCAATGGAACGAATATTGTGTGACTATAAAGAAAGGTCTCGGGTTTCATGATTAAACGAGGATCCTAGAAAAAGTTATTTAGTTTTGATTATTATCAAATAATGTGGATTTTGATGTATGGTAGACCAAGAATATATTTTCTTAGCCTAAGTTTTGATGTAACCAAGAATAAGGTGATAAATCCCTGGCTAAGTTTGTGACTTTCGTTGTGCTACACATCCCCTATAGTAGAGAGTCACAGATCAAGAAGACAATTGTTTGATCCTAATCCTTGCTTATGATCTGACGGTGGTGAGCCTATCACATACATCTAAACTGCTCCGACATCGTGGAACAATGAGGTAAACTCTTGTCCAGATGGCCACGATCCCCGATCCTGAACATGAGTAGAGACGTGTGACTGGTTGGGGAGACGGTTTCATTGTATGAGGAGGAGTTAGAACGCCCATCTCTTTAGGCAAATGGACTAGACACGAGTAGTTCCATCACCCTGTTTCTACTTCGGTCGTGAGCGCCTTTTTCAGGTGGGTGGGATACATAATGAAGATGGAGGGGGATGTCAAAGGAATCACATAGAAAGGGAGAATAGGGGATAACCACCAAGACCTAGCTCCCGCAATCGTCGTTCCTCCTTGCTCAAGCCATGACGGTGCTTGAGAACGCAGTCAGAGGCGCCTGAGTCATGGACACAGAGGAGGAAGGAGACCGCAGCGGTAGTGCCCTGGGCGGAGCAGTCGCTTCAGTAGAGGAAGTCTGTGAGAGAGAGCAGGCGCATGCTCAGCGTGAAGGTAGGGAAGAGGAGGACTCACGGATGCAGCCGCAGAGGAGCTCCGCAGAGCCCTAGACCCAACTACAGCACCAAGAACACCCACACACACAGACGGAAGTGGAAGTTTGTAGAAGTGAGAAAGAGAGATCAGGAGGTGCTGAGCTCCTTGCGATGGTCGGAGTGGGTGAGGAGAAGACGATGCAACCACGGTGACACCATGAGCAGGCCACTGCGGCATCCACTGTTCCAGCAGACGACGCACGCAAACATCGCGAGAAGGAGAAAGAATGAAAGAAAGGAGGACCGGGTCTGCTGCCTTGAACCGGACCCAGATCAAATGTGAACTGCTGACTCAACCAAGTGAAGGAGCCATAGCCCTAGTAGCAACGTGGCAGTGGCCGATTGGTCCAAAAAGGTAAGAAATCTGAATAATCTACAGATCTTGTATAATTCATAGTAATTAGTTTGTTTATCAGAAAATTACAAATAAGGTACCAAAATTCTCATAAAAATGAGTAGAACACAGTAGAATGATAATATTAGGCCTTTGATGCACTAATCTCAGTGATATCATGTAAGATGTGTAATGCTTGTTTAATGGATAATAAATTGCAAATGATGACATAAAATCATGGAAAAATATCAGTAAGTCCATATTTATGTATAGAATGCATATGATGTCAAATATGGTCATGTAGATGTACGAAATTATGTAATTTGATTAATATGACTAATTAGGGCTAATAACACTAAAGATGATGCAATTAATACATGCATGCACAATAAATGATGAGATTTACAGAAAACCCTCATATCAGTCACAGGAAGATAATATGTAAATTTGAGATCAATTTTATACACGAAATTCATGTTATATGAAGAGCACCCTTAATACAGGTGATGTAATCCTAATATGGTTAATGAAGTGACATATTATTAAATATGTTCACATAATAATGTGAAACATGAGCATATCCAATTGAGGAACTATAATCTGGAATATGACATCAGTAATATAAATCTAAGACAAGAATACAAGTAATCATGAAAATATCCTAAAGAGATAAGCTAAACCCTAATGAACACAATTAGGGTTAAGATGAGATGTAAGATGATGAGAACCTAATGATAGTTTATGATCTTGCCTTAATCAGGGATGAACAAGGTTAGAGTTGACCTCAGGAATATGATGGTTAGGTTATCTCTTTGGAAGGTATGCCATTACCTCTTACTTGGCTTATTATACAATATGCTTGTGTTATATGCATAGTAAAATACTTGGCATATGGTATTGTATGAAATGATTGCTCTTGTATAATATGTTGCTTGAGTTTCCGTACTTATGGCTATGAACACATGAAACAAAAGATATCAGATCCATCATATGATAGCACTAAACTCTTTGGTAGTACACTGCATTGAAGTGATCTCAAACTCTTTGGTAGTAGATCACATGTGTTAGATCTCAAACTCTTTGGTAGTAGATCACATGTGTTCGATCTCAAACTCTTTGGTAGTAGATCACACGTTAAATGATCTCAAACTCTTTGGTAGTAGATCATAAGGCCAAAAAACATCAAAGCCCTTGGGGGCAGATGTACGAGATATATGATGGAAATGTGATTAAAAATATTTGTTCTCTTTTGCTAATGAATATATTTGTGCAAGTATACGCTTTTCTTATATTTCTTTATGTTGCCAAGTATTAGTTTTATCTTGTTGCCAAGATATGATGAGAGGTATATAAAAGACACGTAGGCGTACTCAGTACAATATTCTTGAATATTGTGCTGACGTGTACCACATGTAATCTTTTGTTTAGGTTGTGGTTATGCTCTTAAAGATCCAGGATAGTTGAGAGTTGTGTGGCGAGCTGATGTATAGGTGGACCTGTTGTCTTAAGATCCTATTGTTTAGTTGTAGTACATGTATATGTATAGTTTGCCATTCAATATGTAATATCAAATGTTGTAATAATTCATGTTGTAATTATATGTTGAATGGTGAACATGTGTTGTATGGTTTTATTATTGTTCATGTGCATGTTCTACTGATTGTTTCCTTTTGACTTCCTCTGATTTTCTTCTTCTTAGCCTTATGTGGGATATTTAAATTGGGATTCTCGCTGAGGTGAGGGTTTCGATTTGGACGTCACACATCATATTAAGTTTTAGAAAATCCGGGGACGTCACAGGGACCATAATGAACCTACAAATTTAGGACTTTTAGGGTGATTACTAGAAAGAAACAAATATCAATTTACCCTAAATGTTGCCCACCAATATAAATCACTTTTTTATTTTCTTTTCATTAATTTAACCATCTTGAACTGCTCTTTTTTCTGTAAGAAGATAAGTTTTTTGATATCTATTTACCGGGTGAGATGGGGTTGGTCATCCTTCCCTACTCATAACTAGATCGTCAGATCTAATCTCTGTTTTTATTTTTTCATTTCATGTTTCTTTCCAGCATGGATAATTACTCAGATTGATGGTATGGCTTCAATGAGTTATCCTTTTTCCTTGTTTTTCTTAGAAAATGTGGTGGCGACTCTGATCTCAGTTTTTGTATTCAATGTTTCACTACCAAAAAGGGTTGAGTTTATTCATCGAATATCTCTTTTTCCCCCTTTTGGGTAGGGTGTGACACATTCAATAGAGAATGTATTAATCACATATTGATATAGATTTCTCATATATTTTTTGTAACAACATAGTGATTTTAACCAAATTTGTGGTGCTACATGCCTATTTCACCCTTCTTTCCTATTTTATTGTAGGCTTTAAGATGAAAAATATTATATTAACTTGTATAAGTTGATATCTCCTTTATTGGTAGAAAATCATTGATCTTTGAAGAAAGTAAGAAATTTCATCAATCAGGAACCCTTACCAACATTCAATAATAGATCCTCAGATCGTCTAATGTCGCTGACAACTAACAAAAAGGGTGGTAACTCCATATTTGATCAACCAATGAAACACTTAACAATGGAGTTTTGAAGCAAAATGATGGCCTGGAAGGCCGTCAAATTGAAGACTTAAAACATCATCAGTTGAAAATTGATGAGAAAGATGTATCCTTTCAACCGATGAACTTGTGATTCATTGTTTTAAAACTGAGAATTGACCAATGATGGCCTCAACCAACAAAGACATGCTTCCTTCAACCTATTAGATGACTGCATCCATCAACCCATGACATGACTACATTCACAAATTTATGCTCTCACTGACTTCATATAGTGTGGAATTTTAGACCCCTTCATTGATAGTGAGGTAGGGTCGCCTATTAGTGGTAGTCTTGCTAATAACTAGTGCTGGAACTTCCAAACTGAAGGAAGGGCATACTCCATCAACTGATAGAGATACCTTAGGCTATCACAACTAATAAAGATTTTTCTTGCTTCTTTACTGAAAAAAATAGTTCAGTGTGTGCTGCAAGACATGTGCTTGTATAAGTCTTCGCCATTATCATCCCATCAACTAAAAACAAAGAAGGTGGTCTACATTGACCTTTACTTGTATGTTTTTGTATCAAAGATCATCCTAACTTTGTTTCATATTCATCCCCTATTCTTGTTTAGATATGGCATTTGTTAATGTAAATCAATCATGTAACTTGTTAACAAGAGTGGATAAAATCATTAACATGAGTTGGGAGTAGCCAATAATGCCCCCCAACCATGTAATAATTCATATTCCATTGAATGTATACTCTTAGCAATGTTTATCTTCTTTTCTTGTTCATGAATGAATCACATGTATGATTAGCTACCATATTGTGATGTTTTGATTTTGAATGCCTTCTATGAGTAGTATGATATTAAATATAGAGTTCAGGAGATGTTTGAATGCATCTAATTGTTGTGGTACTAGTGATAATGATCATATGGTTATATCTTTTATAGTTTGTTTGACATTTTGAGAGAGATGCATGCTTATAATCTAGATCTAACCCAATCTTGAGAGAGGATGGTATAGACATAAATGGTGATTACTTGTAAATTATGGTAAGGGTATATAATGGGTGTAAGTGTTTGCTAGTTTGTGAGTGTGCTTATTCGGTGAAACCTAGTCCCATTTCTATCAAAAATATCAAAATGCACCAAAAATATTGTTGATTTTTTTTTATTTCTTAACTTAATTTTATTTTATGTTCTTTCTTTTGTTTTATTTTGCTACATCATTTTGTAAGGAATGCCAATTACACTTTAGTTTGACCTTGATAAGATAATATTTAAGGTCCTAAATGGTTTGTCACCCCTTGTCCATGTGTTAGACCCTAGTTACTACTTCAAAAGGCATATTATCATTATGGGCATCCCATGGTATAATATTATAAATTTAAATATTGAACCTTAAGATTTTTATCCATTATATTATTTCTGGGAAATAAGTATTGACTTTTAGTTCTATTATTGGTGACAAGGAAATCAAAAACTTGTATGGACCCAAGGTTCACTTAGACTAACTTAGTGCTTTTGTTTCTTGTAATTGATTAATTTATCACACAACCTAAAAAATATATACACTTATCTTGGAAATTCAGGTTTGTTTCATGTGTTTCACCTCGACTCTTCTCATTTTCAAGTACTAAGTGTGAGATACTTTTAACTTAAAACAAGGTGACAATGGAAGTAGATGGTGGAGGAAATGGAGAAAATAGAAAAAGAAATGATGTTGGACCAATTCCACCAGTGCTTATAGTGGTTCTTCCTTCTCTCAGTTCCCTTGATGCAAAAATAGAAAATGAAACAAGGAAAGTAGTTGTATTTACAAGAATTCATGTGGCTCATTTTGAAATAAAGTTAGGATTCATATACAGAGTTCAACAATGAACATTTAGAGAAACATATATTGAGGACAACCCTTACCATCACATAAAAATTCTCAAAATGTGTAAGACAACTTGAAGATCAATAGGGTTCCTTGGTCGTTGATTCACTGCAAGGATTTCTCCTTCTCTCATAGAGATTAGGAACATTAATAGTACCAAATGTTGAACCATGGAATTATACTAGACAGGGAAGCCTTAGAAAACATATTTATGAGTAAATTCTTCCTAATTGAGAATACAACCAAATGTGGGAACAAAATTAGCGGGTTCGAGTAGAAACATCTAGAAAACATATGTGATTCTTGGGAGAGATACCAAAACTACTAAGTGGAGTGCCCCATCATGGGTTTGATGATGGACACCTGACTTCTACTTTCTATAATGGTTTTGCTCAAAATGAGAGAAAATCAATTAACACAAAAGCTGGAAGAAATTTCATGGGGCATAACTCTTCACTATCTAAAAATATCTTAGAAAACATGGAAGTGCTTCCATTTGGATGAGACTATTAGAGAGAACTTGCTTGGAATGTCATTAATATGGTATTTTCTGATTCAAAAGCTAGCATTCCTGATAGAGAATCTAGATAAGATAGCTACATACATGAAAATTTGAAAGAGATAAATGCCAATGGAAAGAATCATGTAGAGACAATTTTGAATTGTGTTACCTAAGAGGAGAGTGGAAATAGTTCTAACTATTGCATTTACATGCATGAAGAATAAATATAAAATGAATAGGGAGAAGATGAGAATGTGTCTTATGTCCATTACAAGAGGCCAGACCCCATTGGATTTTCTAATGGAAACACAAATGCAATAGATAACATTCGATTTCTTAACTATCCTCCTAAACCACCTGGGTTCAGGGGAGCTATCTAACAATCTATTTATCAATGCAAGTTTAACTTCCAACATAATTAGAACAACTTCTAACATAGGAACCAACAAAAAGAATAGTGGAAATAGTTCTAACTATTGCAATTTGTGCATGAAGAATAAGTAAAATGTGAACAGGGAGAGGAAGAGAATGTTTCTTGTGCCAATTACAATAGGCCAAACCCTACTATATTTTCTTACAGAAACACAAATGCAATAGAGAACATTCAATTTCTAAACTATCCTCCTAAACCAACTTGGTTCAGGGGAGGTATCTAACAATCTAGTTATCAATGAAAAACTAACTTCCAACATAACTAAAATAGTTTCCAAAATCATAAACAACAAAAAGTTGACATGATGTTTGTAATGGTTTACTTCATCAATAGGCAAACGAAAATCATTAACATGCTGAATCAAAGCACCATAAATAGGAGAAACATATTGATGATTCTGCAAACACAAATGGGAAGTGTACTTTACAAATATTTGATCTAAAATAGTACAACAAGATGAGTGGCCACTAGTTGTCACACCTTGCAGACCTAATAAAGAACCCAAATGAGTTACATTTAATACAGAGCAAAACCCAAGTGGTCATGAATTTACTATAATATCAACTCTTAGTTTTAAGACAATCCTTGACTCAATTACTATTAAAGTGAAACAAGAATGTAGCATTTCACCTACATATAACCTTCAATGAGAAATAGATAAAGTGGAATAAGAGAAGACCCCTACACTTTTTCCTATAGACAACAACAAAAATGATTGATAAATGGAAGAAGTTAGTTAAGGACAAGGAATCAAAGTCTACTGAGGAGGTTTGTGGCAATACAAATCCATACACTTCTAGGATTCCTTTCCCTTATAAATTAATCAAGGCTTACCTGAAGTAATGGTATGAGAAATCTATTGAAGTTGTGTATAAACTACATCTCAACATCTCATTCCTTGATTCTATCAAGGAGACGCCCACCTATACCAAATTCATCACATATTTTTTTGGAAAATTCAATTTATAAAAGATTTCATAAAAAATATATATACAGAGAGAAGAATTTGACAATTCTAAATTGGAAAAGGTGTCAAGAGACATTTTTCAATAAAAATGCCAATAGAGAAAAAGGACCACATAGCTTACATAATTCTATTAAATGTGGGAGATAATGGAGAAAGAAAAGGATTAGCTGATCTGAGCACATGTATAAGTCATATTCCATTTGCTACTTTTAGATTGTTCAAGACTTTCTGATAAGAATAGGAAGATATTTCTTTCCTTCAGATATTTTGGTGACTCATACGATGGGGTTTTATAATGTCAGATGATTTATTATAGACCCTTCCATTGTAATAGAAGATATATAATTGATGTGGAAGTTGGAATATAACTATATGAGTTGTAACTGATCACATCAGCTTCTAATTCCAACATGCCATGGATCTCCCTTTTTGTTTGAATATTTCATTAACATATATGATCATCTATGTGCTAAAATTGAAGACCAAAATGAAATTGTTGACCATTTAGTGAGGGCCCTCAAAATTCAAACCTCTGATATTGACAACCCTGATCTCAAACATTTGTCATAATACATTGATGTAGATGAAAAGATGTTGTAATCATGGAATAACAGAAGGTCTTGAACTAGTGATAGAAAACTAGTAATCATGGAATACCACAATATCTTGGACTACTGATACAAAACTATGTCTCTTTAGCATGGACAACTAATGCAAAGAAGCACCCAAACCTCTAACAAAATTGATATAACTTTGTAGGGACTCCAATATGAGGCTTTTGAAAATGAAGGAAGACATCCAATTTTTATAAATTCAGCCCTATCCAAGGAGACAAGAGAATGATTACTTACATAACTCAAATTTAGAATAAAAGCAATTGTAAAATTCTATTGATGGAATCAAGGGCTTGAACCCTATAGACTTTGTGCATAGAATCCATTCAAAGGAGAATGATAAACCTCTAACTCAAATCTAGAGAAGATTAAACAAGAATGTATGTGAGGTCTTATGAAAGAGGTTGTCAAGATTTGTTATGCATAAATAACTTATACAGTTAGTCATAATCGATGGATGAATCCTACCATGTAGTACCTAAAAAGGGGGACATGATTGTATTCAAAGACAAGAATGGTATAGATATCATGACTAGGATAATGATTGGTTGGAGATTGTGCATTGATTATAGAAATCTCAAACTGGCTATGAATAAGGATCACTTCCTTCTATTGTTTGTTGGCCAAATGTTAGAGAGTCTCTCGCCATCACTTCTATTATTTCTACCTTGATATTTACTCAAGATTATACCAAGTCAAAGACTCTAGATTATCAAGAAGATACTATGTTCACTTGCTTATAGGGTATCTAATTCTAATATCCTAGGATTTGATGTGTTAGATAAAATGATATTATTAGAATGATTAGATAATACATGTCACCAAGGTGCACCTCCATTTTAGGGATCTCATCATTGAGTACTCGGTCATTAAGTGTGCTCAGACTAGAGTAGTACTAGGATGGATGACCAATTGGGAAGGTTATACTATCATATGTGTGAGTGAGGAAAAAGTGCACAGTTAAGGTCAGTGTTGATCTATAAGGCCAGTCTTCAATTTGAAAACTTATAATAACCTTGGGCAGTGGGCCCTAACATTACACTATGCTTTTTATGGAATGTCATTTGACCAATGAAATGCAGCTACAACATTCCAAAGATGTAAGACATGCATTTTCACTAACTTCATGGATCACATTATGGAATTTTTCATGGATTATTTCTTAATATAGGGATCATCTTTTGATAATTGCCTACACAACCTTCAACAATTACTACAAACATGTAAAAAGAAACATCTAGAGATTAACATAGAAAAGTGTCATTTAATGGTGGAACAAGGTATACTTATGTGACACATAGTGTTAGATAGACATATAGAAGTAGACATTAGTAACGTAGAAGCCACATAAAATTACTACCTCATAAGACACTAAAAGAAAAGAGGAGTTTCTTATGAAATGCATCATTTTACCTCCTTTGACTAGATTACTTGTTAAGGATGCAAATTTCAATTTTGATAAAAACTAGTTAGAATTCTTCAGCATTTTGAAGTAGGCACTCATGATAGCACCTACAATACAACCTACAAGTTTGTAATTGTGATTCCAATTGATGTGTTATGCAAGTGACTATGCAGTTGTATTAGTCTTATGGAAGAAAAAAGATGGAAATCACCACATCATCTACTATGCCAGTAAAACACTCAATGAAGCAAACTCAATTAAACGACCAAAGAGAAGGAGATTTCGGCCATCATCTAAGCCGTTGATAAGTTCACATTTTCATAATCAGGGGTAGGTTGATAGTGTATATCATAGGGGTATCAAGTATTTGATGATCAGGAAAGACACTAAGCTAAGACTCCTGAGATGGGCATATTTTTATATAACTTTGATCACGAGATAATCGACAAAAAGGGGTCAAAGAATGTAGTAGATGATCATTTATCAAGGATACATGTGGAAAAAGATGATTCCATTTTGATCAATGATAGATGCTCACATAGGAAGCTACCTATGATGGCCAAGGTCATTCATGATTCATTAATCCCATGACATGCTCACATAGGAAGCTACCTAGCATGCCAACATCTTCCACCCGACATTACCTACAATGAGAGAAAGAAGCTTTTCTCAAAAATGAATAATTATTGCTGAGATAAATCTTTATTATTCATAAAGTATGTTGACATTCTATATAGAAGATGTATATAGAAATAGGAACAACCAAAGATCCTCTATGAATGACATTTATCACCATATGGTAGACATTTGATAAAAGATAGAACAACAATGAAGGTATTACAATTGGGTTTTTACTGACCCACTCTATTCAAAGATGCAAAAGCTTATATAAAAGTTTGCAATGAATGTTAAAGAAAATGCAATATCTCCACACATAATGAAATGTTGTTGTCTAACTCGATATAATTAGATATTTTTTATTTTGTGGAGAATACATTACATGGGTACCTTCCCTTCATACCATGGCTATCAATATATTTTAGTTGTGGCTGATTACATTTTTAAATGTGGACATGCCACTGAAACACCCACTTGTGAGTCCAAGGATGTCATGAAGACTATCAACAAAGTTATCCTTCCAAAGATATGAAGTCCCTTGAATAATTACAAGTTATGGGGGCTCTCACTTTGTAGAGAATTAATTTGAAGTACAACTAAGTATGGAGTCAAACACAAGATTGGTATGCCCTATCATTCACAGATCTCAGGCCATGTTAAAGTGTCAAATAGGTAAATCAAGCAGATACTAGAGAAAATATTTGGGAAACGAATGAAGGACTAGTCCACAGAACTTTATGATGCTCCAGGGGCACATATGATAGATTGCAAAACACAATAGGAACTACTTCCTATTTTAAGATTAAATGCAAGGCATGTAACCTACCTTTAGAATTAGATCATAGAGAATATTAGTCTATAAACTCCATAAACATACAACGACATAAATTTTAAAAGTAAGGTTGCATACGGATGTGTATATTTATGCCCATCTTTGTATATTGTTTTACTTGCTTTTTAGGGGTTGTTGTATTTCTATTTCCTAGTTTTATGTATATATTTACTTTAATACAATTATCTCCTCTTTTCTAAACTTTGAGGTACTTTTTATATTTTTCATGTAGAACAAGCAAAAAATGTACGTAGATGCCTAGATTGACGATCAAGCCCTCGTGATGCCATGCCTCAAGGGAAGGAAGGCCCTAGAATCTTTTCATTATTCACCTTCCAACCACCTAATAAAGTGATCGACTTCACTGCTATCCCAAATTGAGCCATTCTCTCTCTCAAGAGTCCTACATATTCTCTAATACTAACTCGCACTTGTAGCATTCAACCTATTATGGATTGATCCACACTAGTATGCTATATAACTAGACATGAGGTCCAAATTGAGTAACCCATGTGAGTCACCTGTTGGACCAAGTACGGGCCATGCAATTAGAAGCCTTCGACCACAAGTATTCAACATTAGGGTTTCGATAGCAAGGAATGCATCTATGAAAGGGATCCCATATTGTCCATTCTAAAGGGTATTTGTTTTGTGAATAGAAGCCACACCACATAGCGCAAACCCTAGAAAGGATTGAGGAGGCGACAACCGTAATAGAGAGATTGGTATTCCTACACCAGGCATCATGTCCCCCTCCATAGTTCTTTCTACCCTTCCACTGTTGTCTCTCACCACGAACAAGTATACTTTGTGATGGGGTATAGGAACTAGCCCCAATAACCCACATTTTCTCCTAGCCTATATCTAAACTCGGTAATACTTTTGCTAAATAAAGTATCATTCTACTTATTTCCTTGCCTTGGAAATTGATGACTTTCTTCTCATGTATGTTATAATGATGGATATGCAGGTTGCTATGAGTGTGATTAGAACTCCAGAATGATCTTGTTGTCCCCCTGAGTTGTCAGCAAGGGATAGTGAGGTGATTGTGATACGATTTGCTAATGTATTGAGGATGGTCAGTCATAAGTGGGGGAGTCCAGTTGGAATAAACTATAAACATGGATGCCGAGGTTGGTTGGTTCCAATAGAGTTCAGTCCAAGTGACAACATGTATCCCATGAGGATGCAACAACTAAGCCTCAATTTGGTAACTACTAGAAGACTTAGATCTTGTTAGGATAATTTTGTTGGCTTAGGTAACAAAACCCATTTCCCTAGTTCTTTTTAATATCATTCATTTACCTCTTTAATCTCTATTATTGCTAGATACAATTTGGTTTCATCAATAAATCAACTTCTAAGTGATAAATATTGCTCTTAATACTTTTGAATTTATATAATTTCTTAAAAATTTGTCCTTTGGGGTTGATCCTAAAGTATACTACTGTAAGGCTTCGACTCATGTAGAGTGGGGAATTAGTTCACTACATTTGATTAAACCTAGGAGTTATTCTTTTAGGTTTTTTCTTGGTGAGACATTTGGAGCCCCATCAATAATTGGTTTTGTTTCCCGGGGACAATGGTAGTTAAATAATTTTCAGAAGTAAAAGTGTAATTAGGGTTTTTTTTGTTTATGCTTGATATTATTGAAATATTCTAGAACTCAACACATCATCTCATGATCAATTTGCCTCTTTTTAGGTAATCCTATCATATGTGAAGATCAAAAAGTCTTGACTCGGGATTACTATTTGATCCTGAAATCAAGAGAACCCTCAAAAGACTTCACAAGGAGAAAACCATGGCAGACGCAACTACTACAGAAGAAACTATCTAGGCACGATTTGAGGTGGCTATTGTGGTCCAATGTGGATTAATCATTGTCAAAGTTAGAGAGTAGGATGAAGACCAGCATAGAAGTCACCCAAGACACAAAGCACACTAAATAATTATAGGATTTCTCTATCCCTAAAGGCACCAACTTGATCCATCCATTCCAACCTCCAAGCATTCAGATTGAGATCAGGGCCTAATAGGTCAGCCTACTGCAAAACTCCACCTTTACAAGGAGGATTAGGGAAGACTGTCAGGAACATCTCCTCAAATTCATCGACCTTTGCTTGATGATGAAACCATCTGACGCCACTGATGATGTCATGCGGATGCAACTCTATAAATATTCCATGGCTGATAAAGATAGCAAATGGTATATCACTCTTTGAGGGGACCCGATCACAACATGGGAGGCCCTAGAAAACAAATCTATAGAGAAATTCTACCCACCCTCAATGACATATTCGATTAGGGGAAAATCATGTAGTTTAATCAAGTGCCTGAAGAATCTCTATATGAAATAGGGGAACGATTCAACAAACTCTTTTGCAAGTACCAATATCATGGCATCCACAAAAATCAAATCATCAATTTTTAATATTGGGGGGTTGACAATAAGATGATGAAGTTCCTCACCTATTCCTCTAATGGAAACTTTATGCGATAGAGCTTTGACAACATGTCAAAGATAGTCAACCTTGTGACAAAGAATCAGACTAATTGGACCAGACCCTCGAGCAAGGGCATTCTTAAAGTAGCCATGATAGAGAATCATTAAGAACTCAAATCTATTTATGAAACACGAAAAGCTCTATCTCTGAAGCAGGATAATATTGAAAAATCCTTTATTGCGTATGAGAGGAAGAACTAGATGCCTCAAGTATAAATTATTACACCTTATTGTGAGTTCTATCATGTAGTGGACCACAACACGATCCATTGTCAACAATTGTATGTTTCATTCCATGAACACCATCCCAAACGACAATATATAGTCACCCAAGTTGAGGATGTGAAATTAATTCACAATAAACTAGGACAAGAGTACTATAACCCAAACCAAGCTCATAGTCACCTGGCTTCCAATACGGGAACCCCACTGGATCTGAGAGCGCAAATCAACAAACCTTGGCACAATCCACTCAGGCTAGTCCAATTTCCAAATTACATGAACCCACACAACTAGGAAATTTCAAATTTAATATCCCTAGCAAGAACTACCAGCAGCGAAAGTAGTATCAGAATCTGAATCAGCCCTCACAATTGCATATAAAGGAATCATTGGCACAAGATCTAATGAATACACTTCAAGAGATAATGGTGACATACCAGCCTCAATTAGCCAATGTCACAACTAACTAAAATACATTGGAGTCAAATATCACCCAATAGAAGATAATCAACAGACCCAACTTGCACAATTGCAGGTCTACTCGAAAACAATCCCAAGAATCCAGAGCAACAAAACACCATTTTAACTAGGTCAAGAAATACTCCACACTTCCGGCCCCCACTCCTACCTCTACTCCTCCTAGATGAAATGAAGGCGGCCCAATCAAGGCCCAGGGTTATCTGAATGACCTTTTGGGATACAATCCAGTAGATGTCCAAACAAAAAACCCATCTATGATGTTGGTTCATCTAGACACCAGCTAGAATTCAACTATTGCAACACTGACAGTCAAGCCTAGACCACGGATGACACCTGAAGTACATGTGTACAATCCCCTGTACCATATGTAGGATCCCTCAAGCAGACCAAGATGGATGACCGATTCATCAAATTCAAAGACACTATGAAGAAACTCCACGTCGACATCCCATTCCTTGATGCACTAGTTGAAATGCCAACTAGAGAAAATATCTCTAGACTCTTCATTCTGGGAAGTACATGACCGAGGGTAGAAGACCGTGTCACATAAACAACCTCTAACATAGTTGAAAATCAGATGCCCTAGAAGCAAAAGATCTTGGCTCATTTGGGATACACTACTTCTTAGGGGATGACACATGCCGCAGAGTGGATGACTTAGGCACACACATATCCATCATGCCATACAATTTATGCCAATGTCTTGGATTCATCAATCTCCTACCCACGACATGACCATTTAGTTGGTCGATGCATCTGATACAAAATCGTTGGGAATAATCAAACACATACCAGTGAAGCAAAGACATGGCACCTATGTCCCATGTCATTTTGTGGTAATGCAAATCAAAGAGTATAATCATTTTTTTCTCATTTTAAGGAGACCATTTCTAGCCACTATGAGATCCTTAGTAGATGTTGAAGCCAAAAAACTCATCCTATGACCAAGAAAGAAGAAGATTGAAAACTGGGTCCTCAAAGATCTAAAGAAGGTGCATAATTTGGTTGAAGCTTTCAAGGTAGAAGGTAACTTGAACCCAACACAAGCAAACCTCCAGGGAGCTAAGCAAGGTAATAAGGACTTACCCCCAATCCAAGTAGGCACATCATCCATCATGATCCAGGTCATATGGACAAGGGTTCAGAAACCCCACTCACATACTTTATGTGAGTAACACATATCATTGGACGAGTCTATGACATTAAACCGAGATGCTTACTAGGAGGTAACCCAGTCCCCCCTTTTTTATTCCTTTTTATTTTTGCTTTTTAATCGAATTCTTCTTTTCTTTTAATAAAATTACTTGAAAAAACGAGAGGGATAGGATAGAAGGAGAAGGGGAGGGCCACACCCTTGACAACCAAATCTGATTAATGTATAGTCAGCATGGTGCATCAATATCATGATGAAAATACCCATTTGTCCATCAAATCCTCATGCCATCGCCCGTTTGATAGAAAGAGATCTTGAGAAACGATAAGGACGTAGAGTGCATGGCCCGACAAGCATATCCATTTTTATTTTTCACAACATATTTTATTTCCTTCTCTTCGATAAATATGCATTTATATTTCACGAAAAATATTGTATCTTGGAACTAGTAGCCACTTTTATCTCAATCCTATAATCAATATTCACTGCCATAATATCTTGATTGCGACTTTCCAGGAAGCGATTGACGTGTATTCTCTATGGACTAGTCATAACACATGCATAGATCGTAACCATTGACTTTTTGGATATCCATATAGTCTCTTCTTTGTGGCTATAAATAAAACAAGGCACAAGAATCAGAGAGCTCAACAGTCTTCCTTCCAATGATCAGAAGCAAGACCACTCATTTCTTCCCATCCCCTTGTGACAACTCCAATGACATCCTTGAACAACAACCTCATCGGCAGACTTTAGCATTCACATGGCGGCCTTTTGGTGACTGATGAGATACCATACGTTTGAGATCTTCAAATCTACTACTCCCATGACACCTATGTCTCCTGGGATTTTTTTATTAATGCACCTAGAACATCAACAAGGAATGCTACCAGCCAATACAGATCCACTAATCAACTGGTTGTATGATCAGCAAGCCATCACCCTCACGATAGGGAATTTGCTAATGGGATTCACGTCCACAACCACCCCCACCCTCAGTGAATGAGGATCATGGCAACTGGTGGCCAAAACAACATTTAGAGGATAGCCTTGCCAATAGGAGAGTAATCCACTCTTAGGGTTTCTATTGTGTGATATTGGATGAAGAGCGCCATCCAAGCCCTCCATCTCCAACCCCACCACCCTCCATATCAAGTCTCCTCCATCTCAAACTTCTGTCTGCCTGAGGATGCAAAGAATTTTGAAATTTGGGGTAAAGGATGGGTGATATGTTGTCTCCACACCTCAACTCTAACCTTTCCCTTTCTCATCCTCAAACTATTTTTCACAAATATTTTATTTTCATCTATCTTGTTTTTCATTTTCTTTTTTTTTTCTATTTGGTGTGAGTAATGGCCTTTACCTAGCCAGCTATTTTGAGGTATGCAAAATTTGGAAATATACAAGCGAACTATTCCCTTTTTCTTGAGGTAACCCGTGCAAAAGGAATTTTTGAGGAATAAACATGGCTTCAAAATACCTAAGCCCCAATGAAAATAATTGATTTTTTTTTCAACTTAGAAATGACGATAAATAGAATGAGTCAGAAGGGTCAAACCGCATGTGCTTACGATATGACTTGTAACATAATTTGTAAATAATTATTTATCCTACATTAACTGAATTAACTGACATGATATGATAGTTTGATTCCAATGAAACAATTTATCAAAGAAGCACAAGTTGGTCTCTTATTCCCTCTCATCTTCTATCATTTCTTGTCTCCTGACCATCTAGAAAAATTAATAAAATAAATTTATTATCCACTATATGCCAAACCCTATGTTTGGGGTGGTATCCCATCCATCTAGTGTATCTCCTTTCTAATTCTTGTCTACACACATGGCATAAATAAAATTGGCCAATGAGCCCAAAAGAAAACATGTGATCAATGTAATCACAACCAATAAAAAGTCTCGAGTCAAATAGAGGAGAGACAAATAAAATAGTTGATTTTTGAATGAGGTCTTGAGTTGAATATAGGAGAGACCAGGGAAATGGGTTTTTGCATGTATTTTTCCCCCTTTTGTCCAAATTTTTATGCTTGGGGACTTATCAAAACTCTCCCCAAAATAGCCAAATAGCCCTGACTTGTTCTACCTTCTATTTGTGTGGACAGATCAGGAATATTATTAAGATGAAATCAGTTCTTGTAGGTTCTTGAGTCTAGAAAATGGAGGAACAAGTCCCAATCAGGGGATATCCAAGTGTGGTTGTGTGACCCTAAACGACTAGGGTCTCTTGATCATGTTTGGTGGAAGGGGGCACAATGTTTGCTTAATTAGGAGAGGAAAGCCTATATCTTATTATTAATTGTTGACCTCCTTTTAATTTTTATTTATTGAAAATGAGCAAAGGATGAAGTCCAAGGTAGTTTAATGAGTATATATATATGCATCTTTGCATAATGTTTTACTCTCTTTTTAGGGGATGTTTTTCTTCTAATTCCTAGTTTTAGCTTTATATTTACTTAAATGCAATTATAATCCTCTTTTCTAAACTTGGATGCACTTTATATTTTTTTCATGCAAAACCAGCCAAAAATGTACATCATTGCCCAGAAGGACGATCAAGCCCTCATTATTCTACACCTTAAGGAAAGGAAGGCTCTGGAAGCATTACATTTCTCACCTTCTAACCACCTAGTCAAGCGATCAGCTTTGCCACTCAACCAACTTGAGTCGCTCTCTCTCTATAGTCTTCCAAATTCTCCAATATTGACACACACTCTTAGCATTCAGCCTATTCTAGTTCAATCCTTGTTGGTCTTCTAGAGAACCAGAATCTAGGTTCAAATTGAGTAACTCACATGAGTCACCTGTTGGACTAAGTATGGGCCATGCAATTAGCTACCTTCAACCTCAAGTATTCAATATTAGGGTTTTGATAGTGACGAATGCATCTATCATAGGAAGCAAGTATCGTCGATTATAAAGGCTCTCTAATCGGTGATTAGAAGCCACACCTCACAAAAAAAAACCTAGCGAGGAGTGAGGAGGTGGTGCCCTTAGTAGAGAGATTGATCTTCCTACACCAGGCGTCATGTCTACCTCCATCATTCTTTCTACCCTTCCTCTATTGTCTCTCACCATGAGCGAGTAAATGTTTATTCTGGGGCATGGTCACTAGCCCCAACAATCCATATTTTATCCTAATATGTATCCAAACTCGATAATGCTACATCTATATAAAGTATCATTCTACTTATTTCCTTGCCTTTAAAATTGATGACTTGCTTCACATGTATGTTATAATCATGGATATGCAGGTTGTTGTGAGTGTGAATAGAACTCTAAAATGATCTTGTTATCCCCCTGAGGTTTCAGTAAGGGATAGTGAGGTAATAAGGATAAGATCTACTAACGTGCTGAGGATGGTCGGTCATAAGTGACGGAGTCCAATTGGAACAAACTAGGAACTTGAGGGCCAAGGTTGGTCAGTTCTAAGGGTGTTTAGTCCAAGTGAGGACATGTATCCTGCTAGGGTGTGATAGCTACAACTCTATTTAGTAACTTCTATTGAAGAGTTAGATCTTATCAGGATAAATATGTGGGCTTTGGCAACGAAATCCCATGCCCTAGTTCTTTTTATTACCATTCATTTTCCTTTTTAATCCCTATGTTGCTGGAAATAGTTTAATTTAACCAATCAATCAACTTCTCGGTGATAAATATTGCTCTTAATACTTATGAATTTGTATAACTACTTAGAAAGGTTGTCCTTTGGGTTTAATCCTAAAGTATACTTTAATAAGGCTTCCACTCATGTGGAGTTGGAAATTGGTGCACTGCTTTCAGTTAAACCTAGAAGTTATTCTTTTAGGGTTTTTCTTGGTTCGACATCTGGAGTCCCATCACATACTTATGAAAATGCCAGGATATACAAGGAGAGAACAAAGGTGTGTAATGATGAACACTTGAAGAGAAAAGATGTCAAAGAGGGAGATAAGGTCTTTCTATTCAAATCATCAATTAGTCCATTCCTAAGAAATTTGAAATTAGGTGGGAAGGACCCTTTATAGTTGCAAAGGTCTATCCATCAGTCATGATGGAACTATTTAGTGAAAAGTATAGAACATTCCATTGAATGCTTACATATTGAAAATATACTATGAAAATGAAGAATTTACAAGGAAATCTAATATGCAACTCTAAGAACTAGAGTCTCAGAGCTAGAAACATAGAAAGTCAAGCTAATGACTCAAACTTAGTGCTCCTTGGGAGAAAATAGTAGAGTTTTATCCTTTTTTTCTTTCATTTTTCTAGTTTCTTTCTACTCAAATTCTCCTTTTCTAGTTTAACCATAGTTTTCAACATTCATTGTCTAGCATTTCAATGTTAGATATGTGAACCTTTCGTATATTCCTAGTAGTGTGAATAGAATTAAATATAGTTAATGTTATAGGATTGAATTTTGTCAAATGTAGGTTTCTTCTGATGATATAAAGGTATATTGTTAAGGATAGGACCCACAAATCAATCAAATAACCAGGGGTCAGTAACCTCCTCATTTATTGAATTTTTCTTCTCCATATGTCTTCACTTAATAGTTTTCAATCAGTTGATTGCATTTGGTTCATTTACATAGAAGATCCACCAGTATATGAGAATCATGCTTCCATTTGTTGAAAGAAGCAACATCTTCATCAGTTTTAAGTAGAACCAAGTAGCCATTGATCTTTAAGATTGATATCTCAATAGTTGATGAAGCCCAAAATTTCATGGGTCTCCATTCATCAACCAACCATCTATTTCATGTATTCATATGTTTTCATGAAGACCTTATAAATCATCAATGTACAAATACTAAAACATCATCAGTAGACATCCTCTACCTTTTATTTGGTGAATCAAGGGTTACTTTTCAGTAGTTTGAGAGAGACAAAAGTGTCACCAGTAGACAACCTTTGACGTTTCATTGGTTCCAATGAACTGGAAGGGCCCACATTCTTCACACACTTGAGACAAAAAAACACTAGTGGCATTGATGGCTAAACATTTGTAAAACCTAGATTTTGCAAAGTTATTTAAGAACCCAAACCTATTCATTGCTTACCAACTACTCCCATCAATGGTGGAGTCCAGATTCTGATTAAAGAACCATCATTGACTTCACTCCTTTAGTTGACTAGTAGAACTATACACAAAGAAATCTGGTCATGAGCACCCCAATCTCCTGACATCAACATTGTATTGATCACGACCAAGTCAGAAGCTAGAATAGGGTTCTTGGTCGAGCTTGACAAAAGACTCACTTTCATTACCATGACTCCCCCTAGAGTAGATCCATGATTGAACCTTAGACTTCATTAAGAAAAATGCCTCATCATGCCTCTTACCTCCAATCAAGTCTCTCTCATTAGATGGTTTTACTTAGAGTTTGAGTTCCATCAATCTATCACTTTTATTGCACTTTGAATTACATTTGTCATTGATTCTTCAAGTGCCCAATTCTAACAAACAAAATAACACCAAATTTTCACTGATCTACCAATGGAGTCATTTTCATTGTTTGTGGTACACGATTCTTCATTTGTTGACAGAGTGATTCCTTCACTTTATTCTTCATCTGGGTTCTGGCTGGTGGACAAATCCTTTTCATTAGTTTAGGGTTCTCATTAGTGTGAAAATGTCATTGTGTGTTTATTTTCATCAACCTACATCTTGAAAGGAACATCAATCAATGAGAATCTCAGATAATTTATTTTTTTCATTATATGGTAGCTTTAGTGTATCAACCAATGAAGTTTTCATCAAGCAACAATTACAATGACATCATGTTTCTTTTTTCCCTATCAGTTAATGAACATATCTCAGCCTCTAATTGTGTTTTCATCTAATAATCTCTCAGCCATTTTTTGAGAATAATATCCTTCTTCCAATCCATGATATAATATATTTATGGCTCAAAAGGAAGTTGAAATGTTCAAGGAAGTAGGTTGAAGAAATGTTGGAGATGCAAAAAAAATCCTTCGAGAACAGAAGTGCTACATCCTAGGTCTTTAGCCTTCGATAAAATGATCTTAAAAGGAATGATTAGACTATCTATATCACCAAGATGCACTGCCTTTTCTGAGAGCCCATTGATAAGAACTCTGTAGTTTAAGCACGCTCATCCCAGAGTAGTACTAGGATGGGTGACGAGTCATAATATTTATCTTGGCATGCTCGAGTGAGGAAAAAGTGTGCATTCAACGTCAGTGGTGATGTATGGGACCCATTGTCATTCCTAAAGCTCTACTACAGCCTTGGGCAATGATCCGAAGACTACATATGATATCATATCCAAACCTGTCCATTAAGTGGGGCCCACATCGACATGTGGCATGCTAATATTGAGTCGTGTGGTCTAGGAATGTTGGATAGGGTTATCCATAGTGATGTGGACACCCTTTTTCTAGTAGTCGTGATCGGGAGATGGGGTGCACATTGACCATTCTGGGTCTACATTGAAATGTGGAATGATTATGAGACCTTATAGTTGAGACTTGATGAGGACCTCAAGAGTTTAAGTTGGAAGATTGTAACATCCCATCTCTTGAGGCCACAGATAAGGTGATCTTAAAAGGAAAGATTACACCACGCATATCACTAAGGCACACCTCATTTTTAGGGATCCCATCACTAGGAACTCTGTGGTTAAGCATGCTCAACATAGAGTAGTAATAGGATGGGTAACCATTCAGGAAGTTCATCTAGGCTTCTGTGTGAGTGAGGACAAATCACCTAATCTAGGCCACTAGTGGTCTGTGGGGCCAATCATCATTACTAAAACTCTACTAGATCCTAGGGCAATATGCCCGAGTGTTACAAAAAGGGTGATCCTACTCATTAAAACATTGAAATGATGTACATGAAGGATGTCATACAATACATCCTAGACCCTAATAATAAGGATTTTGACAATAAAAGGGAGGCCACACTACCTCATCAAATTATTTACATTCTAAAGAGAGAAGAAATGTAAAAGAATAGAAGTCAACTCACTTCCCTAAATCCCAGTATTCAAGAAGACCACGAAGGGAGAAAAGAAGAAATAGTGGTAGAATGAAAGAACAAACAACTTGTTGGATAGAAAAAATAGCTACAAGTAGTAGTGGAAGATATAGCCAATACAAAGCATGTAGTGGAACCATCATTGATTGTAATCGCAAGTGCATACCCCACAAGTGCACATTAATCTAGGTAGCCAGACAAAGATTTTCTCTGCATTGATAATGAACACCAGGAAATATATGAAAGTATGGTGCAAAAGAGGATTTTCAAGAGAAATCGAGATGGTTGTGATGAAACCCTAGAGAAATTGGGGATATATATTAGTGTCAAAATTCTCTTAAATAACTTTAACCACTTCTCATCATATTTTTTTCACCAACAATCTTATGATGATTTAACTATAAATTTCATGTCATATCAAAAGAAGCTCCCTATGTGGAAGAAGAAGAACATATGGAGGACCATGAAAACTCATTGTTAGAATGTTTAAGAAAAACTATGTGCTAACAAAGATAATACCAAATAAAATATTCTATTATACAAATCATAAAGAAGCTTCCTATAACAAAGCTAAGTTTGATAAAGAGGTCAGGGGTTGGTACACATAATACTTGGGAATGATGATAGGTGAATAACTCCACAACCTTGGTCAATTTGAAGTGTCCCAATTCCATTCATGGATAATATGGGTGATACACAAGATTGTTTCTTGTGTGGTTTTTACTTTGTCTAACACAGGTAGTGTGAAGAGAGAACATCTACATATACATTAGAAAATCATATAAAATAGACATGTTAATGTCAGACATCTACTGATAGAGAAATTGAAAGTAGGAAGTGGACATAAGGGATCAAGGGATCTATTCATTAGAGCTTTGATAACATTGGCCGAACATCGACTAGGATAACCCTGCCTTATGTCCAATCTCATTGAAAGTAGGGGGGTTGTTTGATCACTACCTAAATCCATAGGGGTTATTGATAAGAAGGGGGATAGTTACTTCTACATATTCAAAGCATCAAACAAACTTCCACCCCTTCCCAAAATGAGTAATTATACCATGACAAGGTGATCTTTTCATTAGAAAAAATATTAAATAAGATTGCTAGAGCAAAAGAACATAAGGTCATGATGAGGCTAGCATGACATCCCAAATATGTGATGAGACTAGGGTGAATGAAGCCACAAAGTAGCTCCTAAAACTATCCTAAAATAATAAATTAAGGATTTAGATTCAAAGGAAAGCTACTGAGGAGAAAGAAACTAGGATGCCCAAGTGTCAAGTAGCTCCCTAGTGTGGCTCAAAGAAAGTAATTAAAGAATAGGAGTCAGTCAGATCAAAACATATCGATGATGAAGTCCAAGTCATGGAGGTTGTACAAAATCTAGAGAACAACCAACATGATCAATCAAAGAAGGATGCAACACCATCATCCCAGAAGAAAGGAACCACAAAGTAATCAATGGATAACTCACTTCAAGGTGTGACTAAAACTTGCTCTCCAATGAGCATGCAGTTTTGGAAAAATCAACACCCCAACCAAGTCGTCAATGCTTATGAAACTCGGGGGCTGAATTTGAATGTGAGTTTGTCGTCAGATGTTGGGCCATCCTACACTCTTTTAACAATTTATCTTCTTTATCTTCTAGCCCACAATCACTAACAATGTGGGTAGAAGGAATAGAAGCAAGGATCCATATGCTAGAGGTCCTTCTAGAGTACCTTGTGTAGCATGTAGAGTTCTCATAACAGATACTAGAAACTATGGTCGGCTTGGAAATAGAACTAGTAGAGCTACAGATGGAGCATAGAAAAATAAAGATAGGAAAGGAGGAAGATGTTGGGAGGAGAAGCATGAAAGGAGGAGACTAAGATGGTATGAGAAACCATCACTATTTCCCTCATTAAGATCATCCTCATTATCATCCTCTTCCTTATCTGAAAGATAAAGATGGAATCTTACACAAAGCTAGGAGGCCTCTTTTCTACTACATATATATCTAAACTTGTCACAAATCAATGATGATCCTATGAATGTTGAAGTGACAACAAATGAAGAAACCTCAATAACATTAACAAATTTCTCCCCTCACTCAATCCAAGATGAACAATCTACACTAGGGATAGATGACACCATAGAGGAAGAAGAGAACCGAGTGTATCTTATTTCATAGAAAAAATTTCTAAAAAAGGCAAACTTTATGAAAAATAATGGGTCCAAGTGGAGTAAAGTAGAGATAAGGTGATGGAGAAACTATAAGGCATGTTCAATTATGAAGCCAACCCACTTAATATCTATGATAAGTACCAACAATACAATGAAGAAAAAGATCCAATAGCAGAACAAGTTGATAATAAAGACAAGGCTTCTACATGAACTTACTCATCAGATGATGACAAAGAGGGGATGTCAAATTTAGTTGATAATTCCCCTACAAGACCAACCATCCCACATTCCTTTAAATAAGAAATCCCAAAAGTCAACGAGACCCCTATGCCTCCATCTATCTTGTGCAATATGAACGGAACGAACATGATCTCTATGTATATAATATCTTTTAGGGATATCTACGTCCTCATTGATGTCCTAAATGAAAATTTGTTAGGAGAGTATATTATCTCTACCAACTAGAGGATCTCCTTTATGGGGGATGATTTCTATAGGATAGTTAGGGTAGGAATGTAGGTGAGAACACATCTTCAAAGTTCTTTGTGTAAGAATTCTTGAGGAGTCCTTATATTCCAAGATAGATAGACAAATGTTCAATAAAACCCTTAGTCTCACCTAATGTCTCTATGAAAACAAGCTCAAAGAACCCTCAATTGATGAGCTAGTTGTGGTAGTGAACGAAACCTAGATAATCACTACTCCTATTTGTACTAGATCTAGATAAAAAACACATTTTAATATGCAACTATAGTGTTAGAGAGATAAAATACAATAGCATGATCTTTAAAGACCTTGAATTAAGGAAGATTTATAGAGTTTTGATCACACTATAACATGTAATTAAGGATCTATTTGCTGCTATTTACAATCAATTCAAAGGTTTCTCAATAATATCTAAAATTGAGGGGTAATCCCTTAATTGTTGTGAGGTTCGTTAAAGAAATTGATTAAAGAATCCCTTTGAGGATTTGGTTGGGGGGGACTTCCAAAGATTGTATGGAAAATGTACTATGGAAGTCATTTATGATAAGCACTTATTGAACATATCTATAATGACCAACATACCATGAAAACAATACACATGTGTGTTGCTTCTTGAAAATCATCCATGGAGGGCACAACTAAAAATCATGTGGGTAGATCACATCGAGGAAGAGTGGGAACATGCATGAAAAAAGGGCTAGAGAAACAATAAAGGGAAAAAGTGCCACTTTAAATAACCACACATGATGAATATATGTCTGAGTAGAATAAGAACAAAATTACACTACATATGTATACATTCACATAGGAACAACTACAATAGATGTAGAAAAGTCAAGATATAAACCAGACATATGAAGAGTTTTTTTAGATGAAGATGAGCCATTGCATTAAAATTAGTCTGCTACAAATGAATCTCTTGGCATACAAGAAAATTTACAAGAGATAATCAACCTTGTTAGATTAGTTAGTACATGGACCTAATTGACTTGGCCCATTAGGGTTAATATATTCTTCCTTGTACTTGCCTCATCTCTTATATATAGGAGGGGAGTTTGCCCACTATCAATACAAAATATTTCATTCAGCCTCCATCTTATTTTCCACATGGTATTAGAGAAACAATACTAGCCTAGAAATAAAAAAGAGAGATGTTCCACCTGTGGGCGGCCACCTTCTCTTTTTAGCTTGACTGCCCATCAGGAAAAATCTCGGCCTCCATGGTGGTCTCCATTCTTCTTCCTTTTTCATAAGAATGTGATCTTGTATCGGTTCCTTTCGATCATTACCTATGTTTGTGTCACCATTCCTCTATGGATACTTATGACTTCCACACCAAGCACTCTCATGAACCTTTTTGTGGTTGGAGTGAGGGGGATAATAGAGGAAGATGAAAAGAAGAGAGAAGAGGAGATAAATCTAAGAGAAAAAGTCATATCATATGACCATGTTATCAAGTTTATGCATATTCATCTGTGTTGTTGACACCTACTATAGAGCATATTCCTATATCAGTGCATCTCAAGCACATGCTCACCTGGTATGGTGCAATATTCCTATAACAATGCTCTTTTTCCTACTACCATGTATTATTCGGGTAGTGGTGCTTCTTTTACAAAACTACTTCGACAACAATGGTGAATCATTTGACTTCTATATATATCCTCCAATATCTACATTGCTTTAGCTGCTCGTCAAAGATTCATAAATTTATTTAATGTTACTTCAATGAGTTTGGAGATCTCAAAGAAAATGATTTGTGATTACTTCTGCATATTTGGTGATTTTATAATTAAGAGGGAGTCCATGCTACTATCAATACTTCTGAATTGATCTTATCTTCATCAAGGGGAGAAGACATATTTGCTGCTACATCCTACCTTGTTCATGGGGAGTGTTAGGAGTGTTCAAATTTTGGTTTGTAAGATTCAGGGAGAGATCATTTTCTTCATGGGAGATTAATTTTTGGTATGCACTATTGTATCATTTTCATGTATTAACAAGTTGGACATGTGTTTCACCCATGTTTTAGCTTGAGGGGGACTGTTAGATTAGTTAGTGCATGGGCCTAATTTACTTGGGCCAATAGGGTTAATTTATGCTTCCATGTACTTTCCTCCTCTCCAATATATTGGAAAGGAGTTTTCCCACTATCAATAACAAATATTCCATTCATCCTCCATCTTATTTTCCACAATCCCCATCCTCACCCAACCCCCATTTAGCTAAAAAGTGAGGATCAATGCTCCCTTCTCTAAGGTTGTGGAATAAAATGCCAAAAAAACTATGAGCAACATCATTAATGTTTATGAACCCCACAACATGCATTTTAATCATTTGGAGAACATTCTGAGCATCCATTTCCACCTCTACACAACTAAGATTCTTCATGTGTGCCACCTTTAAATCAAGTGTAACACCCTAAGATTCAACTATAAACAAGGTTCATTGGCAATAAATAGTTTTGATGTCCATCCAAAAAATTTTGGCATTCTGATCACTACACATAACCCCCATCTGGATCTTATTTTTAGGGATGTAGGATACATCAACATTGATCATGGTCTATCCCTCCATAGGTGGCTTCCATTTACATGTTCAATGTTCAACCAAGGAAGTGTCTTATTTACTATTAATAGACCTAGAATCGACAAAGTTGAGTGCCCAATGAACTAGAATACAACCAATGATTAAAGGCTAGACCTATACGTGAAAAAACAATGTTTCATTCCTACATATCTAGGCGGCAAGATAGTTAGTAGGAAAACTGATGATAGAAACTATTTTATCTTTTTTTATAAACTAGCTAATCAGAGTGCAAAAATAAGATAAAGCGACACCACTCATAATTTTTCTATTCCCAATTTCATCCCAAATCACAGATGCATGGGTACATTGCACAAGGGAATGAAGGGTTGACACCTCACAACCATTAAAAAACTCAAAAATGTTTGACGGTCCAACATGACTTGCACACAAATTGACCATGGTAGGTAGATCATTAGAATACCAACACCATAGTAAATGTTTGAGTTTGGGATGCATGGATATAGACCATATGGAACCCCATAGATCATGATTATTATGGTTGCTCAGCAATCTCTCAATTGATCTATGCCTAGAGAATCCTAGCCACTAGGCAGATCTAACAGCGAACACCTTGTCCTGGGTGGGGTACCAGTACAAGGCAGGTAAAACTCCGTGGCTTCTAAGAATTTTCAATGTTTCATCCATTTGTTCATCAATAAGGAATCCTATCATTCTATTATCATTCCACTCAGGTGAACAATTGAATAGGTGTTTCATCTTCATTGGGTAGTTGCTCATGTTGTTGTCTTTCCTAATACTCATTCCGATCTTGTGGGAGTTGTTGTCCTCCCAAGTGTGGATGTTCGACTCTTAAGTTATGTTCCATCTCAAACCCTGAAGGAGGCCCCTCATATTCTTTGCTAATAGTAACTTGTGTCATAGACCCTATTAGCATTGATGCAATTAATAATGTTATAGTACTTGGGTTTGAGGACAAAAACAGTTGTAGAGTGGGGATCACTGAAGAGATGCTAGGCCTATTTTACTAAAAAAAACCAGGTTGAAAACTTTTAAATCTCTAAATCCCAGTCCTCCTTGTTGTTTAAGTGTGCATAGTCTGGTCTAAGACATCCAGTGCATTTTTCTTTAGCCATGTTGGCCTCCGCACCAGAAATTAGCAAGAATTTTATTAGTGTCCTCAATAATGTTGTTAGGAATGCGAAATATGATTTCCATGTAAGTTGGAATAGCTTGAATAGTGGATTTGATCAACTCTTTGCCTACATCGCTGAGTAACTTCTCTTTCCACCCATTTATGTTTTTCCATATTATGTCCTTCAAACCACAAAAGACCTTCTCCTTAAACCTACAAATGATAGTGCATGCTCCTATGTATCTGTCACAGGAATCAAATAGCATTACTTTTAGTGTCTCTTGTATGTTCTTCCTTGTTATATCTTAGACATTTTGGATAAAGGAGATCTCCATCTAGGTGTAATTGATCTTCTACACAAAAGCTTGTTCATAGTAGCTCATAAAAGAGGCTATTCTTTTGTTTTCTTGACGGTTTCCTTTAGCAAATAGAAGTGAGTAATAATGAAACCCCTTCTACATGGTCTCACCCTTGAGATTGAGTCCACACTGGCTGCACTATTGATGATATTTGAGAAAGCATCTATGCAAAATAGGAAGAGGTATGGAGACAAGGAGTTTCCTTGGCATAACCCTATTCTTGGGTAGCAAGACATATTTAAATTTATTTATAATAAAGGTGAAAGAAAAACTACTCATGCAATCATGGATTTCTTCCAACATTTGGTCTTAAGCCCCATAGCTTTAGCACATTAACAAGAAAACACCATTTAACCCGATCACAGGCTTTGCACATGTCCATTTTGATGGTTATATGTCCCTTCTTCCCTTTCACCTTTCTCATCATGGAATGAAAGGTCTCAAAAACTATGAGAGTGTTATTCATGATCAACTAGCTAGGAATAAAACCACTTTAATTAGGAGATATAATATCCTATAGGAGGGGTTTGATTTTTTTGGCCATCGTATTTTAGATGATTTAATAAACCATGTTGCACAAATTGATGGGTCTCAAGTCATTAATATTTTCCAAATTTATACATTTAAATATTAGCATGATGTTTGTTTATTGATACATCTTAATTCTCTTTCCATCTTCCACCAACCCTTGTTAGGTTTTATGGCCTCAGAGTAGGCAGTGGAAACAAATATTTTACTGGCCATTAACCCATAACAGGAGATCACATCAATGATTATGTAATGGGAAGGATGGTTTTAGCAAGATATACCTAGTTCTAGGGCTTTCCCAGTGACAATACCTCACAGCCATGTGTGGTGTTCAACGCCATGTCTTGGACAGTGTTTGTGTAGCTCTTAGTCTTCTCCATGGACTCCGACTACCACCAAGGACTACGGATGACGTTTCCTCCTAAGTAGACCACCTGAAGCTCTTTACATTCTAGAAGAACTGACAGGAAGGAGACGATCCTCCTATTGGTGTACCAGTACCAACCTACTCTCCCAAACTCAGATTGCTATTCTATAGTTTTCTTTCCCTCGTTGTGCCTCCCTAGTCATGTAGCACTTGCTCGGGCTCTCTCGGTTACCAGAACCAGAGAGGACAACAACTTTGCAGAGCAACTAATGTTTTGAGTTGTGTGTTCTGATAAACCCCTAGTACCCCTCTATTTATAGTAGAGGGTAGGGTCAGGGTTCCCAGTCTGTTCGGGATTAGAAGGATCCAAAACATTCATGAATAGTTTGTACTGTGGCAGGTGAATCGGTCGATTCACAAGTGAATTAGTCAGTTGGGAGTGTGAGCCGATCTGTTCATAACTGAACTGGCCATTTAGGAAGGTGAGTTGGTCGGTTCACCCAGTGAACTGGTCATTTCACTTCACAGACTTGCCCACAATTGACTTTCCTTATTCATTTCCAATTAATTCAAAGATTAATCCTTATTCCAATCGAATTGAACAAGTGAAACGTGAAAGTTTTCCTTCAACTGGGAAAATCCCAATTTCCTCATTTGGCAAGACAGTGAGCCACTCATTTCACCAAGTGAACCAGTTTGTTGGCTCACAAGGGTGAACCGATCGGTTGACAGTCCTGACATTGCCAATGCAGTCTCCTCTTGACCTAACACTCGAACCAGCTAGTTCACTACTTGAACTTGATAAATCTGATTCCAATCAATCAATTGTATGTTTAATTGAGTACCTAAACACTTTTAGTCACAATCTAAACATCATTCATGGACAATCTCCTCTTCCAGAGGTATCCTATGTGTGTGACCCTACAAGTTCCAATTTACGCTGGCAGTGAATGTCCATAACTTGCTTATGAAATCACAAGCAATGAGCGAAATCTAGTAACTCATCATTGCTACCCAAGTAACTCAGAAAGTTGGAGAACAACTTCAACCTACAATCTATGATTATTGTTAAAATGATCGTATAGTTCCTTTATCGCGGACATCCACATTGGACTCAAGGAATGGAACGTCATCCTCTTCAATGTTCAATCCATGTTCCTTGACCTAGAGCAAATTGTTTGAGATGCATGTGAGTTCACATATGATATATTGAATCACATGAGTATGGCCATGAAATTCTTAGTCTCTCTTATCAAGGGGCAATGAATATCATACTCCTGGTAGGAGGGACAAATCTCATTTCTATCACTCACAGTCTATGCCCATGTGTCAAAGTCACCCAACCATCACCTTTATAACATCGATTTTTCAGGAATGTGTTTGATGATGTCAAAGTGTACCAAATGACATGTGATGAGTGCAGTGATTTTAGGTCTACGAACCACAATCACCACCATCACTATGAGATGATTATGACTACCATTCAATGGTATTCATGTATCACTCTCAAGGTGGGTCTGTCTGATATACTATTTTCTAACATATATCTGTGTGATTGACTTGATATCATATATCATGAATAATGAGACTCTGTCTTCAATCAACACACACTCTAGTCTTATGTATTATTGTTGTCTATTTTGTTTCCATATTAATATCTGACTAGGGACATGATAAGAATGTATGTACTCTTATCATACATATGATCTCATTGTTCAAGTCCTCAACCTGAAGACATATATCATTGAGTCACATCATCCTTTAGACATCTATCATGTATGTGTCATCATCTCATGACTGAGACAAACATAATAGACAAAATTACCTTTATCAATATCAAATATAGTATCATATGCATCATTGCAATCATATTTGGATTGGCTCTTTGGGCATACTATACCAACACACTCCCACTTGCATTTAGAGCCAATCACACATGAATTGTATTCCAAGTGATCTTAACAAGTCTATCATGTTTCTGATGCACAAGTGCTTTTATAGAGGGTAAGAAACATTTCCTTCAAATTGGTATATTGCATGTTTTACATCCCCTCATTGTACAACAACTCATATGAGATGGAAGTGCCATAGTATGCTATTTGAAACTCCTTTTTCTAACTAGTAGCTCCATTGTTGTCACAATATTACTAATGAGTCACCAATGGTCGGAACCTCCCATAAGTTCATCCATATGAACTTCAAGATGCATACAATATCCTTTAAAGTGTGTGTAACACTACGATACTCAACTTCTTATTGTAGAATTAATCAATTGTTTTATGTTGGAACATTTCCAACTAACAATTCTTATTCTAAGGTCAAAATAATTTTTTCATTACGGAAGCTTGCATCGGTGTAACTCTCTACACTCAACTCTTTCTTATTACGATAACTAAAGAATTAATCATTTTAGTACTTCACAAGTACATAAAATGTCCTTCATGGTATCCCAATAAATCTTACTGGAGTTCAATAGATATCAATTCTTCATGTCTAATACATATAATATAACTAGATATTTATATCATCTTGTCATACAAGATGATGATTTTGTATCTTCTTGTCATGTCCAATACATACAAGATGATGAGTTCATATATTCTTGTCATGTCCAATACATACAAGATAATTTGTTCATATTTTCTTGTCATGTCCAATACATACAAGATAACGAGATGAGTTCATATGTGAAAGATCCAGTTGCGAATGCATATGGCATCTATCCATGTGTTCCATATTCTTCTTAAGAATTGGGACACTCAGTTCTCGAGAGACTAACTCCATGGAACATGGATAGGTTTTCTCTCATCATTTTGAACCCTTTTAACATCTTCCTGATGTATGTTCTGTTTCTTAGGACTAGAAGCCCTCTTGATCTATCTCTATAGATCTTGATTCCTATCACATAGGATGCTTCTCTAAAAACATTTTAGAATGCACTTTGTTGCCAAATTTTGTAGTATAAGGATGATACTCCCCATCAATATGTGGAATATATATATGCTCCCACTAAATTCTTGTAATCACACATTACATCTTCATTCTAACTCAAGTCAAACTCATTGACTATCTTGTCAAATTGAAGATCTAGTTCTAAGGTGCATCTTCAATACAAAGATTGATCTATGCAGCTTTATGGACTTTATTTGCATTATTGGATTTGTAAAACCTTTAGGTTGTGTTACATACACATCTTGCATACTATTTCATTTAAGGAATGTGGTTTTAACATCCACATTCCAAATCTCATAATAATATTAAGATATAATGGCAAGCATTATCCAGATGGATTTATCCATGGTAAATGCTGAAAAGATTTCACCATGTTCAACACCTTGAACTTGTTAGAAATTATTTTCAACCAACTTACCCTCCATGTCAGTCTTCTTCTGGAAGAAAAAGCACCCTACAGGTTTTACCCCTTCAGGTGGATCAACCAAGGTCATACTTTGTTGATGTACATGGGGTCCATCTTGGATTTCATGGCATCAAGCCATATCTCAGTTTCTGGCTCTCATTAGCTTTTAGGTAGACTATTGACTCATCATATGATCAGCTCATTTCTTTCTTGTCCATAAGATATCATATATCGTTCAAGCTCTTATTCCACAACATTTTATGATTCTCTTTATTCCCAGTGTTAAGCATGTGCCCAAAAGGAAATTTGAAGTTTTAGCTAGTAATCACACTCTGACTTAGCAAGGTGTGATTCATTCTTTTTTATACACTTCTCATGATACACTATCATTGTGTTTCAGATGGAGTCCATCATGATACATTATCAGGATCTTCTAGAAGGTTCTCAAGTTCTTGGTTCATAGTATTTCCATATCGATCATATAAAAATTTAATACTTATACCAAGTTTGTTATGTACTTTCTTAGTGATTTCCTTGAACACTTCAAGAGATTCATGTTTGTATTTCACTAAATACAAACTATCATATCTACTGAGGTCATCAGTAAATACATTGAAGTACTAGTGATTACCTTTAGCATTTATTCTAAAAGGTCTATATACATCAATATGTATAATCCTTAATAGAATAATCATTCTCCCACTACATCTAGTGAAGAACCTTTTTCATTTTGCACAATAAATGAGATTAGCATGTCTCTACTAGTTAAACAACCAAAAGAGTCTAGATATCCATCATATTCATTCCAGAAATGCAATTCCCATTTATTCTCTCTAGATGACATCATTATAGGCATTCAAGTTTGAGTTATTTATGCCATTCATTATATGTGTCATACACATTTGTCTCTTCAACTATCAAGTATAGTTAGTGTAACATCCCTGACCTGGGTTATGCTCTAACCCTAGATGTTTTGCTTAATAATGATGATTAGATGCTTGTTCATATTTCTTGGGAAGTAATTCAGGCTCAAGAGGAATTTATATTTCAATTTGAATCCTTTTTGAATAATGTTGAAATGTTGTTTTGCTTGTTTTGGACTAAAGTGCAAATTACCCAAGTTGACAGGTTAACTTGCAAATTGTACATGATAAAACGTTCCTCATATGTTGAAGCATCATAAGAACGAGAATGATGTAGTGGTATGGTTTCCACAAGCTTGATCACCAAGAAAGAGCTTGCTGAGAAATCTTTGTGCTTTAAAACCTAGTTTTGGTGTAATGTGCAATTTAGCCAAAACCTAGGGTTCAATATGCAAAATGCCACTTCTAGAGGGTCCCCCATGTTTCTTGGCATCATGTAGAGAAAATAAAATAAGAAGGGAGCTTCATTTGAATTAATTTGGTGGAGAGAAAATCTTGATATTAAAATAATCAAGATTTATGCATAATTGAAACCCTAATTCAATTTAATGTAAAAAGAAATATATTAATTGAAGAGCTCTTCAACCAAAAGGTGAGGGATGAATTTGAAAAGGGGTTGGATGATCTTGTGCCTTGCAAAGGGGTTGGACGAGCTTGTGCCTTGCAAAGGCACAAAAATATCTTGTGTGAGTGGAGAGCCCACTCACATTAAGTTAATAAAAAGAAATATCCACTAAAAAGGGGATATTAGTATAATATGATTAAGGTGCTTAATTTCTTTTCTTTTAATTCTTGGATAATGAAGAATTTTTTAAAAGGGGAGAATATGGCTTCGTGGCCAAGGAATTGAGGGGGAAGAGGCGGCACTAATTTTGGAATTAAAAGGTTTTTATAAGGCATTTTCTCTCTCATTGATTTTCTTATAAAAACACCTTTTACAACTCAAATCAAAGGCTTTTTCGAATCCACTTCTTCTATTTGCTTGCAAAAACGACCAAAGGATCTAGTAGCAATAGGAGGATGACCCCCAACCTGTTGGTAAGCTTCTTGATCTTCTTTCACCTTGATTTCATGGTGGAAATCACAAAAAATGCATGATTTCTTCTCTATTTCACTCCATCTTCAATCCTAGCCAATCTTTTCACTCCAAAGCTTGAGGACGAGCCTTGGAAGAGTTGCAAAAGCTTCCTCCACCATTTTTGACGTGAATATCCCAGCTTTGAAGCTCAATTGGAGGCGGGTTATATAACTCAAAACCTTAAATATTGTTATTGCATTCAAATCTCCATTATTTGTTGAACATTTTGTTCTATTTGAAATTCCCTCGATCCATTGTTGTAATTACCATGAAAATGGAAGTAGCTTTTGAATGAATGAAGGTAGATGATGATGACATCATCTTAGGCACATATTCCAACAAGATTCCCTTGCATACGGTTTTAAGACCTTAGTCCAAACGGTTTCACCAAACCGTTTGGAGACTAAACAGTTTGCAAACCGTTTAGAGTTTTGAATCCCAAACCATTTAAAAGGTTGACCATTTGGATGGATTGACCGTTTGAGGTCAGGACCCTAGTACATGTTGGATGAGGATCTAATGGTTCCAATTGATTGAATCAATATATAGACAATCATCCAATTAAGAAACCCTAATCGGGTTAAGTGCTGAATTTGCAATTGAGATAATTAAATCTTTGGGTTGATTAACCCAAACGGTCTCAAGACCATTTGGAGATCACCGAAATGGTCTCAAGACTGTTTGGAGGTCAACCAAGACCGTTTGGAGGTCTAGGGTTGAGTATGGTTGAGTATTTGAAGGTCCAGAGATAGGAAATGGTATTGCAATCAATAGTTCCATTGTTGATCAATCTAATGATCCAAACCCTAATTGAATTTCACAAATTTCAGTGATGGGATGGGGCAAACGGTCTCAAGACCATTTGGAGGTCAACCAAGACCGTTTGGAGGTCTAGGGTTGAGTATGGTTGAGTATTTGAAGGTCCAGAGATAGCGAATGGTAATGCAATCAATAGTTCAATTGTTGATCAATATAATGATCCAAACCCTAATTGAATTTCACAAATTTCAGTGATGGAATGGGGCAAACGGTCTCAAGACCATTTGGAGGTCATCCAAATGACCTCAAGACCGTTTGAGGTCAGGTCATGCCCAATTTGAATGATGGTTCAATGATTTCAAAGCAATTAGTTCCACAATGACTAATATTGAAAGTTCATCGATTTCAAACCCTAATTCAATTGGGTTCAAAACCCTAATTGATGATCAATTGAAAGTTTAATCAATTGAAATATGATTCATTAAGCTCAATTGAAGTATGGTGCTTAGGTTTAATTGATGAGTAATTACATGGATTCAATTGATGAGGGAATCAATCTTGGAAACCCTAAATCAATATGAGTGGTTGAGACCATTTTTGGTCCAATTAGTTTTGAGGAGGTTTGGACCAAACAGTCTCAAGACCATTTGAGTCGAAACGGTCTCAAGACCGTTTGGGACCAAACGATCCCAAACCAATTGAGAGTCAAACGATCCCAAGTATCATTGTACTAAACAGTTTCAAGCACCAACTTTGCTAAACGGTTTCAAAACGTTTGATCAAGAACGTTTGGAGGTCTAAATGGTCTTAAACCATTTGGAGGTATTTCAAGCAAGACCGTTTGAGGTCTGGTTGGTCAAGACCGTTTGGGGTCTAAGTGACCAAGACCATTTGGATGTAATTAACCAAAACTATATGGACACTTAAGGTGATTAAAGGTCAATTGTTTAATTGATCATTACATGATGTAATTCTAGGATGATTATGGTAATTGTACTTTTAATAAGATAGGGTGAATAGTACCTTTTGAATGATTAATCTTTGATGATTATAGAAGTAATGACACAATACATGTGTCAACTCTCCAATCAAGTTGAGTTGACCTAATCTAATCAAGTCTGAAGTAAATATCATCATATAAAGGATAAGAGAGAGAGGACTTCCTACATGAATGATAATCATGTAGTGGTTAAGTCTCAACACTTCCAACATGAATGAATGTGTAATTAGGGTATGATCCTTGATAAAGAGATCATAAACCCTAATTAAGAAGGTTAATGTGCCCTAATCCTAATTGAGGGCAATGATAGGTGGAACCCTAATCTATGGTAATGGTATGACCCCAATTTAGGGTAATGACATGAGAAACCCTAATTCAGGGTATTTTAATAATAAATCTTGATTGAATGTGAATAGTAAACCCTAATTGAGGATGACGTTATGAGAAACCCTAATCATGGGTGAAGCCATATGAAACCCTAAGTGAGGGTGATGTCATGTGGAACCCTAGACAAGGGTGAGATCAAAATGAAACCTTAATGCATTGGTTTGATCTAAAATCTAATTCAAGATAATTCTATGTACTGGCATGTGATACTTTGATATAAAATCCTACACTGATAAAGGATAAAGATATATGGAGTCCTAATCTTAGGTTATTGGATATGAAACCCTAATTTTGGGCAATATGGTGATAAATCATAACCCAAATCTGGGTAATGAGATAAAATATTCCTAAGTGACATAAATTAGGAAATCCTAACTCAGATTAGGAAATAGTGATGTTACTCTTACAATGCATAGTGCTGAATTATAATTGATATAATTGTTATCATGTGCACTAATTATGCATGTTTCATAAAATGGTGGACATAGCCATGTATGAGCTATGATGTTTTACTATTGAAATTGCTATATGAGCCTTATGAGCCAGAATATGCTATGTTCCTAGTAAGAGGTAACAAGAGACATTATTGGGCTTTAAGAGCCATGTGAAATACCTGCATTGCAAATATTATGTTTACAATGATCAAATGACCTAAAGGTATTAAGTTACCTAATAAAGTAGTAACAAGTGTTTTGATGAACTAAGGGTTTGGACACCCATGTTTTATAATCATAATGATGAGATGATAAGGGATGGGAATACCCTGATGTGATAAAGGATTGAGATCCCAATGTTTAACAAAGCTTTGAAAAGAACATGGTAGAAATATTACTTATTATTTAAAGCAGTTATTATAATGTTTTATGTTTGAAAACATGTTTGATGCTAAAAGAATATTGTAATGTACTTAATTAACCAAGTGAAATGGTATCATGTAGAGCCCTGACCATAGATCCATCATCGTCAGTAGTTTGGTGATGGTGAAATAGGTTTTCCTATGGCAACTCCTGGAGGGCATACTTTTGAGTATGTGGGGGTTATGGGCGCGAATATCCTTACGCCCTAATGGAGGAATTTATGTAAGGTAAACATTAAATATCTCAATCCTTCATTATTTATGACAGGATGGATGTATCATTAATCTACCGAAGATCTTAATTCCAGATCGATGTGAGATAAATATAATATCTCTCGGTTGCGAAGAGAGTACAACATGCCACTGTAACTCTAATAGTGAAGATGCCAGTATACCCTGGAAAGATCTTTAGCAGATACACAAGATGTCTTGCATTTCGTCCTCACACTGACTGAGGAAGATGAGGTCATGGAAATCTAGATCTTCTATTGACCTATGTATGGTACCGATTTCGATTTTGCAATGGTCATTTGGAGTATGAGCGGTATACCTCATCTCCTCACGGCTTAAGTATGCTTGTAAAATGTAATCAGCCGTGTAGCATATTTTCTTAGGGTTGAAATATGAGAATCATTGGTTGATGTTACTTTGCATAGTATGTTCTAAATGGACAAATGTTATTTATGTTCTTCAATTCTTTATTGGATAAACATCAGGCTGCTTTATCAAGATATAGCTGAAAGAACTTGAATAGAGATTACTGCTCTAATCTGTTTATATATTGAATTATTTGTTGTTAAATTCTTATGAATCTTCTACTGAGTTATATACCATTAGTTGCAATAATAATGTTTTTGGCGGAGAGTTATATCTCTCGCTGGGGCAATTTTCAATTGTCTCACCCGCGTGGGATCCAACTTTTTAGGTAGACACCGAAGAAGAAGCAGGAACCCTACAACAAGGAAAGAACAGCAGCAACAGTAGAACCAAGGACAGTAGTGAATCCTCAGGTGGAAACACTGGTTGTCATGTCCTGTAAATAGAGAGTCCTATGTGTCGTCTCTGTACTCTTAAGTCCTAGGAGCCAGTAGTTAGTTTAATATTAATCTGAGATTTTGGCTTGATGCCTTGAGATTTTTATACTTCCTATGTATAGTCTAACAAGGAAATTGATGTTTGTAACTCTCAAGAAGAATTGGCACAAGAGATGTACTAGTAAACCAAAATGTATTTGAAATACTTTGGTTCTTTATGAAAGAGTTTTTTAGTTATGGATCTCTTTGTAAAAAGTTTTAATTTTTAGTGATTTTCAGTAATTTTGCTGCTAATGAATGCTTTCGCTTAAGTAAATCATGTTTTTAAAAGTTGGACACCATAGTTTGTGAGACATAGGCATTTCCATAAAAGATCATATCTTTAAAATATCAATCCATTACATTCTTAACCATACAAGATGTATGACGATTTCATTGATGGTAGATGTATAATAGCAATTCACTAATTCTATTATATTCCCATGAATGTCATATTGTAACTATAATGGTAGCAACTCTTGCTCTGCATAGTTTCTAGCTTACTTCTTCTTAGGTCCTAAAGTAGAGATCTCTATCTCTTTCATCTTCCTGAGATCCTCTATAAAGAGGTTATTTCCCTTTCCAATGGAAAATAGGTGACAATGGTGGCACTTTCTTTCCTTATCTTTATAAGTGAAAAAGGGCATATTCCCTTTTACACTTATCCCTTCTCCATATCTTTAGTGATGAAGATGTGGACCTTATCTTGGCTTCAGAACACTTCTTGACCTTTCTTTAGTCAATGGACTCTACTCTACTGATCATTATCACAGGTTTTGTCCTTTCTTCATATATGCTTTGGCATCAACATGCCAAGCATTTCAGACAGTGGTTTGGCCAAGTTTCTCAACATTTGATAAACTGGCTATATGATTCACACAAAAAGTTGTAGAATCATATGTTTGGTCAACTCTTGACCTATAAGAAATCATAGTTAATCTATATGCACAATCATATTGAGCATATGAGATTATACTTGATTTTGATCAGTCTAATTATAGTCAAACATCGCTTTGAAGGCATTATACCTTTCATGATTTACATGATTCTTAAGGTGTATAACCATCTCAAGAATGTCCATGCTTCAAGATATTTATGCTACTCATAGTTCATATAGCTCAACATAAGGTTCTTGATGTCTTAGGCATCATTGGCATACTTCAAGTAAGCATCCAATTTTAGCCTTAGGTGCATTTGGAGTGGTTCAATTGGCTCTAGTCTTTCAAGGACATTAGAGTTTTCACTCACCATTGAGAACACTTCTCAAAGGTCCCAAACCAGATTTGAAGTTTATCCATTTATATATTGATCGCAACAATAATGTATTTATGTTCGTCATTTGGATTCTACAAAAGAATTTTGCAACTTTTCAAAACATTTTTTATTTGTTTGATTTGATAAATTTGATGATAATAATTAGGCCTTTAATTAATTATCGCTCCCACTATTTTGTTCAAATTGATAAACCTCGTATATCAATTTAGAAGATTGCAACATACAATCTTCTAGTGGCCAAGATCCATATTTCATCAAATTATGAGTCAACTTTGGCTGATTGCCCACAACTTGACTATTTAGGTAGGCCATCATGTCAACTGTATCATATGCAATTCTTGGATAGATGATATGCATAACTCTTTTCCATAATCATCTTCATGCCTCTGGGCTTGGGCTATCTAAGTCACCAGTTAAGTCTGACCCAGAAGCTGACATGATAGATATGCACCATGCTTTGCGAAAATCTACATATCTACCATCACACTTCCATGAGATGGATGGCGTACCATGCTTTGTGAAAATCTATGCTTGGTCGATCAATCTTTTCATGTGTGCCACTTATGGAAGGCATCTAAGACTTTAATATTATATTTGAGGGATTTTATATAAGTACATATACATATCCAATCACCACATTCTTATAGTATGCATCATATACATGCTATAACCACAATGAGAAAACATACAATATCAATAAAATCAATGATTATGGCTATCCTATTATAATTCCTTAGAGCCATAAGGAATTATGGTCATCTAAGGTCTACATCATATGCAATGTGTTGTTGATGAAGATCTTTGTACTTGAACCATTCCGGGTTGATCGGCTCATCCTATGACACGATCGGCTAGCCTCCTGGTTGGTTGGTTTGTTGGTCTGGCCTCTGATGCCTGGACACCTCAAATAAGTGATTTGGCCATCAGTCGGTTGATATGGCTCCTTTGTAATCCACCTCAGTCCTCTAGGCAGTTTGCTTGTCTGGTGTTGAGCGGCTTCTTCTTCAATGCAACAAAAAATAATCATTCCTACTTATACATAATCTTTGGGAAACCTCAAGTTACATTTGAGGGGAGCAAAGGTAGAAGAGAAAGGATCTTGAGTTATCTCGAGTTACATGTGGAGTAGAAGGTAGAGGCTCAATATGCAAACTGAGATGTAAACAACCATAACCAACCAATCACACATAGAGTTTATAGGCCATAACAACACCACACATCCACCATCAAAACCATTTTAGGGCGACGCATATCAATTGCATATATACCATATTATATATGTATATTAGTTTGTTGTCGCATGTGGTATTTAGTCAAATATGCACATTAGTTGTAATGACCCTGTCTCCCGGTAACCCCCAATCAAGGGAGACCAAAAGGTCAGAGCCATTATCCCAATTTTCCGGATCAATGGTTTGACAAATAATCAATAATAATTACTAAATTCTACCAAAACTATACTAGAAAGATGGAATAAAATAGAACTTTGCATACCTTTTTAAAATCTTGGATTTGTAGACTTCTATCTAAAACTGGAGTCTTTTCTAACTAATCCTCCTTGTACTTTAATTCATATATTCACAATGTATCACTTTACTATTTGTATATTGTACCTAAAACGCTGACAAACAAAATGTCGGTAAGCATAAATGAATATGTCGGTATGTGGGGACAACCAAAATTTCACAAATATTGCTAACAACCTAAATATCACAATTAAGTTATTTAACAATCCAAATTACGTTTCCAATGTGACATTCTCCACCGCTTTTTCCCTAACTCTAGAATACCCTCTCTAGGGTTTTTCCTTTTCAAGAGACATAAGGCCACCTTCTCCATCATGAGCTTGGTTCCTGGGGTCACCTCTCATGGTGCCCAATAGTCATGCAAGAAACATTAGACCACCTTCTCCATCCTGAGCTTGGTGTCTGGGGTCACCTCTCATAGTGCCCAATGGTTTTCCCACTTGGGCTTGACCTAATTGACCTACCCTCCAGGGCTTGGTCACACACCATACATCAGGGTGGTATGAAGGTGAGAGAATGCACATTTATAATTAATTGTGGTAATCACAGTCACTTTAAAGATTTGTATAAATGAACATCCAACAGTTTAGGTTGCATCCAATTAGATCAATCATTCAAGAAAACTCCATGAAACTACATCGATTACTCATAAATAACCACATACTTGTTCTACTGATTTGAGATAGAAATATTCCAATCAAGTAAGAAATCCAAATAGCCAAGTAAGAACACACAACAAGATCTTGGAATAAACATACAATTTCCTCTTATTACTCATGTCATCAAGATCTATCCAACCTAACTTGTTTCTTAGAGTTTCTACTCCTTTTTAGGGTTTCACTTGTAATTAGGGTTTTTCTTTCACTTATATTACTACAAACCCTAAGTATGCAAAATTAGTCATAAATCCTAAGGATCAAATCCTATCTCTTCTAACAGGCTTAGGATCATCATTTAACAACATATTTCCATATATTTCGAATTAAATATGATCTTCTCTTCTTTTACCCTAAATTAGGGTTTCTGGATGCATTATCATTCATACTTGGTTTAAAACCCTAAAACATGCAATTATTCATCTAGATAAGGCTGAAGTCTACCATTATCATTCAATCAATTACTATTACTCAATTTAACCAATTAAGCATCATAGACTCAACCATTAATCTCAATTAGGGTTTCTAACCTAATTTTAAAGCACTTTTCATTAACTTAGCATACTTTTGCCATTAGGAATGAAATCAGGTTCCCAAACTATTTATTGTGTACCTCGTATTTTTCTAAGCAACTTTCATATATTATGTTTTTTCATCAGAGCTTTCTAGCAATTACTATGATTTTTTGAATATTAAATAGCTTTGGCCAATCAGGTCATGCCACGCAACCTGGTGACTCGCTGAGTCAAGCTAGCGGGGCCAGGCTGAGCCAATCGGCTTGCACCAAGTCAGCAGCTGGACCCCAATGAGGCTCTGCCTCGTCAACATCGAATAAAGCAAAAGGACCAAAAGGACATTTCCTTTGAATGGGGCATGGAGGGTCAGTTTTGTAATAGACCAGCCTATCTTCTTCTTCCTCGTGTTGAGTCTATAGCCTCCTTACTGTCAACTTCGTCATTGACCTCGTGACTTCCTCCACCTGCGAGCGCGCCGAAGGGCTGAGAAGCTTCATCGCCTCCAACCGAACATGCCCAGACACTCAATTGCTCGTTCCCGCCATGCTAGTACCATTAATGAGCCACCGGACTCTAACGAGGTAAACTGGGTAGATGAGGGGGAAGATTGGGGTAAACACTTGAATTGATCTTACGAAATCACTCCATGTCGCTCTCTAAAGACTTTGGGATGGCGAGTTTGTGTGCTGGTGCACTCAGGAACCCTCCCTTATATATATAGGATCGGAGGTGGTGTCCTATTGGATGTGGGATTCTCCCAATAGGTGACCAAACCCCTAACAAATAGGGTTGGTTCTCACCGGAAACATCTCACGAAGGAAACAGACTCCTCACAATTAAAGGAGCTTTCCTTTGAGAGGAAGTACCCAAACATGGATCTCGCCAAGTCTGCTCTGTGCCAGACACCTCGTGCCATTGGGATTTAACCCCAGCCATTGGATCGGTGATCCAATGGTCATCATTAATCTGAAAATCTAAAAATCAGGATTATATTCCCAATCTAATCGTGACACATGATTATTATGCAATCAATGTCCACACTTTAAGATAATTTGTAAATTTCATAACTCAGAAACTGTGCATTGTTATTCAACCAAAATTTGAGGGTTTCTCTCTCTTGCCTTGATCTACACGCATGCCAAGTTTGAGTCCTAAATTCGAAAAGAAAAAGACTTTTCTTCAAAAGCAAGTTACTATTTAATCAAACTCATTTAATGGTTATTTCCTCTTTCTTAATATTTTATTTTCTTGATTTTGATTCCTTTTTCCATTAGAAACCATGTGGACACGAAATCTTATCCAAGATGGATCCATTATCCATATATCCACATATTTCTTGTAATATCATTATTATCTCATATTTCCTTCTTAATAAAGCAATATATAATTGATCTTGTTGAATAATATTTGCAACTTGGGCTCCTTGGAACCCAAGGAACCCTAAAGGCACAAAATCCACCTTTAGAGGATATTACCTAGCCTTCTAGAGGCTTTTACCTTTTTCTCTTCTCCCTTTCTTAATATATATTCTTTTATTAACTGAATTTCTTTTCCTCTTTTATTTTCTTTTTCTTGTTATTGGGCACAATGGCAAATAAGGCCCACAAAGCAACTAATAAGGCTATTGTAAACGAAATACATCCATTCAAATCAAATCATACCATTATTCCTTCATATATCTATATGAAGAGAAATTGTATTTCATACCAAAAGAACCCAAAATTGGGGTTGTAACATCCTTCCCCTCTTATTGGAATTTTGTCCTCAAAATTCCACCAAGCATACAAACAAACAAGATAAGACTTTCTCATGTCCATCATGGCTCCCATGTGGCTTCACCCTCTCAATGGTGCTTCCCAAGAACCTTCATCATCTTATATTATTACATCTGAGTTCTCTCTCACCTTGGTATCTTGTACCCTTGTAGGTGACTCAGGACATTTCAGCGTCTCTTCAAACTTAATAGGTTCATGGCTTAGCACATGGCTTGGGTACCTCACATAGTGCTCTAGATCTGACTCGTGGAACACATCATACATCATGTTATCCTGAGGTGTAAGGCTAAACATAAGCATCTCCACCAATCCCTCTCATATGGAACTATGTACTGGGGACTCAACTTTCTCAGCTATACTCAGAGGGGTCAGCTTTTCATATCACATGTTCTCCCACAGTGAATTGCATGTTAGTCTCCTTCACATCAGCTCACAACTCTTGTCATCCCTAGTCTCTCTCAACCATCGCATGATCAAAGTGACTTCATCTTCACACACTGTGGTCTCTCTGACCTTCACAAGGTCCTTCCACCGACATCATCTTAATGAAGGGGTGACTGACATAGCCTCCTTTACAAAGCTTCTTACATCCCGATAGTGGCTATGGTGGCTATCATCACAAACTCTTACAGGGCACTAACTTCCCCCATGTATCACCCTAAACGAGCACACATGCTCTCATCAGACCCTCTAGTCTGGATCATACTAACTATCAGTTAGGGGTGAAAAGTTGTGCTAACTTCAAACTGGTATTGAGTTCTTCATGTTCCTACTTCCACTGTAGATAAGTGGACTTTAGGTCATACCCAAGAACCTTTGAACTCACATCATGGTGTACTTAAACCATCTCTCTCTCTCATATATAGTTCAACCAGATCTATCCCCTGACAGTACTCTCTCTTTCTCTTAGATTATGTCATCTAGGTAAGGCGATCTACCATAACCCATATTGCATCTTGACCTTCCTCAGTCCAGGGGAGACTCACCACAATGTTCATGGTGATCAACTCCCAATCCCTCTCGGGGACTCTTTATCCTCTATATCAACCCACTGTGTTACTAGTGTTCATCATTCACCTCCTAGAATGCATGGTGGCAAGCCACATGCAACTCTATACACTTCTTCATGTTAGGCACCCAAAGTAGTACTGCAACTTACTATCTTAATAGTACCACAATGTATGGTGAACTTAAAATCATGATCTCTTGTATGTCATGACTCCTCAAGGTTGGTTCCTCAGAAACCCTAAAACACTCTAGTCATGGGTTTCATCACCTTCTTTTCCAGAGAAGTGCATCTAAGGTTCTACAACCATCCTTCTATCGCATCAAGCCCTAGGCTAGCTAACCAAGCAACCACTAACTCAACCAACATGTCTAGTTGTATATGAGAATTATCGATACAAGTCTCCTCTTCAGACTTAAGGCTCACCTAACAACCTCTTCTAGCCTCTCTACGGGATAAACAAGATAGTTGCATCTTCAACTAGAGCATCCATTACCACCTTACATCCTTATGTGCTAGGTAACGGTGAAGAGACACACCTCCATGTATTCCACTTATTATCTCATCTCAGACTTTAGGTCTATCTTTATCAAGAAAACTCAGAGCTCGTCAAACTCAAACTTATATAACTCATAAATTCCATACAACTAATGATAAGAACGTCCTTATAAGATGAGTACCTTAGTTCTCTTGGTGTTTGTAAACCACCCACACATCATACACTCCATAAAGGTACACTACTATCTCTATCCTCATACACCATAGCAACGTTTCAACTCACATCATCTTTATCCTTAGTGTATGGCATGCGTACTACCCTATCTCTCACCCCCATAACAAGAGGAAATAAGCATTTGGTGGCCGTCCAAACACAGAGTTCTTCCCGTTCAAAGAGTACAGATAGTGCATCCCACATCGCCAATACACCTTCCAATCAAGGTCGGAACATGCATTACATGTCTCCACATCATGAACATCTTGATATCAAGTTTACTTCCAAGGCAAACTGGTCCAAGCTCCCTTGGTCATCTCCTCTAGGTCTATAGGGTGTCAGTATTTTTGGAGTCATCTCGCTTTCCTTGTGCAACCAGGGAGTGCTCACCCCAGATGCTCTTTGGGCTCCATGAGCTCATGAAGGTGATCAATCTCCTAACTCATTGTCCTCAGACATGATAGCTATTACCTCCCGACCCTACAGTCTTGTGCAACTAGGAAATTAGGTAACTCTTACTCCCATCGGTCTTATCCCCGTCTGACCTCAATGTTGACTTAGGATTCTATCATGGTATATCTCAAAACTTGGAACTTTACCCACACCTCCATCATCTCTCTCGGCTTTCGTGGTCAGACTTACATCCTCTCATAGGGATCATGGTGACCTACCTACCTCAGTCAGGCCCCTTAGTGGTTACCTCCATGGTAACACATCCACATGCCCTTATAGATGGTTATCTATGGGTCTATAGGTTCGTTCTCATACTATGTACTCTCCATTTAGCTTCTCAGGGTCCTATGTGACCTCTTTAGGTTACCTCAAACCCAAAAAAAGCTGGTACATACCCTACAAAAGGGTCCCTCCCCAGGATGGGAGAAAACTCTCTCTAGATAGCAACAAAGGTCACAAACATCCCTACATCTAGGGTTTAAATCCACATGAGCATGCTTAGCCCTAGCAAGCTATTAATGCACATAGCTAACAAGAAGACCACCTACTAAACCATGCTAGGTCTTCATGGTAGGGCATACTTATTTCTATTCCTTAACATTGGACCATCATCATATATGCCCATGTCACCAACCTATATATGAGGGGTTCATCAAACATATACCTTAGTCTAAGGGGTTTCCTTTTCCTATAAACATGAGGGGTGTCATGCTCCTATGTGTAGGAACTCAAGCATTGCGTGAGAATCAGGTGCACCAGGTACTACTACTTCCCCTCTTATATTTAGGAACCCTAGGTTCACTTTTATGCATCATCCGTCCAACCACAAACCAAACAGGTACAAAGTATAGCATGCAATTCCTACTATTCTTCCATGTCAGCAACACCTGAGAGTCCTACACCAGGACAACCAATTAGGTTCAAGGTCTCACAACTTGATATTATACCCTCCTTAGGGTCTAAGGAACTCTTCTTCCTATCCCTAGAAGGTAAGGTAGGCACCTACAACTTCCATAGATCGATTCAAGAGGTCTCTTTCCTTTTCTAGGATTTGGTTCCTCTAAAGGCAACCAAGATACCACAAGTCTCCAAGGATCATGCATGAGGCAACCACCACCATCCACTTAGGTCGTCCATTCTAGGTTGAAACATACCCAACTCCTCATGGTTCCTCATATCTCGGAGTCTAAGCTTCCAACCTTCTTTCTCAGGTCTTATTCTCTCTCTCTAGATCTAACCCTACAACTAACCTTACCATTGGAGGTTCTCTCTCTGAGAAGGTGGATCAAGCTCACATGCATACACCTTCATGGACAAAACATATGATCAAACCTATGTTCGCTTAAGATTAGCCATAGCTCTTCATGTTGATCTCATAAGCTATCCAACATGCCCTTCTGTACTAGGTTTCAACCTACTTCCAGCACTACTGACGTGCTCTCCTACATAGGGGCATGCTCATCTATGCTCACATATGCCCATAAAGGTTTCTATATGGTCATCACTAACCGCATCAATGAAGGAGTTATCCTTCACCCTAACATGCACGACCCTTCTCAGGTTGGGTCGCCCAAAAGGCACTAGGTTAACCAACCTCACATAGCTCATACTTCTCATAGGTATTCAAAACCAAAAGCATGTCAACCCATGCACATGGTCAACCATGATATATAACTCATCATGCCATCTTTCTCTAACAACCACTTAAGGTTTAGGGTTAGCATCATCCTCAGAGAATGCACTAGGTCCCTACCTCTTTCTGTAGGCCTCTACCTCTAAGGATCTACTCATCCTCTTATTAAGAAGCTCTAACCTCATGTCTCTCCTGAGGGCATGACAACACATGTCATGCAAACTAAGCATGTAACTATCATTAGTTTACGCATAAACTATTATCTTATGTCCATGACATCTTGTTTACATGCTTTTCATTAATTTGGTGGAGGATTCATTAATCTTATCATATATAACCTAACCACAAGAGGGTGAGGAAGAGAGAGAAAAACCCTAAACCTTAGAATCTTAATTGAATTAGGGTTGAGAAGGGACGAAAATAGATGAGAGAGTCCTAAAGGTATCTCATTTCAAGTTAGAACCTCAAACATTGGCCAGGCAGTCACACTACATCTGGGATTCCTCGTAACCGACTTGTGGGGAGGAGGAAAATATTGCAACCCCCAGACTGTAATCCTTTTCTAGACACCTCTGTCATCAGAAAATCCTCTAATAAATCCCTCGGTTTGATAGAGTTTCTAAAATTTAATAATTATTAAGGATTAAATGAGAAACCATTCGCTCTGATACCAATTGTAACGACCCCGCCTCCCGGTAACCCCCAAGTAAGGGAGACCAAAAGGTTAGAGCCATTATCCCAATTTTCTGGATCAATGGTTCGACAAATAATCAATAATAATTACTAAATTCTACCAAAACTATACTGAGAAGCTGGAATAAAATAGAACTTTGCATACCTTTTTAAAATCTTGGATTTCTAGACTTCTATCCACAACTGGAGTCTATTCTAATTAATCCTCCTTGTACTTTAATTCATATATTCATAATGTATCACTTTACTGTTTGTATATTGTACCTAAAACACCGACAAACAAAACGTCGGTCAGCATAAATGAATATGTCGGTATGTGGGGACAACTAAAATTTGACAAATATTTCTAACAACCTAAATATCACAATTAAGTTATTTAACAATCCAAATTATGTTTTCAATTTGACATTCTCCACCGCTTTTGCCCTAACCCTGGAATATCCTCTCTAGGGTTTTTCCTTTGCAAGAGACATAAGGCCACCTTCTCGATCATGAGCTTGGTGCCTGGGGTCACCTCTCATGGTGCCCGATAGTCATGCAAGAAACATAAGGCCACCTTCTCCATCTTGATCTTGGTGCCTGGGGTCACCTCTCATAGTGCCCAATGGTCTTCCCTCTTGGGCTTGACATAATTGACCTTCCCTCTAGGGCTTGGTCATGCATCATACATCAAGGTGGCATGTAGGTGTGAGAATGCACATTTATAATTAATTGTGATAATCATAGTGACTTTAAATATTTGCATAAATGAACATCCAATAGTTTAGATTGTATCCAATTCGATCAATCATTTGAGAAAACTCCGTGAAACTAGATCGATTACTCATAAATAACCACATACATGTTCTGCTGATTCGAGACAAAAATATTCCAATCAAGCAAGAAATCCAAATAAAAAAGCAAGAACACACAACAAGATCCTAAAATAAACATACAATTTCCTCTTATTACTCATGTCATCAAGATCTATCCAACCAAACTTGCTTCCTAGAGTTTCTACTCCTTTTTAGGGTTTCACTTGTAATTAGGGTTTTTCTTTCACTTATATTACTACAAACCCTAAGTAAGCAAAATTAGTCATAAACCCTAAGGATCGTATCCTATCTCTTCTAACAGACTTAGGATCATCATTAAACAACATATTTCTATGTATTTCGAATGAAATATGATCTTCTCTTCTTTTACCCTAAATTAGGGTTTCTAGATGCATTATCATTCATACTTGGTTTAAAACCCTAAAACATGCAATTATTCATTCAGATCAGGCTCAAGTCTACCATTATTATTCAATAGGTTACTATTACTCAATTTAACCAATTAAGCATCATAAACTCAATCATTAATATCAATTAGGGTTTCTAACCTAATTTTAAAGCACTTTTCATTAACTTAGCATACTTTTTCCATTATGAATGGAATCAGGTTCTCAAACTATTTTTATTGTGTTCCTCGTATTTTTCTAAGCAACTTTCATATATTAAGTTTTTTCATCAGAGCTTCCTAACAATTACTATGAAATTTCGAATATTAAATAGCTCTGGCCAATCAGGCCATGCCACACAACCTGGTGACTTGCTGAGTCAAGCCAGCGGGCTGGGCCGAGTCAATCATCTTGCACCGAGTCAGTAGCTGGACCCCAGTGAGGCTCTGCCTCATCAGTGCCGAATAAAGTAAAAGGACAAAAGGGCATTACCTTTGAACGGGGCATGGAGGGGCAGTTTCGTAAAAGACCAGCCTATCTTCTTCTTCCTCATGTCGAGTCTACAGCCTCCTCGTGGTCAACTCTATCGTTGACCTCATTACTCCGTCCACCTATGAGTGCGATGAAGGGTTGGGAAGCTTCTTCGCCTCCAACCAAACTCGCCCAAGCACTCAATTGCTCACTCCCGATGTGCTAGCACCACCAACGAGTCGCCGGACTCTGGTGAGGTAAATTGGGTAGACGTGGGGGAAGATCGGGGTAAACTCTCGAATTGATCTTGTGAAATCGCTCCTCGTCACTCTCTGAAGACTTTGGGATGGTGAGTTTGTGTGTCGGTGCTCTCACGAACCCTCCCCTATATATATAGGGTCGGAGGTGGTGTCCTACTGGATGGGGGATTCTCCCAATAGGCGACCAAACCCCTAATAAAGAGGGTTGGTTCTCACTGAAAATATTTCCTGAAGGCAACAGACTCCTTCTTGCAATCAAAGGAGCTTTCCTTTGAGAGAAAGTACCCAAACTTGGATCTCGCCAAGTCTGCTCTGTGCCAGACCCCTCGCGCCATTGGGATTTAACCCCAGCCATTGGATCAGCGATCCAACGGTCATCATTAATCTGAAAATCCGAAAATCGGTATTATATTCCCAATCTAATCACGACGCATGATTATTATGCAATTAATGTCCACACTTTAGGATAATTTGTAAATTGCATAACTCAGAAACCGTGCATTGTTTTTCAACCAAATTTTGAGGGTTTCTCTCTTGCCTTGATTTACACGCATGACACGTTTGAGTCATAAATTCCAAAAGAAAAGGACTTTTTCTTCAAAGGCAAGTTACTATTTAATCAAACTCATTTAATGTTTATTTCCTCTTTCTTAATCTTTTATTTTCTTAATTTTGATTCCTTTTCCATTAGAAACCATGTGGACATGAAATCTTATCCAAGATGGATCCATTATCCATATATCCACATATTTCTTGTAATATCATTGTTATCTCATATTTCCTTCTTAATAAAGCAATATTTAATTTATCTTGTTATATTATCTTTGCAACTTGGACTCCTTGGAACCCAAGGAACCCTAAAGGCACAAAATCCACCTTTAGAGGATATTACCTAGCCTTCTAGAGGCTTCTACCTTTTTCTCTTCTCCGTTTCTTAATATATATTCTTTTATTAACTGAATTTCTTTTCCTCTTTTATTTTCTTTTTCTTGTTATTGGGCCCAATAGCCAATAAGGCCCACAAAGCAACTAATAAGGCTATTGGAAATGAAATTCATTCATTCAAATCAAATCACACCATTATTTCTTCATATATCTATATTAAGAGAAATTGCATTTCTCACCAAAAGAACCCAAAATTGGGGTTGTAACATTAGTCATTTTAAATATTCACATCGTATGCAATAAATAAATGACAATAAAACCAAAATATGATCATATTGACTTATCCCAAAACACAGTATGTTGAAGTAGCTCAGATACCACTGTTGGGTTTTATGGCCTCAGTGTAGGGAGTGGAAACAAAAAAAAAATATTGGCCATTAACCCATAATAGGAGATCACATCAAAGACTATGTAATGGGAAGGATGGTTTTAGCGATATATACCAAGTCTTGGGGCTATCCCAGCTACAATATCTCACAACCATGTGCGGTCTTCAATGCCATGTCTTAGACGGTGTCTATGCAGCTCCCGGTCTTCACCATGGACTCCGGCCGCCACCACAGACTATGGGTGACGTGTCCTCCTGAGTGGCATACATCTCCCGCCTCTACAGATAGTCCACACGGACCACCTAGAAATTCTGTCATTCTAGAAGAACTGGTAGGAAGGATACGACCCTCCTATTAGTGTACTAGCACCAACCTACTCTCCTGAACTTAGACTATTTTTCTACAGTTGTCTTTCCCTCACTATGCCTCCCTAGTTAGGTAGCACTTTCTCGGGCTCTCTTAGTTACCAAAACCAGAGAGGACAACAACTTTATAGAGCAACTGATGTTCTGAGTTGTGTGTTCTGAGAAGCCCCCAGTACCCCTCTATTTATAGTAGAGGGTAGGGTCAGCGTTCCCAATCTATTCGGGAGTAGAAGGATCTAAAAACTTCATGAATAGTTTGTATTGCAGAAAGTAAACTAGTCGGTTCACTAGTAAACCAGTCAGTTGGGAGTGTGATCCGATCGTTTCATAACTAAACTGATCGTTTGGGTTGGTGAGATGATCAGTTCACCCAGTGAACTAGTCATTTTACTTCCCAGACTTACCCACAATTGACTTTCCTTATTCGTTTCCAATTAATTCAAAGATTAATCCTTATTCCAATCGAATGGAATAAGTGAAATGTGAAAGTTTTCCTCCAACTGGGAAAATTTCAATTTCCTCGATTGGCAGGACTGTGAGCCACCCATTTCACCAAGTGAACTGGTCAGTTGGCTCACACCATCTGATCGACTCACACCATCAGATCAGCTCACAAGGGTGAATCGGTCGGTTGGTAGTCCTAACATTGCCAATGCAGTCTCCAATCAACTTGACACTCTAACCAGCTAGTTCAATGCTTGAACTTGATAATTCTAAGTCTAGTCAGTCAATTGTAGTTTTAATTGAGTACCTAAACACCTTTAGTCTCAATCTAAACATCATTCATGGAGAATCTCCTCTTCTAGGGGTATCCTATGTGTGTGACACTACATGTTCCAATTTACATTGGCAGTGAATGTCCATAACTAACTTATGACATCACAAGCAATGAGAAAAATCTAGTAACTCATCATTGCTACCCAAGTAACTTAGAAAGTTGGGGAACAATTTCAACCTACAATTTGTAATTAGTATTACAGTGATCGTATAGTTCCTTTGTTGATGACATCCGAATTGAACTTGAGGCATGAAACATCATCCTCTTCAACATTTAATCCATGTTCCTTGACCTAGAACATACTGTTTGAGATGCATGTGAGTTCACATATCATATATTGAATCACATGAGTATGGCCATAAAATTCTCAGTCTCGCTTATCAAGGGACCCTTGATATCATACTCCTTTTAGGAGGGACAAATCCCATCTCTATCACTCACAGTCTATCCCCATGTGTCAAAGTCACCCAACCCTCACCTTTATAACACCCGTGTTATAGGAATGCATTTGATGATCTCAAAGTGTACCCAACGACATGTGACAAGTGTAGTGATTTTAGGTCTAAGAACCACAACCACCACCATCACTATGAAAGATGATTGTGACTACCATTCCATGGTCTCCATGTATCACTCTCAAGGTGGGTCTTTTTGATTTACTATTTTCTAACATATATATATGTGCTTGACTTGATATCACATATCATGACTAATGAGACTCTATCATCATTCAAAACACACTCAAGTCTTATGTATTAATGTTGTCTATTTTTCTTCCATAGTAATATTTGACTAGGGACATGACAAGAACGTATTTACTCTTATCATACATATGAACTCATTGTTTAGGTCCTCAACCTGAAGACATATGTCATTTAGTCACATCATTCTTTAGACATCTATCATGTATGTGTCATCACCTCATGACTGATACAAACATAATAGATGGAAATACCTTTATCATTATCAAATCAAGTATCGTATGCCTCTTTGCAATTATCTTATGATTGGCTCTCTGGGCATACTATACCAACACCCTTTATGTAGTAATCCACATCATCACCCACTATATCCCAAAAATTTTGGAATAAAATGGCATTGATTCCATCTGGCACTCATTCTTTGTTCGAGTGTATAGAAAATAGAGTCTTCGTGATCTCCCCTTGCCAGGTTCTTTCTCAAGGTTTGAATTTATATCTAGGTTGACAATTTTTTGGATCCCCTCAAGAACCTTATTAGCGCCTTCACTCCATGAAGAAGTGAAAACTCACTATAATAAGTAACAACAATTTTGTTGATGTCCTCATTGTTATGCTTCAAGAGTCCTTCATCATTCATAATACTTGTGATGGTGTATATACCTTTCCGTTAGGAGGCTTTGTTGTGAAAGTATATTGCGTTTTTATCCCCATCCGCCATCTCCTTAGCATTGTCTTGAGTGAAATAGTAAGTTTTTTTTAGTCTATACAACTCATTTATTTCCTCACATAGCTCCTTGTAGTCATTGATGTTATCAGCTGTCATGGGTAGCCCATGGTCCCACAAGAAATTTTTTTCTCCTCTTTTTAGGTTCTTGTCTATGCCCCAAAATTTCTATTTCACCAATGTCTTTAACACCATAGAATAATTTGTGATTTGGTTCTACATATCACTACTTTAACTCAAGTCTCCTTGATGATTTCATCACATTGATGTTATTCAACAAGAAATGATCCAGTTTCATGTCATTGTTAGCTCATTTTGGTTTCCTAATTTCGTTGTGCTTTAGAAGTATAGGGGAGTGATATGAATTTGACTTGAGGAGATTTATAACCATGGTTGTAAGATATATATTACTACACTTCCTTCAAATCGACACTCTATCAAGACTTTCATAAAGTATTCTTTGGTATCTTTCCCCAAACCCTGGTGACTGATTGCCTTTGTAGTTCAAGTCTGCGAGCTGACATATATCAACATTCTCCCTAATGTTGTGCATATAGTTTTCTTTGTTGTTCACCCCACCATATTTATCCCTGTGATATATATATCGTTGAATTCGCTCATGAAGATTATAGGTAGATTTCTTCTATTCTTGATATCAGTCATCAACTCCCAAGTGTTCACCATGATATTTGTTTCTAGACACCCATATTTGACAACACATTGTCAATCTGGGTTGTTTCCCTTGCCTTTAAAAATAGTAGTGAATTGGTGATTTAAATAACAATCCACCACAACATCCACATCATTCCACCATAACCCCATTCTACCTGACCTTTCCCTACATCTCAGGAAAACACCATTGTCAAATCCACAATTCTTTCATATTTCATTGAGCTCAATATCTTTGATTTTCATTTCCATGAGGAAGAACACCTCTGGGCATTCTGACTAACATATACATCAAAGATTGTGGAATGTGCCACACTTTCCCACACCCTGAAAATTTCAACTTAATGATTTCATTATTATTCATGGCCATGATTACCATTAGGTCCCATTACTTGGTTGGGATACTCCTCCCATACCATAGGATGGTTCACCCCTTTTTTGTATTTCTTGGCTTCTTGTCAGTCATGTCTCCCCTGTTGGACCATGGTCCCCTTGATTCTTCTTTTTACTCCTTTCATTAATCACCTATCTACTATCTGCATTACTTCTTATTGTAACCCCTTTAACTTTTTTATTGTACTCTCTTTGAATCAACTTCATTTTTGTCTTCCCATGATTTTTATTGTTTTCTTTTCTGTGTGTCCTAATATGGAACACTTTTTGTGCATCTTGTTTCCCTTCCTCACTTATATGTGTAGCATCATTGGTAGTTTGGTGGTTAATGATCTCTATCTTGCATTGAAGAGAGGATAATAAACCCTCAAAGATGGAGCTGGTAGAGGGATTTCCATGTGATCATGTTCCCTCTCATGAGTTGGGGTCACAGTAGAGTTGTAGGGAACCTGACTCTTCCTAGAGGTCCTGCGAGTGGGCTCTAGATTACTTTCTTTGTCCTTTGATTCCTTTGTGCTTTTATTTTCATTCCTTCCCTTTATGCCTATGGTACAACTTTGTTGACACGCTGCATTTCTATATGTTCTACCCATCTGATATCCTTGTCTCTTCCCTATGTGGATTTGCTTGTAACATCCCAAAATTTCTAGGCTAATTTAAGTCTAACGATGTAGTTTCTCAAATAGAATTAGTTGAAGGTGGTTATGCGAAAAGATCACGAAGTGATATTTATTATAAGAAATTGAGGAAGGAAATACAAATGTGATTCAAAATGCATACTTCTCTTTCTACATGCACCTAGTACTATGGTTAACTCAAAAATATAAATGTTAGTCTTTCCTTTCCTTTTTCCCTCTCTTCTATTGTACTCCTCTCTCTCGTCAAGTCTCTCGTACTCAATTTGATTTTGAATTCATAATGGGATCGTCATGATTATCCGATTTTGTTGACTACCATGGTCAATTTTGCAATGTGCGACTTTAATTTGTAATTTTAACTAAGTATCTTGATATATCATGTAACCTTCTTGTATCTAATTTTGAACCTCAACACTATGATCTTTTGTCTCTCTAATATGTACCACATTGTAGAGGATTCAGTTATAAATCTAACGGTGCAAAAATCACCTGAATCGGAGCTATGTAGCCAAAGTTATGGTCCATTGAATATATCTATTTAATGTTGGGTTTATTTTGCTTTTGAACAAAATGGGCCCAATTATGGGGCGCGGCCCAGTAGCCGCCACCCATTCTAGGGAAAACACTAACATGCATCCAGTCTTAGCCGTTATATGGCAAATATGAGATCTGATGGCTAGGGGGGTCCCCCCCTCATTCCAGCCATCGACGCGAGCCACAATGGCCGCCATTTACCCCCTTCAAGCTCCTCCCTTGTCATCGTTCTAGCCCTTGCTTTTGTATCTAACCCTAGTTTTGTCTATAAAGCTTCTTCCCCAACTCTTTTCTTATCTTTGCTCACACTTCCTTGCTCTCTAGCTTGATTTCATCTCCTACCTTCAGCTTGTCGGCGCCGCCACCAAGAAACCCACCCATCGGGCCATCGCAGCACAAGATGGATAGACCATTGGCAAGTAATCCTAATGTGGGTGGGTTTGGTCAGGGAGATGCTGAAATAGTGCTTCAAGATTCATTATGTGTCCAAGGTCTTCTGGTTTTCTTGGAATCCATTATTCTGGCACAAATCTTTTTGGTTCTTAAAAAGAAACAGTTTGAAAAAGTTTGAGCCATAGGTGTCGCGTCCATCTCACAAAAACAAGATTTACTTAAGTGGAAGCGGTCGATAGAAGTGGATTACTGAAAATCACTAAAAATTAAAACTTTTTACATCGAGATCCATTCTTAGGAAAACTCTTTAAACAAGAACCAAATTATTATATTTACATACTGGTCCACATTGTACATTCCATGTACCATCTCTTTCTCGAGACATATATATACATCACTTTGCTTGAATAAAAGCACAAGTAACAAAATCCTTGAGTCTTAAAGCCAAAATCTCAGATTGATTATAAAACTCTATCTACTGCCTCCTAGGACCTGAGAGTACAGAGATGACACATAGGACTCTATTGACATAGCTTGACAGCCAGTACCGCCACCTGTAGGATTACTGTTGTCCCAATTGCTGCTGCTGCTTCTCTTCCCCTACAGTAGGGTTTCTGCCTTTTATTCTGCGTCTACCTAAAAATTTTGGATTCCACAGAGGTGAGACAATTATAAAAATTGCTCCAGTGAGAGATATAACTCTTCGCTGAAAACATTATTATCGTATTTTAATAGAAATAAACTGAGACGTGGAATTAAAATAATCAACAACAGATAATTCACTTATTTAAAGAAGATTAGAGCAACATTCCCACTTGAGCTTATTAGCTATAACTTGATAAAGCAACATGTCTAATATTCAATAAAGATTTATAGAAAATGTATAACATTTATCCATCAAGGACATGTTAAGCAAGATAATCCTCAACCAGTGATTCTCGTATTTCAGTCTTATGCAAATACGTTACACGGCTGATTAGATTTTTACAAACATACTTAAGCTCTGAGGAGATGAGGTATACCTCTCATACTCCAACAGACCATTGCTAAATTGAAATAGGTACCATACATAGGTCAATGGAAGAGTCAGATTCCCATGACCTCTCACATCCTGGTCAGTACGGGACCACAAGCAGGACTATGTCAACTGCTCAATATAGCTTTCCAGGGTATACTGGCAACTTCGCTATATAGTTACAACATCAACTGCACTCTCATCGGCAATCGAGAGATTTAATGTTTATCTCCATCGACCCGACTTGAATATCATTGGGAGATTAGTGATACATCCATCCCAACCATCAGGAGATTTGTGATACATCCATCCCGAAACATGAAGGATTGAGAGGTTTTAATGTTTACCTTCCATCAATCTCTTCACCAGGATGTAAGGATATTTTCACCCATTTACCCCTGCATATTCAAAATATGAAAATTCCAGGAAATCCATAGGAAAACCTGTTTCACCATCACCAACTACTGACGATGATGGATCTATGGTCAGAGAACTACATGAACATATTTCACTTGATTAATTAAGTACATTATTATATTCTTTTAGCATCATCCATGTTCATAAACATTACTTATAATGACAATGCTATAAAGAAACATGTACTATTTTCATCAATTACTTATTAGTCTTTAAAAGACATTGGGAACTCAGTCCCTCATTTCAATGTTGGGAATTTTCATCCCTTTACAATCTCATTACCATAATCATATGGTTTTGGGTATTCAAACCCTTAGCTCATCATTGAGCATTGTTACCACTTTTCCAGGTAACTACCACCTTCAGGTCATCTGACCAAGGTAAACATGATACTTGCTATTACAAGCATCACTCATGGTACTTGAGGCTCATTAACTCTCTTGTTACCTCTTACCAGGTAGTAAGGTATATTATGGCACACAAGGCCCAATCACAATAGTGAATTAAACATCATAACTCATACCTGGCTATGATCATCATTTTAAAATACATGCACACTTAGAACAAATGATAATAGTGATATCAATTGCATATCAATACTATGTAAAACAAATATGGATTCACTATTCAAGGGTAACACCACTATTCCCTTACTAGGGTTAGGGTTTCCCATTTGATGTCATTTGCGAACAATCATCCCATTACCCAGATCAAGGTTATGGTTTATCACCATATTGCCCAAGATTAGGGTTTCATAAAACATTACATAGTATCACCCTGGATTTGAGCTCCACATCACATCAAACATCAGGGTTTCTCATAAAATCACCCTAAGTTAGGGTGTCACATAATTTCACCCCAGAATAGGGTCTACATTCAATAACCCACAATTAGGGTTTACTATTCATCCCAATTAGGGTTTCATGTTCCATTACCCATAATTAGGGTTTACTATTCATCCCAATTTAGTATTTTGCATCACATTACCCTAAATTAGGTTTACACATTTCATCACCCTAGATTAGGGTTACATCCTTACCCTGGATTAGGGTTTCACTTAGAATTGCCCCGAATTAGGGTTAGGGTTCAATAACCTTGTCAATTAGGGTTTATGCTCATGATTAGGGTTTCATGATCTCTTTGCTAAGGATCATACTATTAATCACTACATGAATCATACTCATGTATGAATTCCATTCTATCATCCTCCCAACTTGATTAGGTTATATCAATCCTTCAATCAAGTACATACAGCTATGATTGACATAGTGTACTAAGTTATTGTTCTTATAATAAATTAGGGTTTATCCCTTTAATGGTACTAATTGGTTAGGTACTTTTAGGATTTCAACCTTTGTACCTCCATTGATTACCATCACTATCAATCATTAGATCATTGGAACAATTATCACCTTCCATTTCCAAATGATTGAATCACAATTGACCTTTATTCGGTTTTGAGGTTTCATCACCAAACGGTTTTGAAACTGTTTGATTCCAAATGGTTTTGAAACCGTTTCACCCCAAACGGTGTCAAGACCGTTTGGACTCAAACGGTCTCAAGACCATTTGGGCCAAATCAGTCTCAAAACCGCAAGGGTTCATTAGGTACATCCATCAATTGGTTGATCATGATTTGCTACATTGAAACCTTCAATCAATTGAGTTATTGAAGTTCAACACTTATTGGCCCTTGGATTATCAATCCTTCAATCACCACCTTTGACCATCCATGCGGTCTTGAGGTGTTTGACCTTCATTCGGTTTTGAAACCGAATCACCCATCGGTTTTGAAACTGAACCACTTCAATCGACCTTGAAAATGATTCCAATCATTCGGTTTTGAAACCGAATCACCCATTCAGTTTGAAGTGATTTATCCAATCAATCTGGGGTATAATTACCCATTCGGTTTTGTGTATTTAACCCATTCAGTCTTGAATGGAGTTACCCATTCGGTCTTGAATGGAATTACCCATTCGGTCTTGCACTTAATTGGCCATTTGGTTTTGAAACTGAATCTACTCATTCGGTTTTGAAACTGAATTAGTTCATGCAGTTTTGCAAGCCGTTTTCTCCCATTCTTGATTGAGGTGTGTGCTTGTGATGATGTCATCATAATCAACCTTCAATCCCATGAAATCTATTGCCATCTTCATGGTAATTGCATAAACTAATCAAAGGTATTACAACAAGAATGATTGAATCAATTGAATTGAGAAATTGAGTTAAATAACAATAGTTTAAGGGTTCAAGTTATATAACCCGCCTTCAATTGAGCATCAAAGCTTGGAGCTTCACGTCAACAATGGTGGAAGAAGCTTTTACAACTCCCCCAACGATCATCCTTAAGTTTTGGAGTGAAAAGATTGGAAACAGGTTGGGGGTCGTCCTCCTGGTCCTTCAAAGCTGCCTTTGTTGTTTTGCAAGAAAAGGGTGGAAGTGAATTCGAAATTCCCCTTTTACTCTATGGATAAAGGAGCTTATATGCAATGTTTATTAAAAATTCAATTAGGAGAGAGAAAGTAGGAATTATCTCCCCCTTATCCTTGCCACTTGCCCCCTTCTCTTCCTTAGGGACGAGCCTATCCTATTTGCCTCTTATTCCTCTCAATTATCCACAGTTTAAAGAAAAGCAAATTAAGCACCTTAATCCATTTAATAGTAATATCCATAAGTGAGTGGATATTTCTTTTTCTTATAATAATGTCAGTGGGTTTTTCACCTCCTTGAGATATGCCGTGTCCCTTGCAAAGCACAAGGACGTCCACACATATCTGAATTCAACCATTTCAATTTTGGTAGAAGACCCTTCAATTATTTTATTTTTTTTGCATTAATTTGAATTAAGGTTTCTATTATGCTTAAATCTTGATTATTTTAATATCAAGATTCTCGCTCTTTCAAGCAGATATAAATGAGACGCCCCTCTCATTTTATTTGCTCCACATGATCCCAAGAAACAATGGGTACCATTTTGAAGTGGTAATTTTCATATTGAACCCTAGGTTTTGGGTAAATTACACATTACACCAAAACTAGGTTTTAATGCACAAACATTGCTTTATCAGGTCTTTCTTGGTATTCAGGCTATCACAAGCCATACCTCTACATCATCTTCACTCCCATGATGCTTCAACACAAGAGGAACATATTAGCATGCAACATTTGCAAATTAACCGCTCAACTTGGGTAAATTGCACTTTAGTCCAAATCAAGCAAAACATTGATTTCAACAATATTCAAAAAGGACTGAAATTACAATATAAGTTCCTCTTGAGTCTTAATTACTTTTCAAAAGATAAGAGCAAGCATATAATCACTTTTATTAAACAAAACACCTAGGGTTAAAACATAACCCAGGACAGGGATGTTACAAGTTATCCACCCCTTAGAAGGATTTCATCCCCGAAATCATCAACAAAACATCAAGAGAAAAGAGAAGGGTACTTCCTCCTCATCTCTACCTCTAGCTCCCACATAGCTTCTTCAATGCCACGGTGATGCCAGAGAACTTTTACAAGACATATGTCTTTCTTTTTCAACTTCTTGATTCTTTTATCCAGAATCAACACAGGTCCTTCAACATAAGATATATCATCATTTAGTTCTACCTCTACATGTTGCAGAACTAACTTAGTGTCAGGATGACACTTCCTCATCTTGGAAATATTGAACACCAGATGCAATCTATGCAGCTCAGGTGGTAACTCCGGCTTATAGGCTACCTTTCCCATCCTGTCAATGATTGGATAAGGTCCCATAAATCTAGGAGCTAACTTTCCCTTCTTTCCAAATCTAAGGATACCTTTCCAAGGTGAGACCTTGAGGTACACCATGTCTCCAACTTGTAATTCTAAGAGTGTACGACGCTTATCAGCATAAGATTTCTGCCTATCCTGGGTAGCTTTCAACCGTTGTTGTATTACTTTAATCTTCTCAGTTGTCTGTTGCACAAGTTCAGGACCCAAAAGTTGATACTCTCCTGTTTCATACCAACATAAAGGAGATCTACAACATATACCAAATAATGCCTCATATGGTGCCATATCAATACTATGCTGATAGTTATTATTATAAGCAAATTCTATCAAGCTCAGATGTAGATCCCAACTTCCTACAAACTGAAGGACACACGCTCTAAGCAAGTACTCCAAAGTTTGTATGGTCCTCTCAGACTGTCTTTCTATCTGTGGGTGAAAGGATGTACTAAACCTTAACTGTGTACCCAAAGCTTTATGAAGCCACTCCCAAAAATGACTTATAAATTGGGGTCCTCTATTAGAAACAATAGTGGTCGGAACCCCATGCAAACACACTATCTCATCTATATAGATCTGTGCAAGCTTCTCAGTAGAGTAAGTTGTTTTGACAGGTAAGAAATGTGTTTTATTAATCAACCTATCAACTATCACCCAAATGGAATCATGATTTTTGGTTGTTCTAGGAAAACCAACCACAAAGTCCATGGTTACATGATCCCATTTCCACTGCGGTATAGGCAGAGGTTGCATTGTTCCTGTAGGCTTTTGATGTTCAGCTTTAACTTGCTGACACACCGGACACCGCATAGCAAACTTATCTACATCTTTCTTCAATCCAAGCCACCAATACATATCTTTTAAGTTATGATACATCTTGGTGCTTCCTGTATGCATAGCATACATCGAAGAGTGAGATTCTTCCAGAACTAACTTCCTTAAGTTATCAACATCAGGTACTACTATCCTATCATGGTAATAGACTTCCTGATCATCTAAATCATGGAAACCATCCCGGTTCTCACTACCATACTCTGACCTAATATGTTGAATCACAATATCAGTCTGTTGTGCTTCTTTAATCTACTGTCTCATAGTAGGTTTTATTTGCATCTCAACTAACAACCCAACTAACAATTACACTTTAAGTTGTACATTGTCTTGCCTCAAGGAGATAAGCATATCTCTCTTAGAGCACACTAAGGAGTTCAATTGTGCTTTGTTTAAGGTTGGTGTTACTGATTTTCTACTTAGTGCATCAGCAACCACATTGTCTTTCCCTGGATGATAATCAATTGTACAATCGTAATCCTTGATTAACTCCATCCAGCGATGTTGTCTCATGTTCAACTCATGTTGTGAGAAGATATACTTTAGGTTCTTATGGTCTGTGAAAATCTAGAATGTTTCTCCATAGAGATAATGTCTCCAGATCTTCAAGGCATGGACCATAGCAGCTAGCTCTAGATCGTGTGTCGGATAATTCTCCTCGTGTTTCTTAAGCTGTCGAGAAGCAAAAGAAATCACTTGTTTATCCTGCATCAACACACATCCTAAGTCATTCTTAGATGCATCACAAAAGACTATGTACCCCTTTCCTTGCTCAGGTAGCACTAACATAGGTGCACTGGTTAACATTTCCTTTAGCAATTGGAAAGATTGTTGACACTTGTCATTCTAGACAAAAGGAACTTCCTTCCAGGTCAACTTGGTCAGGGGTAAAGCTATAGAGCTGAAGTTCTTAATGAACCTCCTATAATAACCTGCCAGTCCTAGGAAATTGCATATCTCTGTCGGTGTCTTAGGTTGTTCCCATTGCAGGACAGATTCTACCTTCTTAGGATCAAAACGGATACCTGAAGCAGATATTACGTGTCCAAGAAAAGAAACTTATGGTAACCAGAACTCACATTTGCTAAACTTAGCATACAATTTATGCTTTCTTAACAAAGTCAAAGCTTGACGAAGATGATGCTCATGTTGTTGAGCATCTCTACTATATATCAGGATGTCATCTATAAAGACAACTACACATTGATCAAGAAAAGGTCGAAAGATTCTATTCATGAGTTCCATAAATGTAGTTGGTGTATTATTTAGTCCAAACGACATAACTATGAACTCATAGTGACCATACCTTGTCCTAAAGGCAGACTTAGGTATGTCACTCTCCTTAATACACAATTGATGGTATCCCGACCTCAGACCTATCTTAGAAAAGATAGTTGTACCACGCAACTAATCATACAAGTCATCAATCCTTGGTAGAGGATACTTGTTCTTTATAGTTACTTTATTTAACTGTATGTAGTCAATGCATAATCGCATAGATCCATCCTTCTTCTTAACAAAGAGAACCGGAGCACCCCAGGGTGAAGTAGTTGGTCGGATAAAACCCTTCTCAAGCAACTTTGCAGTTGTTTCTTGAGCTCTGCTATTTCAGCAGGTGCCATTCTATATGGCGTTTGTGCTATTAGTTGTGTTCTCGGGATTAGATTAATCTCAAAATCAATCTCTCGGGGCGGTGGAACACCTAGAAGTTCTTTAGGAAATACATCTTCAAATTCCCTAACTATTGGAACTTCAGAAAGATGAGGGCTCTCCATTGTGGTATCAACCACATGGGCTAAGAATGCAAAGCATCCTTGTCTCATCAACGTTTCTGCTACTATAGTTGTCACAAGACAAGTTGGAAGAATCTTTCTATCTCCCTAAAAGATCCAAGTGTCACCATTATCTGTGAACACTGCCTGCTTGGAACCACAATCCAAGACAACTTTATACTTTTCTAAGGTGTTCATCCCAAGAATTATATCAAACCCGTGCATTTCAAGTGGTATAAGATCCACCCGAATGTGATGATCAGAAAAGGAAAGATTATAGGGAGAACATACCTCCCGCAACACTGCAGATCCCAACAAAGGGGTTTCTAGCAACAAACTATCTGCTCTATGATTAACAATCATGTTGCAGTCATGGATCACTTCTCGAGTGATAAAAGAGTGTGTAGCACCCAGATCAATTAATACAGATACGGAGCAGGATGAAGATATATCAAAATAAAATAATTCCATCTGACCTGTCACAACCCGAGGGTTGACTACTGCATCAGGGTGATTCATAGCATACAATCTAGCCATTGCTTACTGTTGACTCTGTGCTCTATTATTGGATGTCGACGACCCAGCTTGGGACATTTGTACACATCCTCTAGCATCGTTGTCAGTCTGCTTCCTCTGAGAACGTTGTTGACTCTGCCTCAGTTGTTGGGTCACATTCCTTACTTTCTCAGGACAGTCCCTCACCACATGGCCTTCTCTCCCACATCTATAACAAGTTACATTTCCCCTTTGTGGTCTGGGTCGTCCTATTACTGACATTGAGGCTGAGTTGTGAGCTCCCTTCGGTGGTAAACTACAACCTCTACCCTTACTTGACGTCCATTGCATCTGGGTATTGAACCTTGGTGGTGGTGTTGACATAGAATACCTTGGTTTCTTAAAACTTCCAGAACTATGTCCTTGGAACTATGGGTACTCTTTATTACCCTTAGTCTGTCGCTTCTCAATCACAGACCTCTCTATTCGTCTTACAGATTCCACAAAAATAGAAAACCTCTCCTGGTTCTCCAGAGCAAACACTGGAGTGGTCAATTCAGCGTTCAATCCCTTCTCAAATCGTCGAATTCTCACCTCATCTGTAGATGCCATATGCAGACAAAAATGCAAAATATCCATGAACCTAGCTTCATATTCACTAATGTTCATTTGATCTTGCCTCAACCTCTCAAATTGAGAGATTTTCTCATCTAGATACGTCTTGGGAAAGTATCTAGTGACAAATTCACGCCGGAATTCATCCCTTCTGATCACAACACTAGGTCTTTTGCCTTCCTCAATGGTCCACCAGTGTCCAACACTCCCTTTTAGGAGATATACAACATGTCTAACCTTCTCATCATTAGGAATCATGAGGATTCTGAAGGCTTTCTCCAGTTCAGTCAACCATAGGTCAGCATCTGTTGGGTCGGTTGTACCAGCACACTCTATGGCTCCTACCCTCCTAAGCCGTTCAAAATTCTTGCCAGCTCCATGTCTTTCATCGTGGGTTGATGCCCTAGTTGTAGGTAATGGAATCCTATCAGTCATATGTGTCATGGCTGCTATAAACTGTCCAAACATGGCTTGCAAAGTTGGGTTCCCCATATCAGCTTGATTAAACTGGGGTTGTTCAAGCACTGGTTCCTCCCTATCTTGGTCTCTTGCACCTTCTCCTGGTGCAGCAACACTGCTCTCAGCAGCATGTTCATCATGTGATCCAGACATCTTTAGTTCTTCTTCTCCTCCAATATGAGCATAAGACACTATCAGACAGACTGGAAGACACTAGAACAAACTCACCAATCTTAATCCTTTGTCTCTATAGACTCAGTGAACCTAGAGCTCTGATACCACTAAATTGTCGCATCCATCTCACAAAAATAGGATTTACTTAAGTGAATGTGGTCATTAGCAGCGGATTACAGACAATCACTAAAAATTAAAAAAAAATTACACCGAGATCCATTCTTAGGAAAACTCTTTAAACAAGAACCAAATTATTATATTTACAAACTGGTCCACATTGTACATTCCATGTACCATCTCTTTCTCGAGACATATATATACATCACTTTGCTTTGATAAAAACACAAGTAACAAAATCACCGAGGCTTAAAGCCAAAATTTCAGATCGATTATAAAACACTATCTACTGACTCCTAGGACCTGAGAGTATAGAGATGACACGTAGGACTCTATTGACATAGCTTACAGCTAGTATTGCCACCTGTAGGATTACTGTTGTCCCTGTTGCTGCTGCTGCTACTCTTCCCCTACAGTAAGGTTTCTGCCTTTGTCTTTTCGTCTACCTAAAAATTTTGGATTCCACGGAGGTGAGACAATTATAAAAATTTCCCTAGAGGGAGATATAACTCTTTGCCAAAAACATTATTATTGCATTTTAATAGAAATAAACTGAGCAGTGGAATCAAAATAATCAACAACAGATAATTCACTTATTTAAAGAAGATTAGAGCAACATTCCCACTTGAGATTATTAGCTATAACTTGATAAAGCAGCATGTATAATATTCAATAAAGATTTATAGAACATGTATAACATTTATCCATCAAGGACATGTTAAGCAAGATAATCATCAACCAGTGATTCTCGTATTTCAGTCTTATGCAAATATTCTATACAGCTGATTACATTTTTACAAACATACTTAAGCTCTGAGGAGATGAGGTATACCACTCATACTCCAACCGACCATTGCTAAATTGAAATTGGTACCATACATAGGTCAATGGAAGAGTCGAATTCCCATGACCTCCCACATCTCACTCAGTACGGGACCACAAGCAGGACTATGTCAACTGCTCAATATAGCTTTCCAGGGTATACTGGCAACTTCACTATAGAGTTATAGCGTCAACTGCACTCTCATCAGAAATTGAGAGATTTAATGTTTATCTCCATCGACCCGACTTGAATATCATTGGGAGATTAGTGATACATCCATCCCAACCATGGGGAGATTGGGGGAGGGGTGTGCTTCCCCAGAGCCTCCCTCCCCCTAGCCTTCAACCATGTTTGGTAGATCATGAAGGTGGTCTTCTCTGGAGTGCGAAGCCGGTGTAACAGCGAATTCTTTGAGGTTCCATCGCGCCCTGTCTGGAAGCAGTTGGATGCGCCGCAAGCTTCCAAACACGACTGATGGAGTGGCATTTCGACCCTATCTAATCTTTCCATTCAAGCGAGATGGAGAGATAGGAACCGGTGCCAGTCATGTTTTCGGATCTTGTGCTGCTCCTCCGAGCTGGTGATCCTCGGTGGTCTCTGCGCCGCCTTCCTCCCCAGCATCTACCCGTTCAAGTGGTTGAGGTGTTTCCCTTCCTTGGATTCGACTGAATTTGATCACGTTTGGATGGTGGTAGGATTTTCTAATCGAGTGGCCTTATCTGCTGTGCGAGGGCGATCGTCCGGCGACGCCCCATATTTGACTCTGGTTTCGCAGAGCTATGGGGTGCTTCGTCCCCTTTCTAGGCTGTCTCCACCGAGCCATGGTAAGCCCTCACGGGCCTATGCTCCAGGTCGTCTGGGTGTTGATTAGGTCTCTGCCTTGGCGAGTATGGTGAAGTAGTCTTCCTCGTTGGTGTCTGACCTATTTGGCAGAGTGGCCTCTCCATCACGGACACCGGCCAGGGGCTTGGAGGTTCTCTATGGCGCCGACCTTCCCCTGGAGCTCCTCGGGATAGCGGGTTCCTATTCCAGTGATGATGGACTCCTCTTTAGGGTGCCTGGGTTTCCCCTGGCCTGCTCGGAGATGCATCTGCGGTGTTGGTTTCCCTACAGGCACAGTGGGTCACCCTCTTTTTGGTCGACGGATTGCTTCTGTGAGCAAGAGCTTCTGGTGGTGGGGGTTCAAGGGAAGTCAGGTTTCCCTCTCTTTCTCTTTGGTTCCCTCCACTGGTGCGTACAGATGTTTCCTTCAACGGTGAGCTGCCTCTGTGCAAACAGGGGTCCTCTCCTTAAGTTGGTCGCATGTTAGCTGGGAAGAGATGGGTTGAGCTTTGTTCTCCTCCAGTCAGAGCCTCTGTTCATGGAGTTAGGAGTCTCTGTGCAAGCAGGTGACTAGGTGCACGATTCTTGGAGGCATATGGTTGTTCCAAAAGATCACTGGGAGGTTTTGATGCAGTTAATGAAGATGGAAATGAAGTTTTCTTAGAATCCATTCTTTCAGGTGTTGAGTAAAATGCATATGGAGGATAGGGGGGCTCTCTTTTTCATGGACATGAACTGTTGGTATTACCTTGGTTGGTTCCTTTTGGACCAGATTATGCAGCTGGGAGTTTGCTTGGTTTGGTAGAGAAGAGTCATGTTGACTGTTCCTCCTTGATGGTTCTATCGACCCTGGCAGTCAAGTTTGCTTCAGAAGGCAGGATGTCACATTTTGAAGGTGCTCATATTGTTAGATGATTATCATGTCTTTTATAAGCAGTACAGCAGCTGCAAGGTAGTTTTTAGTATAGGATAGTTCAAACTGTCACCTTTTCTTTTCTCTCCTTCTCGGGAGTCCTTTTGTAGGACCTCTTTTGATTCCAGCCTGTTGGGATTATGGTCTTAGTTCTGCTGATTGGGGTACTTTGTGCCCTTGTTCTAGTTTCTAGCTTTGTTGTATGGGGTACTTTCGTGCCCAAAGTTTTGGTTTTTATAGTAACACATTTTTTTGACCGACCAAAAAAAATCATGGGGAGATTTGTGATACATCCATCCCGACACATGAAGGATTGAGAGGATTTAATGTTTACCTTCCATCAATCTCTTCACCAGGACGTAAGGATATTTTTGCCCATTTACCCCCGCATATTCAAAATATGCGAATTCCAAGAAATCCCATAGGAAAACAAGTTTCACCATCACCAACTACTAACGATGATGGATCTATGGTCAGAGCACTACATGAATAGATTTCACTTGATTAATTAAGTACATTATCATATTCTTTTAGCATCAGCCATGTTCTTAAACATAACTTATTATGACAATGCTATAAAGAAACATGTACTTTTTTCATCAATTACTTATCAGTCTTTAAAATACATTGGGAACTCAGTCCCTCATTTCGATGTTGAGAATTCTCATACCTTCACAATCTCATTACCATAATCATATGGTTCTGGGTATTCAAACCCTTAGCTCATCATTGAGCATTGTTACCACTTTTCCAGGTAACTACCACCTTCAGGTCATCTGACCAAGGTAAACAGGATACTTGCTATTACAAGAATCACTCATGGTACTTGAGGCTCATTAACTCTCTTGTTACCTCTTACCAGGCAGCAAGGTATATTATGGCACACAAGGCCCATTCAAAATAGTGAATTAAACATCATAGCTCATACCTGGATGTGATCATCATTTTAAAATACATGCATGGTTGGAACATGTGATAATAGTGATATCAATTGCATATCAGTACCATGTAAAATAAATATGGATTTACTATTCAAGGGTAACACCACTATTCCCTTACTAGGGTTAGGGTTTCCCATTTCATGTCATTTGGGAACATTCATCCCATTACCCAGATCAAGGTTATGGTTTATCATCATATTTCCCAAGATTAGGGTTTCATAAAACATTACATAGTATTACCCTGGATTTGAGCTCCACATCACATCAAACATCAGGGTTTCTCATAAAATCACCCTAAGTTAGGGTTTCACATAATTTCACCCCAGAATAGGGTCTACATTCAATAACCCACAATTAGGGTTTACTATTCATCCCAATTAGGGTTTCATGTTCCATTACCCATAATTAGGGTTTACTATTCATCCCAATTTAGGATTTTGCATCACATTACCCTAAATTAGGTTTACAGATATCATCACTCTGGATTAGGGTTACATCCTTACCCTGGATTAGGGTTTCACTTAGAATTTCCCTGAATTAGGGTTAGGGTTCAATAACCTTGTCAATTAGGGTTTATGCTCATGATTAGGGTTTCATGATCTCTTTGCTAAGGATCATACCCTTAATCACTACATGAATCATACTCATGTATGAATTCCATTCTATCATCCTCCCAACTTGATTAGGCTATATCAATCCTTCAATCAAGTACATACAGCTATGATTGACATAGTGTACTATGTTATTGTTCTTATAAGCAATTAGGGTTTATCCCTTTAATGGTACTAATCGTTTAGGTACTTTTAGGATTTCAACCTTTGTACCTTCATTGATTACCATCACTATCAATCATTTGATCGTTGGAACAATCATCACCTTCAATTTCCAAATGATTGAATCACAATTGACCTTTATTCAGTTTTGAGGTTTCATCACCAAATGGTTTTGAAATCATTTGATTCCAAACAGTTTTGAAACTATTTGACCCCAAACGGTTTCAAGACCGTTTGGACTCAAATGGTCTCAAGACCTTTTGGGCCAAATCAGTCTCAAAACTGTAAGGGTTCATTAGGTACATCCATCAATTGGTTGATCATGATTTGCTACATTGAAACCTTCAATCAATTGAGTTATTGAAGTTCAACACTTATTTGCCCTTGGATTATCAATCCATCAATCACCACCTTTGACCATCCATACGGTCTTGAGGTGCTTGACCTTCATTCGGTTTTGAAACTGAATGACCCATTCGGTTTTGAAACCGAACCACTTCAATCGACCTTGAAAAAGATTCCAATCATTTAGTTTTGAAATCGAATCACCCATTCGGTTTGATGCGATTTATCCAATCAATCTGGGGTATAATTATCCATTCGGTTTTGTGTATTTAACCCATTCAGTCTTGAATGGAGTTACCCATTCGGTCTTGAATGGAATTACCCATTCGGTCATGCACTTAATTGGCCATTTGGTTTTGAAACTGAATCTACTCATTTGGTTTTGAAACCGAATTAGTTCATGTGGTTTTGCAAACCATTTGCTCCTATTCTTGATTGAGGTGTGTGCTTGTGATGATATTATCATCATCCACCTTCAATCCCATGAAATATATTTCCATCTTCATGGTAATTGCATCAACTAATCAAAGGTATTACAAGAAGAACCATTGAATCAATTGAATTGAGAAATTGAGTTCAATAACAATAGTTTAAGGGTTCAAGTTATATAACCCGCCTTCAATTGAGCTTCACAGCTTCGAGCTTCACGTCAACAATGGTGGAAGAAGCTTTTGCAACTCCCCCAAGGCTCGTCCTCATGTTTTGGAGTGAAAAGATTGGCAACAGGTTGGAGGTCGTCCTTCTGGTCCTTCAAAGCTTCCTTGGTCATTTTGCAAGCAAAGGGTGGAAGTGAATTCGAAATTCCCCTTTTACTCTATAGATAAAGGAGCTTATATGCAATTTTTATTAAAAATTCAATTAGGAGAGTGAAAGTAGGAATTATCTCCCCCTTATCCTTGCCACTTGCCCCCTTCTCTTCCTTAGGGACGAGGCTATCCTCTTTGCCTCTTATTCCTCTCAATTATCCACAATTTAAAGAAAAGCAAATTAAGCACCTTAATCCATTTAATAGTAATATCCATAAGTGAGGGGATATCTCTTTTTCTTATAATAATGTGAGTGGGTTTTTCACCTCCTTGAGATATTTCGTGGCCCTTGAAAAGCACAAGGACGTTCAAACATATCTGAATTCAACCATTTCAATTTTGGTTGAAGGTTCTTCAATTATTTTATTTATTTTTGCATTAATTTGAATTAAGGTTCCCATTATGCTTAAATCTTGATTATTTTAATATCAAGATTCTCTCTCCTTCAAAGAGATACAAATGAGACGCCCCTATATTTTTCTTTGCTCCACATGATCCCAAGAAATAGTGGGGACCATTTTGAAGTGGTAATTTGCATATTGAACCCTAGGTTTTGGGTAAATTACACATTACACCAAAACTAGGTTTTAATGCACAAACATTGCTTTATCAGCTCTTTCTTGGTATTCAGGCTATCACAGGACATACCTCTCCATCATCTTCACTTTCATGATGCTTCAACACATGAGGAACATATTAGCATGCAACATTTGCAAATTAACCCCTAAACTTGGGTAAATTGCACTTTAGTCCAAATCAAGCAAACATTGATTTCAACAATATTCAAATAGGACAGAAATTACAATATAAGTTCTTCTTGAGCGTTAATTACTTTTCAAAAGATAAGAGCAAGCTTATAATCACTTTTATTAAACAAAACACCTAGGGTTAAAACATAACCCAGGTCAGGGATGTTATAATAGGGATGGCGGTCGGCTCCTCGGTCGATGCCCCCGTTGCCTCCAGCATGACACGCATGCGACTCTGCCGAGCTCGACCTGGCTGCCGCCGCCCCTTATCACTTGGGACTTTACGCCTGCTTCCACCACTGTGCTCATGAAGACCTTCCATAGGTATGCACTCCTACCACGAAATCGACCGCCTACTCTCCTTACTCCCCCGAGCCCATATGCTCCTTCTTCTCTTCTCTCCGGCGGACCTAGCCACTGCTTGGAGTTGGCACTGTGCAAGAAAGAGGAGCTACAGATGCCACTGGATTGTGTCAGGACCACGATGCTCCCACAAGCAGACGTCCCAGATCCTTTGCATGATATTATAGGTAATGCCCCCCTTTTTAATATAGTTCCAAAACAAATGTTGTAAAATCAATATCTCCCCCATATTAAGGCCAAACATAGAAAAATTATATATCAAATCGATCCTCTCAAAATGATCTACAATTTGAGCATAATTTCAGACCCTAAAACCCCTTCCTTTTTCTCTGTTATGCTAAAAATGAGATCTTTGACCATGATTGAACATATGTAATGCATGATTATGATGAAGTTTGAATGGTTGATAAACTTGTACTCTCTTGCTCATCAAATCTGTTAATCTTAGGCACCATTAAACTTCATGGGATCCCTAATGACCCTATTGCTCTTAATTTACCCATATTGCCCATATGTGACTTATTTGACACATTAGTGATAATGTTGGGCCTATATTGATAATCTTGTTTTGAAATGACATATAGTCTCACCCTAACCTTTAAAATCAGCAAGTTATGCTTAGGTATGGCCCTAACTCCATTTCAAGATCTTTTTCTAAATGATTGTCTTATGTGGCCCTAATTGCATGTGTGATTGTATGTTGCTACCCCATGTTGGATCATGGTGCCTAGACACTAGTGGACATCACCTTACTGTGAGTGTGTTTATTATGGCCCATTCTTGCTGATCTAAACTATCTTTTATGTTTGGAGCTCTTGACTTGATGAATCATGATCTAGATGCTCTATTGTGAGTCTTTTGAGCCTAGAATACATGTAAACGCCTTAAACCTTGAAATGGTCATATATAATGCATGGAACATCGTAATGGCATGAAACTCGAACCACACCATCATGATGACCTCTAGATCAGTATATGATCATCCAATGAATAAGTAAAAAACTTGGAACCTAACTTGTCCAAAACCCTAAAATGAAGATAATTAGAGTTAATGATGAGAATCTAATGCATGTATACAATCTTGTTGTTAATCATATTTGGCCTGTGGATAGATGATGAAGGATAAGTTAGGTTATGAATCTCTAAATCAGGTGATTCAGATTTGGAACAAGGAATCAAGACTAAGTTAAGGACATGATCAGCGCAAAAGGTAAGTGGTTCATGCCCATGAGTATTTATGTTTATCAAACCAAGTACATTTACATTCTTCTTAGTTAAGACCTTCATGTCCTAAATTCTAAGTTAATATGTAAGAAAGATTTTGCATGCTTATGATTGTAGAAATTAATGTGCTCAACACCTTAAGTATATATCAATGTTGATTAAAATCTGGAAATATAATATCTCTTAAATTCTTTAACTCTTATCTTTCTATTCTATCTTTCTGGAGACCTATACTACGGGTCTCATGACCTACACCAAAGTATCTAGGTCATACTTATCTTATCTAAACTCCTCTCATCACACAAATGGATGAGATCACATACATTTTTATAACGTCTAAGAATATTTTGTAACATCTTTAGTTTTTTTATTAATGTACATTTTGGAATACTCATTCCACTTACTCTAATGATTGTTTTTCCCAATGCATTGTTGGGGACGTGATGTTCGCATGGTTTGGAGCAACTGAAGATCAAAGGACAAGGAAAGGCCTAGGAGATTTTCAAGCTTGCCTAGTGGGGTGTCATTCACCAAGATGATCCAAAGTTTAGATACCTTTTTATCATGCTTTGTTATATTACCAATAGATTAGACTTTATGGATATATATATATGATGTAGTTTCTATTAACAAAAACTATGTATGAATCAATTTTCTAGTTATGAAAAGTGTTTCATTTACTGTAATTGCATTGGTAATCATGTTTGTGTCACTCCTAGATGAAAGAAAAAATAATTGCTTCCGCTCATGTGATATGAAAATCTGGGTGTTACAAAATGGTATCAGAGCAATTTTGGTAAATGGCACTAGGCAAACATGATTCTCATAGTCACCCTAGGATGAAGATATAAGATTAGGTATAAGCATGGAGTCAGAAAATGATGTTATGACCTATAATGACTAGTCTTTGCACCTTATAGAGAATATAGATGGGTGTTTTCCTATTTAAATCTAGGGTATCAACCTAACCATAGCTAATGATATAACCTCTCCACTCTCATTGGTTATGGCCACCCAAATGAAACTTGAAGAGAAATTTCATGAGCATTAGACCTTGTTTAAACTTCTCCTTTCTCACTAGTGCATGTGGTATGGGACATGTGCATTAGTAAGTTAGTGATGGGTAGCATGTTGAGATCCCACATCTCTAGGTATGTGCATGATCACCACATATCTAGGAATGTAGGGAGCACCTAAAGACTTAAAGGTATACAGTCACCTATGCCTATAGTTAAAATTTGTAGTAGATGCCCTAAGTATAGATCCAAGTTTGGTTGCATAAACCCTAAGTATGAGTTGAGAAATGGACCAAGGTAATAGATAATTCTTACATAAATATTTCATGAAGATACATTACATATATCTTTTCATGCAAAAGTTAGGTCATAAGTGTGTCTTACAATAAATGAAGAGGTAAGAAGAACCCTAAGGTGGGTAGTAGCCTAGAGAAATTATGAGGATGAAATTTATTTCAAGGTGGGTAGAATTGTAACATCCCAAAATTTCTAGGCTAATTTAAGTCTAACAATGTAGTTTTTCTCAAATAGAATTAGTTGAAGGTGTTTATGCAAAAATATCACTAAGTGATATTTATTATAAGAAATTGAGGAAGGAAATACAAAATGTGATTCAAAACACATACTTCTCTTTCTACACTCACCTAGTACTATGGTTAACTCAAAATATAAATGTTAGTCTTTCCTTTCCTTCTTCCCTCTCCTCTATAGTACTCCTCTCTCTCGTCAAGTCTCTCTTACTTAATTTGATTTTGAATTCATAATGGGATCGTCATGATTATCTGATTTTGTCGGCTACCATGCTCAATTTTGCAATGTGCGACTTTAATTTGTAATTTTAACTACGTATCTTTCTATATTATGTCACCTTCTTGTATCTAACTTTGAACATAAACACTATGATCTTTTGTCTCTCTAATATGTACCACATTGTAGAGGATTCAATTATGAATCTAACGGCACAAAAATCACCTGAATCGGAGCTATGTAGCCAAAGTTATGGTCCATTGAATATATCTATTTAATGTTGGGTTTATTTTGCTTTTGAACAAAATGGGCCCAATTGTGGGGCGCGGCCCAGTAGCCGCCACCCAATCTAGGGAAAACACTAACATGCATCCAATCTTAGCCATTAAATGGAAAATATGAGATCTGACGGCTAGGGGCGTCCCCCCTGTTCCATCCATCGACGCGAGCCACATTTGTCGCCATTTACCCCCTTCAAGCTCCTCCATTGTCATCGTTCTAGCACTTGTTTTTGTATCTAACCCTAGTTTTGTCTATAAAGCTTCTTCCCCAACTCTTTTCTTCTCTTTACTCACACTTCCTTGCTCTCTAGCTCAATTTCCAACTTCATCTCCTACCTTCATCTTGTCGGCGCCGCCACCAAGAAACCCGCCTGTTGGGCCATCGCAGCACAAGATGGATAGACCATTGGCTGCATCGAGCCATAGGGATGGCAACTGGAACCTCGGTCGATGCCCCCGCTGCCTCCATCATGTAATGCATGATTATGATGAAGTTTGAATGGTTAATAAACTTGTACTCTCTTTCTCATCAAATCCGCTAATCTTATGCACCATTAAACTTCATGGGATCCCTAATGACCCTATTGCTCTTAATTTACCCATATTAACCATATGTGACTTATTTGACACATTAGTGATAATGTCGGGCCTATATTGATAATCCTATTTTGAAATGACATATAGTCTCACCCTAACCTTTAAAATCAGCAAGTTATGCTTAGCGATGTCCCTAACTCCATTCCAAGATCTTTTTCTAAATGGTTGTCTTATGTGGCCCTAATTGCATGTGTGATTGTATGTTGCTACCCCATGTTGGATCATGGTGCCTAGACACTAGTTGACATCACCTTACTTTGAGTGTGTTTATTATGGCCTATTCTTGCTGATCTAAACCACCTTTTATGTTTGGACCTCTTGACTTGATGAATCATGATCTAGATGCTCTATTGTGAGTCTTGTGAGCCTAGAATACATGTAAAAGCCTTAAACCTTTAAATGATAATATATAATGCATGGAACATTGTAATGGCATGAAACGTGAACCACACCATCATGATGATCTCTAGATCAGTATATGATCATCCAATGAATAAGTAAGAAACTTGGAACCTAAATTGGCCAAAACCCTAAAATGAAGATAATTAAAGTTAATGATGAGAATCTAATGCATGTATACAATCTTGTTGTTAATCAGATTTGGCATGTGGCTATATGATGAAGGATAAGTTAGGTTATGAATCTCTGAATCAGGTGATTAAGATTTGGAACAAGGAATCAAGACTAAGTTAAGGACATCATCAGCGCAAAAGGTAAGTGGTTCATGCCCATGAGTATTTATGTTTATCAAACCAAGTACATTTACATGCTTCTTAGTTAAGACCTTCCTGTCCTAAATTCTAAGTTAATATGTAAGAAAGATTTTGTGTGCTTATGATTGTAGAAATTCATGTGCAGAACACCTTAAGTAGTGATGTGTCATGGAAGGATTCTAGATCATGACTTAAGTTCATAAGAAGGATAAGAAAATACATTTCTATCATATCCCTTAAAGATATTTTATATGGATATTCAGGACTACAAGATATGATATAAAAATAAGACTACCACCCTTTCATGATTATGTGATATAACAATGTATTAGAATTTTAAGTACAAATATGTTATTAGGGTCATTAATCATGTATTGAGATTTCAAGTATAAAATGTTGTTAAGATTTTTCCTCGTGTATGGGTATAATTGTGTGCCAAGAATTCAAGTAGGAACATGTCATCAAGGTTTCTTATATATGTAGTGATCTAAGAATTAAGAAGTGAACTAGATTCCTTAATAAGAGATATGCGTGGTGCACATGGTAGACCATGACCTAATTTCCACGATAAATGTACTAGTGGCAGTAAAGATATTGCAACATGAGTTTGTGATGATATTATCAAATTATGAGACATTAAGTCATGATTGAGTTGCACGATGAGAATCTATATGATTTCTACTTTAAGGTTTGAGATTTAAGTTCATACGAATGTATTGAGATTATACTTAATGAGATTTTATATAAATTGAGTATGATTAAGATGCAAGTTAAGATTTTCTAAGGTTTTTATTCTATGGTTTATGATTTAAGACTTAAGTCCATTAAGATCATATTTTGATGAGATTTAACAGAGAATGCGTTATCTTGCCAAGAATCATATATCATACTTTATCTATACACATTACTTAAGTTACTTTTGTATACTTAGTATTTCTATACTCATTTCAGATCTTGTCTCATAAGACATTAGACTCATGTATGATATAATTGGTATAATGAAGTAATCTTACCAAATTAGAGTTTTAGAATAAGGTTTACCCAGATAATGAGATACATGTTCAAATCCAGCATTTAATTCAGTTTAGAACTTAAGAATAAGAGATTTAGATTCAGACTTAGACTACTCACTGTGTGAGTATCCAGTTTTTGAATAAAGACACATGATAAGGGTTATAGGCCCCAATCTCAATTATGTTGTAATTTGAGATACATATCTAAATTATATAATAGATTTAGTTCAGATTTTAAAGAGCAGAGATTCAAATTTAGATTTCAGATTCAAAACTAAGTACGTGTTGAGTACTCAGTTTCAGATAAGTTTAGCTTCAGAGTTTAGTAAAGATAGACTTAAGATAATTAATTCAAAACCTTCACATAATACATTACATAATAAGTCCTCATTCAGAGAGTCCCGGGACGATTCAGAGGCATCTTTTGCCAATTCAGAGGAGTGTTTACTCCATTTCATAGGACACATTGTGCCAACAAAGGGTGTGTTGCACCATAGAGGACACTTCAGTGTCAACAGAGGGCACGTTGTACCAACAAAGGGTGTGTTGCACCATAGAGGACACTTCGGTGTCACATAGAAGGACTTATTTTATAATGGTGGCCACAAATAGATAAAAAGTGTAAGTAAAAGATACTTTAGATTAGAGCATGTATGGGATCTCATCCATTTGTGTGATGAGAGGAGTTTAGATAAGATAAGTATGACCTAGATACTTTGGTGTAGGTCATGAGACCCGTGGTATAGGTCTCCAGAAAGATAGAGTAGAAAGACAAGAGTTAAATAATTTAAGAGATATTATGTTTCCAGATTTTAATCAACATTGATATTAGTTTTATAATGTCCAAGAATATTTTGTAACATCTTTATTTTTTTATTAATATACATTTTGGAATACTCATGCCACTTACTCTAATGATTTTTTTTCCCAATGCATGGCTGGGGATGCGATGTCCGTAGGGTTTGGAGCAACTAAAAATCAAAGGACAAGGAAAGGCCTAGGAGATTTTCAAGCTTTCCTAATGGGGTGCCATTCACCAAGACGATCTAAAGTTTAGATACCTTTTTATCATGCTTAGTTATATTACCAATAGATTAGACTTTATGGATATATATATGATGTAGTTTTCTATTGACAGAAACTATGTATGAACCAATTTTCAGTTATGCAAAGTGTTTCATTTACTGTAATTGCATTGGTAATCATGTTTGTGACACTCCCAGATGAAAGAAAAAAAAATTGCTTCCGCTCCTGTGATATGAAAATCTGGGTGTTACATTGCTTCTCTCCTTGAAACTGACTCCCATTTGAGAAACCTCGATGTTATGTATTTTCACCACTCCTTAGTTGCATTTTCTAGGATTCATAGTCCTTTCCTTCTGGAGTTGCCTTTGTCTGCCTTATAGGACATGCTCATAGCCAGTGTCACCATTTTCCTTCAACTTCAAGATCTTTTTCCTTATATTCTCTATGAACATGTCCAAGTTTCCCATAGACATAGGAGAAATTTGGGGCATGTTCTTAAAGGATGTATATATCTAGCATTTGTCCTCGCACATCTTTAATTTTTTTGATTGGCTTTTTGATAGCAATAACTACTCTTACTCTTTTAGCTCTTTCCCATGTTGTTTCAATATCCTCCACTTCCATGAATCTTTTGACTTTGCCAACAATAGTAGCAACCTATTTTCTAGTTCTGTACCCCATGATGAGGTTGTATAGCCATAGATATATAGGAGATTTGTTGATCATAAGGTTAAATGGTTGATTTGATCCACTGATCTCTTTCTATAACACCAGATTGTTTTGAAACTCTAAGTAGAACATTTCAACAACGTATCAATGTCTTCTCTGTTGAGAAATGTGGCATCAATGTGGTAGCCAAAACAAAACAAAAATTACTTGCCATATTCCCCTTAAACAACAAATTGCTTCAAGATCTATGTCATAGGAAGGAGGGTTGCGAGATTTTTACCTAGACCTGGAGCAAGTCCAGCAACAATCCCTTGCTTCGGGGTGCACCTTTCTTCAAGTTGCACTTTGGTGGCTATCAGCGGCGGCCTCCTGGTTGATCACCATGGACAATGATTGATTGCATCCTCCTAGCAGGTGGAAAAAGCATCCTCACCTCTGTACTAGTCAAACAGACCATCAAGAACTCTTATCATTCTAGATGAATGAAAAAGAGGGATTTGTCCCTTCTAGTCAACATGCTAGTATTGACTTGCTCTCTGAATTGTCTCTCACTTATTATTCCTCCCTTTGATAGGTAGAACTTACTCGGGTTCACACGTTACCACAATTGTGAGAAGACAACAATTTCTAGAGCATATTGTTGCATCTCTAGAAAGCCTCAACTACCTCTCTATTAATAGGAGGGTCAGGGTCAAGAGTTCTAGTTTGAGTGGGAATCGAAGAGAGGAATTTCATGAATTTCCACGACCTTTGAACGATGAACCAGTAGGTTCACTACTGAACCGATCGATTCACATGTGAGCGAATTGGTCCAACCCTTAAACCTATCATTTTACTATGTTTCCTATTTCCAATTGTATTGAAAATTAATATTAAATTAATGCACAACATGACATCAACATCAATTCTTGGTCCAATCTTATTGATCAACCAAACGATCGATTCACAACCTAAACCAGTTGGTTCTGAGATCTAAGCTTATATATTCACTTGTTGAATTGGATGTTTCAGAGTTCTGATTGCTAATGTTGGTTCAAATTGACCTGACACTTGATTTTATCATTTCGTTACTTTGAACATGTCAGTTCACAGTCCTATCAATCAATTTCCAACCATTGTTGTTGAAATTGAATACCTAACACTATAGTAATAAACTTAAAAATCATTCATGATTAAACTCCTATTCCAGGTGCATCCTATGTGTGTGACCCTATAGGTCCAAGTAATGTTGCCAGTGAATGTGTGTAACTAAATTATGACATTGCAAGCAATGAGTGGTATCTAGAAACAAATCATTTATAATCAAGTAATTTGAATTTTAGAGAACATATTCAACCTACAATTTTTGATAAGTTTTACCATGATCGTGTAGTTCCTTTGTCACTGATATTTGTATTGAACTCGAGGCATGTACTCATCATCCTCTCATCATTCAGTGCATGTTCCTTGAACTAGTGCATACTATTGAAATACACACAAGCTCAATATCATATATTGACTCACATGAGCATGGCCATCCATTTCTCAATATCCATTATCAAATGGCTAGGAAATCAAACTCTTAGGTAGGGACAAATCACGTCTACATCACTCATAGTCATCCCCATGTGTCACAATGCACCCAAGCACCACCTTTATGGAAACCCTTATTCAAAGTCACAGTGGATGGTGTCAAAACACATTGAACGTCATGTGGTGAGTATAGTGACTTCAGGTCTAAGAACCACAATCACCACTATCACTTTGAGAAGTGGTTGTGACTACCATTCTATGGTCTCCATGTATCACTCTCAAGGTGGTTCTGTCTGGTACACTATTCTTCAAAAAATACCTATGTCTTTTGTCTGATATCACATGTCATGACTAATGAGATTTTGTCATAAATCAACACATGATATAGTCTTATGTATTATTGTTGTCTATTTTGGTTCCATAGTATTAACTGACTAGGGACATAACAAGAATGTATTGTCTCTTATCAAATATATGATATTATTTTGTAGGTCCTAAACTTGAAGACGTTTCAACGAGTATCATCATTCTTTAGACATTTATGTTATGTCATTATCTCATAACTCAATAACACAATAGACATAATTTCCTTTCATTATTATCAAATCAATTACATTATGCCACATTACAATCATCATATGATTGGATATCTGGCCATACATACCAATAGACTCCCACTTACACTTAGATTCCATCACTCATGAATCTTATTCCATGTGATCTAACATGTCCATCTACTGTGAAAGTGCTTTTGTCAAGGGTTAGCAACATTGTCTTTGGTCGGTATTATGCAAATCTTCACATCTCCTCACTGTATGATCTATTGTATGAGATGGAACCGTCTTAATATGTGCTTGGAATGGTGATGGGATTTGGGTCCCTTAGCTTGTGCAATAGCTCCATTGTTGTCACGATACAACTCAATTGTATCATTAATGCTTGGAATCACCCCTAGTTCACTGATGAACTTCTTGATCCAGATGACTTCCTTTGCTGCATTGGATGCAACAATATACTCAACATCTATCGTAGTATCAGCAAATGTCTCTTGCTTGGAACTCTTACAGCTCACAACTCTATTGTTGAGGCAAAACACAAATCCTATTTGGGATCAATAATCATGCTTGTCAGTTTGGAAGCTTGCATTGGTGTGACACATACACCCAACTCTTCCTCGTTGTCATAAATAACAAATTATTCCTGTGAATCTCACTGAGATCTGACTGATTTTATTCATTATGCTCAAGGCATACGAGACATCAGGATGAGGCATAACATTCCATACATGATAGATCCAATTGTAGATGCATATGGAATCTTACTCATGTGGTCCCCTTCATCACAAGAATGGTACATTGGGCTTTAAAGAGGCTAATTCCATGAGACATGGCAAAATTCCCTCTCTTAGAGTCCTGCATGTCAAATCTCTTCAACACTTTGTCAATGTATGTACTCTAGCTTAGGCTAAGAACCCTCCTAGATCTATCTATATAGATCTTGGTTGTTAAGATATAGGATGCATTTCCTAAATCCTTCATAGAGAAGGTACTTCCCAGCTAGTTCTTGACCATATGCAAAGTAAGAATATCATTCCTATCAACTGTATGCCATCTACATACAATACGAGGAAAACAATTATGCTCCTACTAACCTTCTTATACACACAAGGTTCATCTTTATTTTGACTAAAGAGAAACTCTTTGAATATCTCGTAAAATCAAAGATTCCATCTCTGAGATGCTTTATTCAATCCATAGATTGACCATTGTAGATTACATACTTTATTGGATTTCATTATATTTATAAAATCCTCAGTTTGTGTCATGTTCGCATCCTCAACAAGATTCCCATTAAGGAAATCAATTTTAACATACATCAACCAAATCTCATAGTCATAATAAGTTGTAGTGCCAAGCATGATCCTGATGGATAAAACCATGGAAACTTGTCAACTTTTGTAGTGACTTTCTGAGTTGTAATAAAGCTCCTGTAAATGACAAGAATATTGAGGACTATCCAAAAAAGGGACTTCAGGAGCACGAGTGTAAGTAATCAGTCATGAGCTGTGGGAACAAACTCACTTTTATATTTTACAAACCTTCGATGAAGTGAATGTTTATATCAATAAACATACCAATTTCATCAAGAAATAATATCTTTGAGCCAATTCAATGTGGCTTGCTAGAGAGCATAACAAGACATTTATTAAGTGGTTTGGAGATAAAGTATTATGTCAACTATCTCAAACACCAAATAATGTTACTGAAAAAATCAAATGCCTCATCTTTAAACCAAAAATGAATGTTTCGTCTTATGAAGGGTTTGACATAAATGGGTTCTCATTTTACACAAAGCGTCAAGATGATAAGATCTTCATCCAAAATAGTGGGGTCACCCTTCAAGCGTCTGCATTGTTTTTTTACTAGTGCAGAGGATAAGAATCCATGTCAAACTAAAATGTCATATTACGATTATATTGAAGACATATGCGAGTTTGACTATGTAGATTTCAAAATTCTGGTCTTTAAGTGTAATTGGGTTGATAACACCAAAGGAGTTGTAGTAGATGAATTGGGCTTCACATTAGTGAATTTTGAAAAGATTTGCAAGAAGGGTGAACAATTCATAATGGCATTATAGGTGAAGCAAGCATTTTATATCGATGATCTTGAAAATGAAAAATGGTCGGTTGTTCTTCATGATAAAAGATAGTTCATTGAAGATCCTATAGATGAAGAAGAGTACTATGACAAGTATGATGAATCCAGTCCTTTCCCAGTGGGCTTTCCAACACCAAATATTGAAATTGGAGTTGACTTATATGTGTGTGGAGATCACATTGAGGGAATGTTGATTTGTAAAAGATCTCAATATTAGAGGCATGCTTTTATTTTTTTAATGTTATATGTGCATGTTATAACCTTATATTTCATTGTTTGACTATTTTTTATGTGGCATTTTGTACATGGTGTCTGACCATAAATATGACAACTATTATGATGATTACCATGAGGATGAACATCATCACAATGTGCACCTTGACATTGGTGTAAGTTGACCATTTTAAAATATGTCTATCTTGTTGTATTATTTTATCACATTTACAAGTTATATTTGTTTATGACCTATATGTATTTTCTTTGTCAATTTTAGGCTAAGGATGTACACCCTGAGGATCTTGTTCCACTTGATGAGCAACACAAAAAAGAAAAAAAATAAGGGGCATCACCATGATGAACAAGTTTATACAACAAAGAGGTTACAGACCGAAGTTGGTCATTGACTTTGATCATGTAGGAAATCCTATTGGAAAGAACTACAACTATTTTGTTTCATATCTAGGGGTTCTTACTTATAGACATTGTAGTATAGCAGTAGAATCTTGGCACAAAATTGATAAAAGCAATAAAGACTTCATGTGGAAAGAACTATATGTGAGATATTATCATTTGCTATTTTGTTTTTTAAACTATTTACAATTATATTTTTTAAAATATCCATTAAGTATATGAACTTTTGCAAAACATATATGACCTAGATGAAAAACTGCATCGCAAAAAGGTGATGCAAAGTTGTGGGAGGGTACTGAGGAATTATAGGACAAATCTAACAAGACATTACATACGGGAAGATGATAAGAGGAAGAAGTCAGCCACTAAGCAATGGAGTTATCTTGACCTAGCGATGTGGGAGGCATTTGTCTCTATGAAAAACACCGATGAATTCAAGGTATTAAGCATCATTCCTCAATTTGAATAGAATTTACCTTGACTTTGATTGTTATGTTTTACTTACAAATTACAATTGATGATTGTCACTAACTAGGATGCAAGTGATGCTCAAAGAGAAAGGTGTGCAAAGAATCTGCACAACCACACCATGGGTCTAGTTCGCTATGTTGTTCTTCACCAAAAGCTACTAGATGTGTCTCTTCTCCACAACCTACTCATGGGACTTTTGAGTCCTCTACTACAACTACTCAACCTCTAATTCTCCATGATATATGGATAGCTGGGAGGCAATCCAAATCTGGAGAAATAACCAACCCCGCAACTACTGAGGTGGCTGTAAAAATGGTAAAATTCAACTCTTAGAAAAAATAGTATTGATATTTGTTATTTTTTTGGATAAGGTAAAATATTACTAGATCACCAAAAAAGAGTATAGGAGTATAAACCACCCCGTATACTTTAAACGATCACTTAAAACCCCACATCAGAATGACCTAGAGTTTAACCCTTGTAAGGGTACTTGGGTTCACTTTACAGAGCCACACCAGGTTATGTACAAAAGCATCAAAATTTTGGAATTTATCCCTCACCCTCTTCCCATGAGTTCTACTGTTTCTCTCATGCCAAATGTGGTATATGAGGCTCTTCTAAATGAGCTCAGTGAACCTCCTCATGTGGCTATCGCCCTTGGTTTGATTCAAAATCCACAACATACTATTCTATAGGCTAGTGGGTGGGTTGCCACCCCACTTGAGTTTAAGGGTGCACCAAGTCCAGAGATACTTAGTGTAAGCACAATAAAAAAAGAGATGCTATTGTGTTTTGTTCTCCAGGAGACAGAGAGGGCATACATTGACCGTAACATTAGTGCATCTACTAATTATATCCCTAGTAGGTAATCTACCAAAGATAGCTCTGTATGTGTAGAAGCTCCACTTAGGGCAATGGACCTTGCTCCAAAGCAATTGTTCCCAAGGAACTTGAGGATGGTTCCCATTAATCCTCCAAGGTTTACCCCCCACAACCATCTACCAGTTTCCATTGCTCCATGTATACTCCTATTTGCAGCTATCCCAAGCTGAACACATCTTCCGCCAAATCCTGGAATAGGAAGCCATTCTAGGTCCCCCATTCTCAAGACAAGAACCATAATGTCTTCTCATCCAGGTGCTCCAAGTAGTGTCTGGTTTCATCAAGAAATCATTAAATCTTCTAGCCATGGCCTCCCACATGATATCTGAGGGATCCATCAACCCCAGCCCTCCACCGTGTCTAGGATGAGAAACCTCCATCCAAGAAACAACATATTGCCCACCACTCCACAAAAAATCAGCCATAATCGATCTACACTTCCCCAAGATGAACTCTGGTATATTTGTAAGCCTACATCGGTATCTGACCATGCTGGTGAGGATGGTTTTAATGAGCACAGCCCTACCAGCCATGGACACTTTCAATCCACTCCACTTCTCTGCCTTTTGGCGAAGGTTATCCGAGAAAGCTTGGAAATCAACACCTCTACCAACTCCTCCCGAAATGGGAACACCCAAGTACTTGGTTGGGAAGCACCTGATTTCCAACTGAATAGCCTCCTTCAACCTCCCTCTTATGGCATCACACAATTTAGACAAAAATACTTGTGATTTGATATCACTAATATGAAAGAAAGTCAAATCCACAAATATCTCAAAAATGGTTCTGACACCTCTGAAAACTCTAGCATGTGACGAGACAAAAAATAGAAGTTCATCAGTAAATATCATGTGGTTCATAACTTTGATCCCCTACACCTTATATGGTTTGATACTCCCTTCCTCTTCAGCTTTACAAGTAAGGTAGGTTAGATTCTCCGTAATGATTGCAAAAAAAAGAGGCGACAGTGGGTCACCCTGCTTTGACCATTTGAGGCTCTAAACAAACCTTTAGGAATTCCATTAACCAGCACTGAGAAGGAGGTAGTCTGAACACATTTCCTGAGAATGTTGATGAACTGGTTGGAGAAACCTAGGGCCTCCATAGTACTCCATAGCCCCTCCCAGGACACATGATCATAAGATTTAGAGATGTCCACTTTGATACAAGCCTGCTTAGTACTGCCTTTCACCTGGAACTCCCACAAAAATTTAGTACCTAGGAGAACATTATCAGAAATAGCTCTTCCCCTCACAAACATAGCTTGATTAGGAGATATAATCATAGGGAGAATGCTCTTTAGTCTACGAGCCAACAACTTGGAAATGATTTTATAAGTCACAGAATAACAAGCAATAGGACGACATTCATTCATAGCAGCAGCACCAGGCTTCTTGGGGATCAATCTGATGAAGGAGTGATTGACTTATTGCACCATTCTCCCACTAACTAAGAACCACCTGACCGCATTGCATATCTCCCTACCCATAATGTTCCAATAGTTATGAAAGAATTTGGCATTAAAACCATCAGGTCTTGGGGCTTTAGAAGCACCAATGGTAAAGGTAACCTCTTTAATTTCCTCACCAGTAGCAGATCGGAATTCATATCATCAGTGACCCTTTTATCCAGCAAGGACACCCTGTTTACTGTATCATTATCACCACTATTATATAACTCAGTAAAGAACCCCACAACCATCTCCTCTACTTTGGCCACTTCATCCACTAACCCCCCATTCTCATCAACCAGGTTGTGGATATGGTCCCTAATATTATTTCACTTCACCGTAGCATGATAGATCTTTGAATTACAATCACCATCTCTAAGCCACTTTAATCTGCTTCTTTGCCATCCCGAGAGCTCATGGGTTTCTCAAGTTGAGGAACTCTCTTGTTGGACTTAGCCTCCACTTCCATACATCCAGGGTCTTCGGGGTTCATTCTGAGATTAGCCGCATCCCTTTCATAATCCTCTCTAGATTTCTTATTAAGGTTGGGTAGATCAATAACATTGCTAGACCAGGCCTTTAGAGCCATTTTGATCTCTTCAGCTTGTCTGCCACCACAAATAGAGGATTTCCTATAACCCTTTCAATCCAAGCCTCCTTAACCACCCCCTCAAAAGAGGGTCAGGACAACCAATCGTTTAGAAACTGGAACACGTGATTAGAATGGTGTTGGACAATTAACTGGAATTCCATCCACAAATGGTCACTATTAGGATGACCCCCCAACTTGAGAGCTGCCTTCGGGAACACCTCAAATCAGGCTTCATTCACCAACCCACGATCTATATTGCTAGAGATTCTTCTGACCGAGATTCTTTTATTGTGCCAAGTGATTAGACCTCCCCTCATGTTGATTTCAAAGAGTCCGACAGCATCAACAACCTCATTGAACCATCTCAAGATTGAATTTGGTATAGGCAAACCACCCCATTTCTCTCTGACCCTTCTAACTTGATTAAAGTCCCTGACAACCATTTGGGGCAATGCCTCTTGGGTTGACTCTACCAAAATGTCCCACAGCCTTCTCCTATCCATCTCTAAGTTGGAGCCATACATAACTGATAACACATAGTGGAAGCCCCCGATATTAATGCAACTCATAGTGACCAACTGATCACTCTCAAGGATCATCTGCACATCCCAAATTAATGGGTTCCAACCAAACGCGATATTCACCCCATCAATGTTGTTCAGATTTGAGTAGAACTCCCATCCCCCAGGGAAGATCCCACTCACTATATTCATTGCTTCTCTACCAATCTTGGTTTCCAAGCACACCACCAACAACGATTTCCTCTCCCGGATGATGTGTCTGAGGGTCCTTTGCTTCCCGGGGAAGGAAGCGCCTGTCACATTGCACACCAATAAAGTCCTTGGACATCCGTATCCACCCCCTCTCCCAGGGAAGCTTCCACGGCCTCCGACTCTGCCTCAACCTCACCCTCTAAAAGCCTTATCCGCCCCACTGCTACTCCTTGTGCTAACTCTTCTGGTACTATGTATGACAACCTCCTCCATTTCCTGGTCTTCAAGCACTTGGAACGGATTCACAGAACCTTTGAAAATATCCCCTCCTCCTGAGTGTGGCCAGACTCTACTGCAGCAATGATAGTCTCGTCAGCAACAACTACTCTATCTGTATCAATGATCACAGTGGCATCACCCCCCTCAACTACTACCTCTAGGTCATCGTGATCAGATTCAGGAATATCACCAGCATTAGCAGCCTCGGCATCTGATTCCTCCATCACTTCCTCCCATTCAGTAGCATCGGTCGCAGCCCCAGCCCGAGACCATAGTGGGCATATTTTTCTTTTCCCCCTCTTTCTATTGTTCCTCCTTGGAGGAGGCTGGCTCTTGGATCGCCCCCTTACCACCAATGGCTCACTGATTGCCTCTCTGGTACCCAAGCATCTGTGAGGCAAATGCCCAAACACCTTGCAGGCAAGGCATTGATTGGGTAAGGCATCGTAGATGACTCAAATATCTAACTCCTCCCTATTCAGCATCTCGAGCATGACCATCGGGGAAGGTTCCTTATTAGTGACAATCTCAATGCACATATGGGGTGTACATGCGAACTTCCCATCGAGCCAGAAGTCTACCACTCGAGGGGTGCCTAAGCCATACTCAATGATGGTCAATGCTCTCCTCATATAGTGGCGGCCCAAGTCTAGAAGGGTGACCCATACTAGAGCAGTAGTGAGCGCTGCCTGCCTCACATCAGCTTTTAGGGTCCACTTTCTAGTGAGGACCAATTTGTTATCAAAGAACCAAGGTCCTTTCTCTAGAGCCATCTCCATGTCATCTGTTGAAGCAAACCGTACGAGTATTAGGCCATCCTTCAGTTGGGATACTTGAAGCTCACCTTTAGGCTTGCACATCCTCAACATCTAGCCGTAAACCTGCCGGATGTGGTGATTTCTCCCCAAGACCTGGACAATGATTGAGAATCTATGAAACTCATCCAGTTCGTCCACCACAGGATCTGAGAGCTTCATCCAAGGCCTATTGTCTTCTCTACGGAATAAGGGTGCTTTGGGGTCCTCCGGTGCCACCATAGGTCTAAAATTCCTTAGTACAACCATAGGTCTTGAGATAGTGTCCACCCAAGCTTACCCAGCAGTGATATCCTTCTGGGGATCAGACCAAGGCAGGGACCCCGACACCACCACAGAGGTCGAGAACATCACCCCATCAGACAGGGAGGACGAGCTAGGAGGCACATCCCCAGGGGAGTTGGATGGGATCGTGCCTGCCATTTCTAAACCCAGTGTCTCTAGAGATGGAACGGAGCCACCGTCCTAGGGAGAAAGATGCACTTGGTTGGCTCTAAATTTTTTATATGTTTTATTTAGCAATTAATATTGAGGATGATTAGTGGGAGCTCCACGAGCAAAGGAAACAAGGCAAGTTCATCACTGAGGGAACAAGGGATGAATTGATAGTTACTCTAGGTAACCCATAGCATCCTAGATGTGTTAGGGCTATAGGAACTAGTGTCGGTATAAAAGCGTTCTTTTGGCCGTCATAGAGCAAATTGTTCCATAAAGGGGGATTCTCAAAGAGGAGGTAAAAGTGTTAATTGCAAAGGGAATTTAGGAAGCAATGTTCCAGTGGGTTCTTTCTCAGTCAGCTACTCAGATGGTACCAGATGTGTTTCCCCACTCTTCATATGAGGTGAACTCCCTACGACATAGGTGGTTGGGAGTAATCATGTGGACCCAACAACTAACACGTTTGTTGTAAGTATTTTAATGACATAGTAGTCTTTTCAAGATGATATGCTTAGGTATATATATAACACTTTATGCAAATTTGTAGGGATTGAGTTCATGTCGTCTAAAATTACAAGACTATCTTGTTTTTGTAGATGAGGCTTACCCACCCCTTGCAGGTGCCATGTTTCACGGTGCTCCATTACCCACCGATATGATTTGCGTGTGCTGAAGGCTTATCTATGACAATTGGAAGAAGTATCCACTGCCATATGTCCACCCCAATGCTGAGATGATATGTGAAGTAGAAGGCAGTGGCGTGGTCGCCTAGCCCAAAGTGGGATTTATCTATACTAATCATGATGTATGGTAAATTTACATTATGTTTGTATCTATATATACATGACAATTAATATGTATATATATTGGACATAGGGCCTAACAAATCCCTTCATCTCATCCTCCTCCACCTCCACCTCCACCTCCACCTCCTCGTGAAATACCTCATTGACTTGCACATGACGTATTCAACTCGATAGGTCCTCAATGTAGGTGTATGACACTATTTGTAGGGGAACATGAAGAAGGCTTTCCTATGGTAGTTCCTATTAAGGAAGACATTGTAGGTCAACATTATGATAGTAGTATATTTCTTCAAGATGTTTTGGAGTTGTTTCATTATACTTGGTTGAATGTTTCTATGATAGAACTTTAAATATGGTGGGATCTTATATAGCTATACACCTCATTTTTTATATACGGTGATATATTTTCTTTTTTATTAATGCATACATGAAATATGTTTTGCAGCCACTTACATAGGGTGAGATTTTTTAATGACCCACGTGGGATTTTTACTTCCATCCTTGATTAGTCGTGGAATTAAAGACCCTACATTTGTTACCCTATACTTCTCTACTACATTTAAATATATTTGTAAAAAGAAAAAGAGAGTGATTAGATCCATATAATTGTAGGGTAAGTTTACTTACTTTGCTCATAATTTTGACTTAAGAAATTACATTTTATTGTTGATTTTGAGTTATATTTTTTCCTTCTTATCACTCATGAGTAACCATTGGGTATTATTGGTTGTTGTCCCCATGTCTCTGACTATTTATTATATAGATCCTAAGGGTGACACCACTCGAAAAAGGCATTAGTCATGTGAGTAAATTTTTATATTTATATATGTTAACATATATATTACATGACTATTTCCTAATGTTAATTCAATTTTACATTAACATATGGGCTATATAATATTTCAAAAAAGCTGGAGGAAAGGTGGAAACAAGAAAGAAAATTATGGTTTGGATGTTGAGGTAGTTTTCTGATTCCAATGCATATTTATGCCAACTATGCTTACTTTTATTTATTAATGTTTTGTATATTGAAATTTATAGTGTTCTGTACAAGACAATGGTTGGGCATGCGCATACTACATGATGAGGTATATGGACATGATTGTCAGATATGCGGTAGTAGACATCGACGAGATACATAATGTAATATATATATATATATATATATATATATATATATATATATATATATTCATTCCAAACCATAGAGATTAGATATTATTCATCCCATTCTCTATTACGGGCCAAATAGAAGGAAAATGCATATGGATATCCTTAGAAAGCCATGATGGTTTATTGAAATGAAAAACATGAGGGGGAAAGGAGAACATGGTATGTTTTTCAATACTATTCGCTATGAAGTTGTGGCTTCTTTGGATATAAGAAATTTGTATGCTGGTAAACTCCAGCAAGAGTGAGGCATAGCGACTTTAGTGTTGTTCAAGTCTACATGCAGGCATGTTCTTCTGTTGTAGAACCTTGACTGTTAAAGATGTATCTAAGTAAATACCATGAGAGGTCCAGTGGTACTCTTTACAAAGGAGGAGGGTCTGGATGATTGTCGAAGTGTTAGCTTCCAGTGCTAATGAAGCCATGGTGGGTACACCAGTTCTTGTGATGCATGACCCGGAACGGTCGACGACATGAATGCCAATGCCCACCCTCTTAGAATGCTCCTGGAAAGGAGAGTCAACAAATATGATGACATCATAATCGGAAGGTGACCTCATGGTGGTACTGAGTGGGTTGTAATGTGGGTGTCGTTGGTTCTTCAGTCCTAGGATGGAAGACGTCTGCTCCTCGATGAATGCAATTGTGACTAATTTTTGGCGGGAAATTCCTTAATGGGTAAGATCATTGTGATTATTCCATATCGAGCAACAACCTTCACAGCTGTAGGGTTTGTTGTTCAGGAGTTGCATGGGGGATATCATCTCATGAATCCACTCGTGTTCTGTCAATCGTAAGAAGTCGTCTGACATTTGCAGATCTTGCCATATCTCCTTAGCAGACTGGAAATCTCTAAGGTAGTATAAGAGGGACTCCTGGGAGTTGTTGTAAAGCGGGCAGATGTCGTCTGTTACAATGTGTCTACGAGCCAGCTCAAGGTTAGTCCAGAGTGAACCATGGAAGACCAACCAGAGGAAGGTTTTAATCTTATTCGGGAGGTTTGCTGACTAGATCTTCTTTCACATGGGCGAGGATGGACTGGGTGTCTAGTTCCTGAGCCCAATGTAGGCAGAATTCACCATAAATTCTCCAGTAGAAGTGAAGGGATAGGCCCAACTATTGGCATCGCTGACGTGCTCAGGTGCGTTGATATAGTGGAGTAGTTGTCGCACCGATGGGGGTAGACAGTTGTTGATAAAACCCCAGTCCCAACCTAAGTCGGGGTGCTTCATAGATTGCACTATGAGATCCTCAAGACCCGGAGGGATGAGTAGAGATGGATCATACTCTAAAGGGGATTTCCCAAAAATCCATCGGTCAGAACAAAAGTTAGTCATTTGGCCAGACATGACCATCTTATGGCTGATCTCTTGGAGTTTGGTTAAGTTGCGCTTGATGAATTCCCACGTCGAGGAGCATCGTTTCTTACTAATGATTTTGTTGTGCATATATTTTCCTCACATTACTTTGACCCAGAGGGTGGACGGATGTGTCATGAAATGCCAGGAATTCTTTAGCATGACGGATTCGTTTTGTTTATGTGGTTACTTGAGATGTAAGCCTTTGTGAGAGATGGGTAGAGCCACCTTCTTCCATTCAATTCGTGAAAGTTTCCAGTGTGTACGCCCTCCTGACCAAAGAAAGCCATGGATGTGCTGATCTTTGTCATCGCACAGGCTTAGGGAGATTTTTATAGATTACATTATGTATGAAGGTATTGATTACAATTTTCTCTTTGCAAGTGTGATACGCCTGGAAAGCAAGAGATTCTTTGTAGCCCATATGTTCATGCACCCCTTATGGATGTGGTAAGATTTGCATGTGTTGTCTTGTTGAGTATGTGGTGAAGTATTGGGACCCCCAAGTACTTACCCAGTACATTCGTCTGTTGAATCCCGATTCTACAATAGAAGTAGCGTATCTCTAAGGGAGATGCATTCGGGGAGAAGAAGCAACGAGACTTATCTTTTCAAAGTGAATACCCTGACATTGGACTAAACTCCTCAAGGACTTTCAGGATCGAAGCTGCTTGGGACTTGGATGCCTCCTCCATAAGAAGGATATCATCTACAAACATGATGTGTGAAAGAGGGACACCACCCCTAGACAACAGTATTGGTTTCCACTCACCAGAATCAACAACACTGGAGATTGCTTGGCTGAGTCTTTCCATGCACAGAACAAATAGATATAGATGGATGGAGTCTCCTTGGCATACGCCTTGAGTGGCTCTAAATGGCTCCATTAGGGTACCCTCCCAAAGGATGGAAGTGGTTCTAATAGATTTGATTTGCATGATCAGTGAAATAAGCTTGTTGGAAGTCCCACCTTTATTAGGGTATCTTTGATGAAAGGCCACCTCATCCTTCCAAAGGCCTTTGAGAGGTCGAGTTTGATGCACACCCACTTCTTTCCTTCCTTCTTGTTCTTCATGGAGTGAATCACTTCCTAAACAAGGAGGATATTGTCACTTATGCACTGGCCCATGATAAAAACTTGACTGGTTCTCTGAGATCCAACTGTGAAAGAATGGTTTAATGCATTCCACAATTATCTTTGAAATAATTTTGAAACAACAATTATTTAAGGATATCAGATGAAACTCATTGAACCATTGTAGGTGTTGTGTCTTGGGAATCAGGACCAAGAGGGAATCTGCAATGCAGGAATCTATGATGCCAGTGTTGAAGGTTTCAGTGACTTGTAGTATGATGGAGTGTCCAATGTGTTTCCAGTGCATTTGGATGAAGCCATTGTGCACGCCGTTAGGGTCAGTTTCCTTCGCAAGAGACATAAGGAAGACCACCTTCTTAATCTCATCTTCAGTGGGTAACATCTCAAGCTTGTGTGGATTATGGACTCTATGGAAGTTTCTGATGTAGTATGTAATCTTCACGAGGGTGGAGGCCAAGATAGCTAGGGCGGTGAGGAGGGTGCTGAAGAATGTGTGCACATGGATGCAGATGTGAATAGCATCAGTGAACCATACTCCATTCTTGTCATGAATGCTTGAGGCCTAGTTTTTGAATCTTCTGGCTTTGACATAGGAATGGAAAACTTTGTTATTTCAGTCCCCATGTTGTAACTAGTTTATGTTAGCCTTCTATTGCCAATCAGCTTTTTCTCACTACAGAATGGCTTCATAATCTTCTTGTAAATAGATAGAGTGAATGTCATTAGATATAGTAGTCTAGGATGAGGAGTGTACCTGACATTTGTCTAGTTTGTATAGAATCATATCCTTCTTTTTATGTTGGGCTTTTAGATGTTTGGAATCCCACTAAGTTACGACAGACTGGAAATCTGGGAGAGCATATGTAAGGGTCCTGGACTTGTCCTATCTAGGGAGCAATTCCTTATGGAATTTTGGAATATGGCTCCAGCTTGCCTTCGTTTGGAAAAGGTTGTATCATCTTTGATTGGTCATGTTCCCAGTGATTAATATGGGGTTGTGATCGTTGTAGAGGTGAGGGAGGACCTGGATGTTCACTCTATTCTCGATTGATAGCTAATCTTCATTATCTACCACCCGATCGAGTTTCTCTCACAAATTTCCCCTTTTGAAGGTGAAGAAGTGCCCGGACGGACGGGTGTCATCCAGACCAGTAGAGAGTAACATGGAATGGAAATTACGGTAGGAGCGCCTGTCAAAGCCTTTTCCACCATCCTTTTCACTAGCATCAAGCATAGTGTTGAAATCACCATCCATGGCCCAAGCCTCATTAATGGAAGAGGAGAGGGTACAGAGACAGTTCTAGAGGAGGTTATGTTTCTGTGGATTAGGGCTACCATAGACGATGGTAAAAAACTATGTGCCATTCATCGTATAATGAACAAACTATCGGTGACTTTAGAGGACTTCTACATTACATCGATGATTATCCCAAAGGACCCACACACCTCTTGAGAAGCTGAGAGCTTCCACCCTATGGAAGGAAGTGTATCCAAGTTTCTTGATTATGTTTGCAACCTTGACACCACTGCAACGGGGTTTGACAATTGCAAGGACATGGAGCTTATACTTGCGCTTGAATTCTCTGAGAAGATTGATTTTATCCTTGGAGCAGGCACCTTGGATATTCCAATAAATGATGTTTGTCATGTGGAAATGTATCTAAGTAAGATGGTCATTGCAAAGACTCAGTTGATTACGGCATGGAGTCCTGCACCTTGGTCCACAATAGAGATGGTCCCTGGTGGTTGTCCTTCCTCAAAGAAAGAGAGTGATCTTTCCGTCTGTGACCTAAATCTTGGACCTCCGACAAGTTGGGTCAGCTTGCCCTTTTTGCACTCCCTACCAGGACTGATGGTCTGGTAGACAATCTTACGATTCTGGAGCATGACCCCCCCATTCCTAGAGTTATTCCCCCAGTTGAAGGGAGAATTTAGGTCTGATGTCTCTACATCAGTGTTTTCTTGAAGTCAGAACGATGAGGCAAACTCCATGTCACTATGTCGCCCCTCACAGGTCTCATCGTTCACAAGAGTGACATCAGTGTCACTGGGGGTAGAGTCTTTTGTGCCCCCAGCTTCATTTACTGGTGGTTTGGGGGTCCAGTAGAGGTTGGTGGGGTCTTGTTCTTTTTTGTTTCTTCTTTTTCTTGTGATTCACCATAATTTCCCACTCATGTTCACTTTCCTCTGTGTTATTGGAATGTGATGAAGTTTTAGGCTCTGTTGGAGGCGTGTTGCTAGTGCCCTTTGGGTTTTCAGTCTGTCGAGGGTTGTCCTTCTTGGTTGGTGGAGGCTTGCGCTCAGGCATCTTAGTATGGATGTTGTTGATGTACGTTGGCTAGAGTACAATAGTGGTCGACGTGGATGCTTAGGAATCACCACTAGGGAACTTCAAATTGAATTTGCAGTCAGATTCTGCATGACCCAACCTTCCACATTCATGCAAAAGGTTGGGAGATTTTCATACTCCAATCTGCACTTGTCACCATTGAGGAAGACTGTCGGCAGTAGGGGGTGTTGGTGTCAACCTCCACTGCTATCCATGAAAATTTCCCCTAATGTCCATACTATGTTGAAGTGTCAATCTTTATAGTTTTCCCTATTAGGTTACTAATGCTTTCAAGCAACTGGTTCCGATACAAGTAGATTGACATGTCCAAAATCCTTGCCCAGACAACAAGCTTTCGAGGGATAGGGTCGGAGTGCCGAAAGTAAGATGACCAGGAGGAAGTGATCGAACACCATCCAAGGGTCGCTCGCCATGGCTTGGACAAAATATTCATTATTGGCCAATTGTATAATGTAATAGCACATGTCTAGATCGATGACACAGAACTCGTCGGAAAATTTCCATAGGACTGCAATTATGTTCATAAGGACTTTGAAACCTACATTGGTTCCTATGACCTTAATGACCACCATGAACTTCCATGGTTCTACAAGTGAAGGGAGGCGCTCTGGGTTAACCATGATAGCGGGGACGCTACCGCTCCTATCAACCCTGATGTCCTCTGCATTGAGCAAATCAGGGGTAACTTTTTTTTGGTTTAACGAGAGAACCACCCCCGTAGAAGTTCCAATTGTGTGACCCCCCAGATAGTGTAAACTCTCAGGCCCCGAGCGTCCTGCCCACCTAAAAACCGGTTAAAGTGCACAGTTGGTCGGCCTTTGCATTGGGTACCATTTCGGAGGCAGTCGCTGGGGTAACTTACGAGAGTGAGGATGGAATTTTGTTGGTTTGACCTGTGACCATGTCCTTATAGGACATGTTAGGGTTTTCTTATGTGTTTGTTTCCTCCTCCATGGGTATGTTAGCTCTGTTTGAAGCATCAGATCCAGGAGATATTCCTACAGGGATAGGGTTTTCGGTAGCTTGGCAAGTCATGAGATGACGAGGATGTTGGGAGGAGCCAGATCGCCCTACGCCACGGCCACCATGGTCTCCGCCTCAGGCTCTGAGACCTAGCATTGTGTTCATATATATATATATATATATATATATATATATATATATATATATATATATATATATATATATATATATATATATATATATATATATATATATATATATGTATATATATAGTTTTAATCATCCTAAGTATAAAGGGGCATTACATAATATAAACATATCAAACTTATTAATTATATATGTCATTCTCTTTGCATGTGTTTAAAATAAAAGACTTCGATACAAGAGAAAATCTACTAGACGTACACATGCCGTATACGAGAGAACAACTAGATGAGACATGAGAACAATGGGCACAAGCCTTCGTAAGGGTTTTCATATTTCATTTTTATTGGGATAAAGAAGATGAAGAAGAACTTTGAATTTTATTATACACGTGGTGCTTATGAATGATGGTCTATATACATGTGAATGATGATCTATATATTGGCAACTCTAAATTTTATTAATGCATATGTGAATGATGATCTATATATATACATGTGCATGAATGTGAAGATGAATTTATGAATGAATGTTTCTACATGTCATGAGAATAAAATTGGTATATATGTAAATGAAGTAACATGTGTGGAATGAATGTTAAGATGAATGATTTGTGATTGCACCTATGAGGAAATGGAATTGGAAAATGAATAAAATTATGTGCTTATATATTATGTTTGTTATTGTTGTTAAGTTGAACTCACATGATGTTGTTAAACTACAGTTTAAAACTAAATTCTAGATTATGCATCTTGTTGACCATCCGAACAGTAGGTTGCAGGACTGCCATTTAAAAAAAACCAAAACTTAGTCATTGGTTGTGTTAAAAAAATGGACACTATAGGCTTGAGTCATCAATTTTAGTAAAATAAATGACATTGAAGGAAAAAACTAAAATGGTAGTGGTGAATAGCACGACCTCACTAGGTAGCATGTCATTGGTCTCAGTTTGTTAGGTGTAATCGTCACTTTACATTGAAAATCGTCAGTTATTTGGGCAGTAACTAACATTGTACATCGTGATAGGTGTCAGTTTGTATCGAACCTACGATTTGGGGTTCATTACCAGTTATAAATGTGACCTGATACATCATGATAGGTGTTAGTTTCTTTTATTAACACAACTGAAGACTAGATTTCTAGCGCCAGTTTTCCTTCCCCAAAGAACTGACATTTTAGGCATGTGGCTATGTATCTATTAAATTGATGTCAAAGGGTTGTTTTAACTGACACCAGAGATATTATGCATAAAATAAATATTTGATAATCCTAAAATAATAAATATAAATTTATCTAGACATTTTACAAGATTGAAACAATTTAGTTTGCAAGTTAATATTATAAATATCCATAAACATAGTGATGTTATGCATTCTAAAACTAAACATTTAGATCACTATAAATTAAGTAAAATAACATTTCAAAATCAAGAAGATCAAACATATTGAATCATTCTATTTTCACAGCATGATTCAATTCAGTGAAAAACTCATGGTGTAAAGATTAGTACATCTAATTGGTATTAATTCTAATCCTTGTAAAAAAATCAATTAGGTGTTTTAAACCATAGATTGGACCTTGGGTGTTGACTTTGGACTACTAGACAAGGATATTAGGTATGTGCATCTTACCAATTTACCGGGGCATTACTAATATGACTACTAAATTGTTTCACATATGAGGCATCTCTTGAACAATCCTATTGTAATTGAGTCATTTTGAAAATACTATTTCCTTGAGATTATTTTTTCTTATATTGAATTAATATGATCTTATGAATGAAGGTCCTCTGACCTGATTGTATCAGATATTTTGAAGAACTCATCATCATTACTTGAACCGAATTGATTTTGACTAAATTTATTTCTTGCCTTTACATTTTGTGCATGTATAGTAGACAAAACTTATTTACATTTATACTACCATAATATTTGGGTGTGCCTTTCCACCCTGAGTGTACCTTTCCACTCATATTTATATATATATATATATATATATATATATATATATATATATATATATATATATATATATATATATATTGAGCATATGTTTCTACCTAGGGTGTGCCTTTCCACCTGACCTAGACTTGAGATTTTATGGGTCTCAATCTTGCTTAAATAAAATTAATTTCATTATGTTACATGCACTTATTCTAATTTTATAACTTTATTTGGAATAATCAGTTCTAATATCATATCTTCTTTTATAAATGCTTCATCTATTGACTTGTTAGCTATTTTGGTACTTCCTCTTTTGAACATCCATTCATTAAAGTATCTAATATTGATCTTACATTTCTCTAAGTAATGCCTAGTTGTTATAATATTACACATACACATCTCTGGTGATGCCCTTTCTCTTGTTTGTTTTCCTATTCTGGGTGTTGTTTTCTGTCTTCCCTAGAGGTGGTATATCTTGAGGTCTAGGAAGTAGGAGGCGTCTCTCAAGACTAGATTTAGGATGTCTTATGAGAGGATATGTTGCTCAACACAAACCAATCCTAATAGATTATATTTCATAATTATTAGTTGTCCTTTGTGGACCCTAGGTCGAATTAGGATAACAATTTTGTAATAGTTAGATTTATCTTTTTGCTTCTACAAAACTATATTTCTTTGACCAAACTATTTGAGAAAATATTGTTCACCCCTTTTATTTTAAGATTATCACTATGCGGTTGTGAATAAATGTGATCTTATGCATTTTTTTTCAAACTGAATAAGTAGTGGATCCTATCTCGGGTCCCACTACTCAAAATGGTATTAGAATCTTTCTATGGTATGTAATCAAACTATCTCAAGATTTTTCTCTTCAGTGTTTTTATCTTATAATTTATACCTACATTTCAGGAGGACTAACCTGTTTGATGATACCAGTTTTACCCCTGAGTCTGAATTTTCAGACGAGTTCACTACACTAAGAAACCCTCACTTTGGCATGTCAGAGGATCCCCCCTCTAAAAGATAACTCGAGCTCTCAAGGTACACCTATGGGCCATGGTATTGTCATCCCACCCGCTACTACTTAAATGGCCTCTCCTCAGAGCGGAAGTTAGCTTTTTTGTGACAGTTCTCACCACAACTATGGTGAGAAAGTTGAACACCCCTCCTAGAGAGTTTTTCAACTAAGATTCCAACTTGGAATTTCACTAGAATAGACATCATTAGATACTAACTTTTATTAAATATGTTTAGTTCTATGTTTTAGTGACATTATGACTAGTTAGATCAAGCCTTAGGCCCTAAATCTACCCAACATTATCTCTTTAGTAGAAATTAGGTTTTAGATCGATCATTTTAAGGGGCGGAGTATCGTAACATGTATTCTCTAAGATAATAATTTCAATTTATAGGTGCGTAGATTTCATGAAGAACAAATTAACTTCCTCTTTTAATATTATAACTACCACCAAACTAATGTAGATAAGCATATGACTTTGAGTGGAGTACCATGAATGATTATTCACGTGATTAAAATAGAAGTTTGAAAATTAATTTTGTACTTAACTAAAATGGTGAACATATGTGAAGTAGGTATATAATTAGGTAAAAAACTTGGAAATGTAATCAATCTTTATTATACTTGATGTCCCATTACCCCAACTTGATATAAACAATTATAGTAAATGTCTCTACTCTAGAAAACACATCACAAAAACATTGGTAATGTCTAATGTAGTGCATGAAAATCCCTACCCTACAAAATAGTGACAAATCGAATTGAAAATAAAATTAAGTATTGTCTTATCATAAATATGTGGGTCTAATTTGTGCATTAAGTTTATATACAATGCATTTAATAATATGTGCATAATATACTATAATACTCAATTATGAAAAGAGAAATGTGTTTTATAGCTAAATACTAATTTACACTTTAATCGTAAGTTTTCCTAATAGGATATAATTAGTAGTTTGGTGATTGGACATAGGATGTTAGTTCAACATGGTAAAACCTTTAAAAATACACAATGACATAGCCCTAATACTAAAAATTAAAGGAAAACCTTCATACTTGTCAAATCAATGAGTATGTACATACCTAAACTCATAGATAAAAAAGATAATCCCCAAGGAAATACATTTATGAAATTTTCTTATCTCATGACTATATAATGGAAGATAAGAGGCTATTGTAAATCCTAGTGACCACATCTATGTATTATTGAACTACTATGGATAAAGCAATGATGATAAAACTACCATCACAATTTAGGTAACCCGAGTAAGTACACATATTTTAAGAGAACCTAATGTGTGATGTAACTCATTTATGAACTTTTATTGTGAGAGAAATAGTGATGACATAACGCTTAAGATTGACGTAGCTTGTTTTCTATTTAATAGGTGACTCTATACACTATAATATAGTCTGTTGGATTCTTGGGGATGAAATCCAATTTAAGGAATAGAGTATTGTAACATATTGAAATCTAGATGTACCTATCCTTATAACCGTTGAAGCATGGTTGGAAATAAAATAAGTCAAATAAATAATTTTCCTTTGACAATCAAAGTGTGTACTAAAGCCCATTAATGTGTTGCAACATATATCAAGATCAATATAAATAAAAATCCCTAAGTATTTGGAAACATTCACAAATTTATAATAAACTTGACTAAATGATTTCCTTAGTAAACCTCGCTATTACCTCCTAAAATCAGTAACAAAAAGGAAAAATTTAAAATGGTTCGATAGATTGTGTTTTCACCCTTTTGATTTGAAATTCATGTGTATATAATAATTTTTTTGGATAGATAAATTTATTAGAATGTATCTCCACTACAAATAATTAACATAAAGTATATTAGAACTATATATGGTTTCCTCAAATTTGGAACTTGGATCTAACTTAATATTAGTTAAATTGATGCCTTTTACTAAACTAAACTATTATACATATATTCAATGACTCTAACATGAGAAGGGAAACTTTGTGAGAAAGTTATTTTATAATGGGATGATTTGTGTATACAAGAGGTCGATAAATGGAAACATAGAAAAAGAAATCAATAATATCCTACACAATTGTAAATTAAATTCTTATACACATTTACAATGAATAAATAATTACACAACATAATATTTAGAAGTTTATTATTGTAGATATAGTAGTCAATAAGTAAGTGGCTATATTGTCAAAAACCAAGGATCACATAATAAAAATAGAAGAATTAGAAGGGAAATGATGTTTCATTCTATTTATTCTCTAATGTCATGTGTTAACAATCGCTTAACGTATCTCCTCAAAATTAGAAAATATTTATTTCTACTAATTTTCTCTCAACTGTTTCCCCTCTACTATGATCCTACCATTTTTAGTTCAATTTTTTTCATATACCATTTTTAGTTCTACACGAATAAATGTAGAAAAACATTTTATTCAATCAAAAATACTTACAAATATTATATATACAAAAATAAATAAGTTTCTTGCTATCCAAGCCTAATAGTCTAATATATATATAGACCCCTCTCCATTGTATTATACATACATAGAAATCACCACATGTTCCATGACCAGTTCTCTTGGTGTGCATCTTTGTGACTCCTTTATGTATAGTTTCCTCCACATAGCCAATATGTTATGAATTCTAGTCTCCTCCCTTACCTATTCAAGTTCCTTAGATCCTAAGATGAGTTATCAAAGCCTTTTAAGCCCATGAAACAATTCTTGTGGAGATATTTGATCAACCACCGGTGTGAGAACATGTTACACTAAATGAGATTACTCAAAACATAAAGCACAATCGATCACTAATTAATCACATTCCCAAAAATATGGGTAAATTAAAATCAATTTCAACGTCGGTACCGGCTCAAAAACATTTGCATAAGAGCCCAACATCATTCTTTTATCCATATTATGCTAAGAATTCGATACCAATTGTTCTATTACCTTAGCCACAACATATATACGCAGGAGAACAATATTCGTATATGCCACACAAACAAGCATTAACATGCTAACAACATTATGATTCATTTGAAACATCATATACAAACTTTTCCTACCCGAACCTGAGAGTAGAGGGACGGCTCAAGGACACACTAGACATCTAATCAACTTTCTCAGAGATTCATTACTATAGCTCCTGTTTACTGCCACATCTTTGTTTTCATCACTTCCAATTACCTAAAATAAATGTAGTGAACCAAAAGGGTGAGACTCATGTCCCAGTAAGAGATATAACCTCCAACAACATCTATCAATTCCAACATTTTTAGATAATGAGACAGTTTAAGCAGTTTAATCATATATAACAAATAAGCTCAACACTGATGATTAGATAAATACATAAAGGAGCAGATAATAACTATCTTCATTACCCAGACAATTCTCATATCCCTATTAACAGTATAAGGAGTCTAGCAGCATGAGCATCTCTAACATCATGAATAAATCTAGTATCATATGCATAGCTTTAACATCAACATGTCTAACACGTTGAACATATCGACATCATAAGAGGAGCTACAACATAAGAACAACTATTTCGATAAGCATGATTAGCAATATATGCATCTCTAGTTACAAAGGCATGGCTAGCATGCTAAACATAACTAACAACATGAGATAGCTAGCATCATGATTATAATCAGCAGTAGCAGTATTGTTATCAACATAAGTAGAGCTACTGTATGTACACATCTACAATCTTAAGCATATCCACAACCTAAGTATATCTACTATTTCTTAATTGCACTAAGCATCATCTTTATGTAAAGATAACAAACAAGGGTTACCATCCAATGTGAAACATCATGTATAACCTTAAACAAATATGCTACACAGCTATATTACATCTTTTATTACACCCTGGGGAGTTTGAGTCATACCACTTAAAGTCCAACTAACCACCGCTTGGTTGCAATTGGTTCCATATAGGATCTAGGAAGAGTTGGACTCCAAGATCTTCTCCATACTCGATTAGTACGAGTCTACACCACAGTGACATATAATCAAACTACAAAGCAGCGTCATATAGTGCAGTAACTAGGCCACCTTGGTACAGGTCATGGCGCTAGCATCTAGGGTATTCAAATCCAATCACTAAGGTACAACCATATTTGTCCTCTAATCACATCATGTTATAATCACTGAGACCCGACCAAAGTCGTTCTCAAAAAGAGGGCTAGGTATGACCATAGCCATCATCTGGAAACACTTGGTGTCAGGATGACAAGAACCCCACATACTCAATAGTATGCGCTCTGAGTTTCCCTTAGGAATACTCATTTTACCATCCAGCAAGTTCTAACACTTAATATGGTTCTATGTCACAAGGTACTACATGATTAGAGTTTCACTTGATTAGTTATTTCTAATTGGGTGAATTAAGGCAGCATCAAACAAGTGGACATACAAATCCTAATTCACTTGTAGCAATCATATAAGTATCACAACTTCAAAAGATATAAAATGTGTGAAACATAATTTCTAATCTCATCATTACATGGTACTATTCACTTACCATTCATGAGACTACACTATTCATCATATTATCACAAGATATAAATCCTTTTCACAATATCACAGGGTATCAACCCTTATCAACACAAGAGGACTACACCTCATTCAGGGCTCAACCATGCCCAAAGGTCATTAAACCATCATACTATCAAAGGATGTAAATCCTTTTCATAATATCATCGGGTATCAACCCTTATCAACACGAGGATTACACCTCATTCAAGTCTCAACCATGCCCAAAGGTCATTAAGACCATCATACTATTCCCTATAAGATCATAATTATCTTTACATGCCTTATAACAAGGTTCAACAACATCACTTATATATAATACACTAGTTCAACACAATATTGCATTAATGAGCTTGGATATATTCATAAACTATCATACCAGGGTTATATTAACATTAAGAACATTCCTTTATTACATCAACATGCAAGAAATCTAGATATGATTAACCCTCATCATATTCATAAAGCACATGTTTAGCCTAAGAAAATATCAAGCATGTGTCTATGATAACCACCAATTAACACATAAAGGTTATGGTCATGTTATGGAGGTTATTTTACCATCAATTCATCATATAAGAAGGTTAAACATGAATACTCATCTTTATCTATTTGCATTAGAGTTAGGTTCAATAAGAAAAATTATATTAATGTTACTAATCAACAATCATACTCAAACCCTAACTCGCGTCATCCTCATTAGATCATGGATGCATAAGGTGAAGCATCACCATCACATTCCATAGTATTCTCAAGTATGAACCCACACATAAATAAAGGTGTAACCATCGGTTTATAGCATACTAGGGTTTCAACAACAATAAGAGAGTACTCCATGATTGTATTAGTCATTTAAGGATTATTCATACCCAATTACCATCATTTAGTTATATTAAAGCTAGGTATAACAAGCTATACCTCATTAGGGTTACATACCCATACAATATGGTTATCATCCCTTCTATTCATATGAGTGAATGGGTAAGACTACCTTATTAAGGGTAACTCTCCATTTGTTCATCATCATTTAACCCATATCACCATACCACAATGTCACCCAGAACTACTGGATGTTTAAAAGGTATGACTATTGGTTGTTTACATAAGTAAACAACTTGGATAAACCACCTTTGAAATCCTTGATTTGTGCTCCAGAAAGAGTCACCATCTAACCCTAGACATCCCTTGATTAACAACACAAAAAGTTCCATTGAGAGTAGGGTAAAACCCACAATCTACAATTCATTTAAAATGAGTCATCCATTGTCAACAAGTAAGCTCCTTAAGTTGATCATATAAAGGAAACCATTTAAATCACATTATTAGAACCAACATATTACATTATCCATCATTCCACTTTATTGGAGGAATAAACATTAGATCTTGACCATTGGGTCAAGTTCATATGTTAAAACCATCAATTACAGTATAGGTCTGACCATTGCATTGAGTGAGCAAAGAAACCATTGGTCGAAGGCTTAATTGATGCTACAACTATATTATTAACTCACCATAGGTTTTTGAGACCTGATCCACCATCATTAGTGACCATTAAGTCCCCATAGGTTGTTATATCAACACAATATTCATTAATCAACATCAAATAATGAGATAATGTCATCATTGATTGATAACATCAGTAGGGTACTTAATGGTTGATCATTAAACTTCTAATTGATCCAAAACCTGACCTAAGGGGGTGACCATAGGTTGTAACCATCATTTGACACCTTTGATCCCGACCATCAGTTGTCATGAAGACAACTATCACAGAACCATTTTTACCCCAATCCCAATCTCACTACCTAGACAATGGTAAAGGGATTGAAGCACTCATCCCTGAGTGGCCCGATAGGAACTAACACACTGGCATATACGATAAGAAATAATAACTCAAAAACTGGATAATTAAATAACAAACTTACCCAATATGGAGATTTTTCCAATATATCCTTGTCGTCAGAGTATGTAGAGTGTGGAAGCGATCTTATTCAGTATTCCATTTGTATTGCCTAAAATAAAGAAAATCAAGACACAATCATGCAATTTCATGGTACGCTATCAAAATCAATTAAAACAATTTATAAGAAAATAAGTGTACTTGGAAGGACTTATATTTCAAAAGTATAACAAGCAATTTGCAAGAACCAAAAGTTATTCGACAAGTTTTTCAAATGATTCAATTTTTATTACGAGTTCCCATTATGTTGTAATTCGAGAAGCATGCTTATATATTTTTGTGTGACTTTATCGCCCCAACGCAATGGGGGAAGTTAATGGGCTCCTTCTCTCTGTATGAGGTAGGAGGCCAATGTACAAGTCCCACCTCTCAATGAGGGGGTTCGCTTGCACCCAATATCAACATTATCAACATTATCAACATTATCAACATCATCATCATTATCAATATATGGGTAGTCATAATGGGCACGCAATTTATGTTTTAATGTTTGTCAAAATATAGTATAGAAAAATAGAAGACTAATCATAGGGAATAGTAGCTCATCCAAGTAAGTAGCCAAGTATACAGTCAAGAGATACATAAAAGTATCTTCAATACAATCAAGGAGAAGTTATATAATAGTGTACCTTTCACTGAGGATTTCGAATATAGATCAATATCTGATTTAATAGGTGAACCCTTAGATTCAGATCCTAAATCATAAATATTGGATCAAGGGTCAAGATCATGATTTTCAGAATATCATGTTTTAATACTCGAGATTAGGGTTACACTTTTCCTATGTCAACCTTAGGGTTGGTTCATTCACTTATAATCAACCAATATGTCAATATGTCCAACATTATTTCAAGTGTCAAGTATTTTCGAATGTGAATGACTTACCTAGGTTTTCTAGGATCATATGTGTTAACCCTAATGATCAATATTCAAGTCATCATCACATTTCTAGTTCATCATCATGATACTTGGTATAATTAGAATTTCAAGATCATATTGATGGGTCAAAAGTACATCAATGGTTTTGCAAGATTAAGATCAATATCAAGATTAATCATTATTCATACGATTATAATCAAGATTTAATCAAGTAAATATATCCAGATCACTAATGATTCATTTTCAAAAGTAGATGGTTCAACTAGATTAGATCTAGGTTATAAGATAATCATCAGAGTCCAAATATAGGGTTTTCAAAGATTAAACATCATTTTTGAATCATTAGACAAATTAAATAAGTACAAGATTCAAGTCTAGGGATATTAGTTAAATCCATTAAGAATTTGTCTCAACAATCATTTTTAATCAGTTCAATGGATTTTTATGATCAAGATAGACTATTTATTCATAATTTTTGGAAGTTAAGAATCAAGAGATATGATTTAAACAAGATCAAGCCAATTTATTGATTTTTGGGCACGACCATACATAATATAGAAATCACACTTGGAAAGGGTGGGCAATTAGCTAGAGCAGCGGGTGCTATAGCAAAATTGATAATAAATGGGTCAAACAAACAAAAAAAACCTTCAAATATTTATCTTCTTACCATAATTACTTTTTTCCCATATGTCCCTAAATTCATTTCATTTATATTAATTAGATACTAATTTAAATATTAAATAATGGTATACTGGAATTTTTTTTTTTGAAAATAGCTCAATATCATTAAAAGTAAGCCATACGGCATCTACAAGATAGACATCTCTCAACAAGTAACCAAGCAGCAACTCCTTTTGCGGAAAGACATAGCACAAGGCTCAAATTGGGATGTGATAGGTACGCTTCTGCACCGTCCACCTCTTGTAGTGGTTGTCTAAAACAACTATCTGGGATGGAATTCGTCAATCTACCAGAACCTATGAGTACATCTTGAGAGGATTATGCAAAGCCACTGACAGAGATTACCATCATGAAGACAATGAAAGATTACCAGACAAAGCGCTTGACCCCAAAGCAACGACACAAAACTAACAACACAGACACAACGCCCCACCAAACAGGACGAGAAACACAACTACTAGCGACACACTAAGGTTGCCAACCAACAGACCTGGGAAGGAGCCAAACCCTAGTGATGCAGATACAGAGGAAGGATGGCTCATGCGGATACAAGGGCGGGGAGTAGAGTGGTGCCGGGAACTCCACCACCACTCCCGACCACCACTGCGAACAGGGGGTGGAAGACCCGCACGAAGCCCAAACCCAGCTTACTCCTCCTCTGCCTGGAGCACCAAGGGGCGCCCGATCCCACCGTCCACCTTTACTGGAAATGAAAACCCTTTAGAGGGGGAAATTACTAGAAAAAGGAAAATCGAGGGTCGTTGATCAGTCGATCAACCGCTAACCAAGGCCAAGATCATGTGGATGGGAGCAGCTTTCTCTGGGTCACGTGTGTGAGGGGAGAAGTCAGGCGTGCTGATCTAGTGTCATTGGATCACGTTTAGCCTTTGACCGTGGACCAAGATCAAAGGTAGGGGGAACATTTTCCTTGGATCAACTACCGCATGCCTGGCAAGGTGGCGTCGCGGCAGAGTAGTGGCCAGAATAAGGAGGAGCATGATTAAGGGAGCGGAAGAGTGGAGGAAAAAGTGCCGCTCAGAATCATGAGGTTGAAACGAAGTCAGAGGTGGGATTTTTATAGGTGATCGAGGCTGGGTTTTAAGGTTTTATGAGGTAACCGCACCCATGGTGGCGGCTGTGAGAGGGGGATCTCAAATGCTCTCGAAATATGTCAATTCAAGGGGGGAAAGGGCTAGATGAGCGTGGGATTGCAAGGCAAAGATTTCCATCTATTTTGATTTCTAAATTATGTTCGATTTGGGGTCAAGTGCCCACTCGGTCTCATAGTTGTCTTCCCCACTGACTGCGGGAGGTGGGAGATAGGTTGTTGATCATTTGATTTGGATGGGATCTGCATGCCTCATATCCAGGGGTTGGGGTTCATCCCCCGAGCGAGCCCTGGATCATACACTGAGAAAATGAGGAGCAATTCCCCCATTCAAGGGCTCCTGTGCCAATTAAGCCAGGAGAGAACCCAAGCGGCTAGATGGATCGAGCCCTGTAAGCCAGAAAAGAAATAAAGATGGTATTTAGGGCTAAATGGGGAGTAAAACTTAGATAATTCATGTAAAATCATAGGAAAGTCCAAATGACCTCAAATTTGGATCAGAGATTCATGATAGAGTCTACAACATGTATACGAAATTCCAAATCAAAATGAGTATGTTTTATCAAGAATTTAATCAAAAGGTTAATGGGTATAACAAAATTAGGGTTTCATGCACACAAGTGTATCAACTTGATTTAAAGTGTGAGTTATTCTACTTTGGAAGTTATTATAGAGTCATGACTTCATGGGAGACATAATGAGTGAGATATTCAGGTATTTGAGGGTAATTGTGTAATAAAATCATAGTTATGAAAAAATCACTTTTTCACAACAACACCATAGGGTTGTTGCAATGGTACCATCATCGGGTCATGGGTTTATAGAAGAAATCAACTTAAAGCCCTAAAATTTACCATTGGTTGATAGGTGCTTAGCACTATAGGTTGTCAACCCAACCTGATCCAAGTCATATTATACCTTAGGAATAATGTACACATGATCACAGGTTCATCTAGAACTAAAACCATAATAGGGAATATTATAAAAATCGAAATCCAAGTCAAGCATAGCTTTTTAGAGCATGGATCATCATTTTTAAGCAAGAACATGAACTAGAAAGCTTATGGTAAGTAATAAACGTGGAAAAAGTTATAAAACTTGCCTCTAATGAGAATATGAAATCCCAAATAGAAGAAAACTCAAGAAGGTAGGGTAGAAAATTCAAGTATAAGATGTGAACTCATCCATCTAGCACCTTTCTTCATCAAATGAGCAAACCCTAAGCATAAGGAGCAAGAAAGGTAGGGTTTTAGAGCTTTAGAGCAATTTCTACCATGGAACAGCAAGGTTACGACCTGGAGAAAGGTAGGAGGAGGGATAACAAATAAATAAATGGAGTAAGGAAGGGAGCTCTTACTCTTTTAGTTCAAGATCACTAGAAGGAAGCTTTTCAAACCCTAAAAGGAAGTCAATTGCAACCCTAGATTCTTTTTCCAAGAAGATCCCCTCTTTCTTCTTCCATGGATAGGAAATTCACAGAAGACCAGAGGGAGAATGAGGTTCATAGAAGGAGGGAAGTGGTGGAGATAAAATTGTTTGTTTGTGTGCTTAGGGATAAGTATATGAAACTTTAAGATAAAGAAAAAGAAAAAGTTGAAGTTCTAGTATCTTTCCAAGTGTCCATGGCCTTAAACTATTAAGAATATACAAGCCCACACACAAGAAGCTCCCCCAAAAACCATAGAAACATAATTATCCCTCCTTTCTTAAATTTCCAAGCAAAATAAATAATTCATTAGTTGATAGCTACTAAAGGTAGCTCATCCATGAAGGGGTAAACCCTAAAATACCCTTGAGGAAAACACCTTCAAACCAAGGTTTAAATAGGCACCCCATGGCTCAAAAAGCTCAATAATTATGAGAGAATATCCAAGGAACATAATTCAAGTGATAAATTGCAAAGAAAACCTCTTAATTGGGTAAATTGTAGAAAAGTCCAAAATGTGCATAAAATTCCATAACTTACTCAAACAATGTCCAAGTTGGACCAAATTTGAAAGTTAAGCTTGTCTTATGATTTAAAAGCATATAAAAAGGTTATATTAGGTTTATAAGAATTAAATTATGATAATTAATCTTATTCAACTCATTAAGCAAGTTTAGGGGCCTTACAACTATAAAACCCTTACAGGGATTTCACCCCCGAAATCCAATATAAACAAAGATGGGTACTTTCTTTTCACCTCATCCTATTATATTCACATGGTTACTTGTATATCATGGTGATGTCACATCATTCATACATATATCCTCTTGGATTAGCACAAAAACCCTCATATAAGAAGACATTTACAAATATGGAACATAGAAACTTATCGTGCCACCTGTACAAGTCTAATAGTAACTTTCAACTTTAAATTCTAGATATCATCTTGAAATTATATCTATTGTATCAACAAACCATCTATCCTTGATAGTGGTCTTGCCCAGCTATCACTAGACCATACACAACATTGTAGAGTCACTTTTGTTTATTCCAAACAACATTTAGAGGGTCATCATCAACTCTCTCTCTCTCTCTAAAGGATAGGAACACTTGGAATGTTCATTTAATAAACATCTCAAAGCTTCACATACTTCCCATACTGTTGATACATCTTGGATACTAGGATTCATTACCTTGATATCCACCTCATTTGCTATAAGGAACTCACATCATTATCTCATCTACTTTAACCAACATAAAAAATCTCAAGACATATAAGAGGAGTCTTACTAATTATTGGAAGGCTCAAAAGAAAAATCATCGCAAACTTTATGAACTAGGAACCATAGTTCAAACAACCTTATGCTATAATAAGCTATCCACCATCATTTTTACAATGAATCCACCCATTCCAAGTGGAAATGATCCACTTGAAAGTTGTGCCCTAGAAAGGAAAGACACAAAGGGAAACACACTTCCCAAATCATAGCAACATTGTTCAAGGGTCAATAGCAAAAAGGTAACCAATTCAATTTTCATTATGCAACTTACAGCTTCTTATGTATCATTTTACCCTTTTCATTTTGGGTTCCTTGCCATTAGCATAGGAATCATCATGATTAACATATTTCATTACTCCTTACTTGATGCCTATTTATCACCCTTGGGTATGTTCACTTATTTTATTATGTTTTTCAACCCTTATCAATAGGTAAATCATCATATTCCACATTTTCTTCATTAAACATGGATCATCTGCCTTAATTTCTTTCAAATGACATTCTTATTTACATTAACACTTTCTTACACACATAGTTTGATCTAAGATTAACTCAAGTTCCACCTTATTCCTTTATTATTGTTCTCATTTATCTTCTCATTTTATACTTATCATTGGAGTTCTCTCCATCTTATGTGGATTTCATACCTTGAATTGCTTTATAATCATAGACTTGTCTATCTTTTACTTTATTATCTTCATGAATCACATCTTCAAGAACTCATCTTTTGCTTATTTGTATTCAGATTTAGATTTCATGGTGTTGTGTCTTTCTCTTTAGCTACCAAACATTCAAGTTTTGATAGATTATGATGCAATTATCATCTTCTTTAAGGTAGGATTGAGATATTCACACCATGGTTTCTTATTCATTATGCTCTTTAGAGTGTCTCAAAATGACTACTTGATCAGAGTAATCAGAAAGATAACAATCTAAGAGTTCCATACTTACCTTTTCTTCAATAATTGAATACCTGGCCAAGGCACCCAAGTATTGAGATTAGGCAGTATAAACCATGTTTATATGTCATGTTCCTAACATAGACATCATCCTAGTCCTAAGTCCTAGTGTCCCTATAGACTAAATGAACCTAAAGCTCTGATACCAACTTGTGAGAACCCGTTACACTAAACGAGATTACTCAAAACATAAAGCACAATCTATCACTAATTAATCACATACCCAAAAATATAGATAAATTAAAACTGATTTCAATGGCAGCACATGCTCAAAAACATTTGCATAAGAGCCCAACATCTTTCTTATATCCATATCATGCTAAGAATTTGATAAAAAATTATTTTATCACCTTAGCAACAATATATATACACAGGAGAACAATATTTGTATATGCCACACAAACAATCATTAACATGCTATCAACATTCTGATTCGTTTGAAACACCATATACAAACTTTTCCTTCTCAGACCTGAGAGTACAGGGATGACTCTAGGACACACTAGACATCTAATCAACTTTCTTAGAGATTCATTACTATAGCTCCTCTTTACTACCACATGTTTGTTTTTGTCACTTCCGATTACCCAAAAAATGTGGCTAACCACAAGGGTGAGACCTATGTCCCAGCAAGATATATATTGATTCCAATATTTTTAGGTAATGAGACAGTTTAAATAGTTTAATCATATATAATAAATAAGCTCAACAACACTGATGATTAATAAAATACATAAAGGAGCTATAATAACTATCTTCATTATCCAGACTATTCTCTATCCCTATTAACAGTATATGCAACCTAAGTATATCTACTATCTCTTAATTGCACTAAGAATCATCTTTATATAAAGATAACAAACAAAGGTCATCATACAATGTGAAATGTCATGCATAACCCTAAACAAATATGCTACACGGTTGTATTACATCTTTTATTACACCCTGGTGAGTTTGAGTCGTACCACTCAAAGTCCAACTAACCACTGCTTGGTCGCAATAAGATCCATATAGGATCTATAAAGAGCTGGACTCCAAGATCTTCTCCATACTCGGTCAGTACGAGTCTGCACCGTAGTGACATATAGTCAAACTGCAAAATAGTAAAATATAGTCTTGTAACTATCCCACCTTGGTACATGTCACAGCGCTAGCATCTAGGGTATTCAAATCACATCACTGAGTTAGAACCATAGTTGTCCTCTAATCACATCATGTTATAATCACTGAGACCCGACCAAAGTGATTCTTAAAAAGTGAGCTAGGTAAGACTGCAACCATCCTCCCAAAACACTTGGTGTCAAGATGACAAGCACCCCACTTACTCAATAGTATGTGCTCTAAGTTTCTCTTAGGGATACTCATTTCACCATCCAACAAGTTTTGACACTGAAGATGGTTCTAGGGCATAGGGTGCTACATGATTATAGTTTCACTTGATTAATTATCTCCCATTGGGTGAATTAATGCAGCATCAAACAAGTGGAAAAACAAATCCTAATTCACTTCTAGCAACCATATAAGTATCACAACTTCAGAAGATATAAATCATGTGAAACATAATTTCTCATATCATCATCACATGGTACTATTCACTTTCCATTCATGAGACTACACTAGTCATCATACTATCACAAGATATAAATCCATTTCACAATATCACAGGGTATCAACCCTTATCAACACAAGAGCACTACACCTTATTCAGGGATCAACCACGTCCAAATGCCATTAAGACCATCATACTATCAAACGATATAAATCCTTTTCATAATATCACATGGTATCAACCCTTATCAACACAAGAGGATTACACCTCATTTAGGGCTCAACCATGCCCAAAGATCATTCAGACCATCATACTATTCCCTACAAGATCATCATTATCTTTGCATGCCTTACAACAAGGCTCAACAACATCACTTACATATAATACACCAGATCAACACAATATTGCATTAATGATCTAGGATATATTCATAAAAAATCATAGTAGGGTTATATTAACATTAAGAACATTCCTTTATTACATCAACATGAAAGGAATCTAGATATGATTAACCGTCATCATATTCATAATGCACATGTTTAGCATAAGAAAATATCAACCATGTGGATATGATAACCACCAATTAACACATTAAGGTTATGGTCATGTTAAGGAGGTTATTTCACCATAAAGTCATCATATAAGAAGGTTAAACATGAATACTCATCTTTATCTATTTGCATTAGAGTTAGGTTCAATAAGATAAATTATATTAATGTTACTAATCAACACTCATACTCAAACCCTAACTCATGGCATCCCCATTAGATCATGGATGCATAAGGTGAAGCATCACCATCACATTCCATAGTATTCTCATGTATGAACCCACACATAAATAAGGGTGTAACCATCGTTTTATAGCATACTAGGGTTTCAAAAACAATAAGAGAGTACTCCATGATTGTATTAGTCATGCAAAGACTATTCATACCCAATTACTATCATTTCGTTATATTAAAGCTAGGTATAACAAGTTATACCTCATTAGGGTTACATATCAACACAATATGGTTATCATGCCTTCTATTCATATGAGTGAATAGGTAAGACTACCCTTATTAAGGGTAACCCTCCATTTCTTCCATCATCATGCAACCCATATCACCATACCACAATGTCACCCAGAACCATTGGATGTTTAAAAGGTAAGACCATTGGTTGTTTACATAAGTAAACACCTTGGATAAACCACCTATGAAGTCCTTTATTAGTTCTCTACAAAGATTCACCATCTAACCCTAGACATCCCTTGATTAACAGCACAAAAAGTTCCATTGAGAGCAGGCTAAAATCCACAATTGATTGTTCATTTAAAACAAGCCATCCATTGTCAACAAGTAAGCTCCTTAAGTTGATCATATAAAGGAAACCATATAAATCACATTATTAGGACCAAAATATTACATTATCCATAATTACACTTTATTGGAGTAATAAACATTAGATCTTGACCATTGGGTCAAGTTCATATGTTAAAACCATCAATTACAATATAGGTCTGACCATTGCATCCAGTGACCCAAGAAACCATTGGTCTAAGGTTTAATTGATGCTACAACTATATATGATTAACTCACCATAGGTTTTGGTGACCTGATCCACCATCATTAATGCCAATTAATTTACCATAGGTTGTTAGATCAGCACAATATTCATTAATCAACATCAAATATTAAGATAATGTCATCATTGATTGATAACACCAATAGGGTACTTAATGGTTGATCATTAAACATCTAATTGATCCAAAACCTGACCTAAGGGGGTGACCATAGGTTTTTACCATCATCTGATACTCTTGATACTGACCATCAGTTGTCATGAAGACAACACCATAGGGTTGTTGCAATGGTACCATCATCAGGTCATGGGTTTATAAAAGAAATCAACTTAAAATCCTAAAGATGACCATTGGTTGATAGGTGCTTAGCACCATAGGTTGTCAAACCAACCAGATCCAAGTCATATTATATGTTAGGAATAATTTACACATGATCACATGTTAATCTAGAACTGAAATCATAATAGGGAACATTATAAAAATCAAAATCCAAGTCAAGCATAGCTTTTTAGAGCATGGATCATCATTTTCAAGAAAGAACATGAACTAGAAAGCTTATGGTAAGCAATAAACGTGGAGCAAGTTATCAAACTTTCCTCTAATGAGAAGATGAAATCCCAAATAGAAGAAAACTTGAGAATTTATGGTAGAAAATTCAAGTATAAGTTGTGAACCCGTCCATCTAGCGCCTTTCTTCATCAAATGAGCAAACCCTAAGCATAAGGAGCAAGAAAGGTAGGGTTTTAGAGATTTAAAGAAATTTCTACTATGGAACAGAAAGGTTCTGACCTGGAGAAAGGTAGGAGAAGGATAAAAAAGAACTAAATGAAGGAAATAAGGGAATTCTTACTCTTTTCGGTCAAGATCACTGGAAGGAAGCTTTTCAAACCCTAAAAGGAAGTCAATTGCAACCCTAGATTCTTTTTCCAAGAATATCCCCTCTTTCTTCTTCCTTGGACAAGAAATTCATAGAATCATAGAGGAAGAATGAGGTTCATAGAAAGAAGGAAGTGGTGGAGAGAAAATGGCTCGTTTTTGTGCTTAGAGATAAGTATATGAAACTTTAAGATAAATAAAAAGAATTAGTTGAAGATCTAGTATCTTTCCAAGTGTCCATGGCCTTAAACTATTAAGCATATAAAAGCACAAACACAAGAATCCCCCACACCATCTATATAGATGCTTATCCCTCTTTTCTTGAATTTCCAAGAAACACAAATAATTCATTAGTTAATAACTACTAAAGGTAGCTCATCCATGAAGGGGTAAACCCTAAAATACCCTTGAGGAAAACACCTTCAAACCAAGGTTAAAATAGGCACACCATGGCTCAACAAGATCACGAATTATGAGAGAATATCCAAGGAACATAATGCAAGTGATAAATTGCAAATAAACCTCTCAATTGGGTATATTGTAGAAAAGTCCAAAATGTGCATAACATTGCATAACTTGCTCAAACAATGTTCAAGTTAGACCAAAATTGAAACTTAATATTGTCTTATGATTTCATAGCATATAAAAAGGTTATATTATGGTATAAGAATTAAATTATGATAATTAAGATTATTCAACTCATTAAGCAAGTTTTGGGGCCTTACAACTGGTAATGATATTTTTCCCACTTTCCTTCTTATGTGTCTTGTAAAATTATACACGAACAAGAGTCTTTTGATTATATCTTCTCATGGGTTTTGATTTGTCAGCCTTGTGGCATTGTTGTGTGATCATCACCAATGCAAGTGTTGTTCTTTGTTATGGTCTTAATCTTACTACATATGGGGGATATTTGAATCAAGTTTTTGGTACTTTAGGTGACTGTAAGGTTTCAAAAAATTTATGTGCAGATGATTCTATATTTTTAGGAACGTTTTGTTATTAATACACTATAAATATGAATCTTATAAAATTAGTAAAAAATTTAGAAATACAAAAAAATGCATAAAGGAGATTTGAGAATCCTAAAAGTAGAAAAATTTATCTAGATATTTTTCAAGATTGAATCATTGAGTTTTTAAGTCAATCTTATAAATTCCCAAAAACATAGTGATGTGATGCAATCTATAACTAAACATTTAGCCATCTGCAAATTAGGTAAAATAATGTTTTAAAATCAAGAAGGTCAAATGGATTGGGTCATTTGGTTTTCAACGCCTAACTAGATTCAGCAAAAAAATCACATTGTAAAGGTTAGTACAACTAATTGGTTTTAAATCTAATCCTTTAAAAATTCTATTAGGTGTTTCAAATCTTCGATTGGACCTAGGGTGTTGACTTTGGATATAAGGATACTAGGTAAGTGTATAATCCAAATTTATATGGGAATTACTAACATGACTACTAAATTATTTCCCCTATAAGGCATCTCTTAAACAATCCTCGTGTAATATTGAATACATTTAAGAATCTTATTTTCTTGAGATTTGTTTCCTAATTTGGTATTGAATCCATAAGATCTTATGAATGAAGTTCCTCCAACATAATTTTATTAAAAATATTTGTATGAAATCATCTTCATTACTGAAATGAATTAGTTTGACTAAACTTATTTCTTGCCTTTACATTTTGTGTTTGTACAATAGACTAAGCCTACTTATAGTAGTAGTACAGCTGTACTACCATACTATTTGGATGCATATTTCCATCCTCAGTGTTCCTTTCTACTCATATTATATATATTGAGCGCTCCTTACCACCCAGGGTGTGCCTTTCTGCCCGACTTAGGCTTGAGATTTTATGAGTCTTAGTGTTTCTTAACTAAAATTAGTTTGATTGTTTTACATGCACTAATTATGTTATGGTAATGTTTCTACATGGCATAAAACTTTATGATAATCATATATTGTTTATCAATGCATCATCTATTGACTTGTTAGATCTTTTAGTACTTCCTCTTTTGAACATCCCTTTATTGAAGTATCTAGCATTGATCTTACATTGTCCTAGTAATGCTTAGTTATTATAATATTGCACATACACAGCTTTGTTTATGTCCTTTATCTTGTTTGTTTTCCTCTTCTGGGTTTTGTTTTCAACCCACCCAAAGGTGGTATAGAATGATGTCCAACAAGTAGGAGGCGTCGCTCAAGACTAGCTTCAGAACTTCTTCTGAGATGCACAGGTTGCTCAACACAAACCAATCCTTCTAGATTAAATTTCATATTCTTGTTAGTTTCCCTTGGTGGCCCCACTGTCAAACTAGGACAAAAAATTTATAGTAGTTTGATTTACCTTTCTTGTACTACAAAACTATGTTTATTTTACCAATCTATTTGAAAAAATATTGTTCACCCATTTTATTTGAAGGCTATTATTATGTGGTTGTGAATGAATGGGTGTTATGTATTATTATTTTACATTAAATAAGGAGTGGATCCCCTCTCGGGTCCCACTCCTTACATCCTTTCTCTTCATATATGCCTAGTTTTCTCTTTGTATTTGAGGTATATACTTATATATTAGTATGTATGATGCATTTTTGGTTTATTTGGATATACAGGTATATCTATTCTATATAATGTGTGAATTGAATTTAATTAATGTTTGGACATTAAATTTTATTTAGATCAAAGTTAGTCTTAGTTAAAAATGAATCCTAATTTAGTTTAGGAGATTAGGATGATGGGGTTTGAGATTTAGAAATGAAGAGAGGAGAATATACATGGACTTATACAAATTTGTTGATGACTAGGTATATATTTTGTGAATCAAGGAAACAAAGCTACATTAAGGACATATTCAACATAAAAGGTAAGTGGGCCATGTCCATTGAATTTCATTATTTTTATGTCTCATCCTACCCATATGCAAAGTAACTTAGAGATTAAGTTGTTATTGGACATTCAATGTTTGATGCTTATTTCATGTTGAATGATACATTGAGTAATCAGACTTTATTCAGATTAAGCATGTTGTGGGTTATCATGTTTTAGATTTTTGGTACTTAAGCTATCTTCAGTTACTTAGTATTTTTACATTCAGTTTAGTTTGTTTTCTCAAGTTTAGATTCAAATTTCAAATATCATATATTTGGATGAAACATCATATTAAGTCACATTTTAAGAATTCAATGTAATAATAACTTCTAGATAAGATCAATTCAATTTATAAGTATATTAGATCTCATATTCAGATTTTAATTGAATTCAGAATTTAAGGATAGAGATTCAGGTTCATGTTTACATTTAGAACTCAGTTATCAGTATTCAGTTTTAGTTTTAGTATCAGATAAGTTCATATTCAAAATTCAGTAAATGTTCAGTTTACAGTATTCAGTTCAAATTAAGGATTAAGTTAGTTTAGACTTAAGATAAATAAGTCAAAACCTTCACATAAGACATTATATGATAAGTCCTCAATCAGTTGTCCCATGACAATTTAGAGGCATATGTTGCCAATTCAAAGGAGTGTTTGCTCCAATTCAGAGGTGTTGCGACACCAATTCAGGGCATCGTTACGCCAATTCAGAGACACCTCGGTGTCATTCAGAGGCATGTAGCACCAATTCAGGTTACTTCAAAACCAATTCAGGGTGTAGATATGCCAATTCAGGAGGACTTATCGTATAATGGTGGCCACAAGAAGACAAAAGATGTAAATAAAAGACACATCCATTCAGTTTAAGTTTACAACTTTCATATATCAGTTCAATTTTTAGTTATATAATATTTATGGTTATCATAATATAAGTTCAATGCCACTTACTCTAACCTAGGTTTCCCTTTGTGCATGGCTGGGGATGAGATGTTTGTAGGTACAGAACTTTAGGAGGTAGTCATGACAAGATGATGTAGTGACAATTTCAAGAGGTTTTCTTGGGGGGGTGCCATCTACATGGTCCCAGATTTGACATGAGATTTGCATAAAAGGTAGTATCATGGTATGAAGTTTCTTTTGTAATATAGTTTTTTCTCTAAGAATTTATGAGAATGCATTTTTACACTAGTCTATTTTGGTTTTTATCTATCATTATTGTAATGCATATAATGTTAGTAACATTCCCTAGTTGAAAAAGAAATTTTAATTGCTTTCGCTCATGTGATATCAAAATCGGGGTGTTGCAATAACCCCAGAAGGTTGTTGAAAGACTAGTAAAACTCATCATAGATCACACCATATCTAGTAGTGTGTGATTCCTTCTTTTTGACACACCATTATGTTGTGGTGTTCTAGGTAGAGTCCATTGTGATACAATATCACAAGCTCTCAAAAGGTCCTCAAACTCTTGGCTTAAGTATTCTCCACCTCGATCTAATCAAAGTGCCTTAATACTTTTGCCAAGTTGGTTATATACTTCATTCATGAAATCCTTGAACCTTTCAAGTGTTTCTGAATTCTATTTCATCAAGTAAACATAACCATACCTATTGAAGTCATCAGTAAAAGTAATGAAGTACTGATACCCACCTCTAGCATTTGTTATAAAAGACCCACATACATCAGTATGTATGAGTCGTAATAGATCACTGGCTCTCTCACCTTTTCCTAAAAAGTGAGTCTTGGTCATCTTTCCCAATAAACAAGATTCACATGTCTCTAATGATTCATAATCAAAAGAGTCCAGATATCCATCTTTATAGAGTCTAGATATGTGATTCTCATTTATGTGACCTAGACGACAATGCCAAAGGTATGTTTTGTTTGAGTCATTGAGTTTTTCTTCTTTTGGTGTATACTTTGTATACACTTGTCTATATATCTATCAAATATAGACCATAAGACAGCGGGACACTGCCATAAAAGATCCCATCTTTAGAAATGGAACATTTTCCATTCTTAATAAGAAATTCAAATCCATCCTTGTCCAAACAAGCTACATAAATAATATTCCTATTTATAGCAGGTACATAATAGTAGTTCTATAACTCCATTATCAACCCACATGGTAGAGATAACTCATAGGTTCCTACTGCACTTGCAGCAACTCTTGCTCCATTAGCAACACATAGTTCAACCTCGCCTTTCGTTAAAGGCCTACTTCCTTTTAGATCCCTCACATTTGAAGAAATAAATGATCCACATCTGGTATCAAGTACCCATGATGAAGAAGTAGTAAAGTTAATCTCAATTACGTATACACCAAAAGTAGAGATCTCTATCTCTTGCTTCATCTACCTTGACTCCCTTAATCCTCTCCATTTTTTGAGTGTAGAAGACTTCGACTTCAGCTTGGCGGGAGAATGCTTCTCTACCTTGCATGTGTCCTTGGACTCCATTCCACTGATCACTATCATGGAACTATCCTTCTTCTTTTGTGCCTCAAACAACACTTTAAGCATACATAGAGAAGATTCTATAGGCTCTGGTATCTTAAGAATATGTAGAACACTTCTCATAGTCCTTAACAGTTCATGGAAATTTGATCTCAATTAAATTTTCTGATTTCAATGATGATTTCTTTGCCATTTGATTCTACAAGAGAAAACATTTGTGATTTGTCAAAACTCTTTTTGATTTGATTTGATTTGAATAAATTTGATGGAATTTAATTAGGCATTTAATTAAATATCACTCTGACTATTTTGTTCAAACTGATATCCCTCACTATTAATTTGGAATATTGTAGCATACAATACTCTAGTGGGCCAAGATCCATATTTCACCAAGTCATGACTCAGCTTTGGTATATCACCCATAACTTGACTATTTAGGTAGTCCATCATGCCAATTGCATCATATGAAACTCTTGGATAGATGATATGCACAACTCTTTGTCATATTCATCTTCATGCCTCTGGGATTGGGCACTCCAAATCACTAGTTAAGTCTTGACCCAATAGCCAACACGATATATGTGCACCATGCTTTGTGCAAATCTACATATCTACCATCACACTTCCACGAAATGGATGGCGTACTATGATTTAAGAAAATCTATGCTTGGTCGATCAAGTTTTTGAGGGGTTTGGTATTTATATATATACATATCCAATCACCACATATATCGTACGTATCATATACATGATATATCCCACAAGAAAACTTGTGAAGTAATAAAGCAATGATTATGGACATCCTATTTGTAATTCCTTGAGCCACAAGGAATTATGATCATCTAGGTCTACATCACATGCAACAACCTATAGTTGATGAAAATCTATGCTTGGGTTGTTTCAGGTTGATCAGCACATCCTATGACTGATCAGCTCACCTCCTGGCCAGTCAGTTGGTTGTCACCAACCGATCGTCTTTCTCCTCCAGATAGTCAGTTCTTTGGGTCATTTTGCTCCTTCTCAGGCCACCCACTTCTCATCTCACGCCATTAGCCAGTCGTCTTGGTCCTCCATATGCTTGTCTGGGCACCCATCATTCTTTGACATAACAGGAAATAAAACTATCCTACTTTTACAAATTTCTTTGGGAATCCCCGAGTTACAATTGGGGGGAGCAAAGGTAGAAGAGAAGGCTCAAGTTATCTTGAGTTACATCTGGAATAGAAGAAAGGACTCGATACGTAGACCGAGATGAAAACAACCACAACCAACCATGCACACACATAGGGGTTTATAGACCAAAACCATGCTACACATCCACCATCAAAATAATTTTAGGGCTACGCATATCGATTGCATATATATACCATATCATATATGTATATAGGGATTTGTGGTGTTTGATCAGATATGCACATTAGCTAATTAAACTATTTGCATTTGCATGCAACAAATAAATGGCAAAAAAACAAAATATGATCATATCGATTAATCCTAAAACATAGTATGTTGGTGTGGCTCTGATACCACTATTGGGTTTTGTGGGACAGAACAGGCAACGGAAGCAAAAAAATTTATCTAACCACAAACCCATAACCAACAGATCGCATCAACAACTATGCAATAGGAAATATGGTTTAGTGAGATATACCTGGCCCTGAGGCTTGCTCAGTGATAATACCACACACCTAGTGCGGTCTTCATCCACCTAGTCTTCAATGGCATCTATGCAAATCCTAATGTAGACCCAGACTATAGTTGACGGTCGTCCTCCTGAGTAGGAGAAATCTTCCGCCTCTATAGGTAGTCCACACGGACCACCAGGAACTCTAGTTGTCCTGAGATGGACAAACTATAAGGAGTCATCCCCTTTTGTCAGCATACTAGTCACTGACACACTATCCCACAATTAATTGCTTTTCTACATATGTCTTTCCCTCGTTGTTCCTCCCTAGACGGGTAGAACTTGCTTGGGCTCTCTCAGTTACCACAACCAGAGAGGACAACAACTTTGCAGAGCAACTATTGTTCTGCGTTGTGTGTTCTGAGAAGCCCCACATACCCCTCTATTTATAGTAGAGGGAAGGGTCCAGGTTCCCAGTCTATGCGGGAGTAGAAGGGTCTAGATTTTCCATGAACTGGTTGTATCGCGGTAGATGAACTGATCGTTTCATAGCACAACCGGTCATTTGGGTAAGTGAGTCATTCAGTTCACTTTTGAACCATTCAGTTGGGAGTGTGAACCAGTCGTTTCACTTCCCAGACTTTCCCACAGTTGACTTTCCTTATTCATTTCTAATTAGCACAAATATTAATTCTTGTCCCAATTGAATTAAACAAGTGAAACGAAAAAAATTTCTCACAAACTGGGGAAATCCAACACTACTCATTTGGACACATGAACCAATCAGTTCACCAGAGTGAACTGGTCATCTCACTTTCCATGAGCCAAGCGGTTCACCCAATGAACCAGTCGGTTGGTGGTCTAGGTTGTGCAGAACTCAGTCAATGTAGTTCTCAATCAATCTGACACTCTAATCAATTGGTTCAACACTTGAACTTGATGATTCTGAGTCAAGTCTATTGATTGAATGTTTAATTGAGTACCTGAACACTTTAGTAATCAATCTAAACATCATTCATGGATAAACTCCTCTTCCAGGTTAATCCTATGTGTGTGACCCTATAGGTTCAATTTCACATTGGCATTGAATGTCCATAACTAACTTATGACATCACAAGAAAAGAGTGGTGCCTAGTCGCACATCAGTGCTACCCAAGTGAAGAGGAAAGTTGGAGAACAACTCTCAACCTACAATCTATTATTGGTGTTACAGTGAATGTATAGTCCCTTTGTCACTGATATCTGGATTGAAATCGAGGCATGGACTTGCCATCCTCTACACACATTCAATCCATGTTTCTTGACTTAGAGTAGACTGTCTAAGATATATGTAAGCTCAATATCATATATTGACCTACATGTGCATGGACATGCATTTCTCAGTCTCACTCCTCAAGTGGACTGGGTATCACACTCCCTTAGGAGGGATAAATTTCATATCTATCACTCATAGTCAAGTCCCCATGTGTCAAAGTCACCCAATCATCACCGTTATAACAACCCATATTTTAGGACTGTGTTTGATGATGTCAAAGTGTACCCAACAACATGTGATGAGTGCAGTTATTTTAGGTCTAACAACCACAGTCACTACCAATACTATAAGAGATGATCCTGACTAACCAAGTGTGGTTTCCATGCATCACTCTTATGGTGGGTTTGTCCAATACATTGTTCTCTAACATGTATATGTGTGCTTGGTTTGATATCATATATCATGACTGATGAGATTTTCTCATCAACCAACACACACTCTAGTCTTCTTTGTTATTGATGTCTATGGTTATTTCCACAATAACAACTGAATTGGGACATGAGTGAGAATGTACACACTCTTAACATTTGTATGATCTCATTATTCAAGTCACGTACTTGAAGACATATGTCATTGAGTTTTTTCATTCTCTAGACATCTATCATGTAATACTATTATCTCAAAATAGTTAGAACATATAGGTGGAAATTGCCTTTATTATTATTCAAATCATTAACAAAGTATGCCATTACAATCATCATATGACTGGATCTATGGGCATACATACCAACACTATATTGAGATACTACAGTGGAAACAATTCACTTTGTTTACATACCTATATAATAAGGTTTCATCACCTTTCAATAACTATATCCCCTCATTGTTTTTTGCTTTCCATTTTTATACTTCCTCTTGAATGAGAATTATGCTCTTTTATACTTAATATCATATTGCCGATAACTATTACCTATAGCACATACTATAATTTTACTATTACCTATTATTTATTCACTTTTCTAGATGTTGTCCTCAAACCAGCTAAGTTTTGATCCTCTCAGTGAGGATCATCAAGAGGAATTTAGGATTGTAGATTTGAGGTTATCTTGAGATTGACAAGTTTCCCTTTGTATAAGTTATTTTTCCTTTAAATTTATATCATAACACTATCAAGGGTGAGGAAAAATGTTAAAAATTACAATTGAATGGTTCTATCCCATTTTCCATAATATGAGATTTTGTATATATTTAATATGAGAAATGAAAATACCTCCTATATTCGCACATGTCTGATATGTTCAGATTTGAATGTGGCTTGCGTTTTCAATAGAAATGAGTGGGTCCACTCTAAGGTGCCACTTGTTATGTGTAGTCTTATGACATATGAAAGGGTGTTTCAATACAATTTGATCAACAAAATGGCTCCTAAAAAACCCTAGCTTCTTTACGAACCACTAGGTTTATATGGGGATTTTCCATGTAGTTTTTGGGAAAGGATATAAAGAATAGAGATGTTTGGGGGTTTTGATTCTACCAGAGATAGGGATAAAGTAAGGGATCAACCACCACAATATAATATAAGGAAGCTAGTACAGAAAAAAAATGGGGGCGGTCAATTAAGGTGGCAAAAAATATGATGTATTGTACAAATTACACAATGTCCCAAGTGGATGTAGAAGACAATCTCATTCTCAAGATCTTCATTTGATAGATCCAGAAAGATCTCAAAAATCTTAAAACCCTAGTTGTATGGAAACGTTAGTGTTACATAGTGACTATGAAGAATCAAATTGATTAAATTGACATTATCTCCTTATTTTTTATTTTCTTCATGTCTTATTATATACTTTATTTAGGGTAATAGAGCTTATCCAATTAAGAAGACTAACTCCTTTTTTTAACCAGAACTAGATATTAGATTTTATTCATGCCGCTCTGTTGTGCAGCTAAAATGATAGGAATGTCAACATATGCACAAGAATTAAACTAGTCAGGGATATTATGTTCAAAATGGACAGAAAACATAGAGAGGAGGCTATGTTTTGCAATTTTATCAGTGGGCACATTGCGGTTTTGACTGGCATGTAGGAGGTAATTGTTAAGATTCTCATCGAAAAAATTCCTCATCTTCATGGAATAGGGTTTGAATTTGGGTGATGGAGTGATTTTGTTGAGTTCTAAGACGACTTGCATTGAATCGGTGAGAATGTAGGCATTCTCCCAATCATGTTTTACACATAGATAGCCTGCATAGACAATGGCTTTGATTTCATCTTCTAGGGTAGAGGTCGAAGGAGATATATCACCAAACCCCATTATGTGTGCTCCCATGTTGTTAACAACGTGGATGTCGATGGCTGCTTGGGAGTTGTTGGGCAAGTAGGCAGCATCAGTGAAGATGTAGGTGTCCCATTCTTTTATTTGTAATGGTACTCAATCATTACTCACTATAGGTGGATGTGCCTCAAAAGGTAATGTTCGAATGGTCTTAATACAGTTCATGACAAAGAGGGCCTTGGTTGTTGCTGGCTGAGATGTGTGTGTGAATGAAGTCATTGCGGCACTACCATAGGTACCAGCAAGTAACAAACTGTAAGGTATGGTGGTCGTTCTTCATATCCATGCACACATCAATCCATGTGTCTTCAGCAATGTTGAGGTGACCATACCCCAGGTAGTGGATCTTCCACACCTCAACACTTGAGGAGTAGTTATGTAGTGCATGCACAATGGTGTCCCGACCATTGTTATAGACTGGGAAAAGTTCAGAGACATCCATTGGCATCTATGTTTTATAACATTGGTGAGAAGCACTCCATGCTAGACAAGTCAAATGAATGTTTTAATCTGGACAGGGAAGCTATATTGCCATATTTGCTTTCATCTTCTAGGCAGACGAATTTCTTTCTCACGGCAGAGCCACCTATATGCAGATCGTGTAGAGAACCATCCATCAGGCTCTAAGGACCAGTGCCAACCATCTTCCCCAGTAGCATGTATAGGGGGCGGGATGTATTTGATTGTATACCATGAGGCTTGAGGTAGGTAAGAATATATTAAGTCCCAATCCCAATTGCCATTGTTAATTAGCATGGAACCCACCTTGAGGTCCTAGAGTTCCTCAGGGATTGGCCACTCAGGTGACAGACCCAGAACTGATTGTCCGGCAATCCACTTATTACTCTAGATGTTTGTGTCATGGCCATTTTTATGGTTTTGTAGCATAGCAGAGTAATTTTACTGAAGTTTCTTTTAATGAAGCTCTGTTATATCCTCAATTTTGGGAAAATTAAATAATATAAAGATAATGTATGATTTGATAAATAATATTCACTAATAGTATTATTGGAGGAATATTAACAATGTTAAATAACTTTGGAGCATGGGTGCTTGTGGCACAAGTTGAACAAATAAAAGGAATTTATACATGCATCAATAATAATGACTTTTTATTGTGATAAATGAAATAATTGTCAAGTTGTCAAAAGAAATAGAATTTATGGTGTTTTAGATATTTAAAAGAATAATTGTCTAATCCACTTTGGCAACATTCTCTTTAAGGCATCCAAAGGTCTTTTTGGCAATATGACTTTTTGTATGCAAAGAAAAGGAAGGATTCTAGGAATATACTGAGAGAGAGGGAGAAATGCTCTTAAAAAAAGTGTCATGCATGTATATGTAATTCTTTATGGATTTTGTGTGTGATAATCAAGTAAAATACATGCAATTTCTTATATTGGGAATTCATTGAATACTTCCCTTTCGATAATCATACATTCTTTCCATTAGCGTTGTCATCGCTATGAGAGGAAAAGAATATACATGGAGTTTGTTTAATGGGTCTCACGAGCAACATGGTAAGGCCCTTTTTCCATGGTAACTGATAAATTAATAAGATAAGGAAAAGAGCAAGAAATACACTTAATACTATTCCCTTAAAGTACCTTGCCAAAACCATATTGGTACTTGACCTTTAATATGTGAAAACCCCACTTAATCCGAACGAAAGGAAATAATAGGATTTGAACAAGGAAGTAATTAATAGATAATAATCCCAAAGGAACAAGACTAGTATATATATATGGGATGAAACCTCTCGCAAGGGTTTCTCTCTTCCATCCCTTCTTCACCGTCCTCCTCCTCCCACTAGGGTTTCGTGTAGGTAGCATGTAGGGGTAACCATAGCCCAGCCTCGTCTCCACCCTTAGGCTTGGTACTTCCTCCCACAAGGAATCTTGTAGGTCCTAGCAAGGAATTTTGGGTGGCATTGCACTGGCATCAGCCCAGGGATCCAAGACGACCCACAGGAGGCCATCGAGGCCGCTCTAGGAGGGGTGGCGGTATGTGTAAGGCCCCTAAACTTACTTAATGAGTTGAATGATCTTAATTATCATAATTGAATTATTATAATGCTGATATAACCTTGTGATATGCTTTGAAATCATAATACAAGCTTAAGTTTCAAATTTGGTCCAATTTGGACATTGTTTGAGCAAGTTATGCAATTTTATGCACATTTTGGACTTTTCTGCAATTTACCCAATTGAGAGGTTTTCTTTGCAATTTATCACTTTCATTATGTTCCTTGGATATTCTATCATCATTATTGATATTTTTGATCCATTTTATACCTATTTAAACCTTGGTTTGAAGGTGTTTTCTCCAAGGGTAATTTAGGGGTTTCCCCTTCACGGATGAGCTACCTTTAGTAGCTATCAACTATTGAATTATTTGATTGGTTGAGAAATTCGACAAAGGAAATATAATCAGGTCTATACACATGGTGGGGGAGATTCTTGTGTGTGTGCTTGTATATTCTTAATAAATTAAGGCCATGGACACTTGGATAGATACTAGAACTTCAACTTTTTCCTTTTCTTTGTCTTAAAGTGTCATATACTTATCCCCAAGCACCAAAATGAGCCATTTTCTCTCCACCACCTCCCTCCTTCCAACCTCGTTCTCCCTCTATTCATCTGTGAATTTTTCTACCCAAGGAAGAAGAAAGTGGGGATCTTCTTGGAGAAAGGCTCTAAGGTTGAAATTGACTTCATTTTAGGGTTGAAAAAGCTTCCTTCTAGTGATCTTGACCTAAAAGTATAAGAATTCCCTTTTTTACTCCGTCTATTTCTTTTTATCCTTCCTCGTAGCTTTCTCCAGGTCAAAACATTGTTGTTCCATGGTAGACATTGCTCTAAAGCTCTAAAACCCTGCCTTTCTTGCTCCTTATGCTTAGGGTTTGCTCATTTGATGAAGAAAGGTGCTAGATGGACAAATTCATATCTTACTCTTGGATTTTCTACCCTACCTGCTTGAGATTTCTTTTGTGTGGGGTTTTATCTTCTCATTAGAGGTAAGTTTTATAACTTGCTCCAAGTTTATTGCTTACCATAAGCTTTCTAGATCATGTTCTTGCTTGAAAATGATGATTCATGCACTAAAAAGCTATGCTTGACTTGGATTTCGATTTTTATAATGTTCCCTGTTCTGATTTTTCAGTTCTAGATGAACCTATGATCATGTGTACATTATTAATAAGGTATAATTTGACTTGGATCAGGTCTATAAACCATGACTTGATGATGGTACCATTGCAACAACCATATGGTGTTGTCTTCATAACAACTCATGGTCGTGATCAAGGGTGTCAAATGATGGTGACAACCTATGGTCACCCCCTTAGGTCAGGTTTTGGATTAATTATAAGTATAATTATCAACCATTAAGTACCCTACTGATGATATCAATCAATGATGACATCAGCTTAATATTTGATGATGATTAATGAATATAGTATTGATCTAACAACCTATAGGGATTTAATGATCACTAATGATGGTGGATCAGGTTTCTACAGTCTATGGTGAGTTAATCATATAGTTTTAGCATCAATTAAGCCTTAGACCAATGGTTTCTTGGGTCACTTGATGCAATGGTCAAACCTATACTGTAATTGATGGTTTTAATATATGAACTTGACCCAATGGTCAAGATTTAATGTTTATTCCTCCAATAAAGTGGAATGATGGATAATGTAATTTTTTAGTCCTAATAATGGGATTTAGATGGTTTCCTTTATATGATCAACTTAAGGAGCTTACTTGTTGACAATGGATGGCTTGTTTTAACTGAACAGTCGATTGTGGGTTTTACCCTACTCTCAATGGAACTTTTTGTGTTGTTAATCAAGGGATGTCTAGGGTTAGATGGTGACTCTTTCTAGAGCACAAATCAAGGACTTCATAGGTGGTTTATCTAAGGTGTTTACTTATGTAAACAACCAAAGATCTTACCTTTTAAACATCCAATGGTTCTAGGTGACGTTGTGGTATGGTGATACGGGTTCAATGATGATGGAACAAATGGAGGGTTACCCTTAATAAGGTAGTATTACCTATTCACTCATATGAATAGAAGAGATGATAACCATATTGTGTTGATATGTAACCTTAATGAGGTATATCTTGTTATACCTAGATTTAATATAAATAAATGATGGTAATTGGGTATGAATAGTCCTTAAATGACTAATGCAATCATGAAGTACTCTGTTACTGTTGTTGAAACCCTGGTATGCTATAACCCAATCGTTATACCTTGATTTATGTGTGGGTTCATACTTGAGAATGGTATGGAATGTGATGGTTATGCTTCACCTTATGCATCCATGATCCAATGTGGATGTTGTGAGTTAGGGTTTGGGCATGAGTGCTATTTAGTAACATTGATAGAACTTATTATGTTGAACCTAACTCTAATGCAAGTAGATAAAGATGAGTATTCATGTTTAACATTCTTATATGATGGAATGATGGTTGAATAACCTCATTAACATGATCATAACCTTGGTATGTTAATTGGTGGTTATCATAGCCACATGGTTGATACTTTCTTATGCTAAACATGTGCATTATGAATATGATGAGAGTTAATCATATCTAGATTCATTGCATGTTGATGTAATAAAGGAATGTTCTTAATGTTAATATAACCCTGCTATGATTGTTTATGAACATAACCTAGTTCATTAACACAATATTGTGTTGATATGGTGTATTATATATAAGTGATGTTGTTGAGCCTTGTTATAAGGCATGTAAAGATAATGATGATCTTACATAGAATAATATGATAGTCTTAATGACCTTTGGGCATGGTTGATCCCTGAATGAGGTGTAATCCTCTTGTGTTGATAAGGGTTAATACCCTATGATATTGTTAAAGGATTTATATCATGTGATAATATGATGGTCTTAATGACCTTTGGACATGGTTGAGCCCTGAATGAGGTGTAATCTTATTATGTTGATAAGGGTTGATACACTGTGATATTGTGAAAAGATTATTATTTTGTGATAGTATGATGACTAGTGTGGTCTCGTGAATGGAAAGTGAATAGTACCATGTGATGATGAGATAAGATATTATGTTCCACACATTTTATATCTTTTCAAAGTTGTGATATTTATATGTTTTCTAGAAGTGAATTAGAGTTTGCATGTCCACTTGTTTGATGCAGCCTTAATTCACCCAATTGACATAACTAATCAAGTGAAACTCTAATCATGTAGCGCCATGTGTCATTGATCCATCTGAGTGTCAAAATTTTCCAGATGGTGAAATGAGTATTCCTAAGGGAAACTCGGAGTGCATACTATTGAGTATGTGGGGTGGCAAGTTGAGGATATATCCTTGTCATCCACAATGCAGATTGTGGAGGTTGGCTATGGTCATGCCTCATACATCCGATGTGATTGAGAACGGATGCGGTCGTATCTCGGTGATTATATATGTGACAAGATTGAAGGATAACTGCGGTTGTACCTCAGATGGTAGGGTATGCATATCCACCTTCTTTCACTAGTATCGTGACTTGTACCAAGGACAGACTAGGTTGTTAGCAGTTTGACCTTATGTGTCGCTGTGGCAGACCTGTACTGACTGGGGGCGGAGAAGATCTTAGGAGTCTGGCTCTACCTAGATCTTGTATGGCACTAATTTTGACTTAGCAGTGGTCAGTTGGATTTTGAGTGGTATCCTCAAATTCCTCAGGGCATAATAAAAGATGTAATATAGTCGTATAACATATCTCTTTAGGGATATACATGACGCTTCACGTTGGATGATAACCTTTGTTTGTTATCTTTATATAAAGATGATGCTTAGTGCAATTAAGAGATAGTAGATATATTAATGTTGTGGATATGCTTAAGATTGTTGATGCGTACATACAGTAGCCATGTTTATGTTGATAACTATACTGTTGCTACTGATTATAATCATGATGTTGGATATCTCATGTTTTTAGTTACGTTTAGCATGCTAGTCATGCCTTTGTAACTAGAGATTCATATATTGCTAATCATACTTATCCATATAGTTGTGCTTATGTTGTTAGCTCTTCTTTTGATATTGATATGTTCAACCAATTAGACAATTGTTAGCTATGCTATGTTACTATACTTGCTCATGATGCTAGATATGCATATGCTACTGAATTGCTTATATTGTCAACAAGATAAAGAATGATAGTCCGGCTAATGATGATAGTTATTATCTGTTCTTTTTTGTATTTTGATAATCATCAGTACTGCTGATCTTATTTGTTATATCTGATGAAATTGTTTAACTGCTTAATTACTTAAAAATGTTGTAATCAATAAAGATTGTTGGAGGTTATATCTCTTACTGGGACATGGGTCTCACTCTTGTGGTTCGTCACACTTTTTTAGGTAATAGGAAGTGACGAAAACAAACATGTGACAACAAAGATGAGCTATAGTAATGAATCTTTGATAAAGTTGATTAGATGTCTAGTGTGTCCTAGAGTCGTCCATGTACTCTCAGGTTCGGACAGGAAAAGTTTGTATATGGTGTTTTAAATAAATTGAACTTTTGTTAGCATGTAAATGTTTGTTTGTGTGTGATATATGAATATTGTTCTCCTGTGTATATATGTTGTGGCTAAGGCAGTAGAACATTTGTATCAAATTATTGGCCTAGTATGGATAAAAGAAAGATGTTGGGGTCTTATGCAAATGTTTCTGAGCAAGTGCTGACATTAAAATCGGTTTTAATGTACTCATATTTTTTTTGGGTAAGTGAGTAATTAGTGATTGATTGTGTTTTATGTCTTGAGTAAGAGTAAGTTGAGAAGTGAGGTCGAGCGTTGCGGGAAGGGGGGGGGGGGGGGGGGGGGGTGGTGGTGGTGGTGGTGGTGGATGGATCAGGCTAACGCCGGGGTGCCTCACAACTAGGGCTACAGAGCCGACAGAAACGATCGAGCGGCCAGCATGAAAGAACGCTGACGCGACCATGTCAGCAGCGACCCACATGCGAGAGAGAATAGAAGGAGGCCGGGTTAGCAGGACGGCAACAACGAAGTAGGTAGATCAGACCCCGAGCACTTCTGGTGTCATGCGGAAGCCACGCCGAGGTGAGGGCAAGAGAACGTGATGTAGAGCGGGGTGTACGAGGACCCCGACTCTCCATCTCCGGCGGCAGGTGAGATTGATCGCCCGTCCAGATCAGAGGGACGCGTCGCGACCCATGGGGAGGCACTCGGAGCCGAGGTGGTGACTGAATCATCATGGCATCTGCAGGAGTCGTAGCCGACCTGACGACAGTGGGAGCAGGAACCCAGCCTGGCAGTCGGCGTCGTTGGCCGCTCTGCGGCAGGCGTAGCGGGGGACAGAAACCCACCCTCGGGTGAGGAGGAGGGTAAGGGGCGAACCGGGGGGCATATTTGCCTGGACCGGCCGACCCAGAGTGAAAGGACCGCGTCCTCAGTAGGCCGTAGGGCACTGGGCTTATAATGCCATCGACCAATGACTAGTTGCCATGTGGCATGATGTTTAAGGTATACTTATATGTTTTGATTAATTCATACAAAATGCTACGATCATCTAAAAATAGCAAAATTATATATCAAAACTATCGGGAGAACGAGAGGAATACAAAGAAAATATAATTGAGATCTAACTAAGGCTATTTGTTCCAAAACTAGAGTAACATATGATAAAGTGGTGATTAGCACATGGAAACCCTAGCGTTGGGTATTAATTTGTTGAAAACATTAAAAAGCCTTTCTTTTATACTATAATCTGATTTGTTGAGCATGATGATAATAAATTTAATGATGGTATGATAAGGTAATTAGGGTCTCTAATGTGGATAATCATTAATGTATGGAATTGGGGATAAAGATTCTAACTTGTTAATGAACATATTTGATCTAAGTGATCTTAATGAAAGGATAAGATGAATCTAGTAACTAGGGTTAAATATCATATCTTTCCATGTTGTAAATGATCAAAACTAAGTAATCTTAATGCAACAATGTGATAGATCAGGTAATTAGGGACATAGATCATAGCTTGTTATGATGATCTGACCTAAGAATTCAAGATGCAATGATATGGTAGATTTAAAAATCATGGAACCACCTAATATGAATTAGGTTTCTCAAATCATTAAAATGGTAATCATGGAATTAAGAGTGTTGATGCATAGCCCTAATGATACCAAGAAAAACCTAAACCCTAGTTTAGGACCGAGTAGAATTAATCTATTTAATGTGATTAGTGACACTTTAGAATTTATGTAATGTAGATTATATGATGATTACTTGATATACTTTCTTGATTGGCCAATATGCTTGAAGTATAATTGAATAATCTGCATGGCAAAGGTACGTGGTTATGCTTATGAATACATGTATTCAATTCTAAGATTGGCGATGTTTCTCGATGAGATTGAAAGACAAATAAACTACTTGCTTATTTGTTTAGTTCTTACAAATTATAAAGTTCCTATGAGTATCATGTAAAGTAAATAACTATATTATGAACCCTGGGTTAGACTGATCTTAAGGGTAATGCACATGAGCCTTGGAGAGATGGTGATTACACCTGAGGTAGTTGACCAGATATGGGTTAGAATATGAAAACAAGTTTATGTTTTTATATGCACATGAAAACTGTTGAATATATGCTTACTTGTGATTGTTGTTGAACCCACATACCAGTATAGAAATATACTGACTGTGTAATTGTTTGTCAGCATTTTAGGTATCAGATATACTTGATTCGTGGACATGAGGGTACAGATAGAGATGTTGAAGACACTACAGTTTAAACATGTAAGTTTAGTTTTAATGGTTTATCTTAACACATGTAAAAATTAATTTTGTTTAAAAGTTATGTAACTCCTTAGAGGAGCTTTTTTTATGTAAACATGTAAATATTTGATCATTAATGGAAATTGTTTACTAATTTGTCTTATTTCATGAATCTGATCTTGGAATTTATGATTAACGATCTGCGCCTTTAAGGTCTTTTAGACACTCAAAAGTGTGGGTCATTACATTTGGTATCAAAGCACAGATTCATCAACAAATACTTAATAATTTATAATTTCAAATTATCCTTAGAAATTTTAAGAGAAAAATTAAGTTCCTCATCTCACATTTTTGTCTACTTCTCATCCCTTTGCTTAAAAAGTCTTGAAAAGAAATTGTTAATTAGAGAAGTAAAATGTGAAAATATGTAACCTTTTGTGTAGGTTCCTTTGGAGAGGGTAACCACTAGGAAGACACAAGTTAGAAAGATACATGTATGGGTGAGTCCTTCCATGGAGGAATGACTTGGTTTGAGCTAACCCGTTAGAGTATAAAAACTTTAGTAAGTCAAGGGGTATGGAAACTCAAAGAGGTAGAGTATGGTCTCTAACCCTAACCCTAAAACTTTAATCTTAAATAATGAACATGATGTGGTGGTATGGGACACCACCCATGTGAAATGTGAAATTGGGAATAAGAAAGATAAATGGATGGGTTTAGGTGACCTAGTCTCTCATGCATGAGTGCATGGGGAGTGTGACACTTATGTAAGAGGTCTTAAGGAATATTTGAACTCAATAATTATATATGAAAATGAAGGTTTGAATATAGCTTTCTCAAACCCCTTATGTTGTCTCTGGAAGTTTCATGATGATGGCCAAGCCCCTGGAGGCGAAGGCCGAGGTAGCACCAAGCCCCTAGAGGGGAAGGTGACTGTGATAACCCAGATTTTAGGGTTCCAATATCACATATAGAATCTGAAGACCTTGAATGATTATTAGATATAATTTAGTCCAATTACAATGAATAGCTTTTTATTCACTGACTTGGGTACTTAGGAGACCAAGAGGTCCATTTAGTAGTCATAATGAACACAAGTGGAAAATTGATGAGACTTGATGTATGGTATGACTATAATGTGCATTTGGGACTTGTAGGGTCAAGATTCTATTCTCATTTGATTTGAGATCAAGGTTTATACACATTATTTAAGTTAGACGGCCGAATTTTGGATTTCTGGTTTTAAATTTGTGGATAAGAGGGTTTGTGTGATGAAGAATTTATGTTACAACTTTTCATCCTATTTGAAAGTTTACACTAGATTGCATAAGTTTTGGAAGATATGCTTAGTTTATTTATATGATGACTAGAACTTTGGCCATTCAGTACCTAGGTGTGACATTTCCGTGTCACACAGGCATGTGCCTTTTTCTTAGGCGTGGCCGGTTCAGCTGGGGCAAGGGCTTGATCTCAATCCTTAGTAGAGAGGACCTGATGGCCCCTTGATTCTTCTACCTCCGTCTTTCATGGAGAAGTAGGTACCTTTGAGACCAAGTCCCCTTGGTGCCACGTATCTGAGACAATAGGATGGCGATTAGGGTATATAGTGATCCATTAGCTCCGGCAGACTGGGATCTCTTTGGAGGCCCCTCATTTGGGGCAAACCACCACCGACACGGAGAGAAGGAAATGTTGCTTCTTTTCCACTCTCTATTGGGTTGATGTAGGCAGTGGGAAGGAGACTGACGAAGATAAGGATGTCAATGAAAATGATCGTTGAGATCTCGAGATGATATGGAGAGGTTCAGTTGTTGCTGGGTGAAGCTATACGTGGTTGCTCCACCTGCTCGTCGTCAAAGGCAAAGAGTTGACTAGTTGGGGAAGTTCCAGGTTGTCTGTGATATTTGATACATCTGTGCAAGTTATCTAGGTCATAGTGGCACATTGATAAGCATTATCACCAAGCCAAACATGTAAAGAGCTCTGCCCCTTCGTAGTCATCCACTCTGTTGATGTAATCGGATTAGAGGGTGGGGCCATGGGGGTGGATCCCCATCACACCACCAATAATGGCCAAGCAAATCTCTGTTTAGAGGTGAATCCAGAGAGCACCACATCCTCGACTGTGGAGCCTATAGCTTGATGGAGGGCTCGCCAGATCTAGACCTCGAGGAGGCGCTAAGGGCAGATACCACGTTCTTGTCTGGAAGCTCGGTTTGAGCTTTTGAGGAGGAGAAGTCAGGAGTCCTTTTGGCACCACCTTCAGGCGGAGGCAGAGAATGAAGTTCGATGGAGCCTCACCGGCTGGAGTTCTTCCAGTGCGACAGCGCTCACACACTCAAGACACGGAGAATGTGAGAACTGAAGGAGAAGGGTCGGTTCAGCGAGAGCAACGCAAACTTGATCGGCTTATTGGAAGTCAGGGAGAGGTGTGGGGCGATACGTGAACACAAACCAGTGATGCCTCACTGCTAACCAAATAGAGGCTTGCGCCCAATCTTTTTGGACTACGTGGGCACTCCGAATTCACTTGGCTTCCAGATCTGATGGCTCCTACTGATCTAGTAAGGTAAATCTTTTTCCTAAAACCCAGAAAATGCTCAAGTCTTGCAATATTCATTAAAAATAGACCCCTTGGTCAATAAATGCTCCAAAAATACCCCCAGACTCAGAAAAATATTCTATACATTACTGGTCCCTTAGATCAGACATTTGATGAACAAATAATGGTGATCTTTATTATAGATGATAATGCTTTTTTTTGAGATCATATTATTGGTATAATTAGCATATCACGGAAATTAAATCTGAGAAAATTATTACTGAATCCTAGTATGATGTGGAAACCAAATATGAACTCATATTTGACTATTATGCCAAAATAAAAGGTCATTTCTCATTAAAACCTAATTTCATGTTTATAACCTCATTATAATTCTAGAAAATAGACCAGTCATCAGAAAATTACAAATATTGGACGAGACCTCTAAAATGACACCCTAGTCAGTAGAAAAATATCAAACCCAAGTTTAGATTAGTTTGAACCAAGGTTTGTCCTAAACCCTAATTTGGACCTAAAATACCAAGAATATGGTGTACATATATTAATGATGATTAATTTCTTTAAATCAGGTGCTGACCAGTTTATCTGGATGACCATGGATATGTGAAGAAAATCTAAACTTAGGTATGTGGATATAATTATATGACTAGATTTGCTGGATGTTAAATATATGTACTTGCTTGCTTGTATTTGAAATACATTGTTGGATGTAGATGTATGTATATTGACAATTTTCCGCCTTGAACATAAAAGAACATAAATGAGGATAAATGAAATGTAGTTACTAGTGGTGCTCATTAAACTCCCTATTCGAGAGGGAAAGCTTTAATATTGACTAGCACCTCCCTAGAGTACACGGTATATAGGGAGATCCCTAGAGTACAAGGTACACGGGGAAGGGCCCACCATTTATGTTTGTGATAAGTACACCATAGTAATGTATATTCATTCTAAATGTGGCTAATAACTTAGGATTACCTGATTTTCTGCCTTTAAGTAACATTTTCTTTCTCTTTCTTCCATTTTGAGTATATTATATGCCAGCATAGTATAGCTTTTAATTCCACGTACCAACTTTTGTTGATGATTTTTGTTTCTCGTATTTTCTAGGTCCAGAGCTAGAATGGGATAAAAGAATAGGATGTGAGCAAGTTGTATAGGGTGTACCTATTGTCTAAGATCCTAGATAGCATACATGTTCATAGATTGTAGAATTTTTATTCAATATGTAATTGTAAATCATTTTGTAATAATTCATGTCGCATAAATATACATGTTGAATGTTGAGATGTGTTATGGTGTATGTCACGTTGAATGTTCATGTATGAGTATGTTGCTTCCGCATCGCTCTCTGATATAATTGCTAACGTTTTTGGATTTTGTCTTCTCATCTCCATGGGGTTTTGAGAAGGAAAAAATTCGGGGACGTTACAGTTGGTATCAGAGCATGAACAATAGCTACACCTAACAATTGCTCATCATGAAGCGTTAAACTAATTTTCACCTTTCACCTTAAACCCTAGAAACTTCATAAGTTGTTTTATAGGAATAAGTTTTGACTTAGCCTCTAGGTTAGAACCTAGATGTTCGAGAACTAGGTTTAGACAAGTGTCTGAAACCCTTTCCATATAGAGCTCATATGTATTGGGTAGCTACACTAGTCTACATCTCATTCTCACCATTTCAATAGGTTACATGGCACCAGACTATCTATTGTGTGTTGGACACTCGATTTTGCTGATTTGGTTTTGTTTTCCAATCGGCTCGAGCCTCGACAGTTTTCTCTGACGTCTTCTTTCTTGGAGGAAAACTATATAATATTTTATTAAATATATATAAATATAAAATGTGTCCCTCACACTAGAGAGTATTTAGTGTTCATGCAATCTAAGTGAAAGGGAGTGACATCAATCTAGAAGAGAGAATAGATCTAGATTAGATTTCTAGAGCCTCATAAGGTTATGTGATAGATAGATAGACAGAAGAAAGATGAAGGAAATAAGCATATAGAATCTTATCTAACTTTGATCTATGATGGTATAAGTCTCCTTATTAAGATTTGAGTTTTATATGAGCCGAATCCACTCTTAGAGGATCTGTGCTAAGTCGTAATGATGAAAGTACATTCCCTTTTTCCTACTTAAGATAAGCTAAGATAAGATAGAGATGAGGGTGCATGAGCCTCAAGCTCTTATACAAGGAGGATGTCTAGTGGTAGGATGAGATATGTGGTGAACTCTAGAGAGAGTAAGACCCACAGGGAGAAGGTCATAGGACCTAGCCTCCAATATATGAGATATGTGTTAAAAAAAATGTGTCCTACACTAGATTACTCTTGAGTGTCGAGTTGAGTCCTTATGTATGATTCAAATCTATATGTGAGAATTGGGTAAAAGAAAAGGATGGGTAAATGACCCATGTGATTAAGACAATCCTTTGGCTAAGTTAGGTCCTAGCTTGAGTGACATATTTTTTTTGGATCTCATCATTAGTTGCAAGTGAGGTAATATATGAACCCTAGTTATGAGAGTATGATGCTTTGTGTAAAAGATACTCAACATAGATGTTCTCCCTTCTTCTTCTCCTTCTTAATATACAATGATAGAAACCTCACTTGAGCTATATAGATGATTTATATATGAGGAGTCACTCGTATAAGCTCGACCTATTCTATATTTCCCCCCTATATCATACATGTGGTACCCAAGATTGAAATCATGATAAGTTTGACTTTCAAATATTCTCTTCCCCTTCATATGAAACATGAAAGATATGATGCTGAGATCATGGGATAAACATAGTATATTCTCTCTTTCCCTTCACATAATACATGCAAGACATAAAAATTTGAACTCATGAACTTGATATAAAGATATTTTTGGATCATAGGATATATGATCAGAAATATAGTTCGTAACTTTGATCCTTCTCAATGTATGATTCTAAGTTGAGTATGAATATTACACCATAGGGTGAAACCCTAATGGTCAAACATGTTACGTAAGCCCTTCTTAAGTAGAAAAAAAATTCTAATATGAAGGATGAAGATAAATCTCCTCTAATGTTGTAATCATTGTAAGATGTTAATGATGTTAGATTTGAATGATCTAAATACCATGGCATATAAATGAATTCCTCTTAAACTTTAAAAGTATGAACAAAACTTGTACCCTTAGGGGTGATGTAATCCTAAGATATCATAATGTCATGTTATGGCTAAGACATTAAGTGATGCTTCCACCTATATAAGGTGGGGTGGGCACACCCTATCTGATCAAGAACCTAAGATGTCGACTTAGGATATATCTAGGAGTATGAGAACTTTGGAATCTAGAAATGGTGATCAATATGAAGTTGAAACTAGCTATATCACCTTAAGTATGACATTAGCTGAATTTCGACGACGAAATTCCTTTTTAAGGTGGGGTGAATGTGATAACCCGGATTTTAGGGTTCCAATATCACATATAGAATCTGAAGACCTTGAATGATTATTAGATATAATTTAGTCCAATTACAATGAATAGCTTTTTATTCACCGACTTGGGTACTTAGGAGACCAAGAGGTCCATTTAGTAGTCATAATGAACACAAGTGGCAAATTGATGAGACTTGATGTATGCTATGACTATAATGTGCATTTAGGACTTGTAGGGTCAAGATTCAATTCTCATTTGATTTGAGATCAAGGTTTATACACATTATTTAAGTTAGACGGCCGATTTTGGATTTCTGGTTTTAAATTTGTGGATAAGAGGGTTTGTGTGATGAAGAATTTATGTTACAACTTTTCATCCTATTTGAAAGTTTATACTAGATTGCATAAGTTTTGGAAGATATGCTTAGTTTATTTATATGATGACCAGAACTTTGGCCATTCAGTACCTAGGTGTGACATTTCCGTGTTACACAGGCATGTGCCTTTTTCTTAGGCGTGGCCGGTTCAGCTGGGGCAAGGGCTTGATCTCAATCCTTAGTAGAGAGGACCTGACGGCCCCTTGATTCTTCTACCTCCGTCTTTCATGGAGAAGTAGGTACCTTTGAGACCAACTCCCCTTGGTGCCACGTATCCGAGACAATAGGATGGCGATCAGGGTATATAGTGATCCATTAGCTCTGGTAGACTGGGATCTCTTTAGAGGCCCCTCATTTGGGGCAAACCACCACCGACACGGAGAGAAGGAAATGTTGCTTCTTTTTTGCACTCTCTATTGGGTTGATGTAGGCAGTGGGAAGGAGACTGACGAAGATAAGGATGTCAATGAAAATGATCGTTGAGATCTCGAGATGCTATGGAGAGGTTCAATCGTTGCTGGGTGAAGTTGTACGTGGTTGCTCCACCTGCTCATAGTCAAAGGAAAAGAGTTGACTAGTTGGGGAAGTTCCAGGTTGTCTGTGATATTTGATACATGTGTGTAAGTTATCTAGGTCATAGCGGCACATTGATAAGCATTATCACCAAGCCAAACATGTACAGAGCTCTGCCCCTTCCTCGCCATCCACTCTATTGCTGTAATCGGATTAGAGCGTGGGGGCATGGGGGTGGATCCCCATCACACCACCAATAATGACCATGCAGATCTCTATTTAGAGGTGAATCAAGAGAGCACCTCATTCTCGACCGTGGAGCATGTATCTTGATGGAGGGCTCGCCGGATCTAGACCTCGAGGAGGCGCTAGGGAAAGATACCACATTCTTGTCTGGAAGCTCGGTTTGAGCTTTTGAGGAGGAGAAGTCAGGAGTCCTTTTGGCACCAGCTTCAGGCGGAGGCAGAGAATGAAGACCGATGGAGCCTCGTCGGCTGGAGTTCTTCTAGTGCAACGACGCTCGCACACTCAAGAGACAGAGAATGTGAGAACTGAAGGAGAAGGGTCGGTTCAGTGAGAGCAACACAAACTTGATTGGTTTATTGGAAGTCAGGGAGAGGTGTGGGGTGATACGTGAACACAAACCAGCGATGCCTCACCGCTAACCAAATAGAGGCTTGCGCCTAATCTTTTTGGACTATGTGGGTGCTCTGGATTCACTTGGCTTCCAGATCTGACGGCTCCTACTGATCTAGTAAGGTAAATCTTTTTCTAAAACCCAGAAAATGCTCAGGTCTTGCAATATTCATTAAAAATAGACCCATTGGTCAATAAATGCTCCAAAAATACCCCCAGACTCAGAAAAATGTTCTCTACATTATTGGATCCTTAGATTAGACATTTGAAGAACAAATAATGATGATCTTTATTGTTGATGATAATGCTTTTTTTGAGATCATATTATTGGTACAATTAGCATATCACGGAAATTAAATCTGAGAAAATTATTAATGAATCCTAGTATGATGTGGAAACCAAATATGAACTCAGATTTAACTATTATGCCAAAGTAAAAGGTCATTTCTCATTAAAACCTAATTTCATGTTTATAACCTCATTATAATTCTAGAAAATAGACCAGTCATCAGAAAATTACAAATATTGGACCAGACCTCTAAAATGACACCCTAGTCAGTAGAAAAATATTAAACCCAAGTTTAGATTAGTTTGAACCAAGGTTTGTCCTAAACCCTAATTTGGACCTAAAATACCAAGAATATGGTGTACATATATTAATGATGATTAATTTCTTTAAATTAGGAATTGACCAGTTTATCTGGATGACCATCCAGACCATGGATATGTGAAGAAAATCTAAACTCAGGTACGTGGATATAATTATATGATTAGATTTGCTGGATGTTAAATATATGTACTTGCTTGCTTGTATTTGAAATACATTATTGGATGTAGATGTATGTATATTGACAATTTTCCGCCTTGAACATAAAAGAACATAAATGAGGATAAATGAAATGTAGTTACTAGTGGTGCTCATTAAACTCCCTATTAGAGAGGGAAAGCTTTAATGTTGACTAGCACCTCCCTAGAGTACACGGTATACGGGGAGATCCCTAGAGTACAAGGTACACGGGGAAGGGCCCACCATTTATGTTTGTGCTAAGTCCACCATAGTAATGCATATTCATTCTAAATGTGGCTAATAACTTAGGATTACCTTATTTTCCGCCTTTAAGTAACATTTTCTTTCTCTTTCTTCAATTTTGAGTATATTATATGCTAGCATAGTATAGCTTTTAATTCCACGTGCCAACTTTTTTTGATGATTTTTGTTTCTCGTATTTTCTAGGTCCAGAGCTAGAATGGGATAAAAGAATAGGATGTGAGCAAGTTGTATAGGGTGTACCTATTGTCTAAGATCCTAGATAGCATACATGTTCATAGATTGTAGATTTTTTATTCAATATGTAATTGTAAATCATTTTGTAATAATTCATGTCACATAAATATACATATTGAATGTTGAGATGTGTTATGGTGTATGTCACGTTGAAAGTTCATGTATGAGTATGTTGCTTCCGCATCGCTCTCTGATGTAATTGCTAACGTTTTCAGATTTTGTCTTCTCATCTCCAAGGGGTTTTGAGAAGGTGAAAATTCAGGGACGTTACAGTGACCCAAGTCCATTGATTGGACAGAGACCATGAGCGAGGTATTCCAGAGGTTGAGCAAGCATGGGTTTATATGTTATAATGATAAAAGTTATGCCTAATGAAAAAAGGGGTATCTATGAAACATTTAGGGTTAGTGTGCCAACCTGGGGTGGGTCAACCCAAAGAGTGGGAAGATGACCTATGAGGGAGGAAAAACCTAGATCTTGGGATCAGTTTGTGGCTAGAGAGTCTAACCTCCTCCTATGAGCCAAGAAGGCACCCTAGGCTAGGACTTTCCCTTAAAAGGTAAGTGAATAAATGTATTTAAGTATTGAGATAACCTTAATCCTCACCTAGAGGAGTGAACAGTTAAAGATATAAAAAAAATGAAAGTACTTAAATTCTTTGAACCCAAGGATGCCAACTTTGAGTGACACAACTGGTCAAGCCCAAGAGGGAAGACCAGTAAGGAATCAAGCCTAAGAGGAAAGGTTCCTGACGTGTATTTTACTACGCGCTTAAACGCAAGTATACGCGTCGAGTAATATAGGCCTTGTGAGGCCCGAGTCGAACTCAGGGATACGTGAATTATTGGAGACTTCTACTAACTAATCGCAATCAGCTAGACCGATTAACAAAGTAGAATTTGTTGTTGAAATTAAAAGAAAATAAAAATGAAACAAAGAAAATAATCGATTAAAGGTTAATTTAATCAATTAAAAGGATATCTTTAGGATGGCGGTTTCACCGCGGGTCAACATTGTATTAGATTTCATATAATTCCTCACACTTCTCTCTCTATCCGGGTAGTGGCCTGAAATGAGAATTACCCACTGTCGTGGTGTAATTCACTACTTAGGTTTAGGTTGATTCCACCGTCGTAGTAATCATTCCCCTAAACTAAGCGCATTAGGATCGGTCCCTCAGTTCCCACCATTAATTTTACAACTCCTTTGTCAAGGGTTTTATTAATTAATGTAGAATTCGTTTCTTTTCAACCGTTAATCCTTCTGTCGAAGTGATTAAGGGCATTAATTTACTATTATGGTGATCAAGCATAACAATAGCAATAGAGAAAACGAATTTATACCACGGATATGAGAGAAAAATATGAATTATCAATATAAAATCATCATACAATGTATCCCCGGGCTACTCCCGGTCCTAAAGATTGAGGGTTTTAGCCTCTCATGTTCATCTTACACAAATACATGGTAGAAATTGGGGAATTCATAAGAAAAACGTGAAATAGATGGGAAAACCCCTGAACGGAGAAGAACCGGTGGATCCTTGGCGTAGAACACAGCTTCCCCCGCCTGTCGGTGGTGGAAATTGTCTTCGGCAGCGTCCGAATCACCCGGTATGAGCTTCTCGGCCTCCGTTCTCCTTTCTCTCCTCCTCGGCACTCGTGCAATCCAAATATGAGATCCCCCTTTTGTCTGGGCGGACGTCATTAGGTATAAGTCCCTAATTAGGTCGTCAAATAATGACAGCCGTCCGATTGATATCAAAACAGATCCAACGCATATCTGCCGGCGTCGATACCATCGACGCGGGTCGATGGTATCGACCCAGCGGATTAGCGGCAGCTTTCCTTTCTTTTATTCTGAGCGCCTGTGGTGATCTCGATACCATCGACTTGGGTGTCGATGGTATCGACTCCTTTAGCGTCGGTTGTTGTCGTTTAGCGACGCTGTAGCTCTCCTTGTGTCGATGGCATCGACATCCGTCGATGGTATCGACTTAATCCTCGCTAGCAGCCTGGAGACATCTCGATGCCATCGACTTGGGCGTCGATGGTATCGACTCTGTATTGCTCTTCTCGGCTGACAACCTGTGGCTTGGTCGATGGTATCGACACCCGTCGATGGTATCGACGGATGTAGATACTTGTTTTTCCTGAAATTGTACAACAAGACCAAATAAATCCACACGATTTATGATAAGATGATCAATAATGCTTAAAATAATGAAATAAAGGGGATTTGATATAAAATGATGGCAAAGACCAAATAAAGTGAATTATGCAATATTATCCATGAAAATGAGTAATTAAGGCACAAAACACATATGAAAAAGGTCTATAAATGCGACTCAAAATCATCGCATCAAACTCCCCTAAGCTTAAACATTGCTCGCCCTCGAGCAACTAATCCTTAGAATAAAATTGCGAATGTCAACTAACAATCAAAACACCAACCCACCTCACAAATGACTCCCACTGGACGTTCTCAAACCGGCCTACCCTAATCACAGAACAGTAATTACCCTATAGGCGACAATAACCATCAATAAAAGAAATTATCCTTCAAACTGATGAACACTATCACATAAGGCAGTTATCATAATAAAGTTCGCCGATTCAGCCATGGTGCATCTTGTGATCACCTACTCTACGTTGCTCGCCCTAACTACCATCTACATGGAAGCAGTTCTCCTGATAAACATGAGTGAGGAGAAAATCACGGTGGCCTACCAATCCGAGCAACGGGTGGATGGAATGGGTGGTTCATGGGAGAATTTGGAAGAGTTACACAGTTTCAGTATGCATATAACAAAATGCCCTAAATGGTGCAAATGCATATTAAGAATGCCCTACTGCCTAAAAGTGGGTGGAATGATGCATGCACTAACCTTCTACCTCACAATGAGATAGAAACCTACTCAAGCCACATCATGTACTCAATTCCCCTTTATTATACAAGTGATATCATTCCTTTCTCCCTCTTATTCCTTTTCTTTTCTTTTTCTAACATTTTTTTTTTCCAGAATTTTTTCTTCTGTTTTTTTTTTTTTTTTTTTTTTTTTGCCCATATATCCCATATATCCATAATTGCTTAGAGATACATGTATAAGGCTATTTTCTTTCCAATTGGAGATCTTTGCTTTATTTCGAGGGTATGGAACAAATTAGATCACCTATTTAGGAAAACTGAGATACATGGTGTGCCTATGCATGAAAATCATGAAATTGTGAGTGCAACTACATGACATGCACCTAAAGGTAATGTGCATGTATCACTATATATTTTTTTTATTATTCTATGCAAAAACATGAAAATAACAATGCAAAACCTATCTACATGCCATGCACGCAAAAGAAATTGAAACTGCACTTTACTTCCAATTCTTGGTGGATTCTAGGAAATGGGGTGGAATGATCACAAGATTAAGTGACTGAACCTTAAAAGAAAATTATGTGTCCCTCCTTATTGACATGTGTAGTAGTAAAAAGGGTGCTTTCTCTTACATCTGATTAAGGTCTCATTACCATTTGATTAGGTTAGGCTCAAACAACCGTTACTATCCACTTTCCATGAGTCAAAGGGTGTGGGTATGACATATTGGTTCAAAGTTGACATAATCAATCATTTTCATAGAAAAAGTTCCCCAAGGACAACCAAGTAAAGCTATTTAAATGACACAGAAAAAATTTTCAATTCCCTTTAATTTCCCCATGAAAACAGCTAGATGACAATTTTTACGACATCCACAATTACACTAGATAGATGTGGATCCTACATAAAAACTTAAAATTGCAAAAACAAATAACAAAGCAGAAACTAAAACAACTAAAGAAAAGATAAAAGATAGAGCTGTTCCAGCCACCCCCCTAAGCTTGAATCCGACTATGGCCTCATAGTCAAAGACTAACTTAAGGGTGGAACAGTGATACCATGATCATTCTTGTGGAGGCGGAGGTGGGTAATGTCAGGGTCGTGGGGTCTAGATTTGCTCTGGATGATGTGACTTCATTTGGCCAATAACCCCGTCTTAAATAACTGACACCGACACTGCTGTGTGCCCGTCGATACCATCGACGGAAGTCGATGGTATCGACTCGCTGATTAGGGCAACTGCCTCGCGAGTCCGGCCGCCGTCTTTTTCACTTGAAAATGTCGATACCATCGACAGACCTGTCGATGGTATCGACTTCACTGAGTCGATTTCTTCTGAAAATCTCCAGAGATCTCGATGGTATCGACTGGCATGTCGATACCATCGACCTTTATTGTGCAACCTGCCTGTAGGTATGTCGATACCATCGACGGGACCGTCGATAGTATCGACTCAGTGCGATTTTGCAACTGTCAATCCTGAACCCATGTCGATACCATCGACCAGTGTGTCGATGGTATCGACCCTGCCTGTTCCTGCACATTTAACAAACGGATCAAGGTATCATTTTTAAACTAAAAAGTAAACAAAATACAAGCAAACTACACCTAACATTAAACTATCCTAATGTACCAATGGTTGGGTTGCCTCCCAACAAGCGCCCTTCTTTAGCGTCTTAGGCTAGACGGTGTGACGATTGTCATCTCTTCACCTTGGAAACTGCACTTAGAGGATCATTCGGTAATTTGAATTCAACACGATCTCCTCCAATGCCCAAAGACAGAGTACCTCTCCCTAAGGCAGTCACGACATCTGTCGTTGCTTGAAACGGTCTTCCTAGAAGAATTTCACAGCTTTGGAGTGGTGGCATGTCTATGACGACAAAGTCCACCGGGAATACGAATTTGTCAACCTTAACTAGCACATCTTCACATACTCCATAGGGTCTCACTGTCGACCCATCTGCCAATTCAATTGTCGCAGCCAACTTCTTGATCTCTTTTAACCCTAGCTTCTGAAAAGTAGCCAAAGGCATGAGATTGATACTAGCGCCGGAATCACATTGCGCTCTAGAAACATGTTGACCACCTATTGAACACGGAATGTAAAAAACTCCTGGGTCCTTTCTCTTCCTTGGTGAACTCCCATGAATCATCGAGCTCACCGTCTCATTCAACCAACAAATTTCATCATCATTTATCCGCCTCTTCTTGTTGATGATCTCTTTAATGAACCTCCCGTAGGCGGGCACTTTCTCAATCATCTCCACCAGCGGAATGTTGATATGCAGCTTGCGGAATATTTCCAAGAATTTCCTATAGTGTCGGTGCTCCTTCTTCGGCTTTGGATTGTCCCGATTTGACACGTCTGCCGCATTGACACGCTTGTGAGGAGGCACATATGAGTCTTTCGGGGGTACCTCCCCTAAGCTTGCTTCACTCACTATCTCGGGCGTGTGCTTTTGCAAGTCATCCTCATTAGTAGCAGCTTGTTGTGGTTCCTCTTCCACCTTCTTTGTCTCCGCATGTGCACAAACTTGCACTTCTTCTTTTTGCCCAGGTGGAGATACAGTATTCACAACTCTATCAGATTTTCTGAAGAAAGGATTTCCACCCGGCAGTCCATAGTACGTGCGTGGAAATGGTATTGCCGGTGTTGCATTCACATTGAACGTCATTCTCCTTTCCTCTGCAACTTCTTGCACCTGAGATTCTTCTTCATTACTCACCACAGAAATGTATTTGACCTGATGGTGCGCTTGAACCACATTCGCGTTCTCGGCTGGTTTCTGTTGATTGGCGTGCTTGATAGCCGCCACCTCACTTGAAATCTGTGCCACGGTGGTCTCCAATGCCCGCATTTGCGCTCCATGGCTTTGCAGCGTCTGCCCAAATTTGGTTAGAATATCACCTTGAGATTGCAGTTGTTTTCCAAACATGGCCATCATCTCTTGGTTTTGCTGGACCATTTGACTTAGCAATTCAGTGTTCTTGTCCTCGGCTTTCGGTTGTGGCTTTGCATCCGGATCTTGTAGAAAGTTATTCGGATCCTTCCAAGAAAACTTTTTGTCTCTCCTCCATGCATAGTCATTGTTTCTGTAGCCCTGTTGTTGCATGAATTTAACCTGGGCTTCCTCATCCTCAGATGCATCTTCCTTAGACAGTAACTTCTTGGCTAGGAGATCTAACTTATCATTCAGCTCCTTGACTGCTTTAGATTCCCCTATCGCTCGAACATGCTCAACTTTATCCCGGTCACCCCATGATTGTTTTCTGGACATGTTCTTTAAAATCTCCCAGCACCTATCATCAGTGTTGTTTAAGAAAAATCCGGACCCGGCTGAATCCAAATTGCTCCTATCGTGCTCGGAGAGAGCAAAGTAGAAGATCTTCACTTGGGTTTCCTTGTCTAGTCCATGGTGTGGACATCTCCTCAACATGACTTGGAATCGCTCCCAAGTCTCAGAATAAGTTTCACCCGCCTGTTGGGTGAAATTGTGGATCTTCCGGATCATATCATTGGTCTTCTCAGGAGGGAAAAACCTCTCGAAGAAAACCTCCACCATGTGATCCCATGATTCAACAAACTCGTCGTCGAGGTTATGAAGCCACTCACGTGCTGCTCCTGCCAGTGAACTTGGGAACAACTTGAGATACAACGCATCTTGTGGAAATCGGTCTATCTTCACCATATCACAGTTCTCCACGAACTGGCTGATGTGGGCAACCGGATCTTCATTTTTCAGCCCGTGAAATGCGTTGGATTTGACCAAATTAATCAGTGCCGGGTCGATCTTGTATGTCGGTATGTTGATCGCCTGCTTCTTTATAGGCCCCTTTGATGCCGAGGAAGAAGACGCCTTGATCTTCTCCCATATTGTCTGTGCTTCAGCCATTGCTTCTTCTTGTTCTTTTTCAGATTCAGAATTTATGTCACTTTGGTGTTCCTCCTCGTAGTAGTCCTCGTCCTCTGGTCCCGTAGATGGAACCTCAGGTGTGCGATTCACGTAGTCTCGACTACGTGTGTGCACCATGCAAAGTACCTGAAATATGGAAATAGGGGTTCAGTACAATGCTTTGAACGAGTCAACACAATTATAGAGAAATAAAGGAATTTTTGAAATTGTTTAAAAATAAATAAAAAAAAATGTGGCCTAGAGTGGCCGCTCTTAGCACTCAAAGTGCCAATAATTCGCCGTATCCCCGGCAACGGCGCCAAAAACTTGACGTGTATTTTACTACGCGCTTAAACGCAAGTATACGCGTCGAGTAATATAGGCCTTGTGAGGCCCGAGTCGAACTCAGGGATACGTGAATTATTGGAGACTTCTACTAACTAATCGCAATCAGCTAGACCGATTAACAAAGTAGAATTTGTTGTTGAAATTAAAAGAAAATAAAAATGAAACAAAGAAAATAATCGATTAAAGGTTAATTTAATCAATTAAAAGGATATCTTTAGGATGGCGGTTTCACCGCGGGTCAACATTGTATTAGATTTCATATAATTCCTCACACTTCTCTCTCTATCCGGGTAGTGGCCTGAAATGAGAATTACCCACTGTCGTGGTGTAATTCACTACTTAGGTTTAGGTTGATTCCACCGTCGTAGTAATCATTCCCCTAAACTAAGCGCATTAGGATCGGTCCCTCAGTTCCCACCATTAATTTTACAACTCCTTTGTCAAGGGTTTTATTAATTAATGTAGAATTCGTTTCTTTTCAACCGTTAATCCTTCTGTCGAAGTGATTAAGGGCATTAATTTACTATTATGGTGATCAAGCATAACAATAGCAATAGAGAAAACGAATTTATACCACGGATATGAGAGAAAAATATGAATTATCAATATAAAATCATCATACAATGTATCCCCGGGCTACTCCCGGTCCTAAAGATTGAGGGTTTTAGCCTCTCATGTTCATCTTACACAAATACATGGTAGAAATTGGGGAATTCATAAGAAAAACGTGAAATAGATGGGAAAACCCCTGAACGGAGAAGAACCGGTGGATCCTTGGCGTAGAACACAGCTTCCCCCGCCTGTCGGTGGTGGAAATTGTCTTCGGCAGCGTCCGAATCACCCGGTATGAGCTTCTCGGCCTCCGTTCTCCTTTCTCTCCTCCTCGGCACTCGTGCAATCCAAATATGAGATCCCCCTTTTGTCTGGGCGGCCGTCATTAGGTATAAGTCCCTAATTAGGTCGTCAAATAATGACAGCCGTCCGATTGATATCAAAACAGATCCAACGCATATCTGCCGGCGTCGATACCATCGACGCGGGTCGATGGTATCGACCCAGCGGATTAGCGGCAGCTTTCCTTTCTTTTATTCTGAGCGCCTGTGGTGATCTCGATACCATCGACTTGGGTGTCGATGGTATCGACTCCTTTAGCGTCGGTTGTTGTCGTTTAGCGACGCTGTAGCTCTCCTTGTGTCGATGGCATCGACATCCGTCGATGGTATCGACTTAATCCTCGCTAGCAGCCTGGAGACATCTCGATGCCATCGACTTGGGCGTCGATGGTATCGACTCTGTATTGCTCTTCTCGGCTGACAACCTGTGGCTTGGTCGATGGTATCGACACCCGTCGATGGTATCGACGGATGTAGATACTTGTTTTTCCTGAAATTGTACAACAAGACCAAATAAATCCACACGATTTATGATAAGATGATCAATAATGCTTAAAATAATGAAATAAAGGGGATTTGATATAAAATGATGGCAAAGACCAAATAAAGTGAATTATGCAATATTATCCATGAAAATGAGTAATTAAGGCACAAAACACATATGAAAAAGGTCTATAAATGCGACTCAAAATCATCGCATCAGTTCCCTAAGTGGACCACCAAGCCCAAGAGGGAAGGTCATGAAATGGTCAAGCCCAAGAGGGAAGACCAGGCAGGCACCAAGCCCAGGAGGGAAGGTGGCCTGAGTCCACAATGCAGTTGTTTATGATCAAGCCCCTGGAGGGGAAGATCGCAGAGGTCAAGCCCAGGTGGGAAGACTGACATGGCACCAAGCCCGGGAGGTAAGGTGGTACGAGCCCAATGATGGGACAACACTGCATTATGTGTACTCAAAAGAGAGAGATGAAGGCAATCTGGGTTTATGAATTAAATAAGAGAATAATGTACTTAAAAGATGTAACATCTCAAAAGAAACCCTTAGGGAGGGTAGAGTCCTAATGCAATCTTAGGGTCAAGTAGGGTGTATTAGAGGTACCTAGGACCGATGGGTTGGGAGTTGATATGCCCTGAATGCACATGACCATGTGGTCGGGAGGTAACAACTGGGTTTATCCAAGGTACATGACTCAGGAGATTAGCTACCTCCATGAGGATCATGTAGCCGAATGGGTGAATGTGAAAGGCACTCTCTTGATGCATAAGGATGAGATCACTCCAAAGGTACCTATACCCCTAGAGACCTCAAGGAATTGGCTAAGACTTATAAAACATGAGGTGTAAATATAAAAGATATAGTGAAGTCATGAAAACTTGAGATAAGTTGTGACCTAACTTAAGAGTAAAGAAAAGGGACACATGACTCCATGGAATATATGAATACTATGAAATTAAGAACAAGTAAATTTAGAGTCATAACTAGTATGATTCAACTTAATATGTGAAATTGAAAGGTAATGTGTGCATTTACCATCTCCGCTCTTGGAATGGAATGAACTTTGTGTTTGGGCTGTAGTCAAATGCTTAGTTCATCTCATTATGAGGGAGGGAGATTGGATAGACACAAGTTATGCTTAAAAATTAAGATAAATTGGGTGAATATCCTACATTGAATGTGTAATGACATGACCTAGGGTTAGAGGTGTCACCTCACCCTTGTGTGAAAATAATGAATCATAGGTTGGAAACCTAGGTGAAAAGAGAACCAAGTAATAATGAAATCACCAATGAAAAATAGAATCACTAAGAGATGATGTCATGTAGATACTAAGGATGTGGATATACCTTGAACTGAATTCAAGGACCAATCTTAGTATAATATGAGGAATTTGTCTACCAGTAAAAGATATTAAGGATATCTAAGCATGGTTGTTAACCCTAAAAAGAGAGAGAGAGAAATTTGAAATTAAGATGAGACCTCTTTCACCTTAAAATTTACTAGGTTTGAATTTTGAGGGAAAAATTCCTTTTAACGAGGGGTGAATGTTATATCCTCAATTTTGGGAAAACTGAATAATATAAAGATAATGTATGATTTGATAAATAATATTCCCTAATAGTATTATTGGTGGAATAATAACAATATTAAATATATTTGGAGCATGGGTGCTTTTGGCACAAGTTGAACAAATAAAAGAAAGGTGTACATGCATTAATAATAATGACCTTTTATTATGATAAATAAAATAATTGTCAAGTTGTCAAAAGAAATAGAATTTATGGTGTTTTATATTTTTAAAAGAATAATTGTCTAATCCACTTTGGCAACATTCACTTTAAGGCATCCAATGGTCTTTTTGGCAATATGACTTTAGGTATGTAAAGAAAAGAAAGGATTCTAGGAATATATCGAGAGAGAGGGAGAAATACTCTTTAAAAAAGTGTCGTGCATGTACATGTAATTCTTTATGGCTTTTGTGTGTGATAATCAAGTAAAAGACATGTAATTTCTTATATTGGGAATTCATCGAATACTTCCCTTTCGATAATCATGCATCCTTTCCATTAGCGTTGTCAGCACTATGAGAGTAAAAGAACAGACATGGAGTTTGTTTAATGGGTCTCGCGAGCAACATGGTAAGACCCTTTTTCCATGGTAACTAATAAATTAATAAGATAAGGAAAAGAGCAAGAAATACACTTAATACTATTGCCTTGAAGTACCTTGCCAAAACCATATTGGTACGTGTCCTTTAATATGTGAAAACCCCACTCAATCCTAAAGAAAGGCAATAATAGGATTTGAACAAGGAAGTAATTAATGGAGAATAATCTCGAAGGAACGAGACTAATATATAGGCCAAAAAAACAAAATAGCATGTTTGGGCATTTGAATTACCAAAATGGCACGATTCAGAACTTAATTCCCAAAATGGCACATTTCTGAGACAATATGTCCCCAAAATAGACGCATTGCTTCTGGTGGGGCCAATACGTCACCTCGGGAGACACATTGCTACTTTAAAAAGTAATGCGTCCCCAATGGGGACGTATTGTCTCCAGCAAAGCAATGTGTCCCCAGTGAGCAAGTATTGCTTTTTTATTTTCTTTTTATTTTTTTTAAATTATGACACCATGTATATTATATATACATATATATGTTAAATTGCTAAATGAATATAATCTACATTAACTTATATACAATTAGCCATATATATAAAATAATATCTGAAGATAATAAAATAATAACAAAATATTATATTTATTAAAATATAATATTTATAAATGTAGATAAAAATATTTAAAATTAATGGATATAATACTAACATTACATAATAAAGTTTAAAATTATAGAAATAAAAGAAATATATACATGAATTTATTTGCAAACTTAGAAAAAAAAGAAAAATAATATAGCAATAAAAATAAGAAAATATTAAAATAAAAAACTAATATGGTTGCATATAAGACACGCTGGTGCACATAAAATACACACACAGATACATACATACATACATATATATATATATATATATATATATATATATATATATATATATATATATATATATATATATATATATATATATATATATATATATATATATATATATATATATATATATATAGCCGAAAAGGAGTGGCTCAAGTGATCAAGTACGGTGTCTCCTCATGAAGGGACCCGGGTTCGAACCCAGTTGTCGCCTTGGTTTGACACCCTCCCGGGCATTCGGCCTCCGCCACGGGCTGGAAGAGGGGGGATAAATCTTTCTCTCTTAATCCCATATATATATATATATATATATATACATATATATACATAATATCAAAAAAATAAAAATAAAATGTCAACTATATAAAGTAAATATACATGATCAATAACAATAGATATCAAATAAAATATATGATACAAATGATCATAAATGCAACACATAAAAAATTATAATATATTATGATGCAAACTTTTTTATTATGTTTAAAAAATAATATAATAACATAATAATATTTGCAACTTTTTATCCAGTTCATAGACAAATATAACATGATAAAATCAAATATATAATGATTTTTTATTTAATTTAAAATTGTATGTATCATATATTTTAATTTTATTGTTTATTGTTGTTGTCCTAGTATATTTTACTTTGCATAATTGACATGTTTATATTTTTTTATATTATATTTTGTGGCTTTGATATATATATATATTGTGCATATCAACGTGTGGTATATGTTGCTATATTAGTTTTTTTTCTTTTTTCTAAGTTTACAAATAAATATATACATGTATATGTATATATGTATATATTTGTTTTATTTCTATAGTTTTAAACGTTACTATATAATTTTAGTGTTGTATCCATTAATTTTAAATACTTCTATCTACATTTATAAGTATTATGTATTAATGAAATATAATATTCTATTATTATTTTATTGTGTTCAGGTATTATTTAAAATATAGTTTAATTATACATAAGTTAATGTAGATTATGTTCATTTAGCAATTTAACATATATATGTATTTATATAACGTACATGGTATCATAATTAAAAAAAGTAAAATAAGTATATAAAAAAAATAATATGTCCTCATTGGGGATGCATTGCTATGCTGGAGGCAATACGTCTCCACTGGGGACACATTGCTTTTTTAAAGTAGCAATACGTCTCCTGAGGGGATGTATTGGTCTCACCAGGAGCAATGTGTCCTTTTTGGAGACATATTGCCTCGGAAACGTGCCATTTTGGGAATTAAGTTCGGAATTGCGTCATTTTGATAATTAAAATACCTAAACATGCTATTTTGGTTTTTTGGCCTTATATATATATATATATATATATATATATATATATATATATATATATATATATATATATATATATATATATATATATATATATATATATATATATATATATATATATATATATATATATATATATATATATATATATATATATATATATATGGGATGAGACCTCTCGTAAGGATGCTCTCTTCCATCCCTTCTTCATCGTCCTCCTCCTCCCACTAGGGTTTTTTGTGGGTAGCATGTAGGCGTAACCATAACCCAGCCTGGTCTCCACCCGAAGGCCTGGTACTGCCTCCCACGAGGAAGCCTGCAGGTCCTAGCCAGGAATTGTGGGTGGCATTGCACTAGCATCAGCCCAGGGAGCCAAGACGACCCACAGGAGTCCATCGAGGCCGCTCTAGGAGGGGGCGGCGGTATGCGGCAGGGTCAGGCGCAGAGCCACACGTACACACACGGTCGAGCGTAGCGGGCAGGCGGGGGGGATGACTGAACTGGAGAAGCGAGGTCGGGGAAGGGAGAAGAAGGCAGGCAGGGTGGTTGAAGTTGCAGCTGCACCTTATTGGATCAGGCTAAGGCCGTGGCGCCTTACAAACAGGGCTACAGAGCCGACACAGACGATTGAGCGGCCAGCGTGAAGAGAACGCAGACGCGACCATGTCTGCAGCGACCCGCATGGGAGAGATAATAGAAGGAGGCCGGGTTAGCAGGACGGCAACAATAAAGTAGGTAGATCGGACCCAGAGTGCCTCTGGTGTTATGCGGAAGCCACGCAGAGGCGAGGGAAAGAGAACGTGACGTAGAGAGGGGTGTACGAGGACCCCGACTCTCCATCTCCGGCGGCAGGTGAGATTGATCGCCCGTCCAGATTAGAGGGACGCGTCGCGACCCACGGGGAGGCACTCGGAACCGAGTTGGTGACTGAATCATCATGGCTTCTGCAGGAGTCGTAGCCGACCTGACGACAGTGGGAGCAGGAACCCAGCCGGCAGTCGGCGTCGTTGGCCGCTCTGCGGCAGGCGTAGCGTGGGACAGAAACCCACCCTCGCGTGAGGAGGAGGGTAAGGGGCGAACCGGGGGGCATATTTTCCTGGACCGGACGGCCCAGAGTGAAAGAACCGCGTCCTCAGTAGGCCGCAGGGTGCTGGGCTTATAATGCCATCGACCAATGACCAATTCCCATGTGGCATGATGTTTAAGGTATATTTACATGTTTTGATTAATTCATACAAAATGCTACGATCATCTAAAAATAGCAAAATTACATATCAAAATGATTGGGAGAACGAGAGGAATACAAAGAAAATATAATTGATATCTAACTAGGCTTTTTGTTCCAAAAATAGAGTAACATATGATAAAGTAGTGGTTAGCACATGGAGACCCTAGCTTTGGGTATTAATATGTTGAAAACATTAAAAATCCTTTTTTTATTCTACAATCTGATTTGTTGAGCGTAAAAATAATAAAGGTAATGATGGTAATAATGATAAGGTAATTAGGGTGTCTAATGTGGATAATCATTAATGTATGGAATTAGGGATAAAGATTCTAACTTGTTAATGAACATATTTGATCTAAGTGATCTTAATGAAAGGATAAGATGAACCTAGTAACTAGGGTTAAATACAATATCTTTCCATGTTGTAAATGATCAAACTAAGTAATCTTAATGCAATGATGTGATAGATCAGGTAATTAGGGACATAGATCATAGCTTGTTATGATGATATGACCTAATAATTCATGATGTAATGATATGATAGACTTAAAAATCATGGAAGCACCTAATATGAATTAGGTTTCTCAAATCATTAAAATGGTAATCATGGAATTAAGGGTGTCGAGGCATAGCCCTAATGATACCAAGAAAAACATAAACCCTAGTTTAGGACCGAGTAGAATTAATCTATTTAATGTGATTAGTGACACTTTCGAATTTACGTAATTCAAATTATATGATGATTGCTTGATTTACTTGCTTGATTGGACAATATGCTTGAAGTATAATTGAATAATCTGGATGACAAAGGTAGGTGGTTACCCTTATGAATACAGGTATTGAATTCCAAGATTGTCGATGTTTCTCGATGAGATTGAACGACAAATAAACTACTTACTTGTTTATTTAGTTCTTACAAATTATAAAGTTCCTATGAATATCATGTAAAGTAAATAACTATATTCTAAATCCTTGGTTAGACTGGTCTTAAGGGTAATGCACACGAGCCCTGGAGGGACAGTGATTACACCTGAGGTAGTTGACCAGATATGGGTTAGAATATAAAAACAAGTTTATGTTCTTATATGCACGTGAAAACTGTTGAATATATGCTTGCTTGTGGTTATTGGTTGAACCCACATACCAGTATAGAAATATACTGACCGCGTAATTGTTTATTGGCATTTTAGGTATCAGATATACTTGATTCGTGGACTTGAGGGTACATATAGAGATGTTGAAGACACTACAATTTAAACATGTAGGTTTATTCTTAATGGTTTATCTTAACACATGTAATAGTTAATTCTGTTTAAAAGTTATGTAATGGTTTATCTTTGCTTGAGCTGAATTTCTTCCATGAAACGAGAGAGGCCATCTTTAGTTTCAAGTTGCTGACCAAATGAATCTTCTGACATGCTTGTTTAGGTTGTCACATAGTTGCAATGACAACTTGACTGTCTGTATTGTATATGATGGAATGCTCTGCAGGGTAGACTTGTCTAGTGTTACCTGACCTGTAAGGGAGAGGTGACACATAGACCAGCTATAAAATTTGCTTTGTATAGAAGAGATTATTTTGCCATGGGTAGATTTATTGACTCTATGGTGAAGGATGGGGATGCCAAGGTACTTCCCTAGGTCAGTTGTCCAGCCGAAGCTGAGGCGTTCGCTGATTAAGCAAATCACAGGATGTGGGGTTTGGGAGCTAAAAAAGAATTTTGATTTCTCCTTGGATACTGTAACACTCCTCCCTAGGGTTTCATATGTAACCAGTGGAAGCACAGCCTAATCCCCAACATTATCCATAATGCGGGATACTTGTCATTTTAGGGAGGGTTGTCACATACACGATCTCATATCAAGAAATAATTAACACTTGGCATTATTGAAACATAGATTCATACATAGGTTCTTGGAAAGAAAACTACATCATGATTCTAAAGCTACACATAATCTAGATAACATATGAAAGATAGGATCTCCATAGATGGACGTCCCACCAGGAAACAACTTATAAGGTCTTGGATCCTTGTAATCATCTCAAGATGTCTCCTTCCCTTTAGCTCCAACATCTGCGGATATCTCGTCCCCAGCCATGCAAAGGAAAACAAACATGGTAAGTAAGCGACACTGGCATGTTATAAAGCATAAAAATAAACTATAAAGGTGACTTGACATAAACATGGACATACATTTAACATTAATCATTTCTTGACATCTTTTACATAAGGAACTTGACTAGAAGTGTACATTCCTCTCTTAATGCCCCATAAGGAGCCCATAATGCTCGTAAATCCCATAACAAGGTGCATATAAATCTAAATCAATTTCCATTAACCATGATCTTTCTTAGACTTAATTATCTTCTTAATAACTTAGACTTGATCTTAATTGGGATTTCTCCCTCTTAAGCATGAATGTGAAATTTCTTCCCTCTTAACCTTAGTTTCACGTATCTTAATCATAATTCATAACATTAATCAGGTTTCTATACTTAGACTTAGATTATGAAAACTACTAGAGGGGGGGGGTGAATAGAGTTTTATAAAGATTTTAATAATAATTTAAACTCAAACAACCACAATGAAGATATTGGACAAGGAGACACAGGGTTTAGAGTGGTTCCAACTATAGCAAATACTATAGCCGTCAGTCCACTACCCGGTTGCTTACCCAACCGGGATTTGAAAAGAAATTTATTTTATTACCTCGCAAGGACTTTACATAAAATACAATTTCTTTTCCCAAACCCTTCAAGCAGCCTTCACCTAGAAGTAATCGCCCAACCTTGAAGCAGCCTTCCCTTGAAGTAGATGCACCAACTCCCATTGCACCAGCCTTATGAAGTAGCTTCCCTTGCGATAGCCTTCTTGAAGTAGCTTGAAGTCCCTTTCTCCACCTGAGAAGTCAACCCTCTCCAATCCGCAGCCTCCAACCCTAGGAGTAGCAAGGAGAGTACAAATAATAAAAAGGAACAAGAAAGAAAAAAGGAAATTACAACTTATCCTTTAAGCCCAAGGCTCGATATGCCTAGATCAAGCGTATAGATCTCCTAACCAAGTGTGTGAACTTGTGATTGCTGTGGGTAGGAGATTCTAGCCTATAGGACACGAAATTGAGCTAAGGAGAAAGTAGGCCAATGATCACAATGCTCAAATTGCTTGCAACAGATTGCTCAAGTATGCTCAAGTATTTCTCAAGTGTAGCAAGTGTAGAAACAAGTGAGTATGAGTGTCCTATGGCTTGTCCTATTTATAGGAATGGCCTAAAGATGCTTAAGGACGTTCTAGACAACTTCTAGGGGTTTCTAAGTGCTTAACTAGCCGTTAGGTACAAAGTTGTTGCTTTAACAACGACTAATTAATTTATTCTGCAGTTGCTGTCAGAGACCATCTCGGTCGACAAATGGTCGACCGAGACACCTACTCGGTCGAACTTTTGTCGACCGACAGGCTCTCTGGAACAAGTGATTTGCAACGTCTTTCTTCAACTGCCAACTAACTTGTTTGTTGTGTCTAACGGCTACTTTGGATCTTTCTCGGTCGAGAAGATTGTCGACCGAGAGTGTCTCGGTCGAGGAGTTTGTCGACCGAGATTGATCCTGTTTCAAGGTTTCAATTTAGGCACTAATTATGTGTGTGAGTGTGCATAAGTAATCCTATTTGAATGGGATGACTTGTCTAACTGTGGTGTTTAGCTAGGGAGAATCTAATGCTTGATTTACATGCAATTCTAAGTACTTGTACATTATATTTTTGTACAAGTTTTTACAACAGTGATTACATTGCATGAAAAATATAAATATGTAAGCTTGTAGATTTTCCCTTGTTGCTTTGTCATCCTGCACACTCAAGTAGCTCGTTAGATTAAATGAAATGTTTGTCATAATCAAAACAAAGGGATTTATAGATGTCCATATAGCCAACAATCTCCCCCTTTTTGAAGATGACAAACATTTCCAAAATATAAATAAAGGAAATATAAAACATATGAGTTTCATACCTTTAGATTACCTTTTGTAGCTTTTTCTCTTGTGTATAAAATGTGTGCTTATTATTCCCCATGAATTATGGAACATGAAATCCAGATCATTTGGGAATATAGCAACTTTCAATGTAAAGCCAAGAGTTTATGTATGAAACTCATTAATTGAGTTTGACTAAATGTTAATTTTATATTTATCTCTCCCCCTTTGTCATTTCAAAAAGATAACCGTTAAGAATAAAAACTCCCCCTTAATTAAATATCCCATCAAATCTAATGAAAAAAAAGATGTCCATTAAAAAAAATGTAAACAAGAGTTTTTGTTTAAGTAGCACAAATGTCAAAGAAAACATCCTCCAAAGGAGTGATTAGCAATTGCTTCCTAATGTTGTTAAATTGATCTAGTGGAAGCGGTTTTGTAAAAATATCAGCCAATTGATCTTCCATATCAATATGATGAAGGGAAACATGATTCTTGGAGATATGATCCCTTAAGAAGTGATGACGGATTTCAATATGTTTAGCCCGGCTGTGTAAAATAGGATTGTGTGCTAAGTTTATGGCGCTCGTGTTGTCACAAAAAATAGGTGTAGATGACAGATTAAAACCATAATCGCTTAACACCTGTTGCATATAAAGCACTTGAGCACAACAAGACCCGGCTGCCATATATTCAGCTTCAGTTGTAGATAGGGCAACCGTATTTTGTTTCTTGCTAAACCAAGATACTAAAGCTCTCCCTAACAAGAAACAGCCACCACTAGTACTCTTGCGATCAAGTCAACAACCAGCATAATCCGCATCAGTATAAGCTTTAAAATCTAAGGATTGTCCTTTTGGATACCATAAACCAAAGCAAGTAGTACCGGCTAGATAACGAAGAATTCGTTTAACTGCTAGAAAATGAGAGTGCATAGGTTGTGATTGAAATCGAGCACAAAGACCGACGAAAAACATAATATCCGGTCGAGAAGCCGTTAAATATAGCAAACTACCAATCATGGCTCTATATAAGGAATCATCGATAGGTTCCCCATTTTCATCCTTATCAATTTTGATAGAAGTAGCCATAGGAGTAGTAGCATGTTTGCATTGATCCATCCCAAAATGTTTTAAGAGCTCTTTAGTATATTTTTCTTGGCTAATGAAAATTCCTGCAGGTGTTTGCTTAATTTGAAAACCAAGAAAGAATGTTAGTTCACCCATTAGGCTCATTTCAAATTCTTTTTGCATAATATCACTGAATTGTGTGCATAAGGAATCATTAGAAGCTCCAAAAATAATGTCATCAACATATATTTGCACAACTAGGAAATCAGAGGCATATGCTTTGAAAAATAAAGTGGAATCTGAATTTCCAATAGAAAAACTATTATCAAAAAGATATGTCTTGAGCCTTTCATACCAATTTCTAGGTGCTTGTTTTAAACCATAAAGTGCTTTCTTAAGTTTATAAACATAGTCACCTTTTTCCGGTATTTCAAAGCCAGGTGGTTGGGCAACATAAACTTCTTCTTGAATGATGCCATTTAGAAAAGCACTTTTGACATCCATTTGATAGAGCTTAATGTTTTTATGGGCAGCAATAGCTAGTAGCATCCTAATAGCTTCAAGTCTAGCTACGGGTGCATATGTTTCATCCAAATCTATTCCTTCTTGTTGATTATAACCTTGTGCTACTAACCGAGCTTTATTCCTTATGACTTCTCCTGCCTCATTAAGTTTATTCCTAAAAACCCATTTAGTTCCTATGATAGTTTTATCTTGTGGTTTAGGAACTAAATCCCATACATCATTTTTAGTGAATTGATTCAATTCTTCTTGCATGGCTATTATCCAATAATCATCCTTAAGAGATTCGGATATCTTCTTAGGTTCAATGATAGAAATAAAAGCCATGTTTGCAACATCTTTGAAGGAAGACCGAGTTTTGACCTTATCATTTGGATCTCCAATAATCAGTTCTTGGGGATGATGCTTGATAAGCCTAGGTGTAGGTTGTGTTTCAACTTGGGGATTGGATGTAGTAACTTTCTCACTATCATTTGGTATGGTTAAATTTTCGAATTGATTAGTGAGATCAGTGATTTCTAGATTTTTAGATTTTGACTCCTCATGAAAAGAAACATGAATGGATTCCTCAACTTTTCTAGAGATAGTGTTATATACTCTAAAAGCTTTGCTAGAAGTGGAATATCCCAAAAAGAATGCTTTGTGTGATTTAGAATCAAACTTGTCTCTATCATCTTTGGTATTTAAAATGTAGCATGTGGAGCCAAAGGTATGAAAATAGTCAACTCTAGGTTTCTTAGAATGTATGAGTTCATATGGAGTTTTCTTTAAATAAGAGTGAATAGTTACTCTGTTTAGCACATAGCATGCAGTGTTTACAGCTTCAGCCCAAAAGGTTTTGGGTGTGTTATGTTCAAGCATCATAGTTCTAGCCATTTCTTGTAGTGATCGATTTTTCCTTTCAACTATACCATTTTGCTGTGGGGTGCGTGGAGCAGAAAAATTATGAGTGTATCCTTGAGATGTACAAAACTCTTCAAATGTATGATTTTCAAATTCCCCACCATGATCACTTCTAATGGTACATATTTTATTTTGTAAGAGATTTTCAATCTTTGAACAAAATTGCATAAAAACATGAATAGTATCATCTTTAGTTGCAATAAAATGTACCCATGTATATCTACTGTAATCATCAACAATCACAAAGCAGTATCTCTTACCACCAATTGATTGTGTCCTCATTGGTCCAAATAGATCCATATGAATTAATTCTAATGATCTACTGGTGCTAAGTACATGTTTTGATTTGAAAGATGTTTTGGTTTGCTTTCCCATTGTGCATGGTTCACAGTTTTCACTTTGATCAAAAGATAAAGTAGGCAATCCGCGAACAAGATCATATTTCACTAACTTTTTGATAACATGTGAACTAGCATGTCCTAGCTTTTTATGCCATATTTGTAAGGTATTGTCATTTGCAAGAAAGCATTTTCCTACTACTATTTTCATAGAGTTAGGTTTAAGAATATAAAGATTACCAACTCTATTTCCTTCATAAACAACATTTGTAGTATTTTCTATTAATAACTTGCAGCAGGTTTTGTTAAATAACACATCATAACCACTATCACATAATTGGCTAACACTTATTAAGTTATGGTGCAAACCATCAACAAGTAGAACATTCTTAATTTCAAGGTTTGTACCAACATTACCTATTCCAACGATTTTGCCCTTACCATTGTCTCCAAAAGTGACTGTTCCACTTTTCTTTTCTTCAAAAGTTTGGAATGCATCCTTGTTTTCGGTCATATGTTTGGAACATCCACTGTCAACCACCCATTCCTGCATTAAAATGTAGATTTTGGTACCCATGTGATGGTCCGATATGGTTAGAATCATTTAAATACAGATTTGTATAAAAGTTCTGAAACAGAAGTCCAGTCGGTCGACAATTGTTCGACCGACATATGTCTCGGTCGACAATTTGTCGATCGAGAAGGTTACTGTGTTACAATCAAAGAAACGCAGAACTTTGCTCGGTTGACCAGTTTTCGACCGAAATAGGTGCTGTAAATTTTGATTTGTTAAAGTCATCCAGTCGGTCGACAATACTTCGACCGATCTAAAGCTCGGTCGACAATACTTCGACCGACAAGGTTTCTGTTTCAGTACAACAATGCAGAAAAATAATAACAATATGCATGACACCTTTTGTTTAGTTGAGATAAGACAATGTAAATAGAAAAATAAAGCATTTGGTCATATCTCAACTACATTCCACTCTACTAAGTTTGGGGTTTTGGGATCCAAACTAAGTCGGACTCCTTAGTCTTGTAGGGGCATGAAAAGGAATAGTGTCCAAGACGTAAGAAGAAATGGCAAGTAATAGAATCAACTTCATTTCTCTTTCTAGCCATTGTGTTCTTAGGTACAAACCTAGTTTGAGTTCTTTTGGGTTGATTTTTCTTTGGAGCATATCCCACACCTTTTCTTCCATTGTAAACAGTGCCAACTTTTAGTATGTTATCAAGTATATCTTTTCTTCTTAACTCATACAGTTCTCTTTGTAACATAGCAATGTCATTCATTTTCTTGTGTAGATCTTTTCTTGCTTGATCTAAATCAGAAAATAATGAGTCCTTTTCCTTTACAAGATTATCATAGTCCGAATGGTTACACAAAATAGGCTGAGTTTGAAAATCTTGTAGTTTAGCTAACAATTCAGTCTTTTCTTTAGAAAGAAGATCAACATTTGTTTCTAAAGTGAGTAGCTTTCTAGTACAATAATCTAAAGATGTTTTTAAAGATAGATTCTCAAGATCAGTGTTGTTCTTTTCAGAAGAAAGTTCATCTAATTTGGCAATGAGCTCATCATTTGATTTTATAGCCTTCTTTAGTTTCTTCTTGGCATCAATATATTTATCATGAGTTTCTTGTAAATTAGTAACTAACTCTTCTTTAGGAAGATCAATTAGGCTTACCTCTTGAGAGTCTTCATTGTCTTCTCTTGCCATTAGACATTCCACCTCTTCTCCGCTTTCACTCTCACTTGACTCATCCCATGCAGCTTTATAGGCTTTTTCTCCTTTCTTCTTGTGTGAGCTTTTCTTTCCATTCTTTGCTTTGGGACATTCATTTTTGAAATGCCCTTTCTTCCCACATTCAAAGCACCTAGGAGGGGTAGAAGAACTAGAAATTTTGTTAGTTTTAAACCTTTTGTATTTCTTACTGTTGACGATCAAGGCTTCTTCTCCTTCTTCTTCACTTGACTCCTCACTTTCTTGTGTGACGACTTTTGAAGCTTTGAGAGCCACATCCTTCTTCTTCCCATTTTGACGTTCATGTTCTCTTCTTTCTTCCTCTTCTAGATCTGCTTCATGAGCTTCTAAATTGCCGATGAGTTGCTCCATTTTGAGTCGAGTGAGGTCGTTTGCTTCTTCAATGGCTGTCACCTTTGGCTTGTATTTTGGAGGAAGTGATCGAAGAATTTTTGATACTTGATCTTCCTCAAGGACAGGTTTTCCTAGGGCACTTAAACCATTAACAATGATAGAAAATTTTGAAAACATTTCACTAATAGATTCATTAGGATCCATATGAAAATGTTCAAGCTTCGTTTTAAGCAAGCTAATTTTAGAATTTTTAACTTGGACTGTACCCTCATAGGTTATGGACAGTCTATGCCAAATATCATAAGCTGTATCACAATTTGATATTCTATTAAATTCCCCTACCGAAATAGAACAATATAAGATACTTACAGCTTTTGCATTCATTTGGGCTAGTTTTACCGTGTTTGCATCCCATTCCGCAAATTCATTTTGAGGGAGCATGTATGGAGTAGACACCATTCTCCATAGATCTCAGTTGATTCCTTGGAAATAGAATTGCATCCCTCTCTTCCAATATTGGTAGTTTGTCCCATCGAACGCTGGGGGCCTAGCAACAAGTGTCCCTTCAATGTTGAGGTTGTTGAGCACTCCATCACCCATTTCTTCAAGACCTTGTTAGGGTTCCTTGAAGCCTCGCTCTGATACCAACTGAAAACTACTAGAGGGGGGGTGAATAGAGTTTTATAAAGATTTTAATAATAATTTAAACTCAAACAACCACAATGAAGATATTGGACAAGGAGACACAGGGTTTAGAGTGGTTCCAACTATAGCAAATACTATAGCCGTCAGTCCACTACCCGGTTGCTTACCCAACCGGGATTTGAAAAGAAATTTATTTTATTACCTCGCAAGTACTTTACATAAAATACAATTTCTTTTCCCAAACCCTTCAAGCAACCTTCACCTAGAAGTAATCGCCCAACCTTGAAGCAGCCTTCCCTTGAAGTAGATGCACCAACTCCCGTTGCACCAGCCTTCTGAAGTAGCTTCCCTTGCGATAGCCTTCTTGAAGTAGCTTGAAGTCCCTTTCTCCACCTGAGAAGTCAACCCTCTCCGATCCGCAGCCTCCAACCCTAGGAGTAGCAAGGAGAGTACAAATAATAAAAAGGAACAAGAAAGAAAAAAGGAAATTACAACTTATCCTTTAAGCCCAAGGCTTGATATGCCTAGATCAAGCGTATAGATCTCCTAACCAAGTGTGTGAACTTGTGATTGCTGTGGGTAGGAGATTCTAGCCTATAGGACACGAAATTGAGCTAAGGAGAAAGTAGGCCAATGATCACAATGCTCAAATTGCTTGCAACAGATTGCTCAAGTATGCTCAAGTATTTCTCAAGTGTAGCAAGTGTAGAAACAAGTGAGTATGAGTGTCCTATGGCTTGTCCTATTTATAGGAATGGCCTAAAGATGCTTAAGGACGTTCTAGACAACTTCTAGGGGTTTCTAAGTGCTTAACTAGCCGTTAGGTACAAAGTTGTTGCTTTAACAACGGCTAATTAATTTATTCTGCAGTTGCTGTCAGAGACCATCTCGGTCGACAAATGGTCGACCGAGACACCTACTCGGTCGAACTTTTGTCGACCGACAGGCTCTCTGGAACAAGTGATTTGCAACGTCTTTCTTCAACTGCCAACTAACTTGTCTGTTGTGTCTAACGGCTACTTTGGATCTTTCTCGGTCGAGAAGATTGTCGACCGAGAGTGTCTCGGTCGAGGAGTTTGTCGACCGAGATTGATCCTGTTTCAAGGTTTCAATTTAGGCACTAATTATGTGTGTGAGTGTGCATAAGTAATCCTATTTGAATGGGATGACTTGTCTAACTGTGGTTTTTAGCTAGGGAGAATCTAATGCTTGATTTACATGCAATTCTAAGTACTTGTACATTATATTTTTGTACAAGTTTTTACAACAGTGATTACATTGCATGAAAAATATAAATATGTAAGCTTGTAGATTTTCCCTTGTTGCTTTGTCATCCTGCACACTCAAGTAGTTCGTTAGATTAAATGAAATGTTTGTCATAATCAAAACAAAGGGATTTATAGATGTCCATATAGCAAACAATCTCCCCCTTTTTGAAGATGACAAACATTTCCAAAATATAAATAAAGGAAATATAAAACATATGAGTTTCATACCTTTAGATTACCTTTTGTAGCTTTTTCTCTTGTGTATAAAATGTGTGCTTATTATTCCCCATGAATTATGGAACATGAAATCCAGATCATTTGGGAATATAGCAACTTTCAATGTAAAGCCAAGAGTTTATGTATGAAACTCATTAATTGAGTTTGACTAAATGTTAATTTTATATTTATCTCTCCCCCTTTGTCATTTCAAAAAGATAACCGTTAAGAATAAAAACTCCCCCTTAATTAAATATCCCATCAAATCTAATGAAAAAAAAGATGTCCATTAAAAAAAATGTAAACAAGAGTTTTTGTTTAAGTAGCACAAATGTCAAAGAAAACATCCTCCAAAGGAGTGATTAGCAATTGCTTCCTAATGTTGTTAAATTGATCTAGTGGAAGTGGTTTTGTAAAAATATCAGCCAATTGATCTTCCATATCAATATGATGAAGGGAAACATGATTCTTGGAGATATGATCCGTTAAGAAGTGATGACGGATTTCAATATGTTTAGCCCGGCTGTGTAAAATAGGATTGTGTGCTAAGTTTATGGCGCTCGTGTTGTCACAAAAAATAGGTGTAGATGACAGATTAAAACCATAATCGCTTAACACCTGTTGCATATAAAGCACTTGAGCACAACAAGACCCGGCTGCCATATATTCAGCTTCAGTTGTAGATAGGGCAACCATATTTTGTTTCTTGCTAAACCAAGATACTAAAGCTCTCCCTAATAAGAAACAGCCACCACTAGTACTCTTGCGATCAAGTCAACAACCAGCATAATCCGCATCAGTATAAGCTTTAAAATCTAAGGATTGTCCTTTTGGATACCATAAACCAAAGCAAGTAGTACCGGCTAGATAACGAAGAATTCGTTTAACTGCTAGAAAATGAGAGTGCATAGGTTGTGATTGAAATCGAGCACAAAGACCGACGGAAAACATAATGTCCGGTCGAGAAGCCGTTAAATATAGCAAACTACCAATCATGGCTCTATATAAGGAATCATCAATAGGTTCCCCATTTTCATCCTTATCAATTTTGATAGAAGTAGCCATAGGAGTAGTAGCATGTTTGCATTGATCCATCCCAAAACGTTTTAAGAGCTCTTTAGTATATTTTTCTTGGCTAATGAAAATTCCTGCAGGTGTTTGCTTAATTTGAAAACCAAGAAAGAATGTTAGGTCACCCATTAGGCTCATTTCAAATTCTTTTTGCATAATATCACTGAATTGTGTGCATAAGGAATCATTAGAAGCTCCAAAAATAATGTCATCAACATATATTTTCACAACTAGGAAATCAGAGGCATATGTTTTGAAAAATAAAGTGGAATCTGAATTCCAATAGAAAAACTATTATCAAAAAGATATGTCTTGAGCCTTTCAAACCAATTTCTAGGTGCTTGTTTTAAACCATAAAGTGCTTTCTTAAGTTTATAAACATAGTCACCTTTTTCCGGTATTTCAAAGCCAGGTGGTTGGGCAACATAAACTTCTTCTTGAATGATGCCATTTAGAAAAGCACTTTTGACATCCATTTGATAGAGCTTAATGTTTTTATGGGCAGCAATAGCTAGTAGCATCCTAATAGCTTCAAGTCTAGCTACGGGTGCATATGTTTCATCAAAATCTATTCCTTCTTGTTGATTATAACCTTGTGCTACTAACCGAGCTTTATTCCTTATGACTTCTCCTGCCTCATTAAGTTATTCCTAAAAACCCATTTAGTTCCTATGATAGTTTTATCTTGTGGTTTAGGAACTAAATCCCATACATCATTTTTAGTGAATTGATTCAATTCTTCTTGCATGGCTATTATCCAATAATCATCCTTAAGAGATTCGGATATCTTCTTAGGTTCAATGATAGAAATAAAAGCCATGTTTGCAACATCTTTGAAGGAAGACCGAGTTTTGACCTTATCATTTGGATCTCCAATAATCAGTTCTTGGGGATGATCCTTGATAAGCCTAGGTGTAGGTTGTGTTTCAACTTGGGGATTGGATGTAGTAACTTTCTCACTATCATTTGGTATGGTTAAATTTTCGAATTGATTAGTGAGATCAGTGATTTCTAGATTTTTAGATTTTGACTCCTCATGAAAAGAAACATGAATGGATTCCTCAACTTTTCTAGAGATAGTGTTATATACTCTAAAAGCTTTGCTAGAAGTGGAATATCCCAAAAAGAATGCTTTGTGTGATTTAGAATCAAACTTGTCTCTATCATCTTTGGTATTTAAAATGTAGCATGTGGAGCCAAAGGTATGAAAATAGTCAACTCTAGGTTTCTTAGAATGTATGAGTTCATATGGAGTTTTCTTTAAATAAGAGTGAATAGTTACTCTGTTTAGCACATAGCATGCAGTGTTTACAGCTTCAGCCCAAAAGGTTTTGGGTGTGTTATGTTCAAGCATCATAGTTCTAGCCATTTCTTGTAATGATCGATTTTTCCTTTCAACTATACCATTTTGCTGTGGGGTGCGTGGAGCAGAAAAATTATGAGTGTATCCTTGAGATGTACAAAACTCTTCAAATGTATGATTTTCAAATTCCCCACCATGATCACTTCTAATGGTACATATTTTATTTTGTAAGAGATTTTCAATCTTTGAACAAAATTGCATAAAAACATGAATAGTATCATCTTTAGTTGCAATAAAATGTACCCATGTATATCTACTATAATCATCAACAATCACAAAGCAGTATCTCTTACCACCAATTGATTGTGTCCTCATTGGTCCAAATAGATCCATATGAATTAATTCTAATGATCTACTGGTGATAAGTACATGTTTTGATTTGAAAGATGTTTTGGTTTGCTTTCCCATTGTGCATGGTTCACAGTTTTCACTTTGATCAAAAGATAAAGTAGGCAATCCGCGAACAAGATCATATTTCACTAACTTTTTGATAACATGTGAACTAGCATGTTCTAGCTTTTTATGCCATATTTGTAAGGTATTGTCATTTGCAAGCAAGCATTTTCCTACTACTGTTTTCATAGAGTTAGGTTTAAGAATATAAAGATTACCAACTCTATTTCCTTCATAAACAACATTTGTAGTATTTTCTATTAATAACTTGCAGCAGGTTTTGATAAATAACACATCATAACCACTATCACATAATTGGCTAACACTTATTAAGTTATGGTGCAAACCATCAACAAGTAGAACATTCTTAATTTCAAGGTTTGTACCAACATTACCTATTCCAACGATTTTGCCCTTACCATTGTCTCCAAAAGTGACTGTTCCACTTTTCTTTTCTTCAAAAGTTTGGAATGCATCCTTGTTTCCGGTCATATGTTTGGAACATCCACTGTCAACCACCCATTCCTGCATTAAAATGTAGATTTTGGTACCCATGTGATGGTCCGATATGGTTAGAATCATTTAAATACAAATTTGTATAAAAGTTCTGAAACAGAAGTCCAGTCGGTCGACAATTGTTCGACCGACATATGTCTCGGTCGACAATTTGTCGATCGAGAAGGTTACTGTGTTACAATCAAAGAAACGCAGAACTTTGCTCGGTTGACCAGTTTTCGGCCGAAATAGGTGCTGTAAATTTTGATTTGTTAAAGTCATCCAGTCGGTCGACAATACTTCGACCGATCTAAAGCTCGGTCGACAATACTTCGACCGACAAGGTTTCTGTTTCAGTACAACAATGCAGAAAAATAATAACAATATGCATGACACCTTTTGTTTAGTTGAGATAAGACAATGTAAATAGAAAAATAAAGCATTTGGTCATATCTCAACTACATTCCACTCTACTAAGTTTGGGGTTTTGGGATCCAAACTAAGTCGGACTCCTTAGTCTTGTAGGGGCATGAAAAGGAATAGTGTCCAAGACATAAGAAGAAATGGCAAGTAATAGAATCAACTTCATTTCTCTTTCTAGCCATTGTGTTCTTAGGTACAAACCTAGTTTGAGTTCTTTTGGGTTGATTTTTCTTTGGAGCATATCCCACACCTTTTCTTCCATTGTAAACAGTGCCAACTTTTAGTATGTTATCAAGTATATCTTTTCTTCTTAACTCATACAGTTCTCTTTGTAACATAGCAATGTCATTCATTTTCTTGTGTAGATCTTTTCTTGCTTGATCTAAATCAGAAAATAATGAGTCCTTTTCCTTTACAAGATTATCATAGTCCGAATGGTTACACAAAATAGGCTGAGTTTGAAAATCTTGTAGTTTAGCTAACAATTCAGTCTTTTCTTTAGAAAGAAGATCAACATTTGTTTCTAAAGTGAGTAGCTTTCTAGTACAATCATCTAAAGATGTTTTTAAAGATAGATTCTCAAGATCAGTGTTGTTCTTTTCAGAAGAAAGTTCATCTAATTTGGCAATGAGCTCATCATTTGATTTTATAGCCTTCTTTAGTTTCTTCTTGGCATCAATATATTTATCATGAGTTTCTTGTAAATTAGTAACTAACTCTTCTTTAGGAAGATCAATTAGGCTTACCTCTTGAGAGTCTTCATTGTCTTCTCTTGCCATTAGACATTCCACCTCTTCTCCGCTTTCACTCTCACTTGACTCATCCCATGCAGCTTTATAGGCTTTTTCTCCTTTCTTCTTGTGTGAGCTTTTCTTTCCCTTCTTTGCTTTGGGACATTCATTTTTGAAATGCCCTTTCTTCCCACATTCAAAGCACCTAGGAGGGGTAGAAGAACTAGAAATTTTGTTAGTTTTAAACCTTTTGTATTTCTTACCGTTGACGATCAAGGCTTCTTCTCCTTCTTCTTCACTTGACTCCTCACTTTCTTGTGTGACGACTTTTGAAGCTTTGAGAGCCACATCCTTCTTCTTCCCATTTTGACGTTCACGTTCTCTTCTTTCTTCCTCTTCTAGATCTGCTTCATGAGCTTCTAAATTGCCGATGAGTTGCTCCATTTTGAGTCGAGTGAGGTCGTTTGCTTCTTCAATGGCTGTCACCTTTGGCTTGTATTTTGGAGGAAGTGATCGAAGAATTTTTGATACTTGATCTTCCTCAAGGACAGGTTTTCCTAGGGCACTTAAACCATTAACAATGATAGAGAATTTTGAAAACATTTCACTAATAGATTCATTAGGATCCATATGAAAATGTTCAAGCTTCGTTTTAAGCAAGCTAATTTTAGAATTTTTAACTTGGACTGTACCCTCATAGGTTATGGACAGTCTATGCCAAATATCATAAGCTGTATCACAATTTGATATTCTATTAAATTCCCCTACCGAAATAGAACAATATAAGATACTTACAACTTTTGCATTCATTTGGGCTAGTTTTACCGTGTTTGCATCCCATTCCGCAAATTCATTTTGAGGGAGCATGTATGGAGTAGACACCATTCTCCATAGATCCCAGTTGATTCCTTGGAAATAGAATTGCATCCTTCTCTTCCAATATTGGTAGTTTGTCCCATCGAACGCTGGGGGCCTAGCAACAAGTGTCCCTTCAATGTTGAGGTTGTTGAGCACTCCATCACCCATTTCTTCAAGACCTTGTTAGGGTTCCTTGAAGCCTCGCTCTGATACCAACTGAAAACTACTAGAGGGGGGGTGAATAGAATTTTATAAAGATTTTAATAATAATTTAAACTCAAACAACCACAATGAAGATATTGGACAAGGAGACACAGGGTTTAGAGTGGTTCCAACTATAGCAAATACTATAGCCGTCAGTCCACTACCCGGTTGCTTACCCAACCGGGATTTGAAAAGAAATTTATTTTATTACCTCGCAAGGACTTTACATAAAATACAATTTCTTTTCCCAAACCCTTCAAGCAACCTTCACCTAGAAGTAATCGCCCAACCTTGAAGCAGCCTTCCCTTGAAGTAGATGCACCAACTCCCGTTGCACCAGCCTTCTGAAGTAGCTTCCCTTGCGATAGCCTTCTTGAAGTAGCTTGAAGTCCCTTTCTCCACCTGAGAAGTCAACCCTCTCCGATCCGCAGCCTCCAACCCTAGGAGTAGCAAGGAGAGTACAACTAATAAAAAGGAACAAGAAAGAAAAAAGGAAATTACAACTTATCCTTTAAGCCCAAGGCTTGATATGCCTAGATCAAGCGTATAGATCTCCTAACCAAGTGTGTGAACTTGTGATTGCTGTGGGTAGGAGATTCTAGCCTATAGGACACGAAATTGAGCTAAGGAGAAAGTAGGCCAATGATCACAATGCTCAAATTGCTTGCAACAGATTGCTCAAGTATGCTCAAGTATTTCTCAAGTGTAGCAAGTGTAGAAACAAGTGAGTATGAGTGTCCTATGGCTTGTCCTATTTATAGGAATGGCCTAAAGATGCTTAAGGACGTTCTAGACAACTTCTAGGGGTTTCTAAGTGCTTAACTAGCCGTTAGGTACAAAGTTGTTGCTTTAACAACGGCTAATTAATTTATTCTGCAGTTGCTGTCAGAGACCATCTCGGTCGACAAATGGTCGACCGAGACACCTACTCGGTCGAACTTTTGTCGACCGACAGGCTCTCTGGAACAAGTGATTTGCAACGTCTTTCTTCAACTGCCAACTAACTTGTCTGTTGTGTCTAACGACTACTTTGGATCTTTCTCGGTCGAGAAGATTGTCGACCGAGAGTGTCTCGGTCGAGGAGTTTGTCGACCGAGATTGATCCTGTTTCAAGGTTTCAATTTAGGCACTAATTATGTGTGTGAGTGTGCATAAGTAATCCTATTTGAATGGGATGACTTGTCTAACTGTGGTGTTTAGCTAGGGAGAATCTAATGCTTGATTTACATAAAATTCTAAGTACTTGTACATTATATTTTTGTACAAGTTTTTACAACAGTGATTACATTGCATGAAAAATATAAATATGTAAGCTTGTAGATTTTCCCTTGTTGCTTTGTCATCCTGCACACTCAAGTAGCTCGTTAGATTAAATGAAATGTTTGTCATAATCAAAACAAAGGGATTTATAGATGTCCATATAGCCAACAGATTATAGCAATCAACATCTAATAACCATATACTTGAAGAAAACATGCATTAATCATGACTTTAATATAAGGTTCTTAACATAAATCATAATCAATCAATAAATCAATAATTATATATACCAAGGGCGTGACCAACTTACCTTGAACAAAAGCACCTAAATCAAACCTTGTTTGACTGATTGGCTCTTCTTAATCACCTAAAATTAACATGATTATCCTTTGTTATTCAAATTAAACCCTAATATGTGTCATATAATTATTGAGATGTGAAAACAGAAAATCAACTGACAAAAACTAGAAAATTGGATTCCTCATTGAAAATCCTTTCCAAAACCTATTTTTGCACATTTTTCCGAAAAACAGGCGATTTACTATGAATTTTCGAAGAATCAACCAATCGGGAATTAAAGAAAAGACATGTGGCTTCTGAGTTGGACCAATCGATCTTGGCCAACTAGCGAGAAGGCACACCACTAAGGACCCACAGTCAAAGAAGGGAGGGAAAATGAAAACCCTAAAATACCCTTCATGGTTGAAAACATCCAATAAGGATGACAGGGGTACCAAGGTCATTTCAGGACCTGGATTGCTCCTCGCTTACACAACGAGAGCCATTGCTTGGAGATGAAAGCTCCTTGATCTGTGGCAAAAGGGAGGGAGTTTACAGGAAACTAAGGCTACTAGTGGCCTCTTCGCATCCAAATGAATCCATCAAGCCATTGGGGGACCCTGGCAGGTCCTGGATTACGAACTCCATGGCCATGGCGCGAGGCATCTGGACTCTGCTTGGAGGTGTGCCCATCATGAGAAGCTCAAGGAGAAGACTATCCCATGCAAAAACCAAAACCAGAGATGGGTTTCTGACCTCACAATGAAGGCGTTGACCCTAGCTAAAGGCCGAAACAACACTACCTCACCGGAGAGGCAAGAGATAGAAAATCGCGAGGTAGAATAGGGGCGGCAGTCCGTAGGTCAAAATCGGTGAAAACATGCTTGAAACAGCGAGATGAGGGCTCAAAGAAGTTCGTGGAGGGAAGGAAGAGCTACAACTAACATTTCCATGGTCGGAGGACCACTGGGATGGTCTAGAGTTTGAGTGCCGGCGAGAAAGGGGCTCGGCCCCTACATGGTATGACAACTGGGGGCTTGGTGACACAAAATAGTGATGCAAAGACGGAGAAGAGTGGCCCAGGTTGCTTACCACGTGTGCGATTGAGCCATGGTGGGCAGAGGTGGCTGGGTGAAGCAACGAACGTCAGTGTTGGAGGCTATGTAGGTCGGGGCTGCTGAGGGAACCGGAGGAGAAATTGAGCGGAGGGAAGCGTCGCTTGGGGGGCGGCGGTGCTCTTGGAGTATCTAGATGGAGGCGAGAGAGATTAGAGAGGTGTCTGTGAAATCTGAACCTTGAGCCCTAAAAGGGCGTTTTCCCGACAGAGAGTGAGAGGGGGTGATCTTGGGCTTGTTAGATTCGAGGAGGTGAGGCAAACTCAGAGGCGAAGAGATCTCACGAAACGGTCCCGTAATGAGGGAGAGAGAGATCGACAAAGGAAACCGCTGGGTTGGCTGTATACTGGCAAAACGTCTTAAGGTGGAAGACAAGCCAGACATCGTTGGATCCCAATCCAATGGCCACAGATGCGCGTGGAGAATTAAATAAAAAAATGTAATGCGTAACAGATACATCAACAGTGAACTATAACTTAAATTGATCGCATTAATAACATTTCATTCAATTCAATGGTTACACTATATTAAGGTCTTCTTTAATTGTTTAGAGGGTCCAAACATGGTTCAAAGGAGCCCAAATTTTGACCATAGATGCATTAGGGGTCTAGAACGTTCCAATAAGGTTAGAGTTTGTGCTTGTAAACATTTAGGCCTAACAAAGCAAAGATCATCATGTACACTTAAATGACTATGATTAGTGTATATAAAGCTATTAACCTCTCAAATAAGAATTACAGATATGAAAACGAGCACTATGTACTACTTCTCCTCAACTAATAGTATGGGGGTTATAAAGCAAGCAATTAAACATGTAGACCACTAATCACCATAAGAGAGAGAAAATTTGACATAAAAGCATTCATTTCCATTTTCTAAACAAAAGAGCATAGACATACAAAGAAACATTTTCTTTAAATAAATCATGGATAAGAGATAAATTGAACATAATAAAATGAATTTGCAAAACTAACATGGGCAATTTACATGAAGGTCCTCAACAATTGTCTTATTGGAAAAAGAGCATGCAAGGAATAAAATAGTTTTAAAATTTGCATAAAAAGAGTGGGATGTTACAATTCTACCCACCTTAAATAAATTTTGTCCTCAAAATTTCCTAGAGTTTCTACCCACCTTAAGGATTTCACATAAACTTGCAAAATTTCCATACAATTTCAATTATAAAAGAGGCATACATAAACGAAGCATTATTATTCAACATAAATTACTTAACTACCCTTCCTAAGTCTCATACTTACGCCTTAACATTACAACTAACTCATTACACTTAGGGAATCTATCTCTCACTTACAATGACTACATCTTCATACTTGTCTAACCTTAGGTCATATATCCTTCATCTCTTTATATGTGGTGATCAAGCACATATTTAGAAATGTTGGATCTTTTTATGCTACATCTCACCAACTTATTTACACATGTATCCCATACCACACACACAATTAAGAAGGTAAGACACATAAAAAGTCACATTAAATGACATTTTCCTCAAATCTCAATTGGGTGGCCCTTACCATTGAGACAAGGAGAAACACGTCATCATATAGGGTTTGGTTTCAACTACATGAGCATTCTAACATGTACTTCTCTAATGAGGTTAGGGCTCTAGTCATCTTTAGGGTTCTCTAGACATACTAGAATACATAATCATGTTCTCTACTTCTATTTCTTCATCCTAGGGTGACTTGCATGAATCATTATTGTTGCCTTAGTGGCCATCTATTTCTTGCTCTGATACCATTAATGTAACACCCCTCCCTAGGGTTTCATATGCAACCAGCGGAAGCACAACCTAATCCCCAACATTATCCATAATGTGGGGTACTTGGAATCTCAGGGAGGGTTGTTAGATACATAATCTCATATCAAGAAATAATTAACACTTGGCATTATTGAAAGATAGATTCATACATAGGTTCTTGGAAAGAAAACTATATCATGATTCTAAAGCTACACATAATCTAGATAACATATGAAAGATAGGATATCCATAGATGGACGTCCTACCAGGAAACAACTTATAAGGTCTTGGATCCTTGGAATCATCTCAAGATGTCTCCTTCCCTTTAGCTCTAATGTCTGTGGACATCTCGTCCCCAGCCATGCAAAGGAAAAACAAACATGGTAATTAAGCGGCATTGGCATGTTATGAAGCATAAAAATAAACTATAAAGGTGACTTGACATAAACATGGACATACATTTAACATTAATCATTTCTTGACATCGTTTACATAAGGAACTTGACTAGAAGTATATGCTCCTCTCTTAATGCCCCATAAGGAGCCCATAATGCTCAGAAAGCCCATAATTGCTCAGAAAACACATAATGCTTGGAAAGCCCATAACAAGGTGCATATAAATCTAAATCAATTTCCATAAACCATGATCTTTCTTAGACTTAATTATCTTCTTAATAACTTAGACTTGATCTTAATTGGGATTTCTCCCCATGACCGTAATGGGATTTCTCCCTCTTAAGCGTGAATGGGAAATTTCTTCCCTCTTAACCTTGGTTTCATGTATCTTAATCATAATTCATAACATTAATTAGGTTTCTAGACTTTTACTTAGATTATTGCAATCAACATCTAATAGCCATATACTTGAAGAAAACATGCATTAATCATGACTTTAATATAAGGTGCTAAACATAAATCATAAACATTCAATAAATCAATTATTATCTATGCCAAGGGCATGGCATGCTTACCTTGAGCAAAAGCACCTAAGTCAAACCTTGTTTGACTGATTAGATCCTCTTAATCACCTGAAATTAACATGATTATCCTTTGTTATTCAAATTAAACGCTAATATGAGTCATATAATTATTGAGATGTAAAAATAGAAAAATCAATTGATAGAAACCAAAAAATCGGATTCCTCATCGAAAATCCTTTCCAAAAACCTATTTTTGCATATTTTTCTGATAAACAGGCGATTTACTATGAATTTTTGAAGAATTGACCAATCGGGAATTAAATAAAAGCCATGTGGCTTCTGAGCTGGAGCAATCGAGCTTGGATAACTAGCGAGAAGGCTCTCCACTAAGGACCTGTGGTCGAAGAAGGGAGGACAAATGAAAACCTAAAATACCCTTCATGGTTGAAAACATCGTATAAGGATGATAGGGGTAACAAGGTCATTTCAAGACATGGATTGCTCCTTGCTTACGCAGCGTGAGCCATTGCCTAGAGCTGAAAGCTCCTTGATCTACGACGAAAGGGAGGGAGTTCGTAGGAAATTTAGGCTACCAGTGGCCTCTTTGCATCCAAATGAATCCATCAAGCCATTAGGGGACCCTGGCAGGTACTGGAGTACAAATTCCATGGCCATGGTGTGAGGCATCGGTACTCTGCTTGGAGGTGCGCTCATCACGGGAAGCTCAAGGAGAAGACTGTCCCATGCAAAAACCATAACCAGAGATGGGTTCCTGACCTCTTGACGAAGGCGTTGACCCAAGCTAAAGGCCAAAATAGCATTACCTCATCGGAGAGGCAGGAGACAGAGAATCACGAGGTAGAATAGGAGCGGCGGTCCGTAGGTCCAAACCGGTGAAAACATGCCCGAAACGACGAGATGAGGGCCGGAAGAAGTTCATGGAGGGAAGGTGGAGCTATAGCCAACATTTCTGTGGTTAGAGGACCACTGGGATGGTCTGGAGCTTGAGCACCGGTGAGAAAGGGGGCTTGACCCCTACATGGTATGACAACTGGGGGTTCGGCGACACAAAATAGTGATGCAAAGATGGAGAAGAGTGGCCCAGGTTGCTTACCACGTGTGCGATTGAGCCACGGTGGGAGGAGGTGGCCGGTCCAAGCAGCAGACGCCGACAATGGAGGTTGTGTAGGTTGGGGCTACTGAGGGAGCAGGAGGAGAAATTGAGCGGAGGGAAGCGTTGCTTGGGGGTCGGAGGTGCTCTCGGTGTAGCTAGATGGAGGCGAGAGATATTAGAGAGGTGTCTGTGAAATCCGAACCTCGAGCCCTAAAAGGGCATTTGCCCAACAGAGAGTGAGAGGGGGCGAGCTGGGGCTCATTGGATTCGAGGAGGCAAGGTGAACTCAGAGGTGAAGAGATCTCGCAAAATGATCCTGTAATGAGGGAGAGAGAGATCGACGAAGGAAACCGTTGGGCTAGCTGTAGACTAGCGAAACATCTTGAGGTGGAAGACAAGCCAGACACCTTTGGATCCCGATCCAATGGTCACTGACGCACGCAGAGAATGAAATAAAAAATGTAACGTGTAACAGATACATCAATAGCGAACTATAACTTGAATTGATTGCATTAATAACATTTCATTCAATTCAATGGTTACACTATATTAAGGTCTTCTTTAATAGTTTATAGGGTCCAAACATGGGTCAAAGGAGCCCACATTTTGACCATAGGTGCATTAGGGGGTCTAGAACATTCCACTAAGGTTAGATTTTATGCTTGTACACATTTAGGCCTAACAAAGCAATGATCATCATGTACACTTAAATGACTATGATTAGTGTATATAAAGCTATTAACCTCTCAAATAAGAATTATAGATATGAAAACGGGCACTATGTACTATTTCTCATCAACTAATAATATGGGGGTTATAAAGCAAGAAATTAAACATGTAGACCACTAATAACCATAAGAGAGAGAAAATTTGACATAAAAGCATTCATTTCCATTTTCTAAACAAAAGAGCATAGATATTCAAAGAAACATTTTCTTTAAATAAATCATGGATAAGAGAGCAATTGAAAAAAATAAAATGAATTTGCAAAACTAACATGGGAAATTTACATGAAGGTCCTCAACAATTGTCTTATTGGAAAAAGAGCATGCAAGGAATAAAATAGTTTGAAAATTTGCATAAAAAGAGTGGGATGTTACAGATACTATATGACTAAATGCCCTAGAGAAGTCCTTGACAATATTGTTGATGACTTGGGCTTGGGTTGTGTACGCCTCTCCCATTAGTAAGTTGTCATCTGCAAATAAGATGTGTGAAAGTGGAGTGCCTCTACGAGTGAGGGTAATTGGTTTCTGGTCACCAGCTTGGACAAAGATTGAGATGACTTGCCTAAGCCTTACCATGCACATGACAAAAATGTAGGGGCTTATAGGGTCCCCTTGTCTCATGCCTTGGGATGATTTGAATGAAGGGAGGGGTTCCCCTTCCCAGTTAATAGAGGTTGATCCTTGGGTTATGATTTCCATGATGATTTTTCTTAGTTTATCAGGCATTTTGGTCTTGATTAATGTATAATGGATGAAAGCCCGGTTCATCTTATGAAATTCTTTGGCCAGGTCCAACTTGATGCACATGGTTTTGTGTTTGTTTGATCAAGCATATATAGTATGAATGATATCTTGCACTAAGAGGACGTTGTCACTTATGTGTCACCCTGGGATGAAGATGGATTAAGTAGGGGTGATCCATCTATCAAGGAAAGGCTCCAGTCATTCCACGATGACTTTTGAGATAACTTTTAACCTCCCATTGTTAAGGGAGATAGGCATGAAGTGACTGCATTACTGCTGAGAGGCCACTTTGGGAATGACTACCAAGTAAGAATTTGCAATGGATGTACTATGCGTTAAGTTTGGAAGACAACAAATACACTATGGACAATGGAGTCGCCTACTCTTTCCCAATATTTCTAGATCAACGCAGTATAGACTCCATTAGGGCCTGGGGCTTTCAGTGGTGCCATTAAGAAAATGACGCGTTTGAGTTCCGCTGCTAGAGGGATGGAGCTCAGTTGTTCTTTGGTATTGTTTTCAATCTCGGTGAAGTTTCTAAGGTACTTTCGGATGATGTTGAGGTCCAGTCTTGTCTTCTGGGTCATTAGATCCTCGAACCAATGTCAAAGAAGAAGCTTGATGTCATTGATGGAGGTGATCTAGCTACCCTCCTCGCCTTTAAGGTGGGTTATTTTGTTGTAGTGGTGGCACGCCTTAACATACAACTAGAAAAATTTGGTGTTGCCATCACCAAATTTTTTACCAATCTATATGCACCCTTTGCTACCGGTCAGCTTCTTCCTTGATGAGGATACAATGAATTTGCTAATGAACAGGTAAAGATGGGTCTACAATAGGTATGGAATTAAGGTTTTGAAGTGATAGCTGGCATTTGTCAATGTAGGCTATTAAATGTTTCTTCTTTACTTTGTCACTCTAGGCATTTAGAGACATATTTAACTGTAGAGCCCTTGAAGACTTTGATGGCATCTTGGAAGTTTTCATTTTTGGGCCACTAACACAGGAGATCCTTGTGAAAGTATGGTGTGAGGTTCTAGCTTGATTTTGTTCAAAAGTTGAAGGTTTGAGAAATCTGGTTCCCACAAGAAAGGAGAATAGGATGATGGTCAGAATAGATCCTAGGGAGGATAGTATCTGAGGTGTTATCAAATTTATGAAGTTATTTTGAATTAACTAGTACTTTGTCTGGTCGCTCAATAAGGTTCAGGCACTTGAATGTAAATAAGTGGCCTTGTGTCTTCAGGTCTGATAGGCTAGTGTTGAACAATGCTTCTTGAAATCTATCCCTAGAACGTTTGTCAAAGTATTTGTTGTCGTGCTTTTCATGTACATGCAAAAGAGTGTTGAAGTCACCCATGTCTGCCCAGGCCTCAGTTATTGTCTGAGCAATATCCTCAAGATTTCCCCACAAAAAGTAGTGTTTTGTGGGGTTAGGGATGGCATAGACAAAGGTGAGGTACCAGTAGTTGTTTACCTTATAGTGGATGAATTGTCGGTGCTTGAGGAGGATTTCCACATTGCACTGGTGTTGTGGATTGGGGAGCGGGTGGGCATTAATACTTTCTTTCCTTGTCCACAATTTGTTGCTTGCGGCGTTCTGATGTCTTTGTGTGGGTCATTGTTGTGTAACCGACCATAGGAATAGGGATTGGGATGGACGTTGAGGCAAGGTCACTAGATGCCTTTGGGTCTTTCTTGCAGTTAATATCAATATGCCCGAGACGGGCACATTTCATATAGAATTGGGGTAGATTTTCGTACTCCAAGTGGAAATATTCACCATTGATGAAGATCGTTGGCAGTAGGGGTTCAGTTGTATCCACCTCAACCGCAATGAAAGAAAACTTCCATTCATTGCCAACAAGGGTTTTGGCATCAACCTTGATAGTTTTTCCAATAGAGTTATTGAAATGCTCCAAAAGTTGGTTCTGATACAAGAAGATCAGGAGGTCAGTGACCCTAACCCACACCACCAACTTGTAGGGGATCAGATCAGAGGGCCCGAAGGATGGGGACCATGACTAGATTGAAAAGTAGTTTCCAAAGACTACCCATGGGCCCTCGGTCACCGCATTCATGTAATCTGCTTGATTACCAAGTTGATGATGTAGTATCCATTATCTAGATTGATAATTCTGAATTGCGTTGTTGGTTGCCACAATATGTTGAACTTATTGACTAGGGTTTGGAACCCGATGGTGATGTTGATTGCCTTGAATACCACCATGTGCTGCCATGGTACGAGAAGGGGTTGGATGGATTCGTGCTTTGTAGAAAAGGATGGAAGACACCACTAAGATCCACCTGGATTTCCTCTAACATTAAAACATCTGGTGAGGTTCAATTGATGTAGAATAGTAAACTAATATCCTTGCCAATGTATGCATCCTTATAGGAATTCTTCGGGGTAGCTTCATTAACCACATCCATGCTTGAGTCCATGCCAACTTTGCTTCATCATCCTGGGTATAATCATCATCCTTCCTTTGTAAATAGGAATCTTGTTTCGCAAAGTCGACTGCTCCAACAAAACTAGAGACTTATTCGTGATTTTGGGGCAAAGAAGGATGATTGTGGTGGAATTGGCCTCTACCGCCACAACCGCCGTCTGGACTGCCTCTGTAACATCCAAGGATTTGAGGCCTCAGATAACATGATATTAAAAGGAATGATTAGACTACCCATATCACCAAGGTGCGCCTCCTTTTCTGGGAGCCCATCACTAAAGAACTCCATAATTAAGCATGATCAGCCTGGAGTAGTACTAGGATGGGTGACCTGTCAGGAAGATGATCCTGGCATGTGCATGAGTGAGGAAAAAATGCACAGTTAAGGCTAGTGGTGGTCTATGGGGATAGTCGTCATTCCTGAAACTCTACTAGAGCCTTGGGCAGGGGGCCCGGGCATTACAAATGGTATCAGAGCCATAACCCCTCCAGTAGGTGGGGCCCACATGGACATGGCATGCCAATCTTGAGCCGTGCGGTCTAGGCATGTAGGAAAGGGTTGTCCATGGTTGACATAGCCACCCTTGCACTGATATTCTGTTATCGGGAGCTGGGTGTCCATGGGCCATTGTGGGTCTGCACTGAAATGGGGAAGAGGTTATGAGGCCTTATAGTTGAGCCTTGACGAGGACGTCAAGAGCCTAAGTGGGGGAGATTGTAACATCCCAGGACTTGAGGCCTCGGTTAACATTATCTTAAAAGGAATGATTGGACTACCCATATCACCAAGGTCCACCTCCTTTTCTAGGAGCACATCAGTAAAGAACTCCATAGTTAAGCGTGCTCAACTTGGAGTAGTATTGGGATGGGTGAACTGTCGGGAAGTTGATCTTGGCATGCTCGTGAGTGAGGACAAAGTGCGCAGTTAAGGCTAGTGGTGGTCTGTGGGGACAATCATCATTCATGAAACTCTACTAGAGCCTTGGGCAGTGGGCCCGGGCATTACAACCTCCATGACTCCCGAACCCTAGATCCTTATTGCAAATATAAGAAGACTAACTCCTAACCTAACTAGGATATGTAGAATACAATTATTGCATTATTCTCTATTTTTGGAGGTAAATTATGTTGTATTTAATCTAAGAGTTCTTTTAGCATTATACAAATAAAATTTGTCACGATTCATGTTTTGTTACCATATTTGGGGTTTCAGGTTATCTTTTTTTATCTCACTAGGAGACAACTTTCACTTATTTATCTTACTTAAAACCTTATTTTACACAAATAAACCATCAATTCTACTAAGTATATTTTCACCAAATTAATTTCAATTTAAATCAAACAACTTATGTTAAGTATGTTATTATCATGATTTGGTTTTTTGACCATATTTTATGTAACAATATATATTTAGAAATATTATTTACATCAAATAAGAAGCAGTGTTCTCTATCGCGACCATGGCGACGCTAGGGTTCCCCAGCCACGGTGGAAGCTGTGGCGGCTGAAGTGCTGGGTGTGGCGCCCCCCATGCAAACTCAACTGCAGGCGACGCTGGTCTGCCTCTCTCCTCTGTCAGCCGATCGAAGTAGTCACCTGCTAGTAGTGACAGCGTGTCGGTGCAAGACACAGTCATGCGACATCTGATCCACCCATGCAGCAGTAGATTCCAAGGTCCTATAAAGATGCTATGATAGGGTGCTCGACTAGAGCCCCAACTGGGCTCTCGCAGGTCCCCCCCCGATCTGTTGACCTCAGCGGATATCTGCATGGTGAGGGAAGGATCAAACCCAACTATCTCAATCAACCTGACAACACTGCCACCGCTGTTGGACTGCCACCGCTATTATCATGGTCATTGGCACCACCGTCAACTTCAATGCGCTCATGAACATGATTCCAATCTTATGTCAACTCACAGATGAGTTACATGCAATTGACCTCGACAAAGGATACTACATCATTCAATTGGCTAACAATGATGATTTTGTTTGTGCTTTGACTAGCGGTCCATGGATGATATTCAACCACTACCTCTCAGTGCAGTCATGGTCCAAAGACTTCAGACCTTCAGACCGGATCCCTCGCAGGTTGGTGGTTTGGGCTAGGATCTCAGACTTGCAGCCTCTTCCAAAATCTGCTGCTCTCGAGTATTGGCGATTTGATTGGGAGAACCATCAAGCTCGACACTACAACCCAATCTGGGCACCGAGGGAAGTTCACCCAGATCGCTATGGAAGTGGGCACTACGCAGCCTCTATTGCTGACCATATTACTTAACAGTGAAAAATACATGCTCAAATATGAAAACCTCCCAACCTTCTGCATGAAGTGTGGTAGGCTTAGTCACAATGAGGGAGATTGCAGGTTCATCCCAAGCTTCCCTAACATTGACTCATCATCCTCAACCAGTGCTTCACTGGCCATCTCAGTGCCATACATGGTGGAGATCCATGCAAAGATGCCAGAAAGAAGAACATCCGCAGGGAAGAAGCCATCGACCCAAGCGGATGTGACAAAGAAAGATACTACCACAACATCACACAATGAGAACCCCACCTCTAACGATGCTAAAGAAGGGGATTGGGAGACAGTGACATCTCACAAGCAAAAGAAGAAGTTCGTGAAGCAACATCAGGTGCATGAGGCACAAAATAGTGGTAAGCCACCGCCGACCCAAAAGTCAGCATATACAGTGACAAGTATGGGTGGCGACAACAAAGTGGTGACCCTAATTGATGAAGAAGTGAGCAAAGGACGGACCAACAATGCCATTGCAGAGTCATTCTATTTCCAAGCAACTGACCCCATCATCCAATCGTCTGCTCAACCTAGCTTCTCGGTGAGAGTAGATGGTGTCGGAAGCGGGGTGATTCTCTGTAACAAAAGAGTTATCTATCAAACAGTGAGCCTAGGGTATGAGCACAAGAAAGGGAAGCTTGCACAACTGGTGGGCAGCGTTGACTACTCCAACATTGTGAAGAAGGCACTCAACTTTGACACATATGACCATGGTCTAGATGAGGCCATGGAAGAGGTAGCTGCCAGTTCTGGCCTACACGCTACCATCCAGTGAGCATTCTTTCTCGCCTTCCTCTTCCCTAAGTTATCTAAATGACTAACATTATTTGTTGGAATATCCAAGGAGCTGGATCCAAGGATAAACTCACTCTTCTCAAGGAATACAAAAGGAGATATAAACTCCACATTCTCGTTATCATTGAATGACTTTGCAGTGGAACCCAGGATGATAGTATCATCAAAAAGCTTGGCTATGCCTCTTCCCATCTAGAGTTGAAGTACTTGGTTTTTCCAGTGGCATCTGGGTCCTCTGGGACAATCACATGTGTATTATTGATATTCTATGGAATCACTGTCAGTATGTACACTGTCGCATCAACAACTCCTGGCTGCTTACATTTGTCTATGGTAGTCCCAACCCATAGAAGCGGGATCTATTGTGGCAATGACTTACGAGCATTGCTACCCACATTAATGAAGCTTGGGCGCTCGTCAGTGACTTTAATACTATGCTCGACATTTCGGAGAAGCAGGGTGGGTGTGGCTTTGACAGACACTCTAGCCTCAAGTTCAACACTCTTCTAGCCACTGTTGGCCTCAAAGACATGGCGTCCTCAGGCCACTGCTTCACTTCAGAAAAGGCTGCCTTCTAGAACGGTTGGATAGAACTATTGCTAATGAAGACTGCCTCACCTTCACAGTGATCATAACTGTAACATCCCTGACCTGGGTTATGAGTTAACCCTAGGTGTTTTGCCTAAATATATAATTAAATCTTTGTGATTAACTCTGAGCATGTAACTAAGTTTCTCAGAAACATATATTTCAGTATCTGCTCCTTTTTATTTAAAGATTGTAGCATTGTTTTGATATACAGGGACCTATGTGCAATTTACCCAGTTGAAAGGGTTAGCTTGCAATTTGCACATGATGAGATGTTCCTCTGATGTTGAGACATCATGAGAATCGTTTTGGCAAAGTTTGAGGGATTTCCAAAGCTTGGGCACCAAGGTGCAGCTGTGGAAGCAATCCCGGTGCTTGAAACCCTAATTTGGGGTAAAATGCAATTTACCCAAATTAAGGGATGCAATTTGTAAAATATATCATCTAATTTATCTTTTAGAACTCTTGCCATCATTTAGAGAAGAAATGATGAGGAAGTCACCTCAATTGAATTATCAAGTTATGAAATATACCTTGTGAATGAATAATCAGGGTATATGTACAATATCTTTTTTTTTTGTATGTACCTTAGTATTAGATTGATCTTCCTTGCCCTCTTTTTCTAGACCTTAAGAGAAGTTTTGTCCTTAGAATAAAGAGTAAGGGACGAGCAAGTAATGAAGGAAGGACCTAGTTGGATTTATGGGAAACTTATGGGCCTTTAATGAAACCTCACCCATGTATATATACACTTTACCTCTCAAGCAAAGGAACCTTTCCTTCGTGCATATCACTGTTTCCCCTTGCTTGGCCGACTAAGGACTGTCTTGGAGCTCAAATAGGAACGACCAAGGGTGCAAGGTAGGTTTGAATCCCTCTTCTTGCCTAATTCCATTGTTAGAACTCAAATTCAAGGTCAATTTGGTGACTAACTCACAAAACTCTATCTTTCTAGCCATCTCTTTTCATTTTTCCTTGGAGTTTTCACCTTGGCCAACCTGTGGGAACTCAAGGACGCCATTAGAGCTTGGAGATTGAAAGCTTGGAGCTCAAGGAGCAAGCTTTAGGCGGGTTTTATAACTCTAAACCCATGCTTTACTATATACATCTCTTATATGCGGTTAGATGATAGTTCTTCATATTTCCCTACTTTTCTTTGCTATTTTGTAAGCAAATTCATGGGATATCCGTACTGTTCTTGAGCTAGGAGATGAAGACGTGATTTCCAAGAAAAACCCACCGCTTTTCACTTTCTTAAACGGTCCCAACAGTTTGCTCTCTCGGTCTCAGGACCGCGAGGTGAGCAAACGGTCTCTGGACCGCGAGAAGGCAAACGGTCTTCACGACCATTTGGACCCGTTGACCGAGCGTGGACCGTATAAGAAATCTGTTCCTAATTATATAGGCTAATCACCCTCAAAATTTGAGAGGCTAACTCCAAAGGAATCGGGAGATATGACCTTTTTAAGCAACAACTTTAATTGAATTTATTCCTGATTTTCAAACGGTCTGAAATTGCCTTTTTGGGCAAACGGTCTCAAGACCGAGAGGACAATCACCCAAGACCGTTTGAAGGTCTAGGGTTAAGCTAATTTGACCAATTGAGGACCCAATTTCAATAAGTTATCAAGTTAATCAAAATTCTGATTTTGTGACTCAATCATGGTTCAACCCCTATCAAATCACATTAGATCTTGAGGAAATCTTGGGCAAACGGTCTCAAGACCATGTGGGGTCCACCCACATGATCTCAAGGCCGTTTGGGCCAAGTTTGGGCCCAATTGGAGCTCAATTGAAGAGTTCAACCTTGTGTTAATGCACATTGTTGAGTGTTGATGGGTGAACTTTGATAGACCCTAATTGAATCGATTTCAACCCTAATTGGTCAACAATTGAGGGTCAATTGAATGACCAATTGGTTAAGCATAATCTTAATTGACCCAATACATAAGTGGTCAACATGGCTCTGACCTTTTGAGGGCTTCAACATTGGTTGACATCATCGGTTGTAACCATTGAACCTTGTTGATGGTCCAAGCGGTTGAGACCATGTGAGCTCGCGGTCTCAAGATCGTGAGGAGGCTCGCGGTCTCAAGGTCGTGAGGAGGCTCGCGGTCTCAAGGTCGTGAGGAGGCTTGCGGTCTCAAGGTCGTGAGAGGGCTCACGGTCTCAAGACCGAGAGGGGCCTCGCGGTCCTGAGGTCAAAGGTGGGCAAACGGTCCACACCACTCTCGCGGTCTTGAAATCGATTAAGGGCTCGCGGTCTTGGAGTGGGATGAGGGCTCGCGGTCCTAGGGTCAAAGGTGGATCAAACGGTCTACTCACCCTCGCGGTCCTGAAAGTCACATTGATTAAAAGGTCAACTCAACCAATGGGTCTCAAATCGATTGAGGGTTGATGGTTGAGATCGATCAAGATAATTCAAGGTTGACTTCATTCAATCAATTGATAATATAAATAGTTCAATGATGCCCTAATCTAAAACCTAATGATAACCTAGGATATTAAGGGGTTAATTGACTAAGGTTTTGACCATGATGATGATCAATGGGGTGAATTACCAAAATACCCCTGAAGGGTCAATTGAGTAATACCTTGCTCGATTCAAACCCTAATTACATGAGAATGATGTTCTTAACCATAATGATTCCATCCAACTTGATCTAGTCTAATGTTATCATCAATCACTAATATTAAGAAAGAGAAAGTATTCTAGAGAGAGAAAGTACTCTAGAGAGAGAAAATACCCTAGAGAGAGAAAGTAACCCTAATTGGATGGAATCTTAAGTGAAGCATCTTCAATGCACATGAATGTGTATAATTAGGGTATGATTCACCTGTGTGAAGTCATAGAAACCCTAATTATGATAAATGATGAACCTTTAACTAATCTGAAAGCATTAATGATAATGTTACTCATACATGATGATGATATGAGATCAACTCACCTTAATGTGAATAGTAAACCCTATTTCAAGGGTGATGATATGTAATGTGAATAGTAAACCCTAATTCAAGGGTAAAGGCATACAAATAAGTATTAAACTCCAATTGATGAGAATCGGAGGATTTAACTCTTATAACAAGAGTGGAAAGTATATTCCTTATTTTATATTACCTTTATCAGTTGAATTAAACATGCAGGTTCTGATATGAAGGTGATCATATCCAGGTATGGATGTTGATGTTATATTCATTGAAGGCATGTTGTTAGCCTTATGAATAAGAAAAGGAACTTGATGCCTTGTCAATGGCATCCCATAATAATAATGGGATGTGAGAGCCATGAATACCATCAAAGTCATGCTTTAGAGATGACTTGTGATGAGTATGATGAGAAATTATGATTGATATGAGTTAGGCCTGCTACATTTAGTATTCTTCTGTTATAGCTATTATGCTACTGTTATTGTTTGAAGAACAATGTATGTTGTTAAAGAATACTGAATGTACCTAACTAATCAAGTATAAAGTAGAGCCCTGATCCTAGATCCATCATTGTCAGAAATTAAGTGATGGTGAAACAGGTCTTCCTCAGGGAACTCCTGGAGCACATACTTTTGAGTATGTGGGGTACATGGATGTGTGGAACCTTACATCCTAGTGTAGGAAAGTGAAGTAGATGTGTAATCCATCCATCCTCCACTACAATTCCATACCGTATCAGTGGTAGGTAAACATGAAACCTCCTGATGACGAAGAAAACACAGATATCCGTATCAGTGGAGATAAACATGAAATCTCCTGATGACGAAGAGAGTACAGAACGCCACTGTGACTCTAGAATAGCGAAGGACCAGTTTACCCTGGTGAGCTATAGTAGTAGAGACACGAGATGTCCTACAAGTGATCCTCTTACTGACTGAGGAAGGTGAAGGTCATAGGAATCCAGCTCTTTTAATGACCTATGTATGATACTGATGTGACTTCGCAGCGATCAATTGGAGTATGAGTGGTATACCTCATCTCCACAGGGCATAATGTTGTTTGTAAAACATAATCAACCACGTAGTATACTTGTTAGAGATAACTCCAAGTTAGTTGATTGATGTTACACTGTTATAGTGCTTATACTTCTTCATATCTCATAAATGTTGAGATCTTGTTATAGTTGCAACTGTTATCTAATACTTTGAAGGTTTTACTGCTTAAGATATTCTTTGATGGTATATTAAAGCTTCTGGCAGAGAGTTATAACTCTCGCTGGGACAATTATGTAAAATTGTCTCACCCCGTAGACTTCAACTTTTTAGGTGGACGTCGGAGACGAAGGAACCAGCCTACAGGTGACCAGTCTCAGCAGCAGCAACACCAGGAGCAGCAGTAATCTCAGGTGGAGATTTAGTCTGCCATGTGGTGTAGTTAGAGTCAGTCCTATGTGTCCTCTGTACTCTCAGGTCTTGGAGTCTTGTGTTAGGTGATCTTGAGATTTTGTATCTTGATGTATATAATTACTCAAGAAGTAATTATCCTGAGATGTAAACAAGTTTATCTCACTTTATGAAAGAAGTTTTTATGGATCCAAGCTCTTGTCTCGAAAAGTTTTAATTTCCCGTGATTTTTGTCTTCAGCTGAATATCGAATCGCTTCTGCTAAGTTTTAATCGTGTTTATGTCATGGTTTGGAGATCAGAGCCCACAATTAGTGGTATCAGAGCTCTAGGTCAGTTGAGTCTACAGAGGCATATGACTTAGGATGTCGAGTCTATCTATAGTACTCCTCCCTTATCTAATAGAATCTTCTGCTCCTCAGGAGAAGAAGATACCTAAGGATGTCAGAACATCATGATGAGTACGTGGCAGAGAGTAGTGCTAGTGCACCTCGAGGCGGTGTAAGGGTTCCGACGATAGAACAACCTGCACCTGAGTCGCCAAGAGAGCCACCCCAGTTCGACCCAGCTGATATGAGTAACCCAGCTGTACAGACGATGTTCGGGCAGTTCATGACTGCCATGACACATATAACCGATAGGATGCCCATCCCTGCACCTAGGGCACCTGTCCAGCCTGAAGCACAAGGTATCGGTAAGACATTCGAACGACTTCGTCGTGTCAGAGCTACCGAGTACTTCGGGACTGCCGACCCTGCAGATGCTGACTTATGGTTGACAGAGTTGGAGAAGGCTTTCAGGATTCTTATCATTCCAGAAGCTGAGAAGGTTAGACATGCTGTCTATCTTCTCAAAGGCAGTGCTGGTCACTGGTGGAACATGGAAGAGCAGAAGAGACCTGGGGTAGAGTTCTCATGGGAAGAGTTTCGTCGGGAATTTATCAATAGATACTTTCCAAAGACCTTCCTAGATGAGAAGATGTCTCAGTTTGAGAAACTAAGGCAGGGTATGATGAACATTAGTGAATATGAAGCTAAGTTCATGGAGTTGTTGCGGTTCTGTCCGCACATGGCTGCTACGGATGAGGAAAGAATCAGAAGATTCGAGAAGGGTTTGAATTCTGATATGTCAACCCCTGTGTCTGCCTTAGAAAATAGAGAGAGATTCTCTACCTTCGTTGAGTTAGTCCGAAGGATAGAGAGATCTGTGGTTGAGAAGAGACAAACCCATAAAAGATATCCACAGTTCCAGGGTTCTTCATCTAGGGATTCCAAGAAACCTAGATTCTCTGCACCTAACCCTCCACCACCCAGATCGAGTTTTCAAACTCAATGGACACCAAGAAGAGGTAGAGGACGGAGTCAACCGCTTCAAGGGACACACAGTTCTGCATCTGTGTCAGTTACTGGACCACCCAGACCACAAAAATAGGAGAGGAGTTGTTACAACTGTGGTAAGGTGGGACACTTGATGAAGGATTGCCGTTCTAGGCCAGCTAGTGTGACACAACAACCTCCGAGACAGAATCAACAGAGATCTCAGAGCACACAACATCAAGGAGCAGCTCGAGGATGTGGACAAGCGTCTCAAGCTGGATCATCAGCATCACCTCAACACTAGGCGACTGCGAGGTTCTATGCTATGAACCCACCTGAGGCAGTGGTCAATCCACGGGTAGTGGCAGGTCAGATGAAACTTTTATATTCTGATATGTATACATCCTGTGTTGTATCCGTTCTGATTGATCCGGGTGCCACACACTCTTTCATCACTCGTGAAGTGATTCGTAACTGCAATGTGACTGTTAGTCATAGAGCAGATAGTTGGTTGTTAGAGACTCCGTTGAGTGGGTCTGCCGTTTTGCAGGAGGTATGTTCTCCCTGCATCCTCTTCTTTTCTAACCATCGCATTCAAGTGGACCTTATACCACTTGATATGCAAGGATTTGATATAATCCTTGGGATGGATACCTTAGAAAGGTATAGAGTTGTCTTGGATTGTGAGTCCAAGTTGGCTGTGTTTGCTGATGAAAGCAACACATGGATCTTTCAAGGAGAAAGAAAGATTTTGCCCACCTGCCTTGTGTCAGCAATGGTTGCTGATAAGCTGTTGAGGCAAGGATGTTATGCATTCTTAGCCCATGTGGTAGATGTTACCAAGGAAAGTTCCAATCCTACTAAAGTTCCTATAGTCAGGGAATTTGAAGATGTGTTTCCTGAAGAACTTCCTGGTATACCACCACCTCGGGAGATTGATTTTGAAATAAATCTGATTCCAGATACGAAACCCATAGCTCAGACTCCGTATAGAATGGCGCCTGCCGAGATGGCAGAACTCAAGAAACAACTTCAAGAGTTACTTGAGAGAGGTTTTATCCGACCGAGTACTTCACCTTGGGGTGCTCCGGTCTTGTTTGTTAAAAAGAAAGATGGGTCAATGCGGTTGTGCATCGACTACAGACAACTCAATAAAGTAACAATAAAGAATAAGTACCCTCTACCGAGGATTGATGATCTCTTTGACCAGTTGCGTGGTGCAACAGTCTTTTCAAAAATAGACTTGAGGTCTGGATATCATCAACTCCGTATTAAGGATAGTGACATATCCAAGTCTTCCTTTAGGACAAGATATGGTCACTATGAGTTCACGGTTATGTCGTTTGGACTAACCAATGCACCAACTGCATTTATGGAACTCATGAATAGAGTTTTTCGACCTTTCCTTGATCAGTGTGTTGTCGTCTTCATAGATGACATTCTGATCTATAGTAAGGATGCTCAGCAACATGAACAACATCTTTGCCAAGCTTTGACCTTGCTAAGAGAACATAAGCTGTATGCTAAGTTTAGCAAGTGTGAGTTTTGGCTACCGGAGGTATCTTTTCTTGGTCATGTGATATCCGCCTCGGGAATTCGTGTTGATCCTATGAAAGCAGAATCTGTTCTACAGTGGGAACAACCGAAGACACCGACGGAGATTCGAAGTTTCTTGGGGTTAGCTGGCTATTATCGAAGGTTCATTAAGAACTTTAGTTCTATAGCCTTACCTTTGACCAAGTTGACCCGGAAATATGTTCCTTTTTCTTGGAGTGATAAGTGTCAACAGTCTTTCCAGTTGCTGAAGGAGAGATTGACAAGTGCACCTGTGCTAGTGCTACCTGAACAAGGAAAAGGAAATGTAGTCTTCTGTGATGCTTCCAAGAATGGACTTGGATGTGTGTTGATGCAGGATAAACAAGTGATTTCTTTTGCTTCCCGACAGCTTAAGAAACACGAGGAGAATTATCCAACACACGATCTAGAGTTAGCTGCTGTGGTTCATGCCTTGAAAATCTGGAGATACTATCTCTACGGAGAAACATTCCAGATTTTCACAGACCACAAAAACCTTAAGTATATCTTCTCTCAGCATGAGCTCAACATGAGGCAACGTCGCTAGATGGAGTTAATCAAGGACTATGACTGTACAATTGATTACCATCCAGGCAAGGCCAATGTTGTTGCAGATGCCTTGAGTAGGAAATCAGCAACATCAACCATGAATAGAGCACAACTAAACTCTTTAGTATGCTATAGGAGAGATATGCTTATCTCGTTAAGGCAAGACAATGTACAGTTGACGGTGTCATTGTTAGCCGGTTTGTTAGCTGAGATGCATATTAAACCTACCCTAAGAGAGCAGATTAAGGAAGCACAGCTAGGTGATGCTGCAGTTCAACAGATTAGATCTGAGTATGGAAATGAGAAACAAGATGGTTTTCATGACTCAGAGGATCAGGTAGCTTGTTATAATGGAAGGATGATAGTGCCGGATGTGGACAACTTGAGAAAGTTAGTCATGGAAGAATCCCATTCTTCCATGTATGCTATGCATCCAGGGAGCACCAAGATGTATCGGAATGTGAAAGATCTGTATTGGTGGCCTGGAATGAAGAAGGATGTTGCAGAATTTGTTATGAGGTGTCCTGTGTGTCAGCAAGTTAAAGCTGAACACCAGAAGCCTGCAGGTACAATGCAACCTTTACCCATACCACAGTGGAAGTGGGACCATGTGACCATGGACTTTGTAGTTGGCCTACCCAGGACAAGCAAGGGACATGATTCCATTTGGGTAATTGTTGATAGGTTGACTAAGACAGCACATTTCTTGCCTGTCAAAACAACCTATTCTGCTGAAAGGTTATCAGAGTTGTATGTTCAAGAGATAGTGCGTTTGCACGGAGTTTCTGTCACAATAGTTTCTGACAGAGGTCCTCAGTTTACGAGTCGTTTTTGGGAACAGTTACACAGAGCCTTAGGCACCAAGCTAAGGTTTAGTACAGCCTTTCATCCGCAGACTGATGGACAGTCAGAAAGGACCATACAGACCTTAGAAGACCTGTTGAGAGCATGTGTTCTCCAGTTCACCGGAAGTTGGGATCTACACCTAAGCTTGATAGAGTTTGCCTATAACAATAGCTATCATCATAGTATTGATATGGCACCTTATGAAGCCTTGTATGGTAGACGTTGTAGATCACCTTTGTGTTGGTTTGAGACTGGTGAACATCAGTTGTTAGGTCCTGAACTTGTGCAGCAGACCACTGAAAAGATTAAAGTAATACAACAAAAGATTAAGACTGCTCAGGATAGGTAGAAATCTTATGCTGACAAACGTCGTAGACCCTTAGAGTTCCAGATTGGAGACAGAGTGTATCTCAAGGTCTCACCTTGGAAAGGAGTCCTCCGTTTTGGAAGGAAAGGGAAGTTAGCTCCTAGATTTATGGGGCCTTATCCAATCATTGAACGGATTGGAAAGGTAGCATATAAACTAGAGCTGCCCCCAGAGTTACAGAGGTTACACCCTGTGTTTCACCTTTCTATGTTGAAGAAATGTCACCCAGACACTGAGTCAGTTCTACAACCCATGGAAGTAGAATTGAATGATGATATGTCCTATGAGGAGGGATCAGTGTCAATCCTTGATAAAAGAATTAAAAAGTTAAAGAAGAAAGATATAAGTCTTGTGAAAGTCCTCTGGAATCACCGTGGCGTTGAAGAAGCCACTTGGGAACTAGAGGATGAGATGAGAAGGAAGTATCCTGTCCTCTTCTCTTGATATGTCTTATCGATTTCGGGGACGAAATCCTTGTAAGGGGTGGATAATTTGTAACATCCCTGACCTGGGTTATGATTTAACCCTAGGTGTTTTGCCTAAATATATAATTAAATCTTTGTGATTAACTATGAGCATGTAATTAAGTTTCTCAGAAACATATATTTCAGTATTTGCTCCTTTTTATTTAAAGATTGTAGCATTGTTTTGATATACAGGGACCTCTGTGCAATTTACCCAGTTGAAAGGGTTAGCTTGCAATTTGCACATGATGAGATGTTCCTCTGATGTTGAGACATCATGAGAATCTTTTTGGCAAAGTTTGAGGGATTTCCCAAGCTTGGGCACCAAGGTGCAGCTGTGGAAGCAATCCCGGTGCTTGAAACCCTAATTTGGGGTAAAATGCAATTTACCCAAATTAAGGGATGCAATTTGTAAAATATATCATCTAATGTATCTTTTAGAACTCTTGCCATCATTTAGAGAAGAAATGATGAGGAAGTCACCTCAATTGAATTATCAAGTTATGAAATATACCTTGTGATTGAATAATCAGGGTATATGTACAATATCTTTTTTTTTGTATGTACCTTAGTATTAGATTGATCTTCCTTGCCCTCTTTTTCTAGACCTTAAGAGAAGTTTTGTCCTTAGAATAAAGAGGAAGGGACGAGCAAGTAATGAAGGAAGGACCTAGTTGGATTTATGGGAAACTTATGGGCCTTTAATGAAACCTCACCCATGTATATATACACTTTACCTCTCAAGCAAAGGAACCGTTCCTTCGTGCATATCACTGTTTCCCCTTGCTTGGCCGACTAAGGACTGTCTTGGAGCTCAAAGAGGAACGACCAAGGGTGCAAGGTAGGTTTGAATCCCTCTTCTTGCCTAATTCCATGGTTAGAACTCGAATTCAAGGTCAATTTCGTGACTAACTCACGAAACTCTATCTTTCTAGCCATCTCTTTTCGTTTTTCCTTGGAGTTTTCACCTTGGCCAACCTGTGGGAACTCAAGGACGCCATTAGAGCTTGGAGATTGAAAGCTTGGAGCTCAAGGAGCAAGCTTTAGGCGGGTTTTATAACTCTAAACCCATGCTTTACTATATACATCTCTTATATGCGGTTAAATGATAGTTCTTCATATTTCCCTACTTTTCTTTGCTATTTTGTAAGCAAATTCATGGGATATCCGTACTGTTCTTGAGCTAGGAGATGAAGACGTGATTTCCAAGAAAAACCCACCGCTTTTCACTTTCTTAAACGGTCCCAACAGTTTGCTCTCTCGGTCTCAGGACCGCGAGGTGAGCAAACGGTCTCTGGACCGCGAGAGGGAAAACGGTCTTCACGACCGTTTGGACCCGTTGACCGAGCGTGGACCGTATACGAAATCTGTTCCTAATTATATAGGCTAATCACCCTCAAAATTTGAGAGGCTAACTCCAAAGGAATCGGGAGATATGACCTTTTTAAGTAACAACTTTAATTGAATTTATTCCTGATTTTCAAACGGTCTGAAATTGCCTTTTTGGGCAAACAGTCTCAAGACTGAGAGGACAATCACCCAAGACCGTTTGAAGGTCTAGGGTTAAGCTAATTTGACCAATTGAGGACCCAATTTCAATAAGTTATCAAGTTAATCAAAATTCTGATTTTGTGACTCAATCATGGTTCAACCCCTATCAAATCACATTAGATCTTGAGGAAATCTTGGGCAAACAGTCTCAAGACCATGTGGGGTCCACCCACATGATCTCAAGGCCGTTTGGGCCAAGTTTGGGCCCAATTGGAGCTCAATTGAAGAGTTCAACCTTGTGTTAATGCACATTGTTGAGTGTTGATGGGTGAACTTTGATAGACCCTAATTGAATCGATTTCAACCCTAATTGGTCAACAATTGAGGGTCAATTGAATGACCAATTGGTTAAGCATAATATTAATTGACCCAATCCATAAGTGGTCAACATGGATCTGACCTTTTGAGGGCTTCAACATTGGTTGACATCATCGGTTGTAACCATTGAACCTTGTTGATGGTCCAAGCGGTTGAGACCATGTGAGCTCGCGGTCTCAAGGTCGTGAGGAGGCTCGCGGTCTCAAGGTCATGAGGAGGCTCGCGGTCTCAAGGTCGTGAGAGGGCTCACGGTCTCAAGACCGAGAGGGGCCTCGTGGTCCTGAGGTCAAAGGTGGGCAAACGGTCCACACCACTCTCGCGGTCTTGAAATCGATTGAGGGCTCGCGGTCTTGGAGTGGGATGAGGGATCGCGGTCCTGGGGTCAAAGGTGGATCAAACGGTCTACTCACCCTCGCGGTCCTGAAAGTCACATTGATTAAAAGGTCAACTCAACCAATGGGTCTCAAATCGATTGAGGGTTGATGGTTGAGATCGATCAAGATAATTCAAGGTTGACTTCATTCAATCAATTGATAATATAAATAGTTCAATGATGCCCTAATCTAAAACCTAATGATAACCTAGGATATTAAGGGGTTAATTGACTAAGGTTTTGACCATGATGATGATCAATGGGGTGAATTACCAAAATACCCCTGAAGGGTCAATTGAGTAATACCTTGCTCGATTCAAACCCTAATTACATGAGAATGATGTTCTTAACCATAATGATTCCATCCAACTTGATCTAGTCTAATGTTATCATCAATCACTAATATGAAGAAAGAGAAAGTATTCTAGAGAGAGAAAGTACTCTAGAGAGATAAAATACCCTAGAGAGAGAAAGTAACCCTAATTGGATGGAAACTTAAGTGAAGCATCTTCATTGCACATGAATGTGTATAATTAGGGTATGATTCACCTGTGTGAAGTCATAGAAACCCTAATTATGATAAATGATGAACCTTTAACTAATCTGAAAGCATTAATGATAATGTTACTCATACATGATGATGATATGAGATCAACTCACCTTAATGTGAATAGTAAACCCTATTTCAAGGGTGATGATATGTAATGTGAATAGTAAACCCTAATTCAAGGGTAAAGGCATACAAATAAGTATTAAACTCCAATTGATGAGAATCGGAGGATTTAACTCTTATAACAAGAGTGGAAAGTATATTCCTTATTTTATATTACCTTTATCAGTTGAATTAACCATGCAGGTTCTGATATGAAGGTGATCATATCCAGGTATGGATGTTGATGTTATATTCATTGAAGGCATGTTGTTAGCCTTATGAATAAGAAAAGGAACTTGATGCCTTGTCAATGGCATCCCATAATAATAATGGGCTGTGAGAGCCATGAATACCATCAAAGTCATGCTTTAGAGATGACTTGTGATGAGTATGATGAGAAATTATGATTGATATGAGTTAGGCCTGCTACATTTAGTATTCTTCTGTTATAGCTGTTATGCTACTGTTATTGTTTGAAGAACAATGTATGTTGTTAAAGAATACTGAATGTACCTAACTAATCAAGTATAAAGTAGAGCCCTGATCATAGATCCATCATTGTCAAAAATTAAGTGATGGTGAAACAGGTCTTCCTCAGGGAACTCCTGGAGCACATACTTTTGAGTATGTGGGGTACATGGATGTGTAGAACCTTACATCCTAGTGTAGGAAAGTGATGTAGATGTGTAATCCATACATCCTCCACTATAATTCCATACCGTATCAGTGGTAGGTAAACATGAAACCTCCTGATGACGAAGAAAACACATATATCTGTATCAGTGGAGATAAACATGAAATCTCCTGATGACGAAGAGAGTACAGAACGCCACTGTGACTCTAGAATAGCGAAGGACCAGTTTACCCTGGTGAGCTATAGTAGTAGAGACACGAGATGTCCTACAAGTGATCCTCTTACTGACTGAGGAAGGTGAAGGTCATGAGAATCCGTCTCTCTTAATGACCTATGTATGATACTGATGTGACTTCGCAGTGATCAGTTGGAGTATGAGTGGTATACCTCATCTCCACAGGGCATAATGTTGTTTGTAAAACATAATCAACCACGTAGTATACTTGTTAGAGATAACTCCAAGTTAGTTGATTGATGTTACACTGTTATAGTGCTTATACTTCTTCATATCTCATAAATGTTGAGATCTTGTTATAGTTGCAACTGTTATCTAATACTTTGAAGGTTTTACTGCTTAAGATATTCTTTGATGGTATATTAAATGTTCTGGAAGAGAGTTATAACTCTCGCTGGGACAATTATGTAAAATTGTCTCACCCCGTAGACTTCAACTTTTTAGGTGGACGTCGGAGACGAAGGAACCAGCCTACAGGTGACCAGTCTCAGTAGCAGCAACACCAGGAGAAGCAGTAATCTCAGGTGGAGATTTAGTCTGCCATGTGGTGTAGTTAGAGTCAGTCCTATGTTTCCTCTGTACTCTCAGGTCTTGGAGTCTTGTGTTAGGTGATCTTGAGATTTTGTATCTTGATGTATATAATTACTCAAGAAGTAATTATCCTGAGATGTAAACAAGTTTATCTCACTTTATGAAAGAAGTTTTTATGGATCCAAGCTCTTGTCTCGAAAAGTTTTAATTTCCTGTGATTTTTGTCTTCAGCTGAATATCGAATCGCTTCCGCTAAGTTTTAATCGTGTTTATGTCATGGTTTGGAGATCAGAGCCCACAATAACCCCATCCTGCTATCGGGACAACGGTCGCCGACAAGAGGAAATTATTTTAAGACAAATATGAGTTGAGACATCATCCCCGAGTTCAAGTCAGAACTCCTCCCTGCATGAGATGGCTCGCGGACCCTCTTGGAGGTGCTGCCCACTTTCAAGACTGTTGTTGTTAAGTGGGAAACTAAATGCCTTCAAAACTAGCACAAATGCAAAGACAACCTTCTTCGTAAAATTGACAGATGTCAGGTACAATCCCAGTCATCCATTTCTATTTCAAACCAACTACGATGTGTTGTGCTCCAGGAACAACTCAACGATATCCTCCTAAGGGAAGAGGCAAACGGGAAACAACGGTCCAACATCAATTGGCTACAATATGGTGATGGCAACAACAAGTTCTTTCATGCACATGTCAAAGCACGACAGAAACACAATAAGATCTCAAGAATACGTGATGATGATGGAGTCTGGATCACCTCTCCAACACACATCAAGAAGCACGTGCGAGATTTCTTCAAGCGTCTCTTATGCACACCCACTCATACCCCACTGGACAACAACACCATTGGAAGATACATTGGTGTGTTCAAGGCTTCTTGTGGTGGGTTGTAGGCCACTTCTTAGTTGAGTTCTTGATGTGGAAGAGATCAAGAGAGTCCCATTTCTCATGGCCCCGACTAAAGCTATGGGACCGAATGGTATTCATAATGGCTTTGTGCAACACCATTGGTCTCATTTGGGGGGATCTTTTATCTCCATGGTACAAGAAGCCTTCACCACTAGTACGGTTGACCCACGCATTGCAGACTCCCTACTGGTTCTCATTCCTAAAATTGCAAGTCCATAACATTATAGTGACCTATAACCCATCTCTCTTAACGACTATTGCTTCAAGCTTATTTTGAAGATTATTGGGGAAAGGTTAAAGCCCTTCCTTAGTGACTGGGTCTCCTTGAACCAATCGAGCTTCATTCTGGGCTGGCGAATCAGCGATAACATCATTCTTGTGTAGGAAGTTGTCCTCTCAATGAGAAACAACCATGGTAGAAAGAAGTGGGTTACCATCAAACTAGACTTGTCCAAAGCTTTTGACTGGATGAGTTGGCCATTCATCGAGGAAACACTCAAGAAAATGGGCATCCCTGGCAATCTTTGCAAGTTGATTATGCAGATCATTTCCGTAGGTAGCACCTCTATTCTGTGGGAAGGTGCACCCATGGAACCCATTAAATCCACACAAGGTGTCCGACAAGGTGACCCTATCTTCCCATACCTATTTGTTCTTTGCATGGAATGCCTTAGTCAAGCAATTTTAGTGGAGGTATCGCGGGGTACCTGGAAGCCAATTATGGTCACCAAGGCTGGCTCATCACTTTCCCATGTGATGTTCGCCGATGATTTAGTACTTATGGCTGAAGTATCTACTGCTCAAGCCTCTACTATCAACAAGGTCCTCAAATAATTCTCCTTATTGTCTGGTGAAATGGTCTCAAAAGAAAAATCATGCTTCTTCTTTTCAGACAACAAGACTACATCTGAGCAATGAGCCTTCTTTTGTCGTTTGGTTATTCCTAGAACGACCAACTTGGGTCGTTACTTGGGCATCCCAGTAATAGGGTGAATAAGTAAACACATGATCATATCTTGCAATACATCAGAGGTCATATGGACTGCTGGTCAGCCCGCCATCTTTCTCTTACAGGCCGCATAACACTAGCAAAGAGCTCGCTACAAACGATTCCATCATATACTATGCAGACTGTGAAGCTATCTCCAATGCTTCATGAACAAAAGAAATTCTCCTTAATCTCATGGGAAAAATTGACAAGATGTAAATCAATGGGCGGACTTGGGATCAAGGCTGCTAGAGATCAAAACGTGGCACTGATGATGAAGAATGCATGTCAGTTCCTTAGTAACTCACCATCCTAGTGGGTGGCAGTAATGCAAAACAAATATATGCGATGTGGGACTGTGTCAAAGGCGCCTAGCTCCTCGGTATGTTCTTTCATCAAGAGTCAACTACTAAACTTCAAGCTAAATGTCACAAGACCGTAAACTATGGCTCCAGCACCAATGTATGGAGTGATAAGTGGCTGATCGACAAATCAATTCTGGATATTGCCCCCAGCACCCCTATGCCAGAAGATCTCAAAGACCTCACTGTGCAATGTATGTTGCTGCCCTCAGGTGCGTGGGATTGGGAGTTCATCTAGGAATACCTCCTCCAGCATCATGGCCCATGATCGAGCATACCAGCATTCCCAGTGAGGACGCTGGACCAGACACATGGTCCTGGCCTCTGCATCCCACTGGCGAGCTTTCGGCCAGTACGACATACACCTGGATAAAGGGGCAACATGACCCAATCATCTCTGACAACTAGATGGCTATCTGGTTGCTCCCACTCTTGCTAATGCAACGTACTTTCCTTTGGCTTCTCAAACACCGTTCCCTACTCACTAACATGGAGAAGACACATAGGCAAATTATCAATGATAGTACCTACCTTGTCTGCATGAAGGAATGGGATACCTTGACCCACTATTTACGAGACTGCCCGACGAGCTTGACAGTATGGAAGCTACTCAAGATAGATCCCTCATTCTTTACACTGGCTACTGATGATTGGATAAATCACATCATCCACATCAAGGACATGGCTGAAGTTGTAACATTGCATTGTATCATGTGTTTTTCCATCTGTCATGCATGCAATGATCATCTACATGGAGGCAAGTGCCTCCCTCCTGCTATTCTAGTTTCCCTCATCTGATAAAGAAACAAGACTATCCTTTCTGTGCACATGAGAAGCGCTCCCACGTCTGTTGTAGAGGAACATCCTGCCATTCTTCCCGAGCTACACTATCAACTAGTTTTTGTCGATGCAGCCTTTCAACAACATACTCTCAAGATGGGAATTGGTGTGCATGCCACTGACGGCAATGGAGTTTGTCTCCTAAGCTCTGGCATTCATGGATATGCTACGTCAGTGTTGGAGGCGGAAATCAAAGGCATCATACATGCTATGCGGACCTGCATCGACAAGAGATGGAACACCCCTGTCATCTTATCTGATTCGTCTTCAGCCATCAATCTACTACAACATGATTTAACACCTGCCTGCAGACTACAGCCGCTGAGAAGAGAGTACTGCCGCACCCTCCTCTCACGGCCAGACCTCTAGCTTTAGTTCATCAGTCGGAAGCATAATCATGTGGCAGGCACTCTTACAAAACACTCTATGTACTCTTTTTCCCAGTTTAGTTTCTCCTCTAAAAAACTAGACTGGCTAATTAAATATGTTAACATTCAACCTCATCTGATTTGGCTCATAATAGAGAACAGGATGAATAAAAGCTAATCTCTATAAGTTTCCAAAAAAAATGTATCTATGTTCATGCATTACTTTCATCATTAAGTGTATTAATTAAATATATGGAATAAGGATGCATGTGACCATCTATTTAATTGAAAATAAAATTACATATATTGTCATAGATTACCCTGAGACTCATTATTTCAATTATTTGGTTTATTTTAGTATTTCCATTGTGTACATGTTCTTTATACAGTAAAGGTAAAAGATTATTTGTAAGATGTCTATATTGAAATCTTAAGATTAGGGTTATCTCCTTAGTACACATGTTGCGTACATTTTAGATATGAAGGATATATTCATGGGTTTTGGTACACAGTTCACTAAGTTTATTGAATTTGTGGATAAATATATTTCTTAAAATATTATTCTATATGCATAAGACATATTTCGCCATGCTTACTACTTATGAGAACACTGTTATTTGGACTTATGCCAAAATGGTAGATTTCTAAGTATTATTTATCTTAGAAATAGTATTACGAGGGCACATTAAGGGATGGTAACTGGGATACTTTTTACCCATTTTTACCCTTTCCCATAGAGAGTGATTTCTAATATCCCATTAGTTTATGAGTCCATGCACCATCTTATTGATGTTGACATAGTGGAATAAGTATTTGATAAATTGTATACATATGAAGTAAATAGATTATTTTTTTATGAAGATATCGACTGCATACTCCTAACTCTCTTGTGTGACAACCATCTCAAAGTAATCATGTGTTCACCACTATAACATTTTAATGAGTAAATAAAGTTTATAGATAATCTCTCTAATCTGAATATACAAAAAATCTAATATCATCATGAAATATTGAATAATAAAGGTTCATATATATCATGTTCTTATACAGAAATATTTAACATGTTTTTTTAAGAAATAATTGTTACTTATAAGTTAGGGGACATTTTTTTCCATATGGATCAAATGGGCAATCTTATATTTTATTTTGTGGAAATATTTACCATTTAAATCTATAACTTATATGTCAACTAGTTTTAGTATATGAGTTAGAATTGTATGAAAAAATGGTAAATAATTCTTATACATATTTTGTTAAGTGTAACTATTGTATTTCTATTCTTGGTCTTATAGAAATTATCAATGTAAATTTACACATCAAGTGATTGAGTGGAATAATAGGTCCAACACATTGTCCTATTACATAAAACCTAAGAGTTAGTCAACACAACTCTTACACCATGTGACTGAATGTGAAGTCAGTTAGATTTATACAAAGGATTTCCATCTGACATGACTAGACCCTAGAAATCCTCCAATATGGATTAATCTTCATGAGTATAAATAACATTTCAAATTAGATGAATTTTCCTTGAAAATCCATCCTATCATCTTGCTTGGTCTAATTCATGAAGTAACTCAGGTGGATTTCTCTAGAAGGATTCCTTTTACACTATAATGTTGTTGGTCATTCACTGCATGGGGAAACATTTGTTATACGTTGATGTTGTGTTTTATTTGTTTCTTCACTACTAACTTTATCTAAAACATATACAAGCCTTTTGTAACACTAAAGTAGATATCTAAGGGCATAATATTTGAAAAGAAGTTTTTGTGTCACTTTAACCACACTAGTAATCTACACTTGCATCATAAGAGTTGGTCTTATACACAAGTATATTAATGAGTGAAGTAATAGACTACCTTCATTTTAAGTTCTAAGTCATCACTCCAGTCTATAATGAGTCTATTCACATTAAGAAAGTTGATGTAGATAGTCCACTCACACTTGATCTATCAGCAAGAATTGTAAATAGAGAATTTCATAATTGTTTATCTCCATCAAGCTCTTTATTTTTCTCCATCAGTCAATTACTTGATATCCTGATGTTATGAGATTATTCACAACGCTATCATATCCACCACAACTAGATGATACATCAACATTTGATGGATATCTTCTTGCTTCATATCATATTATGTATTTACTGTCCTTGAAAAAGGAGATCTTGGTGGAGGTATAATATGCTCTTTTTCTCTACTATGGGTTCTCTCTTATAGCTCAAAAAAGAAAGGTGGAGATTGAGGTTATAATCTATGAAAGTGGTTGGGTGGTCTGTATCACTAAAAAGAATACAATGAATACCATGTGTAGAGGAATTTATTTTGTGAAAAAGGCATGTATATCATAAGTTGTTTCAAAAAAATAAGTAGAATGCATATTGAAAACTCTTGAATGAAACTATTGGATTGTGGATGTAATTTTTTTTTACAAGAACCATTGTATATCTATGTTTTTGCAAATTTCATTTTAGTTTTGACTACTTATTTCTTTTTTTTATTTGTGACTTTCATTAAGTTACATTAATATTATTATGTTATTATTTCATATTGACAATTTGGCTATATACACCACTCTAAAGACTATGAATATCTTAAAGAATATATGTATCTTACAGAAGTAATAACCCCAAAGCATAAGAGAAGTAAATCTCAATCTACCATTTGTTATGCCATATTTGTTATTATATGGTGACAATTCATACCTAATGCATATCATTATAATTGTAATTTGTAGTAGATTTTAATAATATACTTGAATAATATGATGCAAAGATCTTTGATAATGTATTAACTATGAAAATCAACATCTTTCTAAGTGATTCTATAGGATATTATAACCCTATGTGTAGTATTCCTGATCAAGTGAAATGATGTCTAATGTATGGATTAGAACTACGTGTGTGGTCTCCAAGTCATTTGAATTATGAGAAGATGGTTGAAAAGATAACAAGTTAACTTGAAAGGACATACTTATTTTCAAAGGGATTTTATTACATACAAAATTTGGGATTATCATATGTGGAAATAGAAAACTATGACTCCTTCTTATGTGTAGTTTAAGAAGGAAGTTATTCATGGTAAATTACAGTCAGTTCTTTGGAATGTAACTTAAGAACTAGAGTATATTCCATGCTAGTTTCTAAAGTTATATGTGTAAATTGATAATAAAAATAAACTAAATCCATAAAAATCCATGTATAAGTATCAATCATAAATTTTTTCCAAGGGATATAAAATAAAAAGGAAATATACTTTATGATACATATTCTCCCATTTATTAAATGGACATAAATTGAACGCATATATATTGGCTTTCGTATATGACCTCATTACCTCCAAATGTATGTATATATCACATTTGTTATTTCATGAGGAATTAATTGGTATCACAGTGAAGGATACATGAATGAATATAAAAGGTGAAATTGTGTAAAATTATTATATTATTTGAGAAAATAGCCTAAACTATTTCATGAAAAGATCAATAATGTTGTATTATTTTTTGTATTTATTGAAAATAAGCTTAAACAGTTGTCCACGGTCGATTATTTAGTGATGGAGTTTTCATTGACTGTGTGTTTTTTTATATATTATTATTTGTATCCAATATGTAAGTTATTAATGAGATTAAAACATTTTTGTTTGGTAAGTTTGATACAAGTAAGGCTTGTACATGTATGGTTTTGGTATTTATAGTCAGAATACTCTAAATATGGCATAGAAGTCTCCCAATATAATTATTTGAGAAGGTTCTTCCAAGATTCGACTATTTACATGTAGTCAAAACATGTAAGATCCTTGTAAGTCTTTGTACATGAATATAAGTAATATTTGTTGGAAATTTTTTTATTTTTCCAATTACTATTTTGTAATTTTACTAGATAAAAGCAGTAGATAATCTGATCAAAAATAACGAAAAGAGATTATGAGTTTGAAAGAGGATATGGGTGAAGGTGTGTTATAGTGATGAGTGTTGCGAAGACAAAATTTTTCGACCCTATGCACAAGCTTGTACAATGGCTTTTCTCCTATATTCAGTCACCCCTAGCTCTTGGTACTGCCTCTCAATACTAGCAAGATAGTAGTGTTGAATACTATATTGGCCCTTGATGTCACTAGAAAAACACATGATATGAATCATGCTCATATGCACAATAGTAGGTGGAGAAGAAGAAATAAGGGGATCTAGATCATGTGATGTAGTGGACTAATGGCAAGGTGGTAGAGATCAAATACAATAGTTATAAGAAACACAAGACAAAGAGAAATTTGCACACAACAACTCTCTACTTATTCTCAAGTGGTTTTTGTATTTTTGGATATCTTATAAATGGCTCAAGGATGCCAATGTCATGGATAAATGGAGCCTATAGAGTAGGTGCCAAACTAGAAATTTTTTCCTCTAATAATAATTGGTATATGAGTTTCCATATTCATGGTTTGTTGAACACACCCAAACAAGAACCAAAGAGACTCAAACCAGTCAACCAAAAGACAAGTGAACCTGAATGCAAAAAATAGGTAGGATTTCATTCTATGGAAATTAAGGTTTGGACATATCAAAGTGATTTTTTTCCCGAGGCAATTAAGATAATGATAAATTGTGCATATTTATAATTCTATATGACAAGATTAAAATGATGTTAATACAAAATTTTTGTTTTATAAAAATATCAAATTGCATGCAATGCACCAAACCAGGTAGGGTGTGGTGTGGTGAGCCAAGGCATGTGCGTGTGTGCATTTTATTTTTCATTTGTCAAAGTCCAAAGTACATACAAGCACAATCATCCTTAAATTTAAAATCTACACAAAAGCATCACAAGCCTTTGATATCCACTACCACTTAAGTAGATTCCTCTCACATCTAAAGTAACCAAAGGAACTAAATAGGGCTAAAAAATTACAAATACAGCTGAAAGAATAGTTGAACTACAATAGTATTCATGTATATCAATTATGAAATTATTTGACAATTGGAAGTATAATGTGTCTCATGTAATGTTAATGACTGAACATTGAATTTTTTGTGTAACTTAAGGATACATATTTGTGTATATATATAAACCACTGTGAATGTTGGGAAATATGGCAACAGAATAGGTAGTGGAAATAAAAAATTAACTGCCATATTCCCCTTTAACAAACGATCACATCAATTACTATATAATGGGAAGGATGGTTTATGAGGTCATACTTGGTCCTAGAGAAACTCCACTGAATATTCCCTTGTTGCAATATGTGACTTTCTTCAAGTCACACTCGAACAACATCTATGTCAGCCTCCAAGTTGATCACCACACAGAGCAGGATGATGTTGTCTTCCTAGCGGAAAAAGCTCCACACCTTTAGAGTAGTCCACACAGACCACCAGAAACTCTTGTTGTTCTAGAATAATGGATAAGAAGGAGATGTCCCCTCATGTTGTTGTACTAGTCACCAACTTGCTCTCTGACAATTGTTCTCCCTTATTATCCCTATCTTTATCAAGTAGGACTTGCTTGGGTTCTCTCAGCTACCACAACTAGAAAAGACAAAATAATTGTTTGAGGCAATTGATTTGTTGTGTCTGAGAAGCCCCAATTAACCCTCCATTTATAGGAGGGTCAAGGTCAGGGTTCCTAAAGAGTGGAAGCATAAGGTATCAGAATTTCACAAGTTTTCGCAACCTACGAGTGGTGAAATAGTCGATTCACTAGTGAACCGCTCAGTTGGCTTGTGAGCCAATCAGTTCAATCCTTGAACCAATCATTTCATCATGTTTCCCAATCACAATTGTATTGGAAATTAATATCTAATTTAATGCACAACATGACTTCAGCACAAATCCTTGAATAATTCCAATTGATCTACCAATCGCTCAGTTTACAACCTGAACTGGTTCATGGACCTGAGATTATTGGTTCACTTCTTAAACCGGTCACTTCACTATCTAAAATTTCCAAAGTTGGTTCAATTGATCTAACACATTGAAATGCTCAGTTCAAAACTTGAAATGATCGGTTCACTTGGCCAGTCAGTTAATTTTTAACCAATGTTGTTTAAGTTGAATACATAACTATTTACTAATCAAGTTTAAACCATATTCATGAATGAAATACTATTCCAAGATTATCACATGTGTGTGACCCATAGGTTCCAAGTTACATTGGTAGTGAATGTCCATAACTCATTTATGACATCACAAGAAAATAAAAGTGTCTAGTCACACAACATTACTACCCAAGTAATTTGAAAGTTGGAGAACAACTTCAACCTACAATCTATGATAGGTGTTACAATGATTGTATAATTCCTTTGTCACTGATATCTGGATGGAAATTGAGGCATGAAATCGTCATCCTTTTAAAACTCAATCCATGTTCCTTTACCTAGAGCAAACTGCCTGAGATATATGTGACCTCAATATCATATATTGATACGCATGTGCATGCACATGATTTTCCTTAGTCTTTCTTATCAAGTGGCCAGGATATCAAACTCCTGTAGGAGGGAAAAATCCCATCTACTTCCGTCATAGTCACCCCCATGTGTCACAATGCATATGATCATCACCTTTACGTAAACCCTTATTCAAGATCACGATGGATGGTGTCAAAGCATACCGAATGACATGTGATGAGTGTAATGATTTTAGGTCTATTATCCACAATCACCACCTTCACTATGAGAAATGATTGTGACCACCAATTATGGTTTCTATGTGGCACTCTCAAGGTGGGTATGTCCGATACACTATTCTCTAACAAGTATTTATGTGTTTGTCTTGATATCACATATCACGACTGAGGATATTATCATCAACTAACCCATACTCTAGTCGTGTGTGTTATTACTATCTATCAACCTTCTACAATGGTATCCGACTAGCAACATAACAAGAATGTATATACTCTTAACATATGTATGATCTCATTATTTAGGTCACACACCTGAAGACATACATCATTGAGTAATACCATTCTTTAGACATTCATTATGCTTCCTAATCATCTCATAACTGAGTGAAATAGAATAATTTGAAGGTTGCCTTTATTATTAATCAAATCCTTTACATAATATGCCATCACAATCATCACATGATTGGCTCTCTGGTCATACATACCAATAGACTCCCACTTGCACTTAGAGATAATCACCCATAAATCTTATTCTAAGTGATCTAAACACGCCCATCATGTTTCTGATGTGCAAGTGCTAATCTAGCAGGTTAGCAACACTGCCTTTAGTCATTATATTGCATGTTTCACATCTCTTCAATGTTCGACATTTCATATAAGATGTAATTGTCATAGTATGCTATTTGATATTCCTTACATGACCAGTATCTCCATGTTGTCATAGTACTTCTATTGTTTCATCAATGGTTGACACATCTTATAAGTTCATCTATATGAACTTATAGATCCATATAGTATCACTTCTATGTTCACAACACCCAGACACATGGCTTCTATTGAGGAATTGAAATAATGATCCATAGTTTGCAACCCTTTCCAACTTGTAACTCTTCTTTTAAGATTAAATACAATTTTATATTGCAATCAATCATTGTTATTTTGGAAGCTTGCATCAGTGTAACCCTTTACACCCAACTCTTCCTTATTGCTATAGTCTAGGAACTAGTCATTTAGTTCTTTTTTAGTACTAATGGATATTCTTATGGTGTTTGAATGACCTTCATTAGAATCTAACTAATATCATCTTGTCATGTCCAATACATACAAGATAATGGTATGAGTACATTATATTGCATACATGATATATCCAAATGCAAATGCATATGGCATCTCTTTTATTCTTCATAAGAATTGGTACACTAGGTTATTAAGAGACTAATCCCATCTAGATGGATAGATTATCTCTCACTTAATCCTTCATGTTGAACCCTTTCAGCATCTTGCTAATATATGTGTTCATACTTGGGTGAAAAAACTTTGTAGAACTATCTCTATAGATCTCAATTCCTATCACATAGAACATTTCACCTAATCCTTCATGATGAAGGTGATTTCCATGCCATGTTTCAATACTTTAGTATTGATATGTTATTCCTCATGAATATGTGGAATATTCATATGCTCCCACTAAATCTTTTGTAATCACAAATTTCATATTTTTTCTTGACTCAAGTCAAACTCTTTGACTATCCTCTCAAGTCAAAGATTCTAGTTCAGAGATGCTTGTTTCAACCTCTGGATTGAACATTGTAGCTTATAAACTTTATTTGCATTAATGGATTTATAAACCTTCACGTTGTGTCATGTACACATCCTCTCAATTATTCCCTTTTAGGAATCCATTTTTAATCTTCATATGCCAAATACCATAGTCTTAACAAGCTATAATAGTAAGAATGTTAATTGGTGAAGGGATTCCATCATGCTCAACACTTTGAACTGGTTTGAAAACCATTGCAACTAATTTGTCATTTTATAGCACTTGTTTTGGTCTTCCGCATGAAAACACAATTGCACCTTATGGTTTTCACCCCTTTAGGTGGTACCATTAAGGTCATACCTTGTTGGTTCATGAATTCCATTCTGGATATAATGGCCTCAAGCCATTTTTCATACTCTAGTCCCTTAATAGTTCTTAGTTGATTGTTGGCTCATTATCTTATGACCAACTCATAACTTATCATAGTTATAGGATTCATAATCTTTTAACCTTAGAAGTGTTCTACTAGAACTATGAGTTGTATGTCATAGATGGAACATGAGATTCCAAAACAATTTGTGGTTCTGCTTGTCCATATTGTGCCTCCTTAGGTTTAGTGTTTTCTTGCTGATCTTGAACTTTTTGAGTTCTACTATATTACCACTAATTCTTTTGGAATTCAACTATCTTATCAACAAACACTTTTTTTGTCAGATTGAGATAAGAAGTATCCAAAAAATTAATATTTATTTGATTAAATCTTTCCAAGAAACTATTTTCTTGTATAAGTTTCAATCCTTAGACATATCCAGACACTCCCATACCATATTTCATATGTTGTCCATTAAACCATTTTAGATGCTACATTGTATTAGTGTTAAGCATATGCCTAAAAGGAAATTAGAAGATTAGATTAAATGATAATCACATCATGACTCATCAAGTTGTGATTCCTTTTTCTAATACATTTTTTTGTTAAAGGGTGCATGTTGCATCTATCTATTCATGTCATTAGAAGCAATTATAAGAATAGTGTCACCAAAGGTCTTAGTCAATATCTGAGAACCCTCAATGTGACAAGAAGATGAAGCCAAGGCATGCACTACATCATTCCCATGCCTTCTTACGAACTGAATATTGAAAGCAACAATATTACAAGATAAAGAACAAATCTCCCACACCAGAGTGTCTTCATAGCCATTCCCCCAATGTCCACATTTGATGTCCTGGACCAAAAGTAAACTATTTGTCTCAATGAGTAGGCTTGTCATCCTCATCTCAAACACATGTCACAAACCTTCCTTGACCACCATCCCTTCATCCCATGACAAAGAGGGGTAGTCTGTTAGGAAACTTTTGAATGTCATGAGTATCCTGACTCCCTCGTCCCAAATCATTCCTCCTATGTCGTTGCTTGTCCCTGACCTCACAGTTGTATCTGTGTTAAGCTTCATTATGCATGCCAAAGTTGGCTCTATGTGTTCACCTCCCAGTCTCTCATCATCCTTCTTTGTGATACATCATCATGCTTGAGTTGGAGTTCATTGTGATACACTATCATAGTCTCTCTAGAAGGCCCTCAAATCTCTTCCTATAAATATTTCAACAGTGATCATATCAAAGTATCGTAACACCTTTAAGGAAGTTATGTACTTCATACATGTAATCTACTTGAACACATCAAGAGATTTGTATTTTACTAAACACATATCACCATATCATCAGTAAATATAATGAAGTAAAAATAACTATCTGTAGCATTTATTTTGAAGGTCTTTATACATCATTATGTATTTGTCCTTATAGAATGCTTATTCCTCCACTACACCTAGTGAGAGGTGGTTTTGTCATGTTTCTCATATATAAGACTTGCATGTCTATTGTTGGTTCAATAACTAAAAGAGTCTAGATGAGCATCAACATGTTCTAGAAATACATTTCTTATATATGTGCTCTAGATGACAATGTTATTGATATTGATTGTTTCCATTTATCAAGTTTTAATCCTTTAGGTATTTACATCATAAACATTCATCTTTCTATTATTCATATAAAGATCACAAGAAATTTGGGGCATTTCCATACAAGATCACATCTTTGACATAGAACCATTAACAATTCTTTGTTTATAATCATCCTTGTCTATACAAGATGCATAAAGTAAAATGTTTCTATTGTTGGTAGAATGAAATAGAAGTTCATTGAACTCTATTACATTTACAATGTCCTAATATAAATATTAAATGTACACTAAAGTTGTAGCAACTCTTTCTCCGCACAGTCCATTCTTGCCCTTTCATAAAGGCTTACTTCTTGTCAGATCATGTAGATCATCGTATGTTAGATATACATTTGGTATCACATACCTTAGATGAAGAAATAATTGTATTTATCTTATAATACTTATACCTAAAGTAGAGGTTTTTATCCCCTCTTTCTTCTTCTTTAATTCCTCCAGGTAGAGAGGGTAATTCCTTTCTAGTGTTCAGGCTTGTGACAGTTGTGACAATTGCCTCCCTTATTTACTCCTGCCTTTGCCTTGAGTGCTAAAAATATTGGCTTCTAGCCAGCTATTGAACTCTTCTTATCTTTTCATTTACCCTTAGACTTTCCCTTTGGTTTTCATATCATCATCACAGACGTGGGCTTGTGTTTCTTCATTTGAGCCTCAGTTGTTCTCAACATGCCAAGTAACTCTATCAATGGTTTGTCAAAGTCATTCATGTTGTAGTTCATGAAAAACTTACTATATGACTCTAGCAGAGACTGTAGAATCACATAAATGTCTAACTCTTGACCCAAGAGGAATTCTAGTCTAGAAAGGTTCTCTACATACCCACCATACAAGGTCAATGGCAGAGCCGGCTGTCAAGACCTCACCCATCTCGGTCAGTACAAGACAACTTAACAAGACATCTTGTGTCAGCTACTGGTAGGACATCTTGTGTCAACTACAAATAGCATACTGGGGTATAGTGGCATATTTTCCATAGAGTTATAGCCGCAACATGTACTCTCTTCGGGAGAAGACCACATAGCTTTCCCGGATATATAAAATTATTGTGTCATGGCATATAATCATACTATGTGCCATGGGCCAGTTCACCATGCTCATTACTGAGTCTATGGCCGCAGTCACACTTGAGCCAGGATATGGCATATTGCAAATTCCTAAGATTGTGGATGTAAGGGGATCGGTAAACATATGGCCTTCCAAGCTCGCGCCCCCACATATTCAAAAATATGTGTTCCAGGTAATCTCGTAGGAAATACCCATTTCACCATCAGCAATTTCTGACACTGAATGGATCTATGGTCAGGGAAACTACATGATGAGATTCCGCTTGATTAATTAGATGCATTACAATATCTTTTAGCATCAACCAAGTTATAATCATTCATCATAAACAAATGCTACAAAGGCAGGTGTAATACATCTATAAAGTACTATTCTAATCTTTGAAACACATTTAGATACATAACACTCGAGATCTTAGTCCCTTATCATATTACAGGAGAATCTTATCCCTTAACATCATCATCATCATGATTAGTGGATCTGGGTATTCAAAACCCTTAGATCATCATTGAACATTGTTACCTCTGTAATAGGTAACTATTACCTCTAGGTCCTTAGACCAAGGTATTCATCACACATGTTGTACAAGTATTTCACATAGCTCACATGGTTCATTAAATATCTTGTCACCTCTCACTAGGAAACAACTATTTTTAAAGACATCAGACTGTATAATCATTATACTTGTTGTACATATATATAACATGGCTCACAAGGCTCATTTAAATCTGTAACATATAAACATCATAGCTCACACATGTCTATGTTCATCATCTCATGACTCTTGAATAGTTTGCACTTCATGATAAAACTTCTAACAGTATATGACATCAATATGCAATTCAAGAGAAATACATCCTTCCCATTATTAGGGTTAGGATTTCCCATTTTAATCGAATGGGGTTTCAAGTTCACATCATCACTATGTGATATAAGAGAAATACATCCTTCCCATAATTAGGGTTAGGATTTCCCATTTTAACCGAATGGGGTTTTAAGTGCATGCCATCACCCTTAATTAAGGTTAGGGTTTTCCCCTTATTAACAAATTAAGGATTCAAGATCATATTATCACTCATCATTTAAGATTTACATTTATTAACCACTTAGATTTTTGAGATCACATCATGAAAGATTAAACCCCTATTCATACTCCATTCATACTAGGAATATCAACATATACTCATGACACGCTTGTTATTCAAATATAAGTTTATCTTTCATCCTCACTAGGATGTTGATTGCACCATACTTTTGGCTCTATCCTCCTATTTAAGGTACATCAGATCACCATTATCAAATTTCACTAAACTCATTATCTTTCAATGTCACATTTAACACAACACACAACATAGGTCACTCATTCAAGTATATATGATTGAAGTTTTCCCACCATATCGGGTATTAAGATGTGTGTATGCTACCATATTGTGCTTGAGATACAACCTTATCATCATGTCGTGTATCTGTATCAGGCATGTGGTGTAACCACATCATCATATCGTATTTAGGGTGTAGCCCCTATTACTATAACGTGTATCCATATCGGGTTGTCTATCACCTAGAGTTTATCATCTCAAGTTTAGAGATACTTGACCTCATATCGTTAATAAGCTGAAAGCTTAACCTCATATCATGTATGCTTGTTGCCATATCATGCACAAGGTTGCACCATATCAGGCATAGGGTATATGCCTCATTATTGTATCAGTGGTATATACATAATACCAAATCAGTTTCCCATGTTGGATTATCATATCGAGTTACCATGTTGGTTAACATATCGAGTTGTCATATTGGGTATACCATTATGCTCTTATCCTTTCATTCCTTCCAAGGATCAGTCACATCATATATTTGAATGACAAGCTAGATATCTAATTGAGCTCTTTCATAGAGAATTCTTTATATAAAAGGATAAGGGTATGGGTTCAAAAGCATATCGGGTTTCACTTCCTCATTTAAGGTTTCAACACCATATCAATTAGAGAGTACCATTTTGTGCATGAGGTATGAACTTAACCTTATGTTGTGTATAAGGTTCATGTAGGTAGAACTCCTATTTTCCATGATATATTACTCATATTGTTCATGTGGTATCACTTACCACTATATCAAGTTACTTATTATCTTGGGTTTCATACCACCATCTAGGGTTTCAACCCATATCGGGTTAGGATACAAACCTAACACCATATCAAGTATAAGGTGAATACATGACCCCATATCATTCTAAAGTGTTACATATGTATTACTCATATCATCCATGGGTTATAAACTCCTCACCATATCGTGTATAAGGTATGTTCATATCAACATGTCGAGTTACTTATCATTTAGGATTTACTATATCGGGTTGAAATATTATGCTTCACTCCATGCCATGCATAGGGTGTATACTTGACCTTCTATCATGCACATGGTGTTTACTTAACAACATATCATGCAAAAAGTGTGCACTTCATCATCATAATGTGTAAGAGGTACCTACTCATCACCATATCATGCTAGTGGTGTGTTTACCTTACCATATCGGGTTGGAGGGGCTTCAACCCAATATCGGGTTGGGACCCTGATTATGTCATCATCATCAACCTCTAGATTCTTGTTCCTACTATTCTAGATCATGGAAAACAGTCCTAATATGCTTTTGGAATTCAAAGGAACATTAATTAATCAAAGGAATTCGAAATTGATAGTAGATCATCAAGTTCAACAATATTGAATGTGAATAATAACATAGTTGGGTTCAAGTTATATAACCACCTTAAGAATAACTTCAAAGCTCCAAGATCCAAAGATTCACGTTCCTAAGGTTGAATATGAGCTTATCCAAGGTCCAAGGCTCGTTCAAAACTCCTCCATTTACAAGGAATCATCATAGTTAAGAACTTGGTGAAGAAGAAAAGATAGGAATAACTATAACCTGAGAATCATGCTTCCACCAAGGTTGAAGATGACCATGGCCTTACCTTATGCTTGATGCTCGAGATCCCCTTTCTCCTTGAGCTACTATGCATGATATCTCCAAGAAAGAGAGTTGTGGGGTTTGTAAACTTCCATTAGTAGGTGAAAGGAGAGGTATATATACTTGGGGTTCATGAGAAAGAGTGTATAAGAGGTGTCTTCACCATATGCTACTAGGTGACATGTGGCCATGCATGGTTGACACATGTACATGCATGTAATCACATTTATCTTATCATGCAAAATTCTTGAGGATAATCTAGAGATGATATTTTGTCCATCCTTTATCTTGTTGGATAATATATCTCATCTTTATCTCACAAATTATGCAAACTGATACACTTTTTGCAAGGAACATATAACTTGTCATGGATCACCTCCTTGAGGAGCTTAGTCCATCATGGCCTTTTCAAATAGTCTAGAAACTGATATGGGATCCCCTTTATGACTCCTTGTTCGATAGGCATTCCCATATCAAGTCTACAACTTGATATAACTCAAGTAAGCGCTTCATTTATACATCATCTCTTTGATCTTTTCATCACCAAGAGTATCATCATTCAAAGATGATTCAAACATGGTGTATCCTTATGTATCTCTCCTCTAAATGATACAAAGAAGGATTAGGGACACTCTAGAGGTGGTAATTTGCATATCAACCCAATATTTTGGGTAAATTACAATTTGTACCAAAATTGGTACACAAGGCACTAGCATTATTCAAACAAGCTCAAACTTGGAATTTAGGATTTCCTCAATCCACCACTTAGCATCATTCTCTCTATTATGATATTATTCAACATGTGACATATTGCAATACAACCCGTCATCTTGGGTAAATTGCACTTTATACTTAAACTATCATATAATGCACAAATAGTTTACAATTAAGCTCACACTTGAAAATAAACTTCACAAAGAGTCTTACTTACTTTTCAAAAGATTAGAACAAGTCTATAAATAACTTACTTAAGAAAAACTTCTAGGGTTAAGCCATAACCCAGGTCAGGGATGTTACACATTATGTAAATGGTTTTATAAATATAGGATGTCTCATAGGCCATAGGGTGATTCTCAACAAAAACTTTTATATTGCCTTATTGTATTTATTTTTGTTATTTATAAAAGCTTATACTATCCACTATATTGAGACATATCTTTCCTTTTGTAGTATATCAAGGATACAAGATGTTTTATCAGAGTGGAATATTCTCTTCCTTTATTCTAGACAATAAAAGAGATGCCAATTTCCACAACGAATATCATCCAACTTTTCTTTTCTATTGTTTTCTTTATATCATCTTCACATGGGCACTACCCATGAAGTTATTTGGATGCATCATATCATTGAGCTTCCATGAAGATTTTGAAGATGTATATGATGACATGGTAAAGAAATTGCAAACTTACTCATGTTGGTATCCTTGAATATATTATATTAGTTCCTTTAATATTTAAGTATGTAATGTGCCTATGATGACAAGCCTTGATTGTTTTTTCATAACATCATTGGATTTGAGAGTCAGATAAGATAACCTTAACAGGAATAACTAAAACTATATACAGTAATAGAATAGACCTCTGCTTTAGGGATCTAAACGATTGGAACTACATGGCTATCTATACTAGGTTACTAGTAGTACCATGATAGCTAACCACTTGGTAGGTTGCTCTTAAGTGTGGTCATAAAACGAAGCCATGATGAGGTTGCCATTGGAGCGTCGGGCCATTCACTAGGTTCAACAAGCTAGTAGAGTCATTCAATTGGTACACTCTAGTTATAAAGTAGTAACATAGTATCAAGTATAGATAGGTAGAATCACCCTTGTATGAAAAATTAGGTGTATAGTTATTTAGAGGGATGCACTGAATGGGTAATGAGCCTATAGTTGAGTCACAATGAGATTGAGAAAGGACTATCATGAAAACATTGCAACTTACCTAAAATTGTGTCTTCAAGTAAGAAATCTTGAGGAAGGTTTGAGCTTACCTATGTCAACAAGTTACAACTCAATTTGTAGAAGACATGTGCTAAGAATTTTGTAATTAAGTGTATTTTGTCTTTGAGTATACCTAAGATGGGGAACCCTCAGCTAATTTTTTAGTGCATATATGTGATGAAAAGACATGTTGAGTGGACATGTGTTGGTCGCTTGCACCAATAGTTGACTTACCATTTTTGTGGTCCCTGAGCCTTTATCCTCGTCCTAGAACCCTTCCTAATAACAATGATGTATATCATCATGATTATTGTTTCATATTTTCCATGTATGTGTAATGAGTTTTTATGGCATTAGTATATCTTGAGCAACATAAACCATATTTGTAATCTATATACCCCTATAATTTATAACAATAAAAATGCAAACTAGAGAAAGGTAAACCTTTCTTAATCAATAACACATATTTCTCGTATAACATTAATTGATTTGAATATTTTTTTAGAACAAACTATATGTACTTATTTGAGGACAATAATAGTAGATCACTATGTATATACAAGAAATGGCTTCAAAAATTTCTCGAATTATTTTTCTTGTCTTAGTTAGTCCCTTTAATCATTACTTAAAATTATTCATCATATAGAATCTTAAATAGGTTTAGTTGTTTTTAAATAGAAAATAATGTATTTAACATTGTATAATTCAAGACACACACTTACATACAAATTTATATAACAAAATTCTTTTTGTATTTAAGTACTTGCATATTATATGTATTAATTTTGTGTTTGACATAATTTCAATAAAATACTAAATAACCCATACATATTTACTATATGCCTTGGAAATAATAAAACATGCCTTAACCATTAAATGCGATGATGAAAATTAAAATGTTGTTATATATCAAGAAAAAATTAGGTAAAAACATGTATAATCAAGTAGATGTAGGATTAAAATAAATAGAAAATAGATAAGAAGTGTATCCAAGATAAAAAGTGTATCTATTTATGCCACTTATAAGGACTTGCCATTAGGAAAATTATGCCCACAATAAGTACATGTATGTTGACTACACTTTTTCCCCAAGGTCTAAAAGTCTACACATCTAATACATGTACCATGATTTGTAAGAAAACTGGCCATGTATGAGTTTCCTAGATAAGATGCAAGAGAAAGAATGAAGAATCCACATGAATGAGAGACCAATCATTGAGCTAGAGATTCTCTATAGGGTAGAAGTCATCACCACACTAGAAGTGATTTAATTAAATGATTAACCCTAGTCATTGTGGATGCTATATTATATGCATGAATCAATCTATCATTTTCTCTCACATGTTAAAATATATTTTAATGAAGGGATAATTTTTTTTAATCTAGCATAGTTAATATACTTGATCAAATATGATTTATACATGACCATATAAACATTCAATACTATATATGTATGTGACATCCCTGAGTTTTCTAAAACATAATCTAATGTGTGACATCCAAATTGAAACCTCACCTCAGTGAGAATCCCGATATAAACATCCCACATTGGGCTAAGAAGAAGAAAATTAGAGGAAGTCAAAAGGAAACAATCAGTAGCACATGCACATGAAAAATAAACAAACCATACAACATATGTTCACCATTCAACATATAATTACAACATGAATTGTTACAACAGTTGATATTACATACTGAACAGAAAACTTAACATATACATGTACTACCACTAAACTATAGGATCTTAAGACAACAGGTCCACGTGTACATCAGCTCGTCACATGACTCTCAACTATCCTGGATCTTCAAGAACACATGTCCACAACCTAAACAAAAGATTAAATGTGGTACACATCAGCACAATATTCAAGAATATTGTACTGAGTACGCCTATGTGTCATTTATATTTACCTCTTTTCATACTTGGCAATAAGGATAAAAGTAAACTTGGTCGTAATAAGCAATTACAACAATATATCAATATTAAGCAAGAGTTTATTAACAAATGTGAACATGTATCTTTTGAGCATATTTTCCATCATACATCTCATGTGTATTCCACCAAGGCTTTGATGTCTTTAGGCCTAATGATCTACTCCCAAGGAGTTTGTGATCATTATACAAACATCATATGATCTACCACCAAGTGGTTTGTGATCATTATGCATGCGCTCTACCGCCGAGTGGTTTATGAGCTATCTTATGATGGAACATCTATATTATGTTTTTAGGTGTTCAAGGTATACATATAGCAATTCAGACAAAGCATCAAAACCTTACATATAGCAATTTATTCAAGCATCATACAAGTTACATTCATTTCATTCAATATCTTATGCAAAGTGTTCTACTACTCATAGTTCTCAAGCATTAAATATAGTAAGACAACAAGAGGTAATGGTGTACCTTGATCAAGAACAAACCTAATCATCATATTCTCATATTCCTGATGTCAACTATATCTTGGTCAAACCCCTGGTTAAGACAAGATCACATACTATCATCAGGTTCTCATCATCTTAACCCTAATTATATCCATTTTAGGGTTTACTTAACTTAGTAGGATATTCCCACTTTTACTTGTATTCATATTAGAATTATCTTACTGATGTCATATTCCAGATTATAGTTCATTAACTGGATATACTCCAATGTCACATTATTATGTGAACATATTTAACATTATGTCACTTTTATTAACCATATTAGGGTTACATCACTTGTATTAAGAGTTCTCTTCATATAACATGAATTTTGTGTATAAAACTGATCTCAGATCTACATATTATCTTCTAGTTACTGATATGAGGGTTTTCTGTAAATCTCATCATTTATTGAGCACGTAAGTATTTATTGCATTTTATTTAGGGTTATTAGCCCTAATTAGCCATTATAAGAAAATTACATGATTTCGTACATCAACATGGCCATATCTAACATCATATGCATTGTAAACATGATTTATGATCTACTGGTATTTTCTCATAATTTTATGCCATCGTTTGGTATTTATTATCCATTAAACAAGAATTTGGCATCTTACATGATATCACTAAGATTAAAGCCGCAAAAGTCTGATATTATCATTCTATTGTGTTCTATTTATTTTTCTGAGAATTTCGGTACCTTATTTGTATTTTTCTGATAAACGGTCTATTTTCTATGATTTATACAAGATCTGGGAAATAACTAGGATATTTACCGTTTTCAATCTATCAGGTACCGCCACATGGCTTCAGGGTTGGCACACCTCCTTGCTTGGGCCGGCTGGTGGCTCACTGTGAGTCAGGTGGTTTGTGGGTTTTGAACCCGGTTTGGTTCTACTTTGGTCTAGAGTTGATCCTCTCTCTCTCGTCTCTCTGGTTTCACGCGATACGCCTGACACCCACCTCCGTGAATCTGAGACAGAGTCGTCACCGCAACACTCCTCTCTGATGAGTGATTGTTCCTTTTCCAGTGCTCCTCATGAAAGTGTTGAGCTTCCACTATCTTCATCATCCCTCCCTCCATGCCTACGGTCGCTTGGATCTGCTTCCGATGACTCCTGCTTCTTCTGCCATATTCTCGTCGGCACCAACTGTGGTTGCGACTGTGCAGAAGAGGCAAAATGCCTCCGTTCCATGAAAGCCCAAAGAGAAAGTTCTGTGAGCATGCCCAAGAATCTAGAAACTTGACAAACCCATCCATAGACAGTGGGAAAGTCCTGAAACATCCTTCGAGCTCCATCTTCATGGTCTGTTGGGTTGAGTTGGTTTTCAACCAAAACCACTTTGGGAGGTCATGGAAATGATGGGGTTGGATTCCCCTGGACCCCGGCTTCCTTTTCCGTTCACTTGTCTTCCTCCTATACCCTCTCTATTTCTGTTTCCTTTCTCTGGTTCTAACCTGCTCGCTGAGATGGAGAGACACCGCGAACTGGGAGTTTGTTCTCTCTACTGCAGTGGTGAGGCAGTTCACCCAAGGGGTCAAATGGGAGGTCATCCCAGTACAAAACCAACTGCTCAGTCATTTCTAGCCCACACCCCATGATCATGACGAGAGGTGGCCGAGGTGGTCACAGGGTTAGCTGCCCCACTACCTTGCTCTAACCGTAAGGTAGGAGACAAGCTACCATCCATCAGATCATGATCCAAGGGCTGAAGGGCAGAGTCCACTTAAGCCAATATGTGGCTTCATGTTACAAGGAACTGGGCTGTTAGATCCAATATCTAGGGCCATAAAAGGGCCACACAGCTGACTCCAAACAAAAGGGGTGTGTGACATTAATATCAAGCCCAACTTAGGTCTATAAATCATCAATAATGTGCTTCATTTCACAAAATATTCAAACCTTAATAACTCCCTCTAGGAAGATCCAAATACCACCAAATTGTAACCATAGCTTCCTTACCTCTCTAGCTACCTTCTACTCAAATTTAGTGGTAAAACTCATCTATTTGTTTATTCTAATAAATTACTCAAGAAGTCATTAAAAAGAGATATCTTAATCATGATGTCAACCTCACATCAACACACCTACTTTGTCAAAAGCTTGGAACTCTTAATATAACTCAATCATATGATTTCACTTTTGTCATTGGACAATTTAGTATTCCAAAAGTCCACTCCATCACATCCTACACACCTTAAAAGATATTTCGTCCTTGAAATTAAGCCAGAAAACCCACTTTGTCACATCATATACATCTTAAAAGAACGTTCATCCTCGAAAGTAAACCATATTCATACTTCCAGGGAAAACCTTATCTTGTTCTCATCTACATGTAGGCACCATTCTATGTGTAACATATCCACAAAGGTTACCTAGAACCATGTATCCAAAGCACTATTAGGAGGTTTCAAAAGCATCAAGGGTGAAACCTCACTCCATAGAAGGCTCAAACAAGGGTTTAGAAGCTTAGGTTATGTCATTACATATCTCATATGTTAGATTTGCTTCCTTATATTTAGCCATGAATTAGGGTTCTCACATCATATTCCATGTTCTAAAGGAGTTAACTAAAATTAACTCATACATCAAGGTGTCATAAACATTATGTTGTGCTAACAATCAAACTATATTTTCCATCTTTGTTAAGCACTAAGATTAACACCTTGTGCAACATGTTTCATTCATATGATCTTATTTCATTATTCATACTAAATTGATACATTTATTAGTGATTTCATCACAAGATTAACCAACAACACCACATTATTATCATTATTTATGTATGTGATTAACCATTTATACATGGATATCACTTAAACCATCTCTAGATTTACATTATATCATGTCCATATATCACATCTCGAGATTAGATCTCATACTTATAATTATTATATCATGGTTGTGCTAAACAAACTTATGTGAGTGGCTAATCAAACATATATCACAACTTCATCTATTCCAACTAAGGTTATCCTGACCCATATCATGAGGGTAGTGCCATGCTCAGTCTCTCTGAGCTAACTCAACTCTATGAGTATCTCTTATGCATATATTTTATCTTTCCTCTCTTAGTCTAGGGTTCTCGAATTACCTCATTGGCACTAGTGATATCCTTACAAGCTCTATCCACATAAGCATAAACCAAAACATGATATGACATTCTATTCATAGATCTCTACCCATGAAACACGTTATATCTCAAAACTCTCCTATATACACCACTAGATTCCTATGTGGGAAACCACCAACCCGATCATTAGGATTTCACAGAACTAAAACATAGCTACCTCCTCCAGGTTCTTGGGCTCTCTCCCTCACCCAGATGGCAGGCACTCATATTCATGTTCACATACACATATATAACCAACCTCTCTCTATCTCGAGGGTTTTGGTCTTCCCAAGGACATCTAGGGTTCAACAAGACTATAATGCATAAAGCAACTCAACTCAATCACTCAGGAGTATTCTAGTTTAGGACATATCATTACACACATATCTCATAATTCTCATATTTCTCATATCATGGAGTCTAGGTTCTCTGACCTTCTCATGTGGGTCTCACTCTCTCTGGAGTTAACCCCAAAATGGGTCCTAATACTAGAGGTCATCCTTTATAAAAGATCTTGTGACTCATGTCGATCCACATGTTATCTTAACTTAACAAGTCTTATCTCATAAAAGCCTATTTACTTGCATCATAAAAACTTATCTCAAATCCTCAAAACTGAACTTACATCCTCAAAGAAAAACATAGATTATCACAAACTATCTTATATCATCTATATAAGACTTAGATCGTATCATCAAACTTATTCTATATATTCCATCTATCCTATATATCTCAAAAAGGCTCTAGACATCTAATCTAGAACTACTCTCTCTTCTAGATTGATGTTATTCACTTTCACTTAGGTTGCATGACTACCTCCTACTCATACATGTGTGGGGAAACATTTTTGTAATACATATATCTAGTAAAATATTATATAGTTTTTCTCCGATAACACAAGAGTCAGAGAAAACTATCGAGGTTGGATCTGATTGAAATGAAAAACCTAATCTAGAAAACGAGTGTCCCACACATAGTAGAGAGTACAGTGTCATGAAAATGTGAAAAAGGTGAGAACATGGTGTAGACTAGTGTAGCTACTCTAGACAACGTGCAAAATATGTCTAGGGTTTCTCTTCCCTTGGTGCACGTCATTTCCAAATAGTGCAACGTCCCATACTGCTACACTACAAGGAAAGAACAACATCAAAGGACTTGCTACTCAACAAGAACCACTCTAGACCTAGTTCTCAGACATCTAGGTGCTAACCTAGAAGCTACGTCAGATCTAGTCTCTAAAACATGACAAATCTAACCATAAAGATTATTATGTTCAAGGTTCTTTAGTTTTGAGTTGCATAATGAGCAAATGTCAGGCTTTGCTATTGTTCATGCTCTGATACCACCTGTGACGTCCCCAAATTTTCTAAAACTTAATTTAATGTGTGACATCCAAATTGAAACCACACCTCAGCGAGAATCCCAATATAAACATCCCACACTGGGCTAAGAAGAAGAAAATCAGAGGAAGTCAAAAGGAAACAATCAGTATCACATGCACATGAACAATAAACAAACCATACAACATATGTTCACCATTCAACATATAATTACAACATGAATTGTTACAACATTTGATATTACATATTGAACAAAAAACTTAACATATACATGTACTACCACTAAACTACATGATCTTAAGGCAATAGGTCCACATGTACATCAGCTCGCCACACAACTCTCAACTATCCTGGATCTTCAATAATACATGTCCACAACCTAAACAAAAGATTAAATGTGATACACATCGACACATTATTCAAGAATATTGTAGTGAGTACACCTACGTGTCATTTATATTTACCTCTTTTCATACTTGGCAATAAGGATAAAAGTAAACTTGGGCGTAATAAGCAATTACAACAATATATCAATACTAAGCAAGAGTTTATTAACAAACACCCGCCTCTTTGAATCTGAGATAGAGTCACCACCGCAACACTCCTCTCCTATGAGTGATTGTTCCTCTTCAAGTGCTGCTCGTGAAAGTGTTGAGCTTCCACTATCTTTGTCATCCCTCCCTCTATGCCGACGGTCGCTTGGATCTGCTTTTGATGACTCCTGCTTCTTCTGCCATATGCTCGTCGGCACCAGCTGTGGTTGCGGATGTGCAGAAGAGGCCAAATGCCTCTGTGCCATGAAAGCCCAAAGAGAAAGTTCCACGAGAATGCCCAGGAATCTAGAAACTCAACAAACCCATCCACATATGGTGGGAAAGTCCTGCAACATCCTTCGAGCTCCATCTTCATGGTCCACTAGGTTGAGTTGGTTTGCTACCAAAACCACTTTAGGAGGTCATGGAAACAATGGGGTTTGATAACCCTGGACCCCAAATTCCTTTTCCATTCACTGGTCTTCCTCCTATACCCTCTCTATTTCTGTTTCCTTTCTCTGGTTCTAACCTGCTCGCTGAGATGGAGAGACACCGCGAACTGGGAGTTCGTTCTCTCTACTAGAGTGGTGAGGCAGTTCACCCAAGGGGTCAAATGGGAGCTCATCCCAATACAAAACCAACTGCTCAGTCATTTCTAGCCCACACCCCATGACCGTGATGAGAGGTGGCCGAGGTGTTTGTGGGGTTAGCTTCCCCACTACCTTGCTCTAATCGCAAGGTTGGAGACAAGCTGCCATCAATCAGATCATGATCCAAGGGCTGAAGACCAGAGTCCACTTAAGCCAATCCGTGTCTTCATGTTACAAGGAAATGGGTTGTTAGATCTGAGATCTAGGGCCAGAAAAGGGCCACACAGCTGACTCCAAACAAAAGGGGTGTGTGACACCAATATCAAGCCCAACTTAGGTCTATACATCATCAATAATGTGCATCATTTCACAAAATATTCAAACATTAATAACTCCCTCTAGAAAGATCCAAATGCCACCAAATTTTAACCATAGCTTCCTTACATCTCGAGCTACCTTCCACTCAAATGTGGTGACAAAACCCATCTATTTGATCATTCTATTAAATTCCTCAAGAAGGAATTAAAAAGAGATATCTTAATCATGATGTCAACCTCACATCAACACACCTACTTTGTCAAAAGCTTGGAACTCTTAATATAACTCAACCATATGATTTCACTTATGTCATTGGACATTTTAGGATTCCAAAATTCCACTCCATCACATTCTACACACCTTAAAACATATTTCATCCTCGAAATTAAGCCTGAAAACCCACTTTGTCACAGTGTATATCAAAACAAGTACGTCCAAACTGCTTATCCTATAGGCATAGTTACTTAATAAGATAATGATATGACTTACTCAACACAATAGAAAATATATTTTCTCATATAGAAGTCAAATTCAATCGAATACACATCCAACTGAATCAAAAAAAGTTTCATAGTGCAAAATGGAAAGAAGCCATTTCTTAATACATGAACTTGAGTACCACATCCCAAGTCAATCATGGAATATACATTCCCTTGTCTAGTCCTTCTTGAACTTATTTCCACTTTTTTTCTATACATAAGGACTAAGACCATCTTGGAGTTTGCAAATGGGGGAAAATACCCCTTGAGCATGCTAGATATACAAAATTACATCTTCCTATGAATGATTCTATTAGACTTAAATCATGGTCTTGATCTAAAAGTACCCCATAAAGTCTAATAGAAAATGTTCTAAAAAATAGATATAGTATTATGTTATTAGTAATTGTACCTACTTTTTGAACCTTATTTAGTGTTATCTAATATTATTATTATGAGGACTTTATAAATTGAATCTTGAAATCAGCTCCAGATGTAAATGTGTCTATCGGTAAAACATTAGATAAATATATATTGGTGATCTTTAGGGTTATTAAGCAAGTACCATGCATCCTTATCCTATATCATGATTGATTTTAGAGAACAATTCAAGTCCTCTATTGCGATCACACACCATCAATCACATAGCTAGATATCTTCAAGCATGTGCAAATGACATAGTGTTTATGCTTGAACCAATGTCACTTCCAAAAATAAAAAAGTAACCATAGTTAAGTATCAATATTATGTCTTCAGTTCACCTAATATCTTCTTTTGTCAATGAAAAAAATTAAGATCTTCACTCTATTAGTTGGTAAGTCATGAGTTCAAATCCCTTCCCCAACCTATAATTTTCAATAGGGGTAAAGATAAACCCTTAGTTCATAGATTGGATATTTTGTCCTTGATATCAACCAAACAACATATCCAATCCATAAATTAAGTTCATGTGTAAATTTAAATCCAACTTGGGTGTGTCTTCCTTATTTTCAATTTACACAAAAATCTTAATCAGGAGGTTTTCTTTGTTCTTCCACATTGAGATGAGATTTTAGTAATATGATATTTGTTATAGGTAAAACTAGACAGAATTTCCCACATCCATTCTATTTCCATGCTAGTTCTATGTAAAGAACATAACATGGTCTCCAACATAGACCTAGAAATTTTTATCTTGGCTTTCACCAACATAAAAAACAAGCACATATTAAGATATCCCATTACCTCTAGAGTTCTTAGCTATCCATTTGCATCATAATATCCTCTAATTGTTAAAGAAATTTACTCATAATGCAACTAAAGTGAGAAAAATCTTTTTATATATCTATGTACTTTGTGAAGGAATTCACTATTGGTATGTATGCCCTGAGAGGCAATCATGTGATGATTGTGATTGCATATTATGTAAATGTTTTGATTAATAATAAAGGCAATCTTATGATTTATTTTGTTTCACTCATTTATGAGATAATGAGGAAACATAATGAATGTCTAAAGAATGACATTACACAATGATGTATGTCTTCAGGTGCGTGACCTGAACATGAGATCATATGGATGTTAAGAGTATATACATTCTTGTTATGTCCCTAGTGAGATGTTGTTGTGGAAGGCTGATAGACATAGAATGTGGGTTGGTTGATGACAAAATCTCATCAATCGTGATATGTGATATCAAATCAAACACATAGATACTTGTTAGAGAACATTGTATCAGATAGATCCACCTTGAGAATGACACATGGAAACCATAATTGGTTGTCATAGTCATCTCTCATAGTGAAGGTGATGATTGTGGTTCTCAGTCCTGAAATCACACTCACCACGCGTCATTTGGTGTACTTTGACCATCCACCATGATCTTGAATAAGGGTTGGCATAAAGGTGATGATAGGATGCACTGTGATGCATGGGGAGATTGTGAGTGATGTAGATGGGATTTGTCCCTCCTACAGAGCTTGATATCATGGACACTTGATAAGAGAGACTAAGGAAAAGCATGCACATGCACATGTGGATCAATATATGATATTTAGGTCACATATATCTCAAACAGTTTTCTCTAGTTAAAGGAACAAGGATTGAACATTGAAAGGATGATGATTATGTGAGGCCCCCTTTCACTAAACGAGATTACTCAAACCACAAAACACAAATACCCATTAATTAACACGAACCCAGAAAATAGGGTAAATTAAAATTGATTTCAACATTTCCCAATTGCTCAGAAACATTTATATAAATCCCAACAACTTGCTTTGTTTTATATAATGCTCAAAATATTTTACAATTGTTTCATGGCCTTAGCCACCACATATACATATTACATAGGGAACATTTCCACATTTATCGCCTAGACAAGCATATAACCTATTACCAAAAATCTAATTCGATGAAAACACCATTCACAACCTTTTCACAAAGACCTGGGAGTACAGGGACGACTCTAGGACACACTAGACACTAACAACCATAGATAGGGTTCATCACCTTAGATTCTCCTTGCTGCCATGGTTCTTCTACCGCTACTGTAGATACTAAAAAGATGTGGTGACCCACAAGGTAAGACCTAGTCCCAGTGAGAGATATAACTCTCTCCAATAGATATTGATTACATCAGATTAAACAATACATAACTGAGAAATTGAAGTATTTAATAGTCATTTGAGCAGATTGAACAGTTCAAGCATTCTAAATAGATTAAGCAAGTAAGCTTACTAACATGTATGATTATCAATGGATATACATGTAATAGATCAATCCTTTTCTTCTATCAGATATCTACTCAGATTTCATAAGATTGCATCTATTAACAATTGTCATCATTAGTCTAACTATCATCATATGCCTTGGTAACAACATAAGAAATCTAGTATCATACATATCTCTAATATCATGAATATGTCAACAAAATAAGTATGGCTAACATTGTTAGCATGTCTATCCAGTTAAACATATCTACATCATAAGTAGAACTAACATCAAATCACAATTGTCTGCATAAGAATGATTAATAGTTTAAGCGTTACTCAATACAGAGGCATGGCTAGTAATATTAGACATAGCTAGCAACATAATCTTGATTATCAATGTCAGTATATTTGACAACATAAACATGTTTACAACATGAGAATTTCTAAATCATAAGCATATCCATCATCTCTTATTGTACTATACATCATCTCTACATAAGGAAAGAAAACAAGAGTTATCATCCAATGTGAAACATTGTGTACAACCCTAAACAAATTGCTACATGGCTATATTACATGTTTTATTACGCCATGAGGAATTTTAGGATACCACTCAAAATCCAACTGACCACTGCTAAGTCAAAATAAATTCCATAAAAGATCTAGGAAGAGATGGACTCCTAAGATCTTCTCCACACCCGGTCAGTACGAGTCCTCCACAATGACACATAAGGTCAAGTTTCTAATAGCCTAGTCCATCCTTGGTACAGGTAATGACACCAGTGAAAGGAGGTGGGTACACATACCCTATCATCTGAGGTAAAACTATAGCTGTCCTCCAATCTCATCACATATGTAATCACCAAGACACGAAAACAACCGTTCTCAAACTAAGGGCTAGGTATGACAACATTCATCCTCCCTAAACACTTGGATTCAGGATGACAATCACCCAACATATTCAATAGTATGTGCTCTAAGTTTTCCTTAGGAATACTCATTTCACCATCTAGAAAGTCCTCACACTCATATGGATCTTTGGCACAAGGAACTACATGATTAGAATTTCACTTGCTTAATTATTGCCAATTGGGTGAATTAAGGCTGCATCATACTAGTGGACATACAAACCCTAATTCATATCTAGCAAATATTGCTATATAACTGTTTTAAAAGATATAAAATGTATGGTACATATTGTTCCTCATCTCATCATCACATGATGATATTCACTTGCCATTAATGAGACTCCACTTATCATCATACCATTACAGGATACAAATCCTTATAAAAATATCATAGGGTATCAACCCTTGTAAACATAAGAGGATTATACCTCATTCAGGAATCAACCATGCCTAAAGGTCATTAAGATCATCATATCATTCCCTACAAGTTCATCATTATATTTCCATGACATATAACAAGGCTCAACAAAATCACCACTCATGTGATGCACAGGCTTAGCATGATGTTGCAATCAATAACTAAAATATGTTTACATGATATCATTATAGGGTTATCTTAGCATTAAGAGAATTTCTTTATTATATCAACATATAAGGAAGCTATATGATTGGTCATCATCACACTAATAGTGTACAAGTTTAACATAAGAATGCATAAATTATAAAGCTATGATTATCACTAGTTAACACATTAGAGTTGAAATCAATCATTAGGAAGGATATTCCATCATTACATTAACCATTCAAGGAAGGATAACATATCTAACTACCATCATCTATTAGAATTAGGGTTAGGTCCAACAAGATAGGTTACTTTGATGTTACAAATCAACACTCATACCCAAACCCTAACTCATGGAATCCTGATTGGATCATGGATGCATGGGGTGAAGCATCACCATCACATTCCATACCATCCTCAAGTATGGATTTACACATAACTCAGTATGTAACCATTATTTGATAGCATACTAGAGTTCAACCACAAAAGAGAGTACCCCATGATTGTATTCATCATTCAAGGACTATTCATAACCACTTACCAGCATTTTGTTATATTCAGACTAGGTATAACAAGCTATACCTCATTAGGGATACATATCAACACAATATGGTCATTATCCCTTCTATTCATATATGTGCAAAGGTAAGACTACCTTATTAAGGGTAACCCTCCATTTGTTCCATCATTGTTCGACCCATATCACAATACCACAACATCACCCATAACCATTGGATGTTGAAAAGGTAAGACCATTGGTTATTTACATAAGTAAACACCTTAACAAACCATATGTAAAGCCATTGCGTTATAACCTAGAAAGAGTCACTAGTAAACCCTAAGCATCCCTTATTTAATAACATAAATGGGGAACCATAGGTTGTGGGATTAAAACCCATCATCAGTTGTATATTTTAAGCAAGGCATCATGTCAACAATCAAGCTCCTTAAATTGATCACATGAGGGAAACCATCAAATTCAGATTATTAGAAACCATATGTAATACTATAGGTTTCTATCCAAACCATTGGATGTTGAAGAATCCAATCTCAACCATCAGATCAAGTCTATTATTCAAAACTATTAGATGAATAAGTGTTAGATCCTAACCATTGGATCAAGTTCATATTTCAAAACCATCCATTAGTGTATAAGTCTAACAATTAGATCAATTTAACCAAGAAAACCATTGGTTTAGGGCTTAATTGAAGCCACATCTAAAACCTTAACTCACCATCGGTTGTGGTAACTTGATCCACCATAGGTTGTTGCACATGGTGTCACCATCAGTGATAGGATCAACACTACTATCATCTTTCACCATCGGCTATTGCATTGGTGTCACCATTGGTTGATATCTTCATTAGGGTACTTAGTTGTTGATCATTAAGATTCTAATTGAGCCAAAACCTTACTTAATGGGTGACCATTGGTTTTCACCATTGGTTGACACCCTTGGTCACCACCATCGATTGTTAAGGTAGCAACCCCATCGATTGTTGCATGGTATCACCACCAGTTATGTGGTAGTTAGGGAAAAGGCTTGAAAACCCTAAATTTGGATCATCGATTGTTAGGTGCTTAACACCATCAGTTCTGCTATCAACCTTTTCCATACCGTCCTCTACCTTAGTAAGGTTGTACAACTATTTACATGTTCATCTAGAACTGGAACAGAACAAGGAACACCATAAAAATTCAAAATCTCAATCATGCTTAGCTTTTTAAGGCGTAAATCGCCATTTTTAAGCAAGAACATGAGCTAACAAGCTTATAGTAATCAATATAGGTAAATAGGATTGTAAAAATAGCCTCTAGAGAGTAGGTTAGATCCCAAATAGCAAAATTATCGAGCAAAGAAGGAAAGAAAACCCATGTTTCAGATCTGAACTCGGCGAAATAGGCACTTTTCTATACAAAGAAGCAAAACCCTAGAAGAAGAAGCAAGAAAGGTAGATTCTTGAGTTCTAGAGAAACTTATACCATGGAACAACAAGGTTATGACCTGGAGAAAGGTAGGAGGAATAATAACAGAGAAATAAATAGAGGAAAGAAGGTGATACTTAGAAGCAAAACATAACCCTAGATGCTTCTACCAAGAAGATCCACACCCTCTTCTTCCTTGGACAGGTCCTCCATAGAAGAACAGAGGGAATAAAAAGCTTTTAGCAGGAGTAAATTTGTAGAGATAAAAAATTTCGTTTGGGTGCTTAAGGATAGGTATATAAAACTTTAGGATAAAGAAAAAGAAAAACTTGAGGTCTCGTAGTAGCTCTCCATGTGTCCATGGCCTTAAATTATTAAGGATATACAAGCAACCACAAATGAAGCTGCCCACTATTCATGGAGAACTGATTTTCCACTATTTGTTGTTTTTCCAAGATAAACAAATAAACCCTTGGTTGATAGCTCCCAAAGGTAGCTCATCCATAAAGGGGTAAACCCTAAATAACCCTTGAAGAAAACACCTCCAAACAAAGGTTTTACTAGGAGCCCCATGGCTCAAAAAGCTGAATAATGATAAGAGAACATTCAAGGACCATAATGAAAGTGAAAAAGTGCAAAAAAAACCTCTCAGTTGGGTAAATTGCATAAAAGTCCAAAATGTGCATAAAATTGCATAACTTGCACAAATAGAGTTCAAATTGGACCAAATTTGTAACTTAAGCTTGTACTATGATTCCAAAGCATATAATAAGGTTATATTAGGGTTATAAGCATTAAAGTATGGTAATTAAGCATGTTCAACCATTTAAGCAAGGTTAGCGGTCTCACAACCATAAACCCCTAACATGGATTTTGCCCCCAAAATCTAATGTACACATAGATGGACACTTCTCATGAACGTCATCCTCAATCTTACACATGGTTACTTTCATCACATGGTGATGTCACATCATTCTCATAGAAGACATATTCTTCTCCCTCAACTCTTGCATGTGTCACCTTGGTTCAACATAAGAATTGTTGTGCCACCTATACAAGTCTGGTAGTACCTTTCAACTTAGGACTCTAACTGTCATCCTGGACTATACTGTTTGTTGTACCACACATCATAAGCCATATTTGTTGGCTCTTACCAAACATAGAACTTCATGTATCTCTTATCATATGTAACTTTACAAGATTTCATCTCTATGCTCCTTTAATGGTTGTTGTAATTAGCAACTCAATCAATCAAGTGGGTATCCCCTAATTGTCAAGAACTATAAGGCATATGTTCTTAGAAGATTATTAATGATTTTTTACAACCTACGAGCCACAAAATGGTCAGTTCATAGGTGAACCAGTCGGTTGGCATGTAAGCTGATTGGTTCAACCCTTGAACCTATTGTTTCATCATGTTTCTCATGGTCGAGCTTACTGGGTGTCCTAAATTAGATTAAGCACCTAGAGGCATGCTTATGATTATGGGAAGGAGTTGTGAATACCATCTATCCAAAATTTTCATAAGATGTAATTGGGAAACATTGCCTACCTTAGTTATTGATTATGGATGCTGCTATTTGGTGGGTAATAATTGAATTATTTTAAATCTTGGCTCATTAGAAGTTTGCACACCGCAATCTTCTGAATTGATAGCTGAAGGTTATCAATTTGAACAAAATAATGAGAGTGATAGTTAATTGAAGACCTTATTAAACATCGTCAATTTTTTATAAATCAAATCAAATCAAATCAAAAATGAGTTTTTGAAAAAATTGCAAATTTCTATTGTAGAATCAAATGGCAACACACAACAACACATTTTTTTTACGATCGGTCCTTGAGAAGGACATGTTGAATGGGAATAACTTCCATAAATGTTTTAGTATGCTAAGAATTGTTGTCACATAGGAGTGCAATCTCTATGTCTTGGAGACATCAGAGGCAGAAGAACCTCTTCCCAATGCACCTAAGGATGATATGGATGCATACAGGAAGCATATTGAGGATGTTCTCGATGTCAAGTTCCTAATGTTGTGCTCCATGAACTATGAGTTGCAAAGATAGCATGAGAACATAGATGTTATTGAGATGGTCACACATCTTAAGAACATGTTCCAAGATCAGGCAAGACAAGAGAGATTGCATGTCTCTAAGGCATTGTTCAAATATAACTTGGCAGAAGGAGATCCAGTAGGTCCTCATGTGCTCAACGTCGTCATGGTCGGTTGGAGCATGAACGGTATACTTCATCTCCTAAAGGCCTAAGTGTGATTGTAATATATAATCAGTCGTGTAGCGTATTTGCTTAAGGATTGAATACGGAAAACATTGGTTGATGTACACTTCTTTTATACATCTTAATTGGATAGATGTTATACATGTTCTTCATATTCTTTATAAAGTGAATAGATGATTTACTACTCTATCATAGATAGCTACATTACTGTAAGAGATGAGATTACTCTATTCTTCTTATATCAGTGATTAATCTTTCTTATTTAATATAAAAGAACCTCTGCTCAGTTTTATACTGTTTACTTGTGATAATAATATTGTTGGCAGAGAGTTATATCTCTCGCTGGGAAAAATGTCTCACCCCGTGGGATCCACAATTTTTAAGTGGATGTGAATGAGGAGGTAGATATTTTTCTTCAGAGGGTGAACAACAATAGTTGGGGCAGCAGTAACAGCTCTGGTTGAGTGTACTATCTGTCGTGTCTCATAGATAGAAATCCTATGTGTCATCTCTGTACTCTCAGGTCCTTGGAGTCAGTACGTAATGGTTTTATGAATGATCTAAGATTTTGGTTGTATGCCTCATGGTTTTATGTTGCTTATGTATAGGTTTTGGCAAAGAAACTGTTATATGTTGTCCTCGAGATGAGATGATATAGTGTATGTACTATGTGAACCATGATATGTATAAAGTTTTGGCTCTTTCAATAAGAAGTTTCCTGGAAGAGGATCTCCTTGCAGAATAGTTTTAATTTTTAGTGATTTTGTTAATCTGATGTTATGGTTATTCCGCAATTAGTTACTGGTGATGGCTTGATTTGATGTCAGGTCATCGCATAATGATTATGTATTTCCATTGACAAGATTACCAAAATGTAGTTGTGTGTGACACCTAATACATGTCATGTGATTACCAGGGTGATCATATTCTATGATCTTGATGTAAGATAGTCTAATTTTGGAAAATGTAAACATGTCACATGATTCTCAAGGTGATTATATTCTATGATCTTCATGGAGAATAGTCTAATCTAGAAAATTCATAAAGTCATCAGGGTAAAGTAAAGTAGTTCATAGATGCACAAGTTCCAAAGCTAGATATGGAGATACCATTTTCATAAGTACCAACTACAAAAAGATGTTGTGAATACCTATCATGTGACTTCTACAAATTTGTCCTACTATGGAAAATACTTTTCCTCAAACATCAATTGTGATTTAACTTATGCTAAAATTTCAACAACCATCAAGCTACCTCTAGAATTACCACCTTTTCAGAAAGGCAATATCATGATACTCTAATATGATGACCACATGAATTAAATATTACTATTTAGTTGTTCTTTCATTTGTAAGGGTAATTTCTATGTGATGATAGATAGTGTGACGACCCGCCATCAAATTGACAACCAAATCGCCACCAGTGTGGAATAACCATTAGAAGCGGATTAACAAATAGCACTATAAATTAAAACCATTTTGCAAAGAGATCCATTTCCAGGAAACTCTTAAAGAAAGAACCAAAACAATATATACCAGTTGCTCTACCCAAACATATACATAAGCAATATAAAACCTTGAGGCAATCAAGCCAAAATCTTATATCATTCATGAAACCATTACGTACTAACTCCCAAGGACCTGAGAGTACAGAGACGACACATTGGACTTCTATCTACAAGACACGACAGGCAATACACTCAACTTGAGTTGTTACTATTGTTCATGATGTTGTTGTCCTTCCTCTATAGTACAGTCTCTACCTCCTCATGTACGTCCACCTAAAAATTATGGAACCCACAGGGTGAGACAATTGTCCAATTGTCCCAGCGAGAGCTATAACTCTCCCCCACCAATATTATTAGCACAGGAAAACAATATAAAATTGAGCAGATGATATTTTATGTAAATACGCATGTTTAATCATTGTTTGATTGCAGTGCAAAATAATAGAATTGTTTAAATAGTTCTACTATCCATAACAGATCTATAGATCATTTATTTTCTTTATAAGGAATATGAAGAATATGTATAACATCTATCAACTAAGATGTACAAAAGTAATGTAACATCAACCAATGTTTTTGTATTCAATCCTTAAGAAGATATGATGCACGACTGATTATATATTTACAATCACACTTATGCCCAGAGGAGATGAGGTATACCGCTCATGCTCTAATCAACCATGGCTACATAAAGAATCGAAACCATACAAGGTCAATGGAAGAGCTGGCTACCATGACCTCACCTGTCTCGGTCAGTACGAGACCACTGGTAGTGACCATATGTCAACTGCAACTAGCTTGCTGGGGTATAGCGACATCTTCACTATAGAGCTACAGTCACAACATGCACTCTCTTCAGGGAGATCACACATCAATCCCCAATACATTTTCATCAGGGCGATCACACAACAAACCTGGCATTCATCGGGAAATCATACATAAATCAATATATGGACGTAAGGATATGTTTGTCCATCACCCCTACATATTCAAAAATAAGCTCTCCGAGTTTAACTCATTTCACCATTTAGCAAATCCTGACACCGAATGGATCTATGGCCTGGGCAACTACATGATAAGATTCCACTTCATTAATTAGGTGTATTTTAGTATCTTTTAGTATCAATGAAGTTACAAGTAAGAATTATAACATATTCTACAAAGAAAGGTGTAATACATTTATCAAGTGCTTTTATAATATTTGGAACACATTTAATGAATAACACTCGAGATCTCAGTCCCTTATCACATTACTGGGAATTCTCATCCCTTAACATTATCATCACCATGATTGCTAGATGTGGGTATTCAAACCATTAGTTCATCACTGGACATTGTTACCTCTTATCAGGTAACTGATAGCTCACACAGGTATACATAATACTTGATGCACAAGTATTTTGCATGGCTCACAAGGCCCATTTAATCTGTATCATATGAAATATCATAGATCATACCTGGCTATGATCATCATCTCATGATACCTACATGGTTAGTATTTCATGATAGAAGCAATAAAAAGTACATATCATTTCCATGCAACATAAGAGAAATACCACCTTTCCACTATTAGGGCTAGGGTTTCCCTTAGGGTTAGGGTTTCCTACTTCAATCGATTAGGGTTAGGATTTCCCTCTTTAATAGATTAGGGTTTCAAGTTCATATTGTCAAGAATCAATGCCCTAATTCATATTATTAAGAATCAAAACCCTAATGCATATCTCTACACATATAGGGGTATCAATGTATGCTCATTGAATGATTAATACACAAAGTATGAGTTTCTATGTCATCCTCACCAGGATAATGATTACATCACACTTTATTAGGTTGGCTCAATCCTTCTCTTAAGGTACATTGGTGTTCAATTATCAAAATGCATTGAACTCTATACATCTTAATGTATCATTTGACATAATACACTTTACTCAATCAAGTATATTGTATTGAGGTGCTTCAACCATATCATGCATGAGGTGTATGTGTGCTTCAACCATATCAGGCATGAGGTGTGTGTGTGCTTCACACCATATCGGGAAAATAGGTGTGTGTGTGCTTCACACCATATCGGGCAAAGAGGTGTGTGTGTGTTTCACACCATATCAGGCATACAGGTGTGTGTGTGTGCTTCACACCATATCAGGCAAAGAGGTGTGTGTATGCTTCACACCATATTGAGCCAAGAGGTGTTTGTTTGCTTCACACTGTGACAACCTGATAACAAATCAAGCCATCACCAGTAATAATCATGGAATAACCATAACCAGCGGAGTTAACAAAAATCACTAAGAATTAAAACTGTTTTGCACATAGATCCTTTTCCAGGAAGCTCTTAATGAAAGAACCAAAACTTATACATTCCATGGTTCATATTGTACATAGAATGTACTTTCTCATCTCGAGGATAACAAGTAATAGTTGCTTTTACTCAAACATATACAATAGCAACATAAAACCTTGAGGTATTCCAGCCAAAATCTCAAGTCGTTCATAAAAAACCACTAAGTACTATCTCCCAAGGACCTGAGAGTACAGAGATGACACATAGGAATTCTATCTACAAGACACGACAGATAGTATACTCAACCTGAGCTATTACTACTATCTCTACCGGTATGGTCCTTCCTCTGCAGTCCACTTTCTACCTCCTCTTCTGCATCCACCTAAAAAAATTATGGATCCCATGGGGTGAGACTATTGTCCCATCGAGAGATATAACTCTCTGCTAACAATATTATTATCACAGGAAATAGTATACAACTAAGAAGAGGATACCTTTTGCCAATAAGCAGGTTTATTTTCAGTATAAAGTAATAGCAGTGATGAAATAGTTCAGCTACTCATTACATAGTTATAAATTATCTATTTTCTTTGTAAGGAATATGAAGAACATGTATAACATCTATCAACTAAGACATATAAAAGTAATAAGGCATCAACCAATGCTTTCTGTATTTGATCCTTAAACAAATACGCTACACGGTTGATTACATGTTCATATTCACATTTATGCCCATAGATGAGGTATACCGCTCATACTCCAACTGACCACGACTACGTTAAGTATCGATACCATACAAGGTTAGTAGCAGAGCCGGCTATCAAGACCTCACCTGTCTCGGTCAGTACAAGATAACTGGTAGGACATCTTGTGTCAACTACAATTAGCTTGCCGGGGTATAGTGACATCTTCGCTATAGAGTTATAGTCATAGCATGTACCCTCTTCAGGAGAAGACCACTGAGCTTTCACAGATTATTTTTCATCAGGAAGACCACTGAGTGATCCTGGTTTATTTTCATCAGTAAGTCCACTAAGCAACTTGGTGTAGACGGGGAGTCCACTGAGCACCCCTGTTTAGTTGGGGAGTCCACTGAGCACCCATGTATAATAATTACATATTCAAAAATATGTATACTGAGTTAAACTTGTTTCACCATTCAGCAAATCCTGACACTGAATGGATCTATTGTTTGGGCAACTACATGATAACATTTCACTTAATTAATTAAGTGAATTATAGTATCTTTTAGCATCAATCAAGTTGCAAGAAAGAATTATATTAGATGCTACAAAGAAAGATATAATATGTTTATCAAGTACTTTCCCGATTCTTTGCAACACATATAAAACTTAGGATCTCAATCTCTTATCATCTTCATGCTTGGGTATTCAAACACTTAATTCATCACTGAGTACTGTTACCACTTATCAGGTAACCATTACCTCTAGGTCATCAGACCAAGGTATTATTTTACTTAATTCATAAAGCTCATTAAATTTGTATCATATAAACATCATAGCTCTTACTTAGCTATGCTCATTACCTCATGATACCTGCATGGTTAGTATTTTATGATAATAGAAATATCAAATGCATGCCATTACCATGCAATGCAAAAGAAACACATTCTTCCTATTAATTAGAGTTAGGATTTCCCTTTATCAATCGATTAGGGTTTCAAATCATCTCATCACCCATTCTTAGGGTTACGATTTACCTTTATTAACTAATTAGGGTTGCAAGATTACATCATAAAATATCAATCCCTAATTCATACTCCATTCATCCTAGGAGTATCAACATATACTCATTACATTGTTGATATAAATTTCTCTCTCATCCTTACTAGGATGTTGAGTGCACCATACTTTTACTATGTTGGCTTAATTCTCCTCTTAAGGCACATTACTATAAATTATCAAATTGCATTAAATTTATTGCATCTTAATGTTGCTTTTAACACAACACCCCACATATGTCACTTAGTCAAATACATTGGATTGAAGCATGTCTATCATATCATGGCATCATGGCATATATATGCTATCATATTGTGTTTGAGGTACAACCTTCACATGATATTGTGTATCCATATTGGGCATGTGATGTAACTACATCATCATATCATGTTTAGGGTGTATCCCCTAACACCATAACGTGTATCTATCTTGGGTTGGCTATCGGTTAGTTCTTATCATCTCAAGTTAACCTCATATCATGTATGAGCTTGATGCTTGACCTCATATTGGGTATAAGAGTATATTTGGTACCATATCGTGCATGTAGTATATGTCTCATCATGGTATCATTTGGGAAGTGTACACATAATAACATATTGGGTTCCTATGGTGAATTATCATATCGGGTTGCCATGTTGGTTAACATATCGGGTTACCATGTTAGGTAGACCATTATGCTCATAATATTTTGTTCCTTCCAAGAATCAGTTGTATCATATAATTATACGACAAGCTAGATATCTGGTTGAACTCTTTCACAACAATCCATTACACAAAAGGATAGGGGTATGGGTTTAAAAATATATCGTATTTCACTTCCTCATCTATGGTTTCAACTTCATATCGGTTAGGGTGTACCATATCATGCAAGAGGTATAGACTTGACCTTATATCGGGTATAAGAGTATATTTGGTACCATATCTTGCATAAGGTGTGCACCATATCATGCATGTAGTATATGCCTCATCATGGTATCATTTGGGAAGTGTATACATAATACCATATTGGGTTCCTATGGTGAATTATCATATTGGGTTTCCATGTTGGTTAACATATCAGGTTATGATGTTAGGTAGACCATTATGCTCATAATATTTTATTCCTTCCAAGAATCAATTGTATCATATAATTGCACGAAAAGCTAGATATCTGGTTGAACTCTTTCACAAAAATCCATTACACAAAAGGATAGGGGTATGGGTTCAAAAACATATTGGATTTCACTTCCTTATCTATGGTTTCAACTTCATATCAGTTAGGGTGTACCATATCGTGCAAGAGGTATAGACTTGACCTTATATCGTGCACAAGGTGTCTATAGGTATCACTCGTATCATTCATGACATATCCCTTATATTTTTCATGAGGTATCACCCATCTCCATATCGGGTTACCTTTCATCTTGGATTCCATACCGGGTTTTAAGGTACTTTAACCCCATATCGGGTTGAACCATGATGATGTCATCATCATCAACCTCAAGACCTTTGTCTTGCTTATTCTAGTTCATGGAAAATAGTCCTAAAAACTTATTGGAACTCAAAGGAACATCAATTGATCAAAGGAATTCGAAATTTAAAGTAAATCAACAAGTTCAACAATATTGAAGGTGAATAATAACATAATTGGGTTCAAGTTATATAACCCACCTCTAAAGCAACTTTCAAGCTTCAAGCTCCAACTCTTCACATTCCCAAGGTTGAAGATGAGCTTGTCCAAGATCCAAGACTTGAGATCCTTAGTACTTGCATGATATCTTCACTCCTTTATCCTATTATCACCTTGCTAGGTTGATATTACCTTTCTTGACTGATATTCCTTTCTGTGGTCGATACCAAGCTCTAAATGTAAGCCCCTAAACTTGCTTAATGAGTTGAATAAGATTAATTATCATAATTAAATTCTTATAACCCTAATACAACCTGGTGATATGATTTGAAATCATAAGACACGATTAAGTTTCAAATTCGGTCCAATTTGGACACTGTTTGAGCAAGTTATGCAATTTTATGCACATTTTGGATTTTTTCTACAATTTACCCAATTGAGAGGTTTTCCTTGAAATTTATCACTTTTATTATGTTCCTTGTATATTATATCATCATTCTTGGTCTTTTTGAGCCATGGGGCGCATGTTTAAACCTTGTTTTGAAGGTTCTTTCTGCAAGGGTAATTTAGGGTTTACCCCTTCACGGATGAGCTACCTTTAGTAGCTATCAACTAATGAATTATGTGATTGGCTGGGAAATTCTACAAAGTAAATATAATAAGGTCAATAAGGATGGTGGGGGATCTTCTTGTGTGTGTGCTTGTATATTCTTAACAGTTTAAGGCCAAAGACACATGGGGAAGCTACGTTTACACCTAATGCTTGCTTCCATCCTTATCCATGGGCTATATTTACCTCTTCCTTGCCCAAGTACGAATCCATGCTTGCTTTCTATTTACTCTAACCTGGAGAAACGAATCCACTCTATTTTTCTGCAGAACTAAGTTCTCTAAGGTAAAAGACAACCGATTTTTTGAGAAGAAAGTCTCCTAGAGATCCATTTAGCCCTACCTAGGGTTTCCAAGGCCATCTTCTAGGGCTTTCGACCAAGGAAAGTTATTTTCTTCCTTTCATATCCGTTCCTCTTGCTCTAATCTTTGCTTAGACCTTCCTCCAGGTCATAACCTTACTGTTACATGGTAGATATTGCTTTAAATCTCTAAAACCCTATCATTCTTGCTCCTTATGCTTAGGGTTTGCTCATTTGATGAAGAAAGGTGCTAGATGGACGAGTTCATAGCTATGCTTGGATTTTCTACCCTACCTGCTCGAGATTTCTTCTGTTTGTGGTTTCATATTCTCATTAGAGGCCATTTTTATAATTTTCTCCACATTTATTGCTTACCATAAGCTTTCTAGATCATGTTCTTGCTTGAAAATGATGATTCATGCACTAAAAAGATATGCTTGACTTGGATTTCGATTTTTATAACATTCCCTATTATGATTTCAGTTATAGATGAACCTGTGATCATGTATACATTATTCCTAAGGTATAATATGACTTGTATCAGGTTGGTTTGACAACCTATGCTGCTAAGCACCTATCAACCAATGGTCAATTTTAGGATTTTAAGCTGATTTCTTCTATAAACCCATGACCTGATGATGGTACCATTGCAACAACCCTATGGTGTTGTCTTCATGACAATTGATGGTGGTAACCAAGGGTGTCAACCTACATTCACCCCTTAGGTCATGTTTTGGCCTAATTAGAAGCCTAGTGATTAATAACTAAGTACCCTACTGATGCTATCAATCAATGATGATATTAGTTTGATATTTGATGCTGATTAATGAATATAGTGTTGATCTAACAACCTATGGTGACTTAATGGTCACTAATGATGATGGATCAGGTCTCTAAAACCTATTGTGAGTTAATCATATGGTTCTAGCATCACTTAAGCCTTATACCAATGGTTTCTTGGGTAACTTGGTGCAATGGTCAGACCTATACTATAATTGATGGTTTTAATATATGAACTTGACCCAATGGTCAAGATATAATGTTTATTCCTCCAATAAAGTGGAATGATGGATAATGTAATATGTTGGTCCTAATAATGTGATTTAAATGGTTTCCTTTATATGATCCACTTAAGGATCTTACTTGTTGACAATGGATGGCTTATTTTAAATGAACAGTCGATTGTGGGTTTTACCCTACTTTCAATGGAACTTTTTGTGTTGTTAATCAAGGAATGTATAGGATTAGATGGTGACTCTTTATAGAGAACAAATCAAGGACTTTATAGGTGGTTTATCCAAGGTTTTTACTTATGTAAACAACCATTGGTCTTACCTTTTAAACATCCAATGGTTCTGGGTGACATTGTGGTATGGTGATATGGGTTGAATGATGATGGAACAAATGGAGGGTTACTATTAATAAGGTAGTCTTACATATTCACTCATAAGAATAGAAGGGATGATAATCATATTGTGTTGATATGTAACACTAATGAGGTATAGCTTGTTATACCTAGCTTTAATATAACTAAATGATGGTAATTGGGTATGAATAGTCCTTGAATGACTAATACAACCATGAAGTACTATGTTAATGTTGTTGAAACCCTAGTATGCTATAACCCAATGGTTACACCTTGATTTCTGTGTGGGTTCATACTTGAGAATAGTATGGAATTTGAGGGTGATGCTTCACCTTATGCATCCATTATCCCATGGGGATTTCGTGAGTTAGGGTTTGGGTATAAGTGTTGATTAGTAACATTAATATAATTTATCTTGTTGAACCTAACTCTAATGCAAATAGATAAAGATGAGTATTCACATTTAACATTCTTATATGATGGCATGATGGTGAAATAAACTCCTTAACATGATCAAAACCTTAATGTGTTAATTGGTGGTTGTCATAGCCACATGGTTGATACTTGCTTATGCGAAACATGTGCATTATGAATATGATGAGGGTTAATCATATCTAGATTCCTTGCATGTTGATGTAATAAAGGAATGTTATTAATGTTAATATAACCCTGCTATGATTGTTTATGAATATCTCCTAGCTCATTAATGCAATATTGTGCTGATCTGGTGTATTATATGTAAGTGGTGTTGTTGAGCCTTGTTATAAGGCATGCAATGATAATGATGATCTTGTAGGGAATAGTATGATGGTCTTAATGACCTTAGGGCATGGTTGAGCCCTGAATGAGGTGTAATCCTCTTATGTTTATAAGGGTTGATACCCTGTGATATTGTAAAAAGGATTTATATCTTGTGATAGTATGATGACTAGTGTGGTCTCATGAATGGCAAGTGAATAGTACCATGTGATGATGAGGTGAGAAATTATGTTTCACACATTTTATATCTTTTCAAAATTGTGATATTTATATGCTTTCTAGAAGTGAATTAGGGTTTGTATGTTCACTTGTTTGATGCAGCCTCAATTCACCCAACTGGAATAACTAATCAAGTGCAACTCTAATCATGTAGTGCCATGTGTTGTAGAACCATTTTTAGTGTCAGAACTTGCTGGATGGTGAAGCGAGTATTCCTAAGGGAAACACAGAGCACATACTATTCAGTATGTGGGGGTGGAAGGTTGAGGATATATCCTTGTCATCCATAATGTATATTTTGGAGGTTGGCTATGGACATGCCTCATATTCCTTGTCATCCACAATGCAGATTGTGGAGGTTGGCTATGGTCATGCCCCATACATCTGATGTGATTGAGAACGGTTGTGGTTGTGTATCGGTGATTATAACATGATGTGATTAGAGGACAACTGCGATTGTACCTCAATGATTGGGTTTGAATACCCTAGATGCTAGTGTCGTGACATGTACTAAGGTGGGCTAGTTACATGACTATATGTCGTTGTGATTGTAGATTTGACTAATATGTCACTGCCTTTTACTCATACTGACCGAGGGGAAGAGATCTTAGGATACTAACACTCCTAGATCTTGTACAGAACTGAATAGCCCTTCACATGGGTCGGTTGGACTTTGAATGGATTTTGAGTAGTATCCTTAATTTGCTCAGGGTGTAATAAAAGATGTAATACAGTTGTGTAGCATATTTATTTAGGGTTATACATGATGTTTCACATTGGATGATAATCCTTATTTGTTATCATTACATAAAGATGATGCTTAGTGCAATTAAGATGTAGTAGATATACTTATGTTGTGGATATGCTTAAGATTGTAGATGCTTAAATACAGTAGCCATGCTTATGTTGATAACTATACTACTACTATTGATTATAATCATGATGCTAGATATCTCATCTTGTTAGTTATGTTTAGCATGCTAGACATGCCTTTGTAACTAGAGATGCATATCCTGCTAATCATGCATATCCAGATAGTTGTGCTTATGTTGTAGCTCTTCTTATGATGTTGATATGTTCCACCTATTAGACATATTGATGTTGTTAGCTATGCATATGATACTAGATTTATTCATGATGATAGAAATGCTCATGCTGCTAGACTCCTTATATTATTAATAGGGATATGAGAATAGTCTAGCTAATGAAGACAGTTATTATCTACTCCTTTGTGTATTCTGTTAATCATCAGTGATGTTGAGCTTATTTGTTATATCTGATTAATTTTCTTAACTATTTAATTACTGAAAAATGTTGTAATCAATAAGCATTGTTCACTATAACAAAATTTAGTATAAGTCAAGGATAGTTACTCAGGGATAAAAGCCTTGACCCAACTGACTTGCATTCTCAAGGCTTATTTCTGACCAAAGATGTTTCAATCCCTGACCAACATATTACTATCCTGACATTAATATACTCCTTCTCATACCCTAGCAGCCCAACCGCTCACCTACAGACCCTCCTTTTACTATTTCCTTTTCTCACCCGTAAAATCATTCTCGCCTTGTGTTTCTTCAAGGCCCGCCACCCACCTCCGACCTTTCATCTCCCGGTGTAGCTTAGGGCTCTGGTTTCTGACTTCCTACAACTGCCAGTGGCACGACGCCCAACTTCGGCCCTTACCTGTGTGGACGCAGCCAATGGATTCAATCAAGGTACCTTTGGCGTTCCTCCATGGTTCCTTTGTTTTGTTTGATGTTCCATACCTGGTCAATATAATATCTCTGGTTCCCTTCTCGCGTGTAGGAGTGAAATTGCAGGTTTCATTGTCACCTAAAGATCGTGTTTGAAATCGTGCCTGGTCATTGTTTGGATTTCAAGACTCTAGGATTCCAGGTTTCGTTGCTTCCATGTCTGTTTGTATATGACATATTCTGGTCACTTTCTCGATCTATGACCATGCAACACATATCATAACTTGATTTTGTCCCTTTTGCAGAATTTGGTATCAATGCAACTCATCTTCATTCTGTCTATCCACTCTACCATTGAGCGGCCAATCACAATACTGAAAACAATAAATTAATAAAACTGTTCAAAATAGAAAAGGAAGTTGATTCCATGCAGCATGCTACACTTTCTTACATCTTGTAATTTATATCATGGTGGTGGCTTACTTTTGTTAGGTACTTTGCAACAATTTAATTATATTATATAGTTATCATTTAATATCAACACTTCTGGTTGTATATGTTTTCAGCCTCGTTTTCTTCACCTCCTCCCATATTCTTTTGTTTTTTTAACAATTTCCTAGTATGTAGGTGCTACGATATACTAGCATATGTGATCATAGTTTTTTTGTCATTGTGCAAGCAAGCACTTACTGTGTCGAGCCCTCATACACTATGCACTTGGAGCACAAACTAGAGATAATCGTAAAAAATCACTATTTTCTCCATGTTTAGATTAGTGTGATTGCTTATGTTTTAATTTTCTATATGTTTCCAGCCTCCTCTTATCTACCTCTTCTCATCCTTCTTCTTTCATTAACAAATTTCCTTATTTGTAGGTGCCATGATTTACTACACGCCTATCAAATATCTTTTGTTATAGTAAATGTGTATTATTATGTTGTAAAATGAGAATCATATGTATTGGGTTTACGAATTCTACTTATTACATATGTCATAGTTTTTTCCAAAAATAGTTTTGATGACATGTTTATGAACTTGTAAATTTTGAAATAATAAAAATCTAATACAAAATACTTTGTGATGTAGGATGTTGATCATACTCAGGCTATGCAAGATGTTGATAGTACTCAACCGGATATGCATGATGTTGATAAGGCTCCAAAGGATATGAGGATTGATGTAGAAAGTCTCCAACGTGAAAGTATCAAAAGTGTTACAGGAAAATTGTATGAACTTGCTTGGTGGCTACAAGAAAAATTTTTGTTTGACAAATTGTACAAACAATAATGATGTAGCATATGATGTACATGAATGTCATGTAGAAGTGATTTTACATGAAATGATTCACTTTTCTAGACAAATATGATCCTTTGATCAACTATATGAATGAACCAACACATTTGAAAGTTCAATAAAATGTTGGAACAAATTAAACTTGGCATAGTTTCTTGGTGACAAATGATGAATATATTCTGACGTGTATTATTTTTAATATATATATATATATATATATATATATCTTACTGGTCTAGGATGAATGTTGGATAGAAGATGTTCATTGCATGATTCTTGTGGTTACTGCTCATAGCTTTTGTCTCTATTGGTTAGGGATAAGGCCTAACCAATCACTATTGGTCACCAAGCTTTTGCCGAGGGTACGTTGGTCAGGGATTGACCCTGACCATCACCTATTGGCCAGGGATTCACAAGTATTGTCCAGGGATTTGACCTTCAGCTTTAACATATTTTGTAGTAGTGGTTGGAGGTTATATCTCTTGCTGGGACATGGGTCTCACCCTTGTGGTTTGCCACATTTTTTTAGGTAATCGGAAGTGACGAAAACAAACATGTGGTAGAAAAGAGGAGCTATAGTAATGAATCTTTGATAAAGTTGATTAGATGTCTAGTGTGTCCTAGAGTCATCCTTGTTCTCTCGGTTCCGAATAGGAAAAGTTTGTATATGGTGTTTCAAATAAATTGAACTTTTGTTAGCATATTAATGCTTGTTTGTATGCATTATACGATTATTGTTCTCCTATATATATATATATATATATATATATATATATTGTAGCTAAGACGATAGAACAATTTGTATCAAATTCTTGGCATAGTATGGATACAAGAAAGATGTTGGGTTCTTATGCAAATGTTTTTGAGTGGGTGTTGATGTTGAAATCGGTTTTAATTTACCCATATTTTTGGATATGTGATTAATTAGTGATTGATTGTGATTTTTTTTTAGTAATCTCATTTAGTGTAATGAGTTTCACAAGTTGGTATCAGAGCTTTAGGTTCACTGAGTCTACAGGGACACTAGAACTTAGGACTAGGATAATGTCTAAGTTAGGAATATGACATAAAAATATGGTGCATACTGCCTAATCTCAGTATTTGGGTGCCCTAGCCAGGTATTCAATTATTGAAGAAAAGGTAAGTATGTAACTCTTAGATTATTATATTTTTTATTAATCTGATCAAGTAGTCAATTTGAGACAATCGAAAGAGCATAACGAATAAGAAATCATGGTGTGAATATCTCAATCCTACCTTAAAGAAGATGAGAATTGCATCATTATCTATCAAAACTTGAATGTTTGGTAGCTAAATAGAAAGACACAACAACATGAAATCTAAATCTGAATACAAACAAGGAAAAGAGGAGTTCTTGAAGATGTGATTCAAGAAGATAATAAAGTAAAAGGTAGACAAGTCTATGCTTATAAAGTGATTCAAGGTATGAAATCCACATAAGATGGATATAACTCGAATGATAAGTATAAAATGAGAAGATAAATGAGAACAATGACAAAGGAGTAAGGTGGAACCTGAGTTCATATCAGACTGATCTATGTGTGTAAGAAAGTGTTAATGTAAATAAGCATGGCATTTGAAAAAAATCAAGGCAGATTATCCATGTTTAATGAAGAAAATGTGGAATATGATGATTTACCTGTTGATAAGTGGTTGAAAAACATAATAAAATAGGAAAACATACCCAAGTGTGATAAATAGTCATCAAGGAAGGAGTAATGAGATATGTTAATCATGATGATTCCTATGCTAATGGCAAGGAACCCAAATTGGAAAGGGTAAAATAATTCATAAGAAGTTGTAACTTGCATAATGAAAATGGAATTGGTTACCTTTTTGCTAGTGACCTTTGAAAAATACTACTATGGTATGGGAAGTGTGTTTCCCTTTGTGTCTTTCCTTTCTAGGGAACAACTTTCAAGTGGATCATTGCCACTTGGAATGTGTGGATTCATTGTAAACATGAGGGTGGATAGCTTATTATAGCATAAGGTTGTTTGGACTATGGTTCCAAGTTCATACAGTTTGTGATGATTTTTCTTTTGAGCCTTCCAATAATTAAGAAGACTCCTCTTATATGTCTCGATATTTGTTATGTTGGTAAAAGTATATGATATAAGGATGTGAGTTTCATATAGCACATGAGGTGGATACCAAGGTAATGAATCCTAGTATCCAATATGTATTAATAATATGATAAATATGTGAAGGTTGGAGATGTTTATTAAATGAACATTCCAAGTATTCCTCTTCCATAGAGAGAGAGAGGGAGAGAGAGTTGATGATGACCCTCTAAATGTTGTTTGGAAGGAAAAACAAAAGTGATTCCATAATGTTGTGTATGGTTCAGTGATAGTTGGGCAAGACCACTATCAAAGATAGATGGTTTGTTGTATAATAGATATGTGATATTGTGTTCCTTTAAGATAAACCTATGATCAAATATCAATTCATAAGAGTTAGATTGGATGACATAATTCACATGACCATGATGAGTTTAGAGTTATGTTCTTTATACTAACCAATGTACAAATAGAATTTATGAATAGGAGGAACAGAGTGTTCCAGTCATGTCATACAAGTTATATCAAGCTTTGAATGATGACATGAAAAACTATTTCAAATATGGTCAAAAATATGATCAATATTTCTTCAAAAATCTTAGGGTTGCCGAAGCAGCAATAGCTATGAGATAAGTTGAACAAGAGTGAGATGGGGTTGATTAAATTTCTTTATGGGATCATGATATGTCTTCTAAGTAGGTTGTGTAAATCCTAGTAAGGTGAAGATAGTTTTGTTGTTTCACCCCTAACAAGGTTGAATAGGAATGATATTTCCTTGTATAGAATGACAGCTTCCAGCGTCAACATTTCTTTTGATGTTGAAAAAGAACTGACAAGTGTTCTAGTGTCAGTGTATCTAAAAAAAGGATGGATACATCACCTTTTTATATATGCTTCAAGGAATGTTATGGGACACATGCCATGATTGGTAAAAATCTATCAAGTATGACTTTTGAGTAATGTGTTTATACAATAGATATAATTTTAGGATGATAGCTAGAATTTAAAGTTGAAAGTTACTATTAGATTTGTATAGGCGGCACAACAAGTTACTACATTCCATATTGAGAATGTCTTCTTAGGTGGGGGTTTTTGTTTTGACCCAAGAGGATATATGTATGAAATATGTGACATCACCATGATATGCAAGTAACCATGTGAAGGTAATAGGATGAGTTGCAAAGGAAGTATCCATCTTTGTTTACCTTGGATTTCGGGGGCAAAATCCCAGTTAGGGGTTTATAATTGTAAGGCCCCTAAACTTTCTTAATGAGTTGAATAAGCTTAATTATCATAATTGAATTCTTATAACCCTAATATAACCTGGTGATATGATTTGAAATCATAATTCAAGCTTAAGTTTCAAATTTGGTCCAATTTGGACATTGTTTGAGCAAGTTATGTAATTTTATGCACATTTTGGACTTTTCTACAATTTACCCAATTGAGAGGTTTTCCTTGCAATATGTTCCTAGTATATTATCTCATCATTCTTGATCTTTTTTATCCATGGGGATCTTATTTAAACCTTGGTTTGAAGGTGCTTTCTCTAAGGGTATTTTAGGGTTTACCCCTTCATGGATGAGGTACCTTTAGTAGCTATCAACTAATAATTATGTGATTGACTGGGAAATTCGGCAAAGGAAAGCTAATAAGGTCTATAAGGACAGTGAGGGAGCTTCTTGTGTGTGTTCTTGTATATTCTTAATAGTTTAAGGCTAAAGACACATGGGGAAGCTACTTTTACACCTCATGCTTGCTTCCATCCTTATCCATGGGCTATATTTACCTCTTCCTTGCCCAAGTACGAATCTATGATTGCTTTCTCTTTCCTCTAACCTGGAGCAACGACTCCACTCTGTTTTTCTGCAGAACTTAGTTCTCTAAGGTAAAAGACAACCTCTTTTTGGAGAAGAAGGTCTCATAGAGCTCCAAGTAGGGTTTCCAAGGTAATCTTCTAGGAATTTCGACCAAGGCAAGTTATTTTCTTCCTTCCTTATCCGTTTATCTTTCTCTTATCCTTCCTTATACCTTCATCCAGGTCATGACCTTTCTGTTCCATGGTATAAATTGCTTTAAAGCTCTAAAGCCCTACCTTTCTTGCTCCTTATGCTTAGGGTTTGCTCATTTGATGAAGAAAGGTACTAGACAGACGAGTTCATAGATTATGCTTGGATTTTCTACCCTACCCACTTGATATTTCTTGTGTGTGGGGTTTCATATTCTCATTATAGGGAATTTTTATAATTTTCTCCACATTTATTGCTTACCATAAGTTTTCTAGATCGTGTTCTTGCTTGAAAATGATGATCCATGCACTAAAAATATATGCTTGACTTGGATTTTGATTTTTATAATGTTCCCTATTCTGATTTCAGTTATAGATGAACCTGTGATCATGTTTACATTATTCCTAAGGTATAATATTACTTGGATCAGGTTGGTTTGAAAACCTATGGTTCTAAGAACCTATCAACCAATGTTCATTTTAGGGTTTTAAGCTGATTTCTTCTATAAACCCATGACCCGATGATGGTACCATTGCAACAACCCTATGGTGTTGTCTTCATGACAATTGATGGTGGTAACCAAGGGTTTCAACTGACATTCACCCCTTAGGTCTTGTTTTGGCCTAATTAGAAGCCTAGTTATTAACAACTAAGTACCCTAATGATTCTATTAATCAATGGTGATATTTGTTTGATATTTGACGTTGATTAATTAATATAGTGTTTATCTAACAACCTATGGTGACTTAATGGTCATTAATGATGGTGGATCAGGTATCTAAAACCTATTGTGAGTTAATCATAAATTTGTATCATCAATTTAGCCTTTGATCAATGGTTTCTTGGGTAACTTGGTGCAATGGTCGGACCTATACTATAATTGATGGTTTTCATATATGAACTTGACCCAATGGTCAAGATATAATGTTTATTCCTCCAATAAAGTGGAATGATGTCTAATTTAATATGTTGGTCCTAATAATGAGATTTAAATGGTTTCGTTTATATGATCAACTTAAGGATCTTACTTATTGACAATGGATGGCTTGTTTTAAATGAACAGTCGATTGTGGGTTTTACCCTACTTTCAATGGAAATTTTTGTGTTGTTAATCAATGGATGTCTAGGATTAGATGGTGACTCTTTATAGAGAACAAATAAAGGACTTCATAGGTGTTTTATCCAAGGTGTTTACTTATGTAAACAACCATTGGTCTTACCTTTTAAACATCCAATGGTTCTGGGTGACATTGTGGTATGGTGATATGGGTTGAATGATGATAGAACAAATGGAGGGTTATTCTTAATGAGGTAGTCTTACATATTCACTCATAATAATAGAAGTGATGATAATCATATTGTGTTGATATGTAACCCTAATGAGGTATATCTTGTTATATCCAGCTTTAATATAACTAAATGATGGTAATTGGGTATGAATAGTCCTTGAATGAATAATACAATCATGAAGTACTATGTTAATGTTGTTGAAACCCTAGTATGCTATAACCCAATGGTTACACCTTGATTTCTGTGTGGGTTCATACTTGAGAATAGTATGGAATGTGATGGTGATGCTTCACCTTATCCATCCATGATCCAATGGGGATGTCGTGAGTTAGGGTTTGGGTATAAGTGTTGATTAGTAACATTAATATTATTTATCTTGTTGAACCTAACTCTAATGAAAATAGATAAAGATGAGTATTCATACTTAACATTCTTATATGATGGCATGATTGTGAAATAACCTCTGGAGCATGATCAAAACCTTAATGTGTTAATTGGTAGTTGTCATAGGCACATGGTTGATATTTGCTTATGCGAAACATGTGCATTATGAATATGATGAGGATTAATCATATCTAGATTCCTTGCATGTTGATGTAATAAAGGAATGGTCTTAATGTTAATATAACCATACTATGAATGTTTATGAATATCTCATAGCTCATTATTGCAATATTGTGTTGATCTGGTGTATTATATGTAAGTGATGTTGTTGAGCCTTGTTATAAGGCATGCAAAGATAATGATGATATTGTAGGGAATAGTATGATGGTCTTAATGACCTTTGGGCATGGTTGAGCCCTGAATGAGGTGTAATCCTCTTATTTTGATAAGGGTTGATACCCTGTGATATTGTGTAAAGGATTTATATCTTATGATAGTATGATGACTAGTGTGGTCTCATGAATGGAAAGTGAATAGTAGCATGCGATGATGAGATGATAAATTATGTTTCACACATTTTATATCTTTTCAAAGTTGTGATATTTATATGCTTGCTAGAAGTGAATTAGGGTTTGTATGTCCACTTGTTTGATGTAGCCTTAATTCACCCAATTGGCATAACTAATTAAGTGCAACTCTAATCATGTTGTTCCCTGTGTCGTAGAACCATCTTCAGTGTCAGAACTTGTTGGATGGTGAAGCAAGTATTCCTAAGGGAAACTTGGAGTGCATATTGTTTAGGATGTGGGGGTGGAAGGTTGAGGATATATCCTTGTCATCCACAATGCATATTGTGGAGGTTGTCTAAGGTCATGCCTCATACATCTGATGTGATTGAGAATGGTTGCGGTTGTGTCTCGGTGATTACAACATGATGTGATTTGAGGACAACTACGGTTGTACCTAAGTGATTGGGTTTGAATACCCTATATGCTAGCGTCATGACCTGTACCAAGGTGGACTAGTTATAGGACTATATGTCGATGTGGTGGCATCTTTGATTGATATGTCACTATCTTTTAATCCTACTAACTGAGGGGAAGAGATCTTAGGATACCAACACTCCTAGATCTTGTACGGAACCGAATATCCCGTCACAGGGGTCGGTTGGACTTTGAATGGTACGATTCATATTCCCCATGGCATAATAAAAGATGTAATACAGTCATGTAGAATATTTGTTTAGGGTTATACACGACGTTTCACATGGATGATAACCCTTGTTTGTTATCTTTACATAAAGATGATGCTTAGTGCAATTAAGAGATAGTAGATATACTTATGTTGTGGATATTCTTAAGATTGTAGATGTGTACATACAGTAACCATGCTTATGTTGATAACTATACTACTACTACTGATTATAATCATGATGCTAGATATCTCATCTTGTTAGTTATGTTTAGCATGCTAGCCATGTCTTTATAACTAGAGATGCATATTCTACTAATCATGCTTATCCTGATAGTTGTGATTATGTTGTAGCTCTTTGTATGATGTTGATATGTTCCACCTGTTAGACATACTGATGTTGTTATCTATGCATATGATACTAGATTTATTCATGATGTTAGAGATTCTCATACTGTTAGACTCCTTATATTGTTAATAGGGATATGAGAATAGTTTGGCTAATGAAGACAGTTATTATCTACTCCTTTGTGTATTTTGTTAATGATGAGTGTTTCTGAGCTTATTTGATATATTTGATTAATTTGATTAACTATTTAATTACTTAAAAATGTTGTAATCAATAAGCATTGTTGGAGGTTATATCACTTGCTGGGACATGGGTCTCACCATTGTAGTTCGCCACATTTTTTTTTTGGTAATCAAAAGTGATGAAAACAAACATGTGGCTGCAAAGAGGAGCTATAGTAATGAATCTTTGATAAAGTTGATTAGATGTCTAGTGTGTCCAATAGTCGTCCTTGTACTCTCAGGTCCGGACAGGAAAAGTTTGTATATGGTGTTCAAATAAATTAGACTTTTGTTAGCATATTAATGCTTGTTTGTGTGGCATATGCAATTATTGTTCTCTTGTATATATATATATATATATATATATATATATGTTGTGGCTAAGATGATAGAACAATTTCTATAAAATTCTTGGCATAGTAGGAATACAAGAAAGATGTTGGGCTCTTATGAAAATGTTTTTGAGTGGGTGTTGATGTTGAAATCAGTTTTAATTTACCCATATTTTTGGGTATGTGATTAATTAGTGATTGATTGTGTTTTATGTTTTGAGTAATTTCATTTAGTGTAACGAGTTCTCACACTAAAACTCGACACTCCTCACTCATCCACAATACTAGGGTAGTATGCACGATATCTAAGGAAAACATGATAACAAGATCTGAAAATTCTACTAATAGGTGAAGAAAATGGTATTTATGCTTGTGGTTTTATGAAAAAAAGTGTACGAGGTGTCATCTTCTTATGCTACTAAGTAGCACATGGCCATTCATAGGTTGACACATGTACTTGCATGCATCCCATATTTATCTTGCCATGAAAAAATAAAACTTGAGGATAAAGAAAGGGATAAAGGTCGTCCCTTTGGTTATCTTCTAGGGCAAGCTATTTCCACTCACATTATTATTATATTCATAATTCAAAACAACCTTTACCAAAGAAAAGTTGCAAATCGATATCTATTGGTTTATTGAGGTGCCTAGCTCATCATGGATTTTTCCAAGAGTCAACAAACTGATAGGAGACTTCCTCTATGGCTCCATGGTCGATAGGGACTCCTATATTCAAGTCTTCAACTTGATATGACTCATACAAGGGCTTTAACTTAGTCTTTTCATCACCAAGAATGCTATCTATTTAGGATGATTCAAACATAGTGTCTCTAAATGATTCTCGGAAGGAGTAAGGACATTCTAGAAGTGGTAGTTTACACATCCACCCTCCATTTTAGATAATTTTCAATTTGTACCATAATTGATGCACAAGGCACTTAGCATTATTCAAACAAGTCCTCACTTAGATTTTAGGTTTTCAACAAGTCACCACTTAGTATAATTCTCTCTCTCATGATATTAGAACACTTAGAATACATTCAACATGTGGAATTTTGCAATATAACCCCTCATCTTGGTTAAATTGCACTTTACACTCAAACTATCATATAATGCACAAAGAGATTACAAATAAGCTCAAACATGAAAATAACTTCACAAAGAGTCTTAATTACTTTTCAAAAGATTAAATCAAGTTTGTAAATGACTTACTTAAGCAAAACTTCTAGGGTTAGGTCTTAACCCAGGTCAAGGATATTACACACACCATATCAGGCAAAGAAGTGTGTGTGTGCCTCACACCATATCAGGCAAAGATGTGTGTGTGCCTCACACCACATCGGGCGAAGAGGTGTGTGTGTGCTTCACACCATATCAGGCAAAGAGGTGTGTGTGTGTTTCACACCATATCAGGCAAAGAGGTGTGTGTGTGCCTCACACCATATCAAGAAAAGAGGTGTGTCTGTTCCTCACACCAAATTGGGCAAAGAGGTGTGTGTGTGTGCCTCACACCATATCGAGAAAAGAGGTCTGTGTGTGCCTCACACCATATTGGGAAAAGATATGTGTGTATGCCTCACACCATATTGGGAAAAGAGGAGTGTGTGTGCCTCACACCATATCAGGTTGCTCAAAATTAGGGTTTGCATATCGGGTTAAACCCTTATTCTCATACCTCTTCAAACCTTCATGGTATCATCCTATCCTGCACCATGGGATAAGTGACAGCCTAGACAATAGGTTAGTCTAAACCAAACCAAGTATACAAACCAATATGGGTGTGGGGTTCCAAGGTATATCGGATTTCATATTACCATGTTGAGTTTCAACACCATATCGGGTTAGAGGTACTTCAACCCGATATTGGGTTGAGCCATGATGATGTCATCATCATCAAGCTCTAGACTTCGTTCCTTACTATTGTAGTTCATGGACAATAGTCCTAAGTCACTAACAGAACTCATGGATTCATCAATTATACAAGAAAACTCAAAATTGAAAGTAGATCATCAAGTATGGCAAGATTGATGGTGAATAATTGCATGATTGGGTTCAAGTTATATAACCCACCTCAAGAACAAATTAAAAGATCCAAGATCCAAATATTCACATTCCCAAGGTTGAATATGAACTTATCACATATCCAAGACTTGTTCACAACTCTTCTACATGCAAGGAATCACCATAGTTAAGAACTTGGTGAAGAAGAAAAGAAAGAAAGAATCAAAACCCGAGATTCATGCTTCAACCAAGGTTGAAGATGACCATGGCTTCACCTTAATCTTAATGGCTCAAGCTCCTCCTTGATCCTTAAATATTTGCATGATATTTAAGAGAAATGGAGTGATAGGGTTCGAAAAATTCACTAGTAGGTAAAAGGAGTGGTATATATAATTGAGGTTCATGAGAGAAGGTGTATAAGAAGTGTCATCATTTTACACTACTAGGTGCCACATATCCATACATGGTTGACATGTGTCCATGCACACATATTTATCTTAACATGAAAAAATCTTGAGGATAATATAGTTATAAGATTTTGGCCCTTAGTTATTTTGTTGAGCAAGGTATTTCAACTCAACATCACTTTATTCACAAACTGATACACTTTTTCTAAGGAAAGTTGCAAACTGATATCCATCACCTCCTTGAGGTTCTTAACCCATCATGACAAAGTCCAAGAGTTTAGAAAACGATATGGGACCTGCTCTATGGCTCCATGGCTGATAGGCATGCCCATATAAGCTCTACAACTCGATACAACTCATATAAAGGCTTCAACTATACATCTTCTCTTGGTCTTTTCATCACTAAGAATGCTACCACTAAAAAATGATTCAAACATGGTGCCTATTTCTTTACATCTCCTCTAGATGATGCTAAGAGAGAGTAGGGACTCTCTAGAGGTTGTAATTTGCATATCAACCCTACATTTTGGGTAAATTGCAAATTGCACCAAAACTGGTACACAAGGCACAAGCATTATTCAAACAAGTTCTAACTTGGAACTTAGGCTTTCCACAAGCCACACCTTAGAATCATTCTCTCTCTTATGATGCTAAAGCACTTGAATCATTTTCAAAATGTGACATATTGTAATATAATCCATCATCTTGGGTAAATTGCAATTGACACTCAAACTATCATATAATGCACAAATAGTTTGCAAATAAGCTCAAACTTGAAAATTAAACTCAAAGAGAGTCTTAATTTCTTTTCAAAAGATTAAAACAAGTTTATCAATAACTTACTTAAGCAAACTTCTAGGTTTATTCCATAACCAGGTTAGGGATGTTACAATTTATGAACCCCTAAAAGGGATTTCATCTCGAAAATCTTAAGAGAAAAGAGAAGGGTACTTCCTCCTCATTTCTTCCTCTAGCTTCCATGTGGATTCTTCAAAGCCACAGTGATGCTAGAGAACTTTCACTAGAACTATGTCTTTCTTTTTCAACTTTTTGATTCTTCTGTCAAGAATCATCATTGGACCTTCCACATAGGATATATCTTCATTCAATTCTACCTCTATAGGTTGCAACTCCAACTCGGTATCTGGATGACACTTTCTTAGCATAGATATATGAACCACTAGATGTAGTCTATGCAGATCAGGTGGCAACTCCAACCTATAGGCTACTTTTCCAATTCGTGCTTGTAACATCCCTAACCTGAGTTATGGCTTAACCCTAGAAGTTGTGCTTAAGTAAATAGATTACAAACTAGTTCTAATCTTTTGAAAAGTAATTAAGACTCTTTGTGAAGTTTATTTTCAAGTGTGAGCTTTATTACAAACTATTTGTATATTATATGATAGTCTGAGTGTAAAGGGCAACTTACCCAAGATCGGGGACTACATTGCAATATGTCACATGTTGAAAGTACCTTAAGTACTTTCTTATCATAAGAGAGAGAGAGAGAGATGATAAGTGGTGGCTTGTGGAAAGCCTAAATTCCAAGTTTAAACTTGTTTGAATAATGTTGGTGCCTTGTGTACCAATCTTGGTACAAATTGCAATTTACCCAAAATATAGGGTTGATATGCAAATTACCACCTTTAGAGTGTCCCTAATCCCTATATGTATCATTTATAGGAGATATAAAGAAGGAGACACCATGTGTGAACCGTCTTTTAGTAATGATACTCTTGGTGATGAAAAGACTAAGAAATGATTGAATTTGAAGCCTTACTTGAGTTGTATCGAGTTGTAGACTTGAAATGGGAAAGCCTATCAGACAAGGAGCCATAAACAGGATCCCATATCAGTTTGTGGACTCTTGGAAATGGCCATTACAACCTACGCACCTCAGGGAGTTAATCCATGATGAGTTAGATTCTCCTTGCAAAAAGTGTATCAGTTTGCTTTATTTAGGAGATAAAGATGAGATAACTTATCCAACAAGATAAAGGATGGACGAAATATGATCTCTAGATTATCCTCTAGTGTAAAAACCCCACCTCCCGGTAACCCCCAATTAAGGGAGACTCGAAGGTCAGAGCCGTTATTCAATTAACAAGATCAAAGGTTCGACAAATAATCAATAATAATTATGAAATTCTACTAACTAACTGGAATTTGGTATAAAATTAAAACTTTACTTACCTTTGAAAAACTTTGGGAATCTATCTATCCAGAGCTTGAATCTACTCTATCTAATCCTCCTTGCACTTTATGTTTTATTTTCACAATGTGTCACTTTACCGTTTGTTCATTTCAGGGTTGTACCTAAAATGTCGACAGACAAAACGTCGGTCAGTATATCGAAATATACTGGTAGGTGGGGACAACCAAAAGTTTGCACATATGGATAACAATCTAATTATCACAATCAAGTTAATTAACAAGCCAATTTACATTTTCCAGTATGATATTCTCCACCGCTTTTGCCCTAACCCTGGCATACCCACCTTAGGGTTTCCTTTGCTAATGACTTAAGGCCACCTTCTCAATCGCGAGCTTGGTGCCTGGGGTCACCACTCATGGTGCCCTCTAGTCATGCAATATCATAGGCCACCTTCTCATTCCCGAGCTTGGTGCCTGGGGTCACCACTCAAGGTGTCCATTGGTCTACCCATCTGGGCCTGACCTTTGGCATCATCCATCAGGGTGGCATGTAGGTGCGAGAATGCATACTTCTATTATTAATGTGATAATCATAGTGACTTTGTAGTTTGCAAGTATGAACATACAAACTTATAATTTGCATTCAATGTGGTTAACCATCCGGAAAATCCTCGAGAAACTAAGGTGGTTATTCATAATTAACCACATACCTGTTAAGCAGACTTGAATGCAGAAATAACTCAATCAATCAGGAATCAAGCAAGCTTACAAAGACAATTAGTCCTGAAAAAGGCATCCAATTTCTCTATTATTAATCATGTCATCATGATATATTAATCCTAGTTGTTTCCTAGGTTATTTGTCCTTTTTAGGGTTTTGAGCATAATTAGGGTTCCACTTCATCTTTATTACTTTAAACCCAAATTTCACAAAATCACTTAAAACCCCTAACTATTTCATTTTTCTTTTATAAAAGATTCTAAATTCATCTTTTAGCAACAGGTAACCCTAATTTCATATTATAAGCACCTTTCTTTTCTTTTTCTCTAATTTAGGGTTTCTAAACATATTAATCAACATATTAGATTAAAAACCCTAAACCTTGCAATTCTATCATCAAAACAGGTTAAAACCCATATTATTAATCAAGTAAATCATGTTCGAATTATCATATTTTCAATATTAAATCTATTTTTTATCATCAATTAGGGTTAATACCCACAAATTAATACCTTTTCTATCCAAAATATGTACTTTTGCAAAAATATACAGATTTAGGTGTCCAAACCATTTTTAATGCATTCCTCATATTTTTCTGATCATTTTTCATGTATTAACTTTCCTCATCTGAGTTTCCTATCAACAGATACGATTTTGGCAAGAAAAGCCTTTTTCTAACTTATTGATATTAGAGAGGAAATTACCGAAAATTAGGCAGCCGTTCGATCTGTGGACCAGTGGTCCGCTCCTCGGATCTGACGGTCACGAACGTGCATGCCTAAAAGAAAGCTTCTCCCACCCAGGAGCATAGGATCTAGAAGAGGCCACTGTAGACCACGATCGGGTGGTGGGGGGTTCGTCGTCTACCTCCATCCGTGCAAAGTAATGAAGTCAACTCACAGTTGACTTCGAACTCCAAGCTATCAGCAAGAAATATGAGAAGTCAAGAAGCTTCTCCGTCATCTCCCGAATGTGATGAACTCTTCAATCGCCCAATTGGACCCGTCCTTCACCCTGAACCACTCACCGGAAGTCTACTGTGAGTTGCTGGTTGTAGAGGGGTTAGGTCAGGTCAAAACCAACGATTGAAATCATCTGTCGACTCGTCGTCAAGTTCCGCGGCTATGGGGTTAGCTTTTAGGGACGCTGGCACCCTCGAGTGCCCTCCCTTATATAGGGCTAAGACATGGGAGTCTCGCAGTTTGGGAAAAACACCTAGAGGTAACCAAACATCATAAAATTAGGGGTAGATCAACTCAGACTGATCCCCCGAATCCACTAGGAAAGTTTTCTACCCCTGACATGTCTTGTCTTGCAAGAAATCCGGTTTGGGAAACTCAGTTGCCACTGCTCTTGTTTCCCATTCCAGCGAGAGCTAGGGGATGAGTTGTCCCCCGTTGATCTTCTAATCAACGGTCATGATTACTCACATTATTCCTTATCCGAAAATACACCCTGCGACATTTAATATGATTTAAGGATTACCCATCCACTTTAAGAAAACTTGTAAAAATCATATCTCTCTCCTCTCTTATACTTTTTCATTAAAATTTTAGAGGAAACTCTGTCTTGACATTATCTACTCGTGTATTAAATTTGAAACCCAAATTCCGAAGGAAAAGGGTATTTCCTTCATATGCAAGTTACCTTTTAAATTAAACCAATTTAATTTGGTATTTCCTCTTTCTTTGCCATTAAATTATCATTTTGAATTCCTTGAACCTCAAGGAACCTTAATGGCTCAGAATCCCATCTTGGGAATATTCCATAGCCTCTCACTTATCTATTTCCTTATTTATCCCTTCATTTTCTCTTTCTTCTTATTCATTTTTTTTTATAAAATATCTCTCTTTGAGGATTTCTCTTTTATTTTTCCTCATTGGTATTCTTTTTTTTATTAGGAATCCTTGGGATGTGAAATTCCACCAAGAATAACTAAATTACACCTCTTTTCACATATTTTCCACATTTTATCATTATTTTCAATTTCTTTCTTAATAAAGTAATATCTAATTGATCTTTTCTTTTCTTATTGCTTTATCTTTGTAATTTAGGACTCCTTGGGACCCAAGGAACCCAAGAGGCACGAAATCCAACTTTGTATTATACTCTTTTGCCTTCTAGAGGTTTCCACAAGTTTCCTTTCTCAAAAACTCAATTATTCATTTATTAATTGAATTTCCTTGTTATTGGGCCCAATAGCCAATAAAGCCCACAACACAATCATCAAGGCTATTGTAAACGAAATCCATTTATTCCAAACAAATTATATCATTATTTGTTCCAATATCTTTAATGTGAGAAATTACATTTCTCACCTAAGGAACCCAAAAATTGGGGTTGTAACATCCTTCCCCTCTTATAAGAATTGTGCCTCGGAATTCCATCAAGCAAGCAAACAAACAGGATAAGCCCTTCATATGTCCATCATGGCTCCCATGTGGCTTCACCCTTTCCATGGTGCTTCCTAAGAACCTTCATCATCTCATATTCTTCCATCTGAGTTCTTTCTTACCTTGGTATAACGTACCCCCATAGGTGACTCAGACCATTTCAGCCTCTCAAAAGTTGAATAGGTTCAAGGCTCAACACATGGCTTGGGTACCTCACATACTGCTCTAGATCAGACTCATGGAACACATTACACATCATGTTATCCTGAGGGGCAAGGATAAACACAACCATCTCCACCAATCCATCTCAAATGGACCCATATATCAAGGACTCAGCTTTCTCAGCTGTAGCTTAGAGGGGTCGGATTTTCACATCACATATTCTCCCATAGTGAACTGCATATCGGTCTGCATTGCATCAGCTCGTGACTCATGTCACCACTGGGCTCTCTCTCTCATCCATTGCACGATCAAAGCGACTTCATCTGCACACACTGCGGTTCTTTTCTGACCTTCGCGAGGCCTCCTTCACCAACATCATCTTAATGAAGTGGTGAATGACACAACCTCCCTATAGAACTTCTTGCATCCCGATAAAGGCTATGGTGGTTAACATCACATCTTAAGAAGTGTCTCTTTGTATCACCCTGAACAAGCACACTTGCTCTCATCAGACCCTCTAGTCTGGGTCACACTAACCATTAGTTAGGGGTGATAAATTGTACTATCATCGAGTTCTTCATGTACCCACTCCACCTTTTGGAAGGGAACCTTTAGATCAAACTCAAAGACCTTCGAACTCGCATCATGGTGCAGTTGAACCATCTCTTTTCATATGTAGTTCAACCAGATCTGTCCCTTGATAGAACTCTTTCTTTCTCATGTTATCTAGGTAAGGTGATCTACCATAACCCATATATTGCATCTTGACCTTCCTTGGTCTAGGGGAGACTTACCACAACTTCCATAGTGGTGAACTCCCACTCCCTCTCGGGAATACTTTATCCTCTATGTCAAAGCATTGGGTTACTGGTGTTCATCCTTCACCTACTATCATGCATGGCCACAAGCCGCATGCATCTTCATCTTAAGCATCCGAAGTGCTACTATCACTTACTATCTTTGTAGTATCACTGTGTATGGTGATCTTAAAACCATGATCTCCTGTATGTCATGATTCGTCAAGCTTGATACCTCAGAAACCCTAAGCCACCCTCATCAGGGTTTCATCACTTTTCTTTCCAAAGAAGAACATATGAGGTTCTACAACCATCCTTTCATTGCATCAAAGACTAGGTTGGCTATCCAAACAACCACTAATCTTGTTCAACAGATCTCTTTAGATCTGAGTGTTAGCCAAACTTATCTCTTTTTCTCAACTTAATGTTAGCCTAACAACCCCTACTTCTTCTAGCTTCCAGCTAAACTAGGAAGCTGTATATCAACCAGAGCATTCATTACCACTCCTTATCCTTAGGTGTGAGGTAATGTCGAAGACATACACCTCCATGCATTATACTTATAATCTCATCTCAAACTCTAAGTTTGTCTTCATCAAGAAACTCTGAGCTCATCCTCATGGTGATCAAACTCAACCTTGTGATTCCTTGTAACACTTGCAAAAATCCACCTAGTTCAAGATAAAACATCCTCACAAGATGATATCCTTAATACTCTTAGTGTTTGTAAACCATCCATGTATTATTTTCTCCACAAAGGTATGTTATCATCTCTATCCTCATACCTTATAGCAACGTTCCAACTTCCATCATCTTTATCCTTGGTGTAAGGCATGGGTACTGTCCTATCTCTCACTCCCATAACAAGAGGAAATAAGCATTTGACTACAGTCCAAATACAGAGTTCTTCCTATTCCAAGAGTAGAGATGGTACAACCCACCTTGCCAATACACTTCCAAATCCAAGTTGAAACGTGCCACATATGTCTCTACTTCACAAACATCTCAAAAACAAAGTTACTTCTATGGAAAACTGGTCTCGAACTTACTTGGTCCAAGCACAATCCTTGGTCATCTCCTCTAGGTCTATAGGGTGCCGGCACTTTGGGGTCATCCATCTTCCCTTATGCATCCAGAGAGTGCCCTACGCATCCGCCCTTTAGGTCCCATGAGTTCATGAAGGTGATCAATCTCCTAACCCATGGCCTTCAGACGATGATAGTTGTTACCTCCCGACCCTATGGTCATGTGCAACTAGGGAATTAGGCAACTCCTACTTCCATCAGTCTTATCTCTACCTGACCCTAGGATAGATTTAGGATTTTAACATAGTACATGTTCAACTTAGAACCTTACCCACTCCTTCATCATCTCTCTCTACATTCATGACTGATTTTCATCCCTTCACAGGGGTCATGGCAACCTGCCTACCTTGGTCAGGCCCCATACTGGTTACCTCCATGGTAACACACCCACATGCACATCGAGATGGTTATCTATGGGTCTACAGGTTCATTCTTGTACCATGTACTCATCACTTAGCTTCTCAAGATCCTATGAGACCTCAAAACCAACAAAACTGGTACACACCTTACCAAAGGGTTCCTCTCCCAGGATGGGAGGAAACCACAACTCTTGATAACAAAGTCACAAACATCCTTAGGGTTTATATTCACATGAGCATGCTTAACCCAGTAGCTACAAGGGCCCACCTATTAAACCATGATAGGTCATACTTGTTCTCTTTCCTCAACATTAGATCAACTTAGTCGTGAGGGGTTCATCAAATCTTCCTTTAACTTAAGGGGCTTCCTTTTCCTCTACACATGAGGAGTATCATGCTCGAAACTATAGAGACTCAACTCTCATCATGAGCAGTGGGTATCCTGCTTCCCTTCTTAGGCCTAGGAACCCTAGATTCTCCTTTGGGTATCCAACTGCATGCTGAATCTCTTAACCACAAATCAAGCATGTCCAAGGTATGTCATGTACTCCCATGATCCTTTTATATGAGCAACACCTCAGAGTTGAGTCCTCCTCACCGACAACTAACTAGGTATAAGGCCTCACAACCTGTTACTAAACCTTTCTAGGTCTAAAGAACTCTTCTCCCTATCTCAGACGGTAAACATCTATACTATAGGCACATACGTACCAGAAGTCTCATCCTCTCTTTAGGGTTTGGTTCCTCTAAAGGCCACTAAGATATTATCATCCTCCATGGATCAGACACGAGGAAACCACTATCATCTACTTAGGTCGCATCATTCTCAACCCTCTGTTGTTCCTCATGTCTCGGAATCTAAGCATCCAACCTCCTTGTCGGGGTCCTACTTTCTCTCTCTAGAGCTAACTCCACATCTAGCCATACTACTGGAGGTTCTCTCTCCATGAAGGATCAAGCTCACAGGCATACCACTACTTGGGTGATGCCTATGTTCAACTTATGTTTGCTCATGATTATCCATATCTCTTTATACTTATCTCATAAGCCATCCATTGTGGCCTTCTGGCCAGGGTTTCATCCTACTACCGTACCACTGACGTACTTTGGGTGCATGCTATTCCCTGCTTGCATAATCCCATAAGGTTTTTATAGGTCCTTCAGTAACATCATCAATGAAGGAGCTATCCTTCACTCTAACATGCACGGACCTTTCCAGGGTTGGGTTGCCCAAGGTATTAAGTCATCTAACCTCTCATGGCTCATATGGTATCCCAAGGTGTGTCCATCCAAACACTCAGTCAACCATGGCATCTAACTCATCATGTCATCTCTCACTCTCTTGTACCTTCACTTAGGGTTAGGGTTAACATCATCCTCAAAGGATGTGCTAGGTCTCTACTTTTAATGGAGATCTCTACCTCCAAGACTAACTCTCTTTACTTATCCTCCTGATAAGAAGGTCTAGCCTTAGGTCTTTCCTGAGGGAAATGACAACTCGTTTCATACGACCTAAGCATGTATCTATTCTTTAGTTTGCTCTTAATCTATTAAGCTTATGTCCATGACATCTTATTTACATGCTTTTCATTAATTTGGTGGAGGATTCCTTAGACCTCATTAACCTTACCCATACCTCAAGAGGGTGAGGAGAAGAGAGAAAAACCCTAATCCTTAAGATCCTTATCAGAGTTTGAGTTGAAAAGGGATGAACAAGATGAGAGAGTCCTAAAGGTATCTTATTTCAAGTCATATCCTAAGACATCGGCCAGGAAGTCACACAATCCGGGAGTCCTCGTATTCCGACTAGTGGTGTGGAGGAAAATATTGCCAGCCCCCGAACGTGATCCTTTTCTAGACACCTCAATCTTTCGAACAATCCTCTAATAACTCCCATAGTTCTATGGAATTTGTAAAATTTAATAATTATTAAAGATTAAGTGAGGAACCCATGCTCTGATACCAATTGTAACGACCCCGCCTCTTGGTAACCCCCAATTAAAGGAGACCCGAAGGTCAGAGTCGTTATTCAATTAACAGGATCAAAGGTTCGACAAATAATCAATAATAATTATGAAATTCTACTAACTAACTAGAATTTGGTATAAAATTAAAACTTTACTTACCTTTGAAAAACTTTGGGAATCTATCTATCCATAGCTTGAATCTACTCTATCTAATCCTCCTTGCACTTTATGTTTTATTTTCACAATATGTCACTTTACCGTTTGTTCATTTCAGGGTTGTACCTAAAACGCCGACAAACAAAACGTCGGTCAGTATATCGAAATATACTGTTATGTGGGGACAACCAAAAGTTTTCACATATGGATAACAATCTAATTATCACAATCAAGTTAATTAACAAGCCAATTTACATTTTCCAGTATGACATTCTCCACCGCTTTTGCCCTAACCCTGGCATACCCACCTTAGGGTTTCCTTTGCTAATGACTTAAGGCCACCTTCTCAATCCCGAGCTAGGTTCCTGGGGTCACCACTCATGGTGCCCTCTAGTCATGCAATATCATAGGCCACCTTCTCATTCCTGAGCTTAGTGCCTGGGGTCACCACTCAAGGTGTCCATTGGTCTACCCATCTGGGCCTGACCTTTGGCATCATCCATCAGGGTGGCATGTACGTGCGAGAATACATACTTCTATTATTAATGTAATAATTGTAGTGACTTTATAGTTTGCAAGTATGAACATCCAAACTGATAATTTGCATTCAATGCGGTTAACCATCCAGAAAATCCTCGGGAAACTAAGGTGGTTATTCATAATTAACCACATAAATGTTAAGCAGACTTGAATGCAGAAATAACTCAATCAATCAGGAATCAAACAAGCTTACAAACACAATTATTCCTGAAAAAGGCATCCAATTTCTCTATTATTAATCATGTCATCATGATCTATTAATCCTAGTTGTTTCCTAGGTTATTTGTCCTTTTTAGGGTTTTGAGCATAATTAGGGTTCCACTTCATCTTTATTACTTTAAACCCTAATTTCACAAAATCACTTACAAACCCTAACTATTTCATTTTTCTTTTACAAAAGATTCTAAATTCATCTTTTAGCAACAGGAAACCCTAATTTCATATTATAAGCACCTTTCTTTTCTTTTTCTCTAATTTAGGGTTTCTAAACATATTAATCAACATATTAGATTAAAAACCCAAAACCTTGCAATTATATCATCAAAACATGTTAAAACCCATATTAATCATTAATCAAGTAAATCATGTTCGAATTATCATATTTGCAAGATTAAATCTATTTTCGATCATCAATTAGGGTTAATACCCACAAATTAATACCTTTTCTATCCAAAATATGTACTTTTGCAAAAATATAAAGATTTAGGTGTCCAAACCATTTTTAATGCATTCCTCATATTTTTTTGATCATTTTTCATGTATTAACTTTCCTCATCCGAGTTTCCTATCAACATATACGATTTTGGCAAGAAAAGCCTTTTTCTAACTAATTAATATTAGTGAGGAAATTACCGAAAATTAGGCAGCCCTTCGATCTGTGGACCAGTGGTCTACTCCTCGGATCTGACAGTCACGATCGTGCTCGCCTAAAAGAAAGCTTCTCTTGCCCAGGAGCGTCGGATCTAGCAGAGGCCACCGTGGACCATGATCGGGTGGGGGGGTGGTTTGTCATCTACCTCCATCTGTGCAAAGGAACGCAGTCAACTCACCAGTTGACTTCGAACTCCAAGCTATGAGCAAGAAATCCGAGAAGTCAAGAAGCTTCTCCGTCGTCTCCTGAACGTGATGAACTCTTCAATCTCCCAATTGGACCCGTCCTTCACCCTGAACCACTCGTCGGAAGTCTGTTGCAAGTTGCTAGTTGTAGAGGGCGTTAGTTAGGTGTATACATGATAGAAATCATCTGTCGTCATGGGTACTTGATATGATTAAAATCATATGTCGACTCGTCGTCGAGTTCCGTGGCTATGGGGTTAGCTGTTAGGGATGCTGGCACCCTCGAGTGCCCTCCCTTATATAGGGCTAAGACATGGGAGTCCCGTAGTTTGGGTAAAATGCCTAGAGGTAATCAAACATCAGAAAATTAGGGGTAGATCAACTCGGACTGATCCCCCGAATCCACTGGGAAAGTTTTCTGCCCTGACATGTCTTGTCTTGCAAGAAATCCAGTTTGGGAAACTCAGTTGCCACTGCTCTTGTTTCCCGTTCTACCGAGAGCTAGGGGACGACTTATCCCTCGTTGATCTTCTAATCAACGGTCATGATTACTCACGTTATTCCTTATCCGAAAATACACCCTGCGACATTTAATATGATTTAAGGATTACCCATCCACTTTAGGAAAACTTTTAAAAATCATATCTCTCTCCTCTCTTATACATTTTCATTCAAATTTTATAGGAAACTCCTTCTTGACATTATCTACTCGTGTATTAAATGTGAAACCCAAATTCCAAAGGAAAAGGGTATTTCCTTCATATGCAAGTTACCTTTTAAATTAAACCAATTTAATTTGGTATTTCCTCTTTCTTTAACATTAAATTATCATTTTGAATTCCTTGAACCTCAAGGAACCTTAATGGCTTGGAATCCCATCTTGGGAATATTCCATAGCCTCTCACTTATCTATTTCCTTATTTATCCCTTCATTTTCTCTTTCTTCTTATTCATTTTTTTGTAAAATATCTCTCTTTGAGGATTTCTCTTTATTTCTCTTTTATTTTTCCTCATTGGTATTCTTTTTTTATTAGGAATCCTTGGGATATGAAATTCCACCAAGAATAACTAAATTACACCTCTTTTCACATATTTTCCACATTTTATCATTATTTTCAATTTCTTTCTTAATAAAGAAATATCTAATTGATCTTTTCTTTTCTTATTGCTTTATCTTTGCAATTTAGGACTCCTTGGGACCCAAGGAACCCAAGAGGCACGAAATCCCACTTTGGATTATACTCTTTTGCCTTCTAGAGGTTTCCACAACTTTCCTTTCTCAAAAAATCAATTATTCATTTATTAATTGAATTTCTTTGTTATTGGGCCCAATAGCCAATAAATCCCACAACACAATCATCAAGGTTATAGTAAACGAAATCCATTTTTTCAAAACAAATTATATCATTATTTGTTCTAATATCTTTAATGTGAGAAATTACATTTCTCACCTAAGGAACCCAAAAATTGGGGTTGTAACATCTAGACTTTTGCATGACAAGATAAATGTGGGTGCATACATTGACATGTGTCAACCATGCATGGCCACGTGTCACCTAGTAGCATATGATGAAGACACCTCTTATACATTCTCTTTCATGAACCCTGTTGGCTAAATGGACATCTATAAATCCCTTTGTTTTGATTATGACAAACATTTCATTCTTATTGATCTAACGAGCTACTTGAGTGTGTAGGAACAAGGTGGATGACAAAAGCAACTAGGGAAATCCATATGCTTATATGTTTATATTTTCATGCAATGTAATCGCTTTGTAAAAAATCTTGTACAAATATATAATGTACAAGTACTTAGATTGCATGTAAATCAAGCGTTAGATCTTCCCTAGCTAAACACAACATTTAGATAAGTCATCCCCTTCAAATAGGATCACATATGCACACTCATACATATAATTAGTGCCTAAATTGAAACATTGAAACAGGATCAATATCGGTCGACAAACTCCTCAACCGAGACACTCTCGGTCGACAATCTTCTCGACCGAGAAAGATCCAAAGTAGCCGTTAGACACAACTGACAAGGTAGTTGGTAGTTGGAGATAGACGTTGCAAATCACTTGTTCCAGAGAGCCTGTCGGTCGACAAACGTTCGACCGAGTAGGAGTCTCGGTCGACCATTCTTCGACTGAGATGGTCTCTGACAGCAACTGCAGAATTAATTAATTAGCCGTTGTTAAAGCAACAAACTTGTACCTAACGGCTAGTTAAACACTTAGAAACCCCTAGAAGTTGTCTAGAACGTCCTTAAGAATCCTTAGGCCATTCCTATAAATAGGACAAGCCATAGGACACTCAAACACACTTGTTACACTTGAGAAATCCTTCAGCATTCTTTGAGCAATCTGTTTGTGAGCAATTTGAGCATTGTGACAATTGGCTACTTCCTTCCTTAGCTCAAAATTCGTGTCCTATAGGCTAGTATCTCCTACCCACTGCAATCACAAGTCCATACACTTGGTTAGGAGATCTATATGCTTGTTCTAGGAAAATCAAGCCTTGGGCTACAAAGGATAAGTTGTAATTTCCTTTTTCCTTTCTTGTTCTCTATTACCGTTTGTACTCTCCTTGCTACTCCTAGGTTGGAGGCTGCTGATTGGAGAGGGTGGAGATCTTCTTGGCGAAGAAGGTGACTTTGAGCTACTTCAGAAGGCTGGTGCAACGGGAGGTTACTTCTAGATAGGAAGGCTACTTCAAGGGGGAGCTTGGAGTTACTTCAAGAAGGCTACCTCAAAGTTGGTGCACCTACTTCAAGTGAAGGCTGTTCAAAGGGTGTAAAGGAAAGTATTGTATTTTGTATAAATCCTTGAGAAGGTAATAAAATAAATACTTTCAAAATCCCGGTTGGGTAAGCAACCGGGTAGTGGACTGACAACTTTAGTATTTGCTAAAGTTGGAACCACTCTAAACACCTGTCTCCTTCTTCCATTTTTCAATTGTGGTTGTTTGACTTCAATAAATTGTTAAAATTATTTAAAAACTCTATTCACCCCCCTCTAGTGTTTTTCAATTGGTATCAAAGCAGGCTTCAAGGAACCCTAACCAGGTCTTGAAGAATGGAGGGCAATGGTGATTACAATCACAACAAAAGGTGCTGCTTGGACAAAACTACAACATGTTGCAATTGGTGCTTAGGAACAAGCCACACAACAACTAGATGCCCATTGAGATCAAAGAAGGAAGATGAGAACAAAGATTGTCTCATTGCTACAACTAGCGAGGAAGAAAAAGAAGAGGTAAGTCTTTTTTATTTATCTAAAGAAGAACTAGTTGCTAGCCTTGAAGAAACACATATTAAATATGTTGAATGCAAGAAGAAATTAAAGAAATCTAATAAAGCAAATGATGAATTACATGCTAAGCTTCTTGCTATTACATCTGAAAACGAAGATCTTAAAAAAATCATTGAAGATCATGATATTGAGATAAAATCTATAGAAGCAAATTGTAATCTACTTTCTTTAGAGAAGAATAATTTGCAAAGTCAAGTGAATGATCTTCAAAAACAACCCATCTTATGCAACCATCTAGATTATGATTCTATTGTCAAAGAAAGAAACTCATTGTCTTCTAATCTAGATCAAGCAAAACTAGATATCAAGAAGAGAATGGAAGAGATTGCCAAGTTACAACAAAAAGTTAGTAATTTGAATAGTAATGGCATTCTTGAAAAAATCTTAGATAATCCCTATCATCAAATCAGGAGAAGAGGACTAGGTTACAAGCCTAAAGGGAAATCCTATCAACAACCTAGTTGGAGAAAGTCACAAACACATCAATCTATATATGTACCTAAAGGAACATCATCACCCAAGAACAACACTGAACACAACCATAGAAAAAGATATGAGGTTGACTCGATATGCTGTCATTATTGTTTGCGCCTTGGTCATTATTCCTTTTCATGTCCTTACAAGAGAAAAGATGTCGAGTTAGTTTGGGTACCAAGACCTCCAAACTAAATAAATGCAATTAAGTTGAGATATGACCAAGAACCTTAGTTGCATATTTCTATGTCTATCTCAACTCAACATAATAGGATAACAAATAAATTTAAGTATCTAAATATTTAACTTGCATAATTATGTTTTATTTGGAAGCAATTAACAGATTCAGGAATATTGTCGGTCGAGAGACTGTCGACCGAGATACTGTCGGTCGAGAAATTATCGACCGAGCATGTCACTGATTTCCGGTCTGTTGCAAAATTGCTGAATTCTTTGATAAAATTGCTATCTATTCATGATTAATGATTGGATATATATTTTGGAAATCATCCCTACAAATTTAAATTAATATTAGTTTATTCCCTAAATGATTTAAGTTTAAACTGAAATTATGCTTAGTTTAATGAAAAGAAAATTTCTATCATTATTCACATGATTTCTTTATTTTCTGGTCTATCCATATAGAAATCATGTGATTAAAATCATGTGATTATTTACTGTTATTGTTCTGTTATTACATCATGAATATGCTTTCACCATTTGGTATTGTGATTAGCTTGATAAATAATCGTCTACATAGATCCATGATAGGCAAGCAAATGCTTTATTGGTAATATGTTATGCTTGCAATACATAAGATAAAATCTCTCAATTAGTATCTTTAAAAAGACTTGAGATATTTAGTGTGCCTTTAGTAAAGAATCTTATGAGGATACTAAACGACGTGAAATTTGATATTCATATTACTACAGCAAAGCCTATATTTTAAGAAAAGGACAAATGTTTTCATATTAAATATTAAGCTTCAACTTGTTACTTAATCAAATTTTATGCAGATATTATACTTGATATATTCAATTTGAAAATCTGCAAAATTGCCTCTTGGTTAAAATGAAATTTGACCAAGGGGCGCCATGGTCGTAGTCAAATTCGACCTAAAATAAGTTTGACACAACAACTATTTGAATATCATTTTATTGTGATTAAAAGCAAAATTAATTTATGATCACAAAACTGTCCCAATATTGTCAAAAATAAAACAACAATATTACTCCCTTAGAAAATATATATATGCTCTACAAATTCAGTCTATCATTTGCACTAAAAATTAGCTTAAACATTCGTACCCAGTAAGTCTGTCGGTCGACGAATCTTCGACCGAAAACCTCTCGGTCTGCCCACCTCTCTCGACCGACAGAATCTAGACAAACCTAACATCGGACACACTTCCGGTCGACAATTGTTCGACCGAGACATTGTCGGTCGACAATTGCTCTACCGAGAAAGAGTCGTTGGGATATGACCGTTGCAATCCGACCGTTACCGTTAACGGCCGACCGTTGCAAGTCGACCGTTGGACGGCCGAGTGGCGCGTCTGGAATATGACCGTTGCGGACGCTCGGTCGACAAATTTTCGACCGACCAGGTCACTGGATTGCTATAAAAGGGACCAAAAACGGGTCACTTCTTCACACTTTCATATTCTTGTTTCCATAGGCCCTCTCTAGTGAATTCTTGTGCAAATATTTAGCATCTTCATCCCCAAGACTTCCTTGCTTCTTCTCCACCTTCAAGCAACGCGATGGCATCATCCTCTGCTCGTGGAAAGAAGAAGGTCGCTGGCAGGAAACAAAGGGAGGCTACTCCACCATTGACGATCATCAACGACATTGCCTTCGTCGACGGAGATGCTGGTGATCGCTATCTACGGCTCTCCTCCAAAGCTCCTCTCCCACGACGACCAGTTGAAGTTATGGACTTCCTCAACATCGTCGACTTGGAGGACCTTTTCGAGGTGCAAAAGTTAAAAGAATTCATCAACCCTTCTTTCCCTTCCTATTCCATCAAGGTAGTGAATGAATTCTATGCTAACCTCATCTCCCACTCTGAAAATGAAACCATCTTCTTCTATACTATGGTCAATGGGCATAGCTTTCGATTTTCTGAAGGGGATATTCTTGACATGCTAGATATTGACATAGATGAATATCAAGACACCCTTGACCTTACCTCTGGAAACCCACTTAATCAATTTTCCCAAGATAACCATACCGTTAGTCTTAGTGACATCAAAAGGACCATTTTTCAATCCAATACAACCTGTCACGAAGATAGAGGCACATACTATGCTATCAATCTCAAACCAGCTGCTAGGATTATAAACCTTATTGTTTCAACAAACATACATCCTAGACCAAATAAGTCTGAAGTTCCTATTTTTCGTATGTGTCTAATATATGCCATTATCCAACGTATTCCCACAAATTTTATCCGCATCATTCTTAAAAGCATGCTTGAGTTTTCTGGCAATCCTCCATATGCTGATCTTGTATGCCAAATTACTCAACATTTTCTTAAGACCCAAATTGAGGATATGGGATATACATGGGAGCGTAGACCACAAAAAATAAGTAAGAATACTGTAGAAAAAATGGGAATTGATTTCAGTCATAAGAGGGTTAGGGTAGAAGGAGAGACATCTACCCAAGATATACCACCTCCACCTCCTCCTACCAGCCTACCCTATGATCCCATCCAAAACACTCTAACCTATGTTGCTGGGTCACAATATCATCTTAGTAAACAACTAGATTATAACCATCATGCCATGACTTATCTAAACCAAAGAATGCAAACTCTTTCTCCAAACCAACCAGATGAATATCCTTATTCTTTAAATCCTGGCATGCTCAATCCATATAACCCATCTTACAACTACTATCAACCTCCACCTCCACCATCTACAGATCTCATGCATACTCAGTTTTCATCAATGCAACTACAAGATATTGCTGCTCATTTCCGATTTGATCGTGTTCCAACCTTCTTGGAGGCATATGCCTTAACCAAGACAGGTTCTCTGGAGTGGCAAACATTGGTCCAGTATTATGGAGCTGAGCCTTTTCTTAGGAAAGACCCTGATGTTGATGTAATTCTTAAGTCTTTCCAGTGAGATGTGGAGTTGTATTAGTTGTAATGGAATCTTTGCAAAATTGTAATAAATGGGTTATCTTTACATGATTTGGCTATCTTTTCATGCTTGTAATGAAATTAGTTATCTTTATAATGGATATTTTTTTTGGCATCATTTGAATTTGGTTTATGAGACTATTGTAGAGCATACAAAATAAGGGGAGTAATAAATACAAATAAATCAAAAAGGATGAAAATCTTTTCAAATACCTAAAAGTTAAAGTTATGGCTAAATTGACATCTATTGCAAAGCACTTATACCTTGGGATATCTATCTAAAGGGGAGCATAGTATAAAATTAAGGGGGAGAAGTAATATCAAATATTCAACATGGATATCTTTTTGAAATGACAAAGGGGGAGAAAAGAATATCAAAATAAAATAAAGATCAAAACTATAATGAAAAAGGCCAAGCACTTACTTGCAAAACAAGAACTTCAGGTATGAAACTCATATGGTTTATATTTCCTTTATTTATATTTTTTTGGAAATGTTTGTCATCTTCAAAAAGGGGGAGATTGTTGGCTAAATGGACATCTATAAATCCCTTTGTTTTGATTATGACAAACATTTCATTCTTATTGATCTAACGAGCTACTTGAGTGTGCAGGAACAAGGTGGATGATAAAAGCAACTAGGGAAATCCATATGCTTATATGTTTATATTTTCATGCAATGTAATCGCTTTGTAAAAAATCTTGTACAAATATATAATTTACAAGTACTTAGATTGCATGTAAATCAAGCGTTAGATCTTCCCTAGCTAAACACCACATTTAGATAAGTCATCCCCTTCAAATAGGATCACATATGCACACTCATACATATAATTAGTGCCTAAATTGAAACATTGAAACAAGATCAATCTCGGTCGACAAACTCCTCGATCGAGACACTCTCGATCGACAATCTTCTCGACCGAGAAAGATCCAAAGTAGCCGTTAGACACAACTGACAAGGTAGTTGGTAGTTGGAGATAGACGTTGCAAATCACTTGTTCCAGAGAGCCTGTCGGTCGACAAAAGTTCGACCGAGTAGGAGTCTCGGTCGACCATTCTTCGACCGAGATGGTCTCTGACAGCAACTGCAGAATTAATTAATTAGCCGTTGTTAAAGCAACAAACTTGTACCTAACGGCTAGTTAAGCACTTAGAAACCCCTAGAAGTTGTCTAGAACGTCCTTAAGCATCCTTAGGCCATTCCTATAAATAGGACAAGCCATAGGACACTCAAACACACTTGTTACACTTGAGAAATCCTTGAGCATTCTTTGAGCAATCTATTTGTGAGAAATTTGAGCATTGTGACAATTGGCTACTTCCTTCCTTAGCTCAAAATTCGTGTCCTATAGGCTAGTATCTCCTACCCACTGCAATCACAAGTCCATACACTTGGTTAGGAGATCTATACGCTTGATCTAGGCAAATCAAGCCTTGGGCTACAAAGGATAAGTTGTAATTTTCTTTTTCCTTTCTTGTTCTCTATTACCGTTTGTACTCTCCTTGCTACTCCTAGGTTGGAGGCTGCTGATTGGAGAGGGTGGAGATCTTCTTGGCGAAGAAGGTGACTTTGAGCTACTTCAGAAGGCTGGTGTAACGGGAGGTTACTTCTAGAGAGGAAGGCTACTTCAAGGGGGAGCTTGGAGTTACTTCAAGAAGGCTACCTCAAAGTTGGTGCACCTAATTCAAGTGAAGGTTGTTCAAAGGGTGTAAAGGAAAGTATTGTATTTTGTATAAATCCTTGAGAAGGTAATAAAATAAATACTTTCAAAATCCCGGTTGGGTAAGCAACCGGGTAGTGGACTGACAACTTTAGTATTTGCTAAAGTTGGAACCACTCTAAACACCTGTCTCCTTCTTCCATTTTTCAATTGTGGTTGTTTGACTTCAATAAATTGTTAAAATTATTTAAAAACTCTATTCACCCCCCTCTAGTGTTTTTCAAACCCAAGTATATATACTTCTCCTTCTACCTACAGATGGAAGTTTACGAACCCCACAACTATCTTTCTTTGGGATATCATGCATACCCTCTTAGGTATCATGCACAGTAGCTCAAAGATCAAGGGGAGCTTGAGCATCAAGCTTAAGGTAAGGCTTTGGTCATCTTCAACCTTGGTTGAAACATGGTTTTGGGTTATAGATATTCCTCTCTTTTCTTCTTCACCAAGTTCTTAACTATGGTGATTCCTTGTATATGTAGGAGTTTAAAATGAACCTTGGACCTTGGATAAGATCATGTCCAACCTAAGGAACAAAAATCGTTGGAGCTTGGAGCTTTGAAGTTGTTCATAAGGCGGGTTATATAACTTCAACCCAACTATGTTACTATTCACCTTCAATATTGTTGAACTTGTTGATCTATTTACAATTTTGAATTCCTTTGATTAATTGATGATACTTTGAGTTCCAAAAGTATCTTAGGACTATTGTCCATAATCTATAACAGTAAGAACAAGAATCTAGAGGTTGATGATGATGACATCATCAAGGCCCAAACCGATATTGGGTTGAAGTACCTCTAACCTGATATAATGGAGGAGATACACCATTTAGCACGATATGGTGATGAGTAGGTACCTCTTGCATGATATGATGATTAAGGGAACACTTTGAGCAATATAGTGTGGTAAGAAAACACCATATTCATGATACAAGGTCAAGTATACACTCTATGCATGACATAAAGTCAAGCATATACTCCAACATGATATAACAAACCCTAGGAGATAAGTGAAGTCGAAATTTTGATATGAACAGACCACAAAAATGAGATAGAGAGGAGTGTATACCCCATGGGCAATATGAGTAATACATAGGCAACCCCTGAGCATGATATGGACTCATGTATTCACCTCCTACCCGATATGGTGTTAGGATTGTTGGTATGTATGCCCATAGAGCAAGTCATATGATGATTGTAATGGGATACTTTGTAAATGATTTGAATAATAATAAAGGCAATTTCCGATCTATATGTTTAAACTGTTTCTGAGATGATGGTGTAACATGATAGATGTCTAAAGAATTGTTTTACTCAATGACGTATGCTTTTGGGTTGAGGACCTGAACGATGAGATCATACGTATGTTAAGAGTATTCATTCTTGTTTAGTCCCTAGTCGGTTGTTATTGTGGAAATAACCATAGACATCAATAACACTAAAGACTAGATTGTGTGTTGGTTGATGACAGAATCTCATTAGTCATGATATAGTGATATCAAACCAAGCACATAGGTACTTGTTAGAGAACAAGGTACCGAACAGACCCACCGTGAGAGTGACACATGGAACCATGACTTGGTAGTCACAGTCAGCTCTCATAGTGATGGTGGTGAGTGTGATTCTTAGACCTTAAATCACTACACTCAACACATGTCGTTGGGTACACTTTGACATCATCAAACGCAGTCCTGAAACATGGGTTGTTATAAAGGTGATGATTGGGTGGCTTTGACACATGGGGATTTTGAGGGGTGAGTGATAGATATGGGATTTGTCCCTCCTAAGGGAGTTTGATGTCCTTGGCCACTTTATGAGTAGGATTGAGAAAGGCATGTGCATGCATGTGTGAATCAATATGTGATATTGATGTCACACACATCTCACCCAGTCTACTCTGAGATCAAGGAAATGAATGAATGTTGACAGGATGACTGTTCCATGCCTCGAGTTCATTCAGGATATCAGTGACAAAGGTATTATACATTCACTGTAACACCATTCACGGATTGTAGGATTGAAAGTTGTTCTCCAAGTTTCTATTTCACTTGGGTAGCACTGATGTGTGACTAGGCACCGCTCTTTGCTTGTGAAGTCATAAGTGTTATGGACTTTCACTGCCAACGTGAAATGGACCTGCAGGGTCACACACATAGGATTTAATCTAGAATAGGAGTTTGTCCACAAACAATGTTTAGATTGATTACTAAAGGAGTTTAGTAGTTCAATTAAACACTCAATCAATTGATAGCTCAGTATCATAGTGTTCAAGGTGTTGGACTGATTGGTTAGAGTATCGGATTGATTAAAACTGCAATTGACTGATTCTGCACAATCTGCAATCCCAACCGATTGGCTCATGTGATGAACCGATCGGCTCAGCTTGGTGAACCGATCGGCTCAGGTGGTGAGTCGATCGGCTCATGAACAGGGTGAGTGATTGCTTCAAGTGTTGAAACAATCGGTTCAACTGTTGCAACCGGGCAAGTTGGGAAAGTAATATTGGTGAGAAATTTCCTTTCATTTCACTTGCCCAATTTGATTAGAACAAGGATTGGTATTCAATACCAATTGGAAACAAAAGAAGGAAAGTCAATCGGGAACTGATCAGGACCACGAACCGACCGGTTTAGAAGTGAACCGACTGGTTCATGGGTCCCAACCGATCAGTTGAGGTGTCAACCGACCGGATCAGATCCCCAACCGATCGTTTCAGTTGTGAAACGATCATTTCAGGTTGCAAGTTGGTTGTTTTTGTGGAAAATCTTGAACCCTTCTACTCCTGCTTTAGTCTCGCATTGCCCGGGATAGAAAACCATGTCCCATGACCCTCCTATATATAGGGGTATTGGGGGCTTCTCAAAGTACAACCCAGTGCAACCAGTTGCTCTGTGAAGTTGTCGTTCTCTCTGGTTTTGGTAACCGAGAGAGAGCCCGAGCAAGTGCTACCCGAAAAGGGAGGTACAACAAGGGAAAGACAACTACAGAAAGCGACAGGTGGCAGGAGAGTGTGTTGGTGACTAGTACGCCGACAGGAGGGTGCGACTCCTTCTGATTCCTTGTGCGACAAGGAGATCGGAGTTCCAGGAAGTCTGTGTGGATGACTGTAGAGGCGGGAGACCTTTGTCGCTCGGAGGACAACTGTCAATCCCGACAGTCCAGGTGAGACCAGGAGTCTTCAGTCCCAGTGCGACTAGGAGCTGAACAGACACCGTCCAAGACTGGAGGTGAAGACCACGCAAGGCACGAGGTACTATCACCGAGAAAGCCTTGGGACAAGGTATGCATCCACAAACCATCTTTCCTATTGTATAGACATTGACGCGATTGCTTTTGTTTTTGGTTTTGGGGAGAAAATTTTTGTTTCCACTGCTTCTCTGCCTCCTCTAAAACCCAACAAGGATTATAATCCTAATCCAATATAACATGAAACCCGATATGAAACCAAAGATGATGTGTAACTCGATATAGAGATGAGGAATACCTCATGAATGATAGAAGGATACCTTATAAATGATAAGGGTGATACCTAATTGTACCTTGTGAATGATATGAGGACACGTTCATACCTCATGCATGATACGGTACACTCTACCTGATATGGTGGAAAATCCTAGATGATAGATTGAAACCCGATATATCCTATCCTTTGTGTAATGGATTGTTGTAAAAGAATTCAACTAGATACCTATCTTGTCATGTAACTATATAATCGAGCTGATCCTTGAAGGTATAAAAGGTTATGAGCTTAAGGGTCTACCTAACATGGGAAATTGATATGTTACCCAACATGGAGACCTGATCTGATAATACAAGATGGGAAACTGATATGGTACCTTGTGTATACCACTTAAATGATACATGATGAGGCATGCACTCTATGCCCGATATGGTATATATCTAGTGACTGATATGGTATCAAGAATACCATTATACCCGATATAAAGTCAAGCAACTAGCTCATACATGACATGAGCATAACCTGAGATGATAAGAACCAAGTGATAGCTAACCAAGATGGATACATGATATGGTGTTAGGGGATACACCCTAAAAATGATATGATGATGTGAATTTTATCATAATATGGATACAAAATATGATGTGAAGGTGGTATCTCAAATCTAACGTGATAGCATATATACACCATTATGTCTGATATGGTAAATATGCTTTAATTCAAGGTACTTGACAAAGTGATATATATTGTGTGTTATGTTAAATAATAAAAGGGTATGAGTTTGATCTAGTTTGATAATGATGAATTAATGCAACATAAGAGGAGAATTGAGCCAACTTAGTAAAAGTAAGATGCAATCAATATCCTAATAAGGATAAGAGAGAACTTTTACATGTGTGATAAACATGTTAATAAGCATGAATGTATACTCCTAAAATAAGTGGAGTATTAATAAGGGTTTGATTCTAGATGATATGATCTTGAATCTGTAATTTGTTAATAAGGGAAAAACCTAACCCTAATGAAGAGTGATGGCATGCACTTACAACCCTAACCAGTTAGATTGAGAAATCCTAAACCTAATAATGGGAAGGATTTATTTCTCTTATATCACATAGTGATGATGTGAATTTGAAACCGTATTTGGTTAAAATAAGCAACACTAACCCTAATAATGGGAAGGATGTATTTCTCTTGAATTGCATAGTGATGTCATATATTGCTAGAGTTTTTATCATGAAGTGCAAATTAGCCGAGAATCATGAGATGATGAGCATAGCCAGGTGTGAGCTATGATGTTTATATGTTATAGATTTAAATGAGCCTTGTGAACCATGTTAAATACTTGTACAACAAGTATATTGATTATACAATCTGATATCTAAAAAGATAATTGTTGTCTAGTAAGAGGTGACAAGATATTTAATTAACCATGTGATCTATGTGAAATACTTGTACAACATGTGTGCTGGATACCTTGGTCTGCGGACCTAGAGGTAATAATTACCTATTACAGAGGTAACAATGTTCAGTGATGATCTAAGGGTTTGAATACCCGGGTCCAGTAATCATGATGATGATGAGGTTAAGCGATAAGAATTCTCAGTGACGTGAAAAGGGAATGAGATCCCAAGTGTATGTATCTAAATGTGATCCAAAGATTAGAAAAGTACTTGACAGATGTATTACACCTTTCTTTGTAGCATTTATTTATGATTGATGCTTATAACTTGTTTGTTGCGAAAAGAATATTGTAATGCATTTAATACATCATTGAAAACCAAAAAATGTAGTTGCCCTGACCATAGATCCATCAGTGTTAGAATTTGCTAAAATGGTGAAATGGGTATTTTCCATGGGATTACCTAGAGCGCATATATTTGAATATGCAGGAGCATGATCTTGGACGGCCTTATGTAGACCAATCCCCTTACGTCCACAATCTTGGGGATTGGCTATATGTCATATCCTGGAACGAGTGTGATAGTAGTCATAGACTCAATAGTGAGCATGGTGAACTAGTCCATGGCTCAAAGTATGGTTATATGCCATAACTCAATAATATTATAACTGGGGAAGGTTGTTGGTCTGTGTTCCCCTAATAGAGTGCATGTTGTGGCTGTAACTCAGAGCAAAGATGCCACTATACCCTGCCATGATCTTTTTGCAGTTTGACACGAGATGTTACTTCCAGCTGTCTCATATTGACCGAGGCGGGAGAGGTCTTGGCAGCTGGCTCTATCATTCACCTTGTATGGTACTAACTTGTGAGAATTTTGTGGTCGGTTGGAGCATGAAAGGTATACTTCATCTCCTCAGGGCATAAGTGTGATTGTAATATACAATCATCCGTGTAGCGTATTTGCTTAAGGATCGAATATGGAAAACATTGGTTGATGTACATTTCTTATATACATCTTAGTTGGATAGATGTTATTCATATTTCTTTATATTCCTTATAAAGTGAATAGATGATTTATTGCTCTACCATAGATAGATGCCTTATTTTAAGAGAAGAAATTACTCTATTCTACTTATACAGTAATTAATCTTGCATGTTAATATAAAAGAATCTCTACTAAGTTTTATACTGCTTAATTGTGTTAATACTATTGTCGGTGGAGAGTTATATCTCTCACTGGGACAATTGTCTCACCCTGTGGGATCCTCAATTTTTAGGTGGATGTGCACAAGGAGGTAGAGACATGTCTACAGAAGGAGAATAATAGATGGGATGGTAGGAACAACTCAGGTTGAGTGTATTGTCTATCATGTCTTGTAGATAGAAGTCATATGTGTCGTCTCTGGACTCTCAGTTCCTAGGTGTTAGTGGGTAATGATTCTATGACGATCTGAGATTTTGTCTTGTATGCCTCAAGGTTTTATGTCACTTCAGTATATGTTTTGACAGAGCAACTGTTATATGTTGTCCTCAAGATAAGATGAGACAGTGTATGTACAATGTGAATCATGATATATATAAGTTTTGGATCTCCCAGTGAGAGTTTCCTGGAATTGGATTTCCTTGGAAATTGGTTTTAATTCTTAGTGATTTTTGTTAATATGTTGTTTATGATTATTCTGCAATTATCATTGGTGATGTCTTGATTTGTTATCAGGTCATCACAATGTTTTGGTATCAGAGCCTAAGGTTCGCTGAGTCTATAGAGACATAGGATTAAGCTGTTGAGTCTATTCTACTGTCCTCCAGTATATCTTATAGTGAATTTTGCTTATGCAAAAGATAGAGTAAAGCTTAAAGATGTTTGGAGAACACGAGGAACACATTGTTGAAAGCAATGTTGTTGCACCAGGATAAGGTGCAAGGGATCAGGCGAGAGAAGAACGACTATCTAAGAATCCCCAGGTTGATCCAGCCATGATAGAAAACCCTTCTTTTGATTCCCTCACTAGACTGGTTATGACATCATTGAGGCATATTGAGGATCATATACAAGCAATACAACCTAGATTACCAGTCCCCAATGATGAAATTTTGGGCTCTAGTAGGATTTCTGATCAACATAGTTACGTTGGAGTAATGGAAAATGTTTAAAGGATTAGGACACGACATGAGATCAGAGTTTGCTACAGGTGTAGGCAACCTGGACATTTTATAAAGGATTGTCCAGTAAAGGATAATGGGGTAGGAATTAAGAAAAGATCTATCCAAACACGGGATTAGATGCCTAGTAGTTCTAAAAGGGGAAGTTTTTGGTGCCACCAACGAAACCAACGCCTAATGCATCAGGACAGTGGCTACCAAGAAAAGGCAAAGGACCTGATGTTCCATCAGTTAGAACTTCTGACTTAGCTACTACATTGATAATAAGGTCAATAAGGCCAGGGAGTACGTACAAGATAAGTCATAAATGTAGATGTGTTGGCCATATTAGATCCTCCTGTCTAAAAAGAAAGAAGGGAATGACCCAACCAGTGAGGCAGAGTCAACAAGACTCTTAAAGGAAATCATTTAGTAGTGGCACACGAGGATGTGGAAAGGCATCCCAAGTAATACCATCTTCATCAGATGATAAAATACGATGTTGGAGACAATGACAAGATTCTATGCAATGAATTAGCCTGAAATAGTAATCGATCCACGAGTTGAGACAGGTCAGATGGAATTATGTCATTTTGATATGTCATTTCACAATTTTATCTGTTAAGTATGAGAACGTAGTTGTTTTTTAGCTTCCTTTGATTAGTCCTATGAGGACATAAGGAAGATGAGAACTTACATTCTCTTTAGTAATATTTAAATGTGTTTTAAAATTTCTTTTATCTATATGAAAGAGAATGAGGTGTAAAAGAGATGCGTGGAGACATCCATGGATACTAAGAAAAATAAGGTATATGATATAAATAAGGTGCATACTACCTAATATTAGTACTTGTATACCCTGGCAAGGTATTCAATTATTGAAGGCAAGGTAAGTATTGGACTCTTATATTGTTATCTTTTTTATTACTCTGATCAAGTAGTCATTTTGAGACAATCTAAAGAGAATAATGAAACTAAAAATATGGCATAGATATTTCTATCCCATCCCAACGATAATGAAATAGAAACTGTGTGTATTTCAAACCAATATGTGTGTATGAGCAAGTAAAAAGTACAATCCTCATGATAAGAGAAAGGGAACAAGGGAGATGATCCATGTTCAATAAAGAATGTGTGAAATGAAGATCTTTACTATGATGAGGAAATAAATAAAGTCAAAAAAAGACTCACGAATAGTTAAAAGTTCATGTAATAATTAGAGGAGATGATAATCTCTTCTCTTTGATAAACTACCCCAGGTGATGATGGGGCAATAGAAAGGAATATGTTTCCTTATGTTCTTTCCTTGTATGGAAATGACAATTAAGTAAGTCCTATGACTCCTTATGTGCATATATTAAAATTAATCTATAGATGGGTACTTCGAAAAGTATTATCTCGTCTCAAATTTTGGTTTCAAGACAAAGTTATATGTGATAAGTAATGTCCCAAAATGAAAGAAAGATCTTATTATATGATTGGATTTGGTAATGACAATAGAAAGATGGAAAGGATGAGGATGTGATATGTTTTTGGGCACATGTAATGATACCAAGGTAAAGAATCCTAGTATATAAGAACTTTCAATGGTATGAGAAAACGAGAATATGACTCCTGATAATATGAATCATGTTTGGTTACCTAGAAGGGTTAACTTTGAAATAACTATAGTATGGATATCATATGTTAGGGGTTTATGTCTACATAAACATAACACCATTAAGGATGTATCAATTGAAGAAACAATTGTAGAATCATTTTGGGAAAAAGCTTATCACGCTAAAAATAATTCCTTAGAATATCCCTATCCAGATCTGTTAAGGCAACTTATACATAACATCTAAAGATACCTATGAGATAAGTTCTTCTTTGATAGTATCCTCTCCTTATAAGATGTAAGATGAGAATGTGATAAGTTAATATGGTTTGACACCTGAATTATTTGAAGTATGAATAGTACCTCTCTAACTTAGAAAGCATTACCTGACATGGAATTGACACTACAGTCATTAAATGTAAGGGGCAGTTGAGTATGTATCATGTATGACATATTTTATAATGAACCTATGAGAAAGGACTTTGTACTGGTCAAACTCTATGGAATCTCCATTACAATAAGGCATTATGTGGAGACTTGATGATATGATGCATGAGAAATAATTGTCTTCCTTCATCTGGGATTTTGGGGATGAAATCCTTGTTAGGGGTTTATAATTGTAACATCCCTGACCAGGGTTATGGCTTAACCCTAGAAGTTATGCTTAAGTAAGTAGGTTACAAACTTGTTCTAATCTTCTGAAAAGTAATTAAGACTCTTTGTGAAGTTTATTTTCAAGTGTGAGCTTTATTGCAAACTATTTGTGTATTATATGATAGTCTGAGTGTAAAGTGTAATTTACCGAAGATGAGGGACTCAATTGCAATATGTCACATGTTGAAAGTACCTTAAGTATTTTATTATTATAATAGAAGGGTGATGCTAAGTGGTGGCTTGTGGAAAGCCTAAATTCCAAGTTTGAATAATGTTGGTGCCTTGTGTACCAAATTTTGTACAAATTGTAATTTACCCAAAATATAGGGTTAATATGCAAATTTCCACCTCAAGAGTGTCCCTGCTTCCTCTATGTATCATTTAGAGGAGAGAGAAATAAGGAGACACCATGTTTGAACCATTTTTTAGTAATGGTACTCTTGGTGACGAAAAGACTAAGAAAGGATTGAATTTGAAGCCCTTACTTGAGTTGTATCAAGTTGTAGACTTGAAATGGGAATGCCTATCGGCCAAGGAGCCATAAAGGGGATCCCATGTCGGTTTTTGGGCTCTTGGAAATAGCCATGATGACCTAAGAACCTCAGGTAGGGAATCCATGATGAGTTATATGCTCCTTGCAAAAAGTGTATCGATTTTCTTTATTTAGGAGATAAAGATGAGATATCTTATCCAACAAGATAAAGGATGGATGAAATATCATTGATTATCCTCTAGACTTCTGCATGAAAAGATAAATTTGGGTGCATGCATGTACATGTGTCAACCATGCATGGCCATGTGTCACCTAGTAGCATATGACGAAGACACCTCTTATACATTCTCTTTCATGAACCGAAGTATATATACTTCTACTTCCACCTACTAATGGAAGTTTATAAACCCCACAACTATCTTTCTTTGGGATATCATGCATACCGTCTTAGATATCATGCATAGTATCTCAAATATCAAGGGGATCTCGAGCACCAAGCTTAAGGTAAGGCTTTGGTCATCTTCAACCTTGGTTGAAGCATGGTTTCCAGTTATAGATATTCCTCTCTTTTCTTCTTCACCAAGTTCTTAACTATGGTGATTCCTTGTATATGGAGGAGTTGAAAACGAACCTTGGACCTTGGATAAGCTCATTTCCAACCTAAGGAACGAAAATCTTTGGATCTTGGAGCTTTGAAGTTGTTCATAAGGTGGGTTATATAACTTGAACCCAACTATGTTATTATTCACCTTCAATATTGTTGAACTTGTTGATCTATTTACAATCTCGAATTCCTTTGATTAATTGATGATTCTTTGAGTTCCAAAAGTATCTTAGGACTATTTTCCATAATAAAGAATAGTAAGAACAAGAATCTAGAGGTTGATGATGATGACGCCATCAAGGCCCAACTCGATATTGGGTTGAAGTACCTCTAACTTGATATAATGGAGGAGATACATCATTCAACACGATATGGTGATGAGTAGGTACCTCTTTGCACGATATGATGATGAAGGGAACACTTTCAGCATTATAGGTTGTTAAGAAAACACCATGTGAATGATACAAGGTCAAGTATACACTCTATGCACAACATAAAGTCAAGCATATACTCCTACCCAATATAACAAACCCTAAGTGATAAGTAAAGTTGACATTTTGATATGAACACACCACAAACAAGATATAGAGAGGAGTGTATACCCCATGGGCAATATGAGTAATGCATAGGCAACCCATGAGCATGATATGGGGTCATTTATTCACCTCCTACCCGATATGGTGTTAGGATTATAATCCTAATCCAATATAAGATGAAACCCGATATGAAACCAAAGATGATGTGTAACTCGATATAGAGATGAGGGATACCTCATGAATGATAGAAGGATACCTTATAAATGATATGGGTGATACCTAATTGTACCTTGTGAATGATATGAGGACAAGTTCATACCTCATGCACGATTTGGATCACTCTACCCGATATGGTGGAAAATCCTAGATGATAGATTGAAACCCGATATACCCTATCCTTTGTGTAATGGATTGTTGTAAAATAATTCAACTAGATACCTAGCTTGTCATGTAACTATATAATAGAGTTGATACTTGAAGTTATAAAAGATAATGATCTTAAGGGTCTACCTAACATGGGAAACTGATTACCCAACATGGAGACCCAATCTGATAATCCAAGATGGGAAACTGATATGGTACATTGTATATACCACTTAAAAGATACATGATGAGGCATGCACTCTATGCCCGATATGGTATATATCTAGTGCACGATATGGTATCAAGAATACCATTATACCTGATAAAAAGTCATGCAACTAGCTCATACACGATATGAGCATAACCTGAGATGACAAGAACCAAGTAATAGCTAACCCAAGATGGATACATGATATGGTGTTAGGGGATACACCCTAAAAACAATATGATGATATGCTTTTATCATAATATGGATACACGATAGGATGTGTAGGTGGTATCTCAAATACAACATGATAGCATATATATACCATGATGCCCGATATGGTAAGTATGCTTTAATTCAAGGTATTTAACAAAGTGATATATATTGTGTGTTATGTTAAATAATAAAAGGGTATGAGTTTGATCCAGTTTGATAATGATGAATTAATGCACATTAAGAGGAGAATTTAGCCAACTTAGTAAAAGTAAGATGCAAACAATATCCTAATAAGGATAAGAGAGAACTTTTCCATGTGTGATAAACATGTTAATAAGCATGAATTAATACTCCTAAGATGAGTGGAGTATGAATAAGGGTTAGATTCTAGATGATATGATCTTAAATATTTAATTTGTTAATAATGGAAAAACCTAACCCTAATGAAGAGTGATGGTATGCACTTACAACCCTAATCAGTTAGATTGAGAAATCCTAATCCTAATAACGGGAAGGATGTATTTCTCTTATATCACATATTGATGATGTGCATTTGAAATCCTATTTTTTAAAAATAAGAAACCCTAGCCCTAATAATGGGAAGAATGTATTTCTCTTGAATTGCATATTGATGTCATATACTACTTGAGTTTTTGTAATGAAGTGCAAAATATCTGAGAATCATGAGAAAAGAGCATAGCCAGGTGTGAGCTATGATGTTTATATGTTATAGATTTAAATGAGTTTGTGAGGCATGTTAAATATGTGTACAACTAGTATAATGATTATACAATCTAATAACTTAACAGATAATTGTTGCCTAGTAAGAGGTGGCAAGATATTTAGTGAACCATATGAGCTATGTGAAATACGTGTACAACATGTGTGATGATTACCGTGGTCTGCAGACCTAGAGGTAATAGTTACCTATTACAGAGGTAACAATGTTCAGTGATGATCTAAGGGTTTGAATACCCAGATCCAGTAATCATGATGATGATGAGGTTAAGCGATAAGAATTCTCAGTGATGTGAAAAGGGACTGAGATCTCGAGTGTATGTATCTAAATGTTCTCCAGAGTTTAGAAAAATACTTGACAGATGTATTACACCTTTCTTTGTAGCATTTGTTTATGATTGATGCTTATAACTTGTTTGATGCTGAAAGAATACTATAATGCACTTAATACATCATTAGAAACCATAAAATGTAGTTGCCTTCACCATAGATCCATCAGCGTTAGAATTTGTTGAAATAGTGAAATGGGTATTTCCCATGGGATTACTTGGAGCACATATTTTTGAATATGCGGGGGTGTGATCTTGAATGGACTTATGTAGACCGATCCCCTTATGTCCACAAACTTGGGGATTGGCTATATGTCATATCCTGGAACCAGTGTGACAGTGGTCATAGACTCAGTAGTGAGCATGGTGAACTGGCCTGTGGCTTAGAGTATGGCTATATGCCATAACTCAATAATTTTATAACTGGGGAAGGTTGTTGGTCTATGTTCCCCTAAGAGAGTGCATGTTGTGGCTGTAACTCTGAGAAAAGATGCCACTATACCCTGGCATGCTATTTTTGTAGTTTGACATGAGATGTCACTTCCAGTTGTCTCGTACTAACCGAGGCGGGAGAGGTCTTGGTAGATGGCTTTGTCATTGACCTTGTATGGTACCGACTTGTGAGAAGTTTGTGGTCAGTTGGAGCATGAAAGGTATACTTCATCTCCTCAGGGCATAAGTGTGATTGTAATATGTAATCAACCATGTTGTCTATTTTCTTAAGGATTGAATACAAAAAACATTAGTTGATGTACATTTCTTTTATACATCTTAGTTGGATATATGTTATTCATATTTCTTTATATTCCTTATAAAGTTAATAGATGATTTATTTCTCTACCATAGATAGATGCATTATTTTAAGAGAAGAAATTTCTTTATTCTTCTTATATAGTAATTAATCCTTCCTGTTAATATAAAGGAATCTCTACTAAGTTTTATACTGCTTAACTGTGATAATAATATTGTCGGTGGAGAGTAATATCTCTCACTAGGACAATTGTCTCACCCCGTGGGATCCACAATTTTTAGGTTGACGTGCACAAGGAGGTACATACATGTCTGCAAAATGAGAACAACAGCTAGGACACCAGTACCAACTCAGGCTGAGTGTACTATCTGTCATGTCTTGTAAATAGAAGTCCTATGTGTTGTCTCTATACTATCAGGTCCTTGGAGTCAGTGCGTAATGGTTTTATGATGATCTGAGATTTTGTCTTGCATGCCTAGAGGTTTTATGTTGCTTTAGTATATGTTTTGACAGAGCAACTATTATATGTTGTCCTCGAGATAAGATGAGACAATGTATGTACAATGTGAATCATGATATATATAAGTTTGGATCTCTTAGTGATAGTTTCCTGGAATTGGATTTCCTTGCAAATTAGTTTTAATTCTTAGTGATTTTTTTTAATCTGTTGTTTATGATTATTTCACAATTATCACTGGTGATGGCTTGATTTGTTATCAGGTCATCATAATGTTTTGGTATCAGAGCCTAAGGTCCGCTGGGTCTACAGAGACATAGGATTAAGGTGTTGAGTCTATTCTAGTGTCCTCCAGTATATCTTATAGTGACTTCTTATGCAAAAGATAGAGTAAAGCTTAAAGATGTCTGGAGAACACGAGGAACACATTGCTGAAAGCAATGTTGTTGCACCAGGAGAAGGTGTAAGGGATCAGGCGAGAGAAGAACGACTACCTGAGAATCCCCAGGTTGATCCAGCCATGATAGAAAACCCTGCTTTTAATGCCCTCACTGGACTGGTTATGACAGCATTGAGGCATATCGAGGATCAGATACAAGCAATACAACCTAGATTACCGGTCCCCAATGATGAATTTTTGGGCTCTAGCAGGATTTCTAATCAATATAGTTATGTTGGAGCAATGGAAAATGTTGAAAGGATTAGGATACTACATGAGATCAAAGTTTTCTACAGGTGTAGGCAACCCAGACATTTATAAAGGACCGTCCAGTAAAGGATAATGGGGTAGGAATTAAGAAAAGATATGTCCAAACATGGGAACAGATGCCTAGTAGTTCTAAAAAGGGGAAGTTTTTGGTGCCACCAATGAAACCAACACCTAATGCATCAGGGTAGTGGCTACCAAGAAAAGGCAAAGGACCTAATGTTCCATCAATTAGAACTTCTGACTTAGCTACTACATCAGTAATAAGGCCATGGAGTACGTATAAGATTTGTCATAAATGTAGACGTGTTGGGCATATTAGATCCTCCTGTCCAAAAAGAAAGAAGTGAATGACCCAACCACTGAGGTAGAGTCAACAAGACTCTCAAAGGTAACAATTTAGCAGTGGCACATGAGGACGTGGAAAGGCATCCCAAGTAATTCCATCTGCATCAGACGATAGAGCACGATGTTGGAATCAGACAACGATAAGATTCTATGCAATGAATCAGCCTGAAACAATAATCGATCCATGAGTTGAGATAGGTCAGATGGAATTATGTCATTCTGATATGTAATTTCACAATTTTATCTGTTAAGTATGAGAAAGTAGTTGTTTTTGAGCTTCCTTTGATTAGTCCTATGAGGACATAAGGAAGATGAGAATTTACATTCTGTTTCGTAATCTTTAAATGTGTTTTAAAATTTCTTTTATCTATATGAAAGAGGATGAGGTGTAGAAGAGATGCCTGGAGACATTCAGGGATACTAAGAAAAGCAAGGTATATGATATAAATAAGGTGCATACTACCTAATCTCAGTACTTGTATACCCTGGCCAGGTATTCAATTATTTAAGACAAGGTAAGTATGGGACTCTTCGATTGTTATCTTTCTAATTACTCTGATTAAGTAGTCATTTTGAGACAATCTAAAGAGAATAGTGAAACTAAAAATATGACATAGATATTTCTATCCCATCCTAATGACAATGAAATAGAAACTGAGTGTATTTCAAACCAATCTGTGTGTATGAGTAAGTAAAAAGTACAATCCTCATGATAAGAGAAAAGGAACAAGGAAGATGATCCATGTTTGATAAATAATGTATGAAATGAAGATCTTTCCTATGATGAGGAAATAAATAAAGTTAGAAAATGACTCATGAACAGTTAAAAGTTCATCTAATAATTAGAGGAGATGATAATATCTTCTCTTTGATAAACAACCCTGGGTGATGATGGGACAATAGAATGGAATATGTTTCCTTATGTTCTTTCCTTGTAGGGACATGACAATTAAGTAAGTCCTATGACTCTTGATGTACATAAATTAAAAGTAATCTATAGATGGGTACTTTGAAAAGTATTAGCCAGTCTCAAATTTTGGTTTCAAGACAAAGTTATATGTGATAAGTAATGTCCCAAAATGAAAGAAAGATCTTATTATATGATTGCCTTTGGTAATGACAACAGAAAGATGGAAAGGATGAGGATATGATATGTTTTTGGGCACATGTAACGATACCAATGTAAAGAATCCTAGTATCTAAGAACATTCAATGGTATGAGAAAATGAGAATATGACTCCTAAAAAATGAATCATGTTTGGTTACCTAGAAGGGTTAACTTTGAAATAACTATAGTATGGATATCATATGTTAGGGGTTTATGATCTACATAAACATAGCATCATTAAGGATGTATCAATTGAAGAAACAATTGTAGAATCATTTTGGGAAAAAGCTTATCAAGCTAAAAATAAATCCTTAGAATATCCCTATCTAGATCTGTTGAGGAAGCTTATACATAACATCTAAAGATACCTCTGAGATAAGTTCTTCTTTGATAGTAGCCTCTCCTTATAATATGTAAGATGAGAAGGTGATAATTCAATAAGGTTTGACACCTGAATTATTCAAAGTATGAATAGTACCTCTCTAACATAGAAAGTGTTACCTGACACAGAATTGACACTACAGTCGTTAAATGCAAGGGATAGTTGAGTATGTATCATGTATGACATATTCTATAATGACCCTATGAGAAAGGACTTTGTACTGGTCAAACTCTATGGAATCTCCATTACAATAAGGCATTATGTGGAGACTTGATGATATGATGCATGAGAAATAATTGTCTTCCTTCATCTGGGATTTTGGGGATGAAATCCTTGTTAGGGGTTTATAATTGTAACATTCCTGACCAGGGTTATGGCTTAACCCTAGAAGTTGTGCTTAAGTAAGTAGGTTACAAACTTGTTCTAATCTTTTGAAAAGTAATTAAGACTCTTTGTGAAGTTTATTTTCAAGTGTGAGCTTTATTGCAAACTATTTGTGTATTATATGATAGTCTGAGTGTAAAGTGTACTTTACCCAAGATGAGGGACTGCATTGCAATATGTCACATGTTGAAAGTACCTTATGTTTTTTAGTATCATAAGAGAGAGAGAGAGTGATACTAAGTGGTGGCTTGTGGAAAGCCCAAATTCCAAGTTTGAATAATATTGGTGCCTTGTGTACCAATTTTGGTACAAATTGTAATTTACCCAAGATATAGGGTTGATATGCAAATTGCCACTTCTAGAGTGTCCCTACTCCATCTATGTATCATTTAGAGGAGAGATAAAGAAGGAAACACAATGTTTGAACCATATTTTAGTAACAGTACTCTTGGTGATGAAAAGACTAAGAAAGGATTGAATTTGAAGCCCTTACTTGAGTTATATTGAGTTGTAGACTTGAAATGGGAATGCCTCTCGGCCAAGGAGCCATAAAGGGGATCCCATATTGGTTTGTGGACTACTGGAAAAGGCCATGATGACCTAAGCACCTCAGGGAGGTAATCCATGATGAGTTAGATGCTCCTTGCAAAAAGTGTATCGGTTTGGTTTATTTAAAAGATAAAGATGAGATATCTTATCTAACAAGATAAAGGATGGATGAAATATGATATCTAGATTATCCTCTAGGCTTTTGCATGACAAGATAAATGTGGGTGCATGCATGTACATGTGTCAACCATGCATGGACACGTGTCACCTAGTAGCATATGATGAAGACACCTCTTATAAATTCTCTTTTATGAACCCAAGTATATATACTTCTCCTTCCACCTACTAATGGAAGTTTACAAACTCCAAAACTATCTTTCTTTGGGATATTGTGCATACCCTATTAGATAGCATGCATAGTAGCTCAAAGAGAAAGGGGATCTCAAGCACCAAGCTTAAGGTAAGGCTTTGGTCATCTTCAACCTTGGTTGAAGCATGGTTTAGGGTTATAGATATTCCCCTCTTTTCTTCATCACCAAGTTCTTAACTATGGTGATTCCTTGTATATGGAGGAGTTGAAAACGAACCTTGGACCTTGCATAAGCTCATATCCAACCTAAGGAATGAAAATATTTGGATCTTGGAGCTTTGAAGTTGTTCATAATGTAGGTTATATAACTTGAACCCAACTATGTTATTATTCATCTTCAATATTGCTGAACTTGTTGATTTATTTACAATTTCGAATTCCTTAGATGAATTGATGATCCTTTGAGTTCCAAAAGTATCTTAGGACTATTTTCCATAATCTAGAACAGTAAGAACAAGATCCTAGAGGTTGATGATGATGACATCATCAAGTCCCAACCTGATATTGGGTTGATGTACCTCTAACCCGATATAATGGAGGAGATACACCATTCAGCATGATATGGTGATGAGTAGGTACCTCTTGCATGATATGATGATGAAGGGCACACTTTTAACACGATAGGTTGTTAATAAAACACCATGTGCATGATAAAAGGTCAAGTATACACTCTATGCATGACATAAAGTCAAGCATATACTCCTACCCAATATACCAAACCCTAGGTGATATGTAAAGTCAACATTTTGATATGAACACACCACAAACAAGAGATAGAGAGGAGTGTATACCCCATGGGCGATATGAGAAATACATAGGCAACCCATGAGCACGATATGGGGTTGTGTATTTACCTCCTACCCGATATGGTGTTAGGATTATGATCCTAATCCAATATACGATGAAACCCGATATGAAACCAAAGATGATGTGTAACTCAATATAGAGATGAGGGATACCTCATGAACGATAGTAGGATACCTTATAAATGATATGAGTGATACCTAATTGTACCTGGTGAATGATATGAGGACAAGTTCATACCTCATCTACAATATGGTACACTCTACCCGATATGGTGGAAAATCCTAGATGATAGATTGAAACCTGATATACGTTATCCTTTGTGTAATGGTTTGTTGTAAAAGAATTCAACTAGATACCTAGCTTGTCGTGTAACTATATAATAGAGATGATCCTTGAAGGTATAAAAGGTTATGATCTTAAGAGTCTACCTCACATGGGAAACCGATATGTTACCCAACATGGAGACCTGATCTGATAATCCAAGATGGGAAACCGATATGGTACCTTGTATATACCACTTAAATGATACATGATGACACATGCACTCTATGCATGATATGGTATATATCTAGTGTATGATATGGTATCAAGACCACCATTATACCTGATATTAAGTCAAGCAACTAGCTCATACACGATATGAGCATAACCTTTTTTTGGGGGGAAAGTTAGGAGGCTCTATTATTCATCCCGCCCTCCTCTTGCATGTATAAATTTAAAGTTAACTACATTATCAGCTATGAAAATAAATTTGGTAGGACTCCTACCATTACAGAGAAAAGAGGGGATAATGATACCCACATGGTTGAGGGGAGGTGTTGTGTAGGTACAAATCTCCTTCTGGTTTTGGAGGTGATGCTTAGCCAAAGCATCAGCAATATAGGTTTTTTGTCTTGGTACCTTGATAATGCAAGTGTCAAGCATTTCGTTGAGCATCTTGTTTATAGAGATAAGACATGGATGGAATGATGGATTCTCATCCGCCACACCTTCAATTGCTTTAATAGCTTTATAATTGTAAGTTAGGATGGTGACTGGTTGTAGAAAACTCCTTGAGAAAATCTTCAGTGCAAAATAAATGGCTCTTATTTCAGCTTCAGTGATAGAGTGAACATCAATGTTCACAACTGCACCTCAATTTCATTTGCCCGTGTCATCAAGCAGCGCCATAGAAATTGCAAATTTTCCACCTTTCACAGCCGCGTCAACTACTAGGACTTTCTGACCTCTATGAGGCTCCCACCCATCGTCCTAATGGTTATTAGGTTTCTTGCGGATTCTGAGTGTGTTTTGTTTGGCTTTATAGAATTGTTCACAGAGAGTGTGAGCTTGAGCTACTTGACTATCAACTCCCAGCCATTTTTTGTCAAAAATCATAGCATTTCTGGTCTTCCAGATGATCTAGAAGATGGTCATGAAACGTGTAGCTTCTTCATTCTTCCCGTGTAGGTTTCTCATGAGCCATTCCTGTGTACTAGTCTCAGTAGAAATGTTTTCCATGAGCATTGGGTGTATTCTCGCCCAGACCTCTTTTGCATATAGGAAATGATACAAGGAATGAAGAGTGTCTTCCTCTTGGGCTTCACATCTCGGGCATCTCACACAGTCAGTGAGATTACGTTGTTTCCTGTGATAGTTAGTCATGATGGCTTCATGGGCTACTAACCAGATGAAGGCCTTGATTTTTCTAGGAAGATCTGATTGCCAAATACTCATCCATAGTTTTTTAATAGTGTACTGGATATCCTTGTGGATCAGTTTATAAGACGATGAAGTTGAGTAGTTCCCACCCTCATCATGGAGCCAAACATGCTTGTCTTTGCCATTCTCATTAGCTAGGATGGGAATTTTAAGGATTTATTTAACACAGTGATCAGGTAGGAAGTTGTATAAGAAATCAACATCCCAAGATCCTTCAAGGTTTCGAAGACTGGCTACAGTTAGGTCCGAGATATCATTATTGATGGATTTGGTTGTTGCGCTGAAGAGATCCTGGAATCCTGGAACCCAATGATACCTGAGATGATAAGAACCAAGTGATAGCTAACCCAAGATGGATACACAATTTGGTGTTAGGGGATACACCCTAAAAATGATATGATGATGTCGATTTTATCATAATATGGATACACGATAGGATTTGAAGGTGGTATCTCACATACAATGTGATAACATATATACACCATGATGCCCAATATGGTAAGTATGCTTTAATTAAAGGTATTTGACAAAATGATATATATTGTGTGTTATGCTAAATAATAAAAGGGTATGACTTTGATCCAGTTTGATAATGATGAATTCATGCACCTTAAGAGGAGAATTGAGCCAACTTAGTAAAAGTAAGATGCTATCAATATCATATTAAGGATAAGAGATAACTTTTATATGTGTGATAAACATTTTAATAAGCATGAATTAATACTCCTAAGATGAGTGGAGTATGAATAAGGGATTGATTCTAGATGATATGATCTTGAATCCTTAATTTGTTAATAAGGGAAAAACCTAACCCTAATGAAGAGTGATGGTATGCACTTACAACCCTAATCAGTTAGATTGAGAAATCCTAACCCTAATGATGGGAAGGATGTATTTCTCTTATATCACATAGTGAAGATGTTATTTTGAAACCCTATTTGATTAAAATAAGCAACCCTAACCCTAATAATGGGAAAGATGTATTTCCCTTCAATTGCATAGTCATGTCATATACTGCTAGAGTTTTTATCATGAAGTGCAAATTATCCGAGAATCATGAGATGATGATCATATCTAGGTGTGAGCTATGATGTTTATATGTTACAAATTTAAATGAGCCTTGTGAGCCATGTTAAATACTTGTACAACCAGTATAATGATTATACAATCCAATATCTTAAAAGATAATTGTTGCCTAGTAAGAGCTGACAAGATATTTAATAAACCATGTGAGCTATGTGAAATACTTGTACAACATGTGTGATGAATACCTTGGTCTACAAACCTAGAGGTAATAATTACCTATTACAGAGGTAACAATGTTCAGTGATGATCTAAGGGTTTCAATACACAGATTCAGTAATCATGATGATGATGAGGTTAAGCGATAATAATTCTCAGTGATGTGAAAAGGGACTGAGATCCCAAGTGTATGTATCTAAATGTGATCCAAAGATTAGAAAAGTACTTGACAGATGTATTACACCTTTCTTTGTAGCATTTGTTTATGATTGATGCTTATAACTTATTTGATGCTAAAAGAATACTGTAATGCACTTAAAACATCATTAGAAACCATGAAATGTAGTTTCCCTGACCATAGATCCATCAGTGTCAGAATTTCCTCAAATGGGGAAATGGGTATTTCCCACGGGATTACATGGAGCACATATTTTTTAATATGTGGGGGCGTGAGCTTGGAAGGCCTTATGTAAACTGATCCCCTTACGTCCACAATCTTGGGGATTGGCTATATGTCATATCCTGGAACGAGTGTGATAGTGGTCATAGACTCAGTAGTGAGCACAGTGAACTGTCCCGTGGCTCAGAGTATGGCTATATGCCATAACTCAATAATTTTATAAATGGGAAAGGTTGTTGGTCTGTGTTCCCCTAAGAGAGTGCATGTTGTGGTTATAACTCTGAGAAAAGATGCCACTATACCCTGGCATGCTCTTTTTGCAGTTTGACATGAGATGTCACTGCCATTTGTCTCGTACTGACCGAGGTGGGAGAGGTCTTGGCAGCCAGCTCTGTCATTGACCTTGTATGGTACTGACTTGTGAGAAGTTTGTGGTCGGTTGGAGCATGAATGGTATACTTCATATCCTTAGAGCATAAGTGTGATTGTAATATGTAATCAGCCATGTAGTGTATTTTCTTAAGGATTGAATATGGAAAACATTGGTTGATGTACATTTCTTTTATATATCGTAGTTGGATATATGTTATTCATATTTCTTTATATTCCTTATAAAGTGAATAGATGATTTATTGCTCTGCCATAGATAGATGCATTATTTTTAAGATAAGAAATTACTTTGTTCTTCTTATAGAGTAATTAATCCTTCCTATTAATATAAAAGAATCTCTACTAAGATTTATATGGCTTAATTGTGATAATAATATTGTCAGCGAAGAGTTATATCTGTCGCTGGGACAATTGTCTCATCCCCTGGGATCCACAATTTTTAGTTGGATGTGCACAAGGAGGTAGAGACCTGTCTACAGAAGGAGAACAATCATTGGGACAGTAGTAACAACTTAGGTTGAGTGTATTGTCTATCATGTCTTGTAGATAGAAGTCCTATGTGTCGTCTCTGTACTCCCAGGTCCTTGGAGTTAGTGTGTAATGGTTTTATGATGATCTGAGATTTTGGCTTGTATGCCTCGAGGTTTTATGTTGCTTCAGTATATATTTTGACAGAGCAACTGTTATATGTTGTCCTCGATATAAGATGAGACAGTGTATGCACAATGTGAATCATGATATATATAAGTTTTGGATCTCTCAGTGAGAGTTTCCTAGAATTGGATTTCCTTACAAATTGGTTTTAATTCTTAGTGATTTTTGCTAATCCACTATTTATGATTATTCCGCAATTATCACTGGTGTTGTGTTGATTTGTTATCGGGTTGTCACAGTGTTGTCCCTGGGTAAGTAGTCATAAATCTAGGAGCTAACTTTACCTTCTTCCCAAATCTGAGTACACCTTTCCAATGAGAGACCTTGAGATACACTTTGTCTCCAACTTGGAATTCTAAATGTCTACAATGTTTATCGGTATATGAATTCTATCTATCCTGTGTAGCCTTAAACTATTGTTGTATTACTTTAATGTTTTCAGTTGTCCATTGCACTGATTCAGGACCCAGAAGTTGATATTCTCCTATCTTATACCAGCATAACGGAGATCTACAACGTCTACCATATAATGCTTCATATGGTTCCATATCAATAGTGGTCTGATAACTATTATTGTAGGCAAACTCTATTAAGCTCAAGTGTAAGTCCCAACTTCCTACAAACTGAAGAACACATACCCTAAGCAAGTCCTCCAAAGTCTGTATAGTCCTTTCAGATTGTCCATCTGTCTGAGGGTGGAAAGTTGTGCTAAACTTTAACTGCATACCCAAGGCTTTATGTAGTCATTCCCAAAAATGACTTGTAAACTGGGGACCTCTATCAGACACAATTGTAGTTGAAACTTTGTGTAACCGCACTATCTCATCTATGTAGATCTATGCGAGTTTTTTAGTAGTATAGGTTGTTTTAATAGGAAGAAAATGTGCTGATTTAGTCAACCTATCAACTATCACCAAATGGAATCATGACTTTTGGCTATTCTAGGTAGACCAATCACAATGTCCATTGTCACGTGATCCCATTTCCACTATGGTATAGGAAAGGGTTGCAATGTTCCTGTAGGCTTTTTGTATTCTACTTTAACTTGCTGACATACTGGACACCGCATAACAAACTTAGCTACATCCTTCTTCAAACCAGGCCACCAATACATATCTTTTAAGTTATGATACATTTAGTACTCCCTGTATGCATTACATACAGGAATGAATGAGCTTCCTCCATAACTATGTTTCTTAAGTCATTGGCATCAGGTACTACCATCCTACCATGGTAACAGACTACCTCATCCTCTGACTCATGGAAATCATCCCATTTCTCACTACCATACTCTGACCTGATCTATTGAATCACAATATCAGCCTGTTGTGCCTCTTTAATCTACTGTTTCATAGTAGGTTTCACATGCATCTCAGCCAGCAATCCGGCTAAAAAAGATACTTCTAACTGTACATTCATTTGTCTCAAAGAGACAAACATGTCACATTTAAAGCATATTAAAGAGTTCAACTGTGCTTTATCTATGTGTGGAGATGAAGATTTTTCTACTTAGTGCATTTGCCACTACATTAGCTTTTCCTGGATGATAATCAATTGTACAATCGTAGTCCTTCATTAATTCCATCCAGTGGCGTTGTCTCATATTTAACTCATGCTTTGAGAATATGTACTTTAAGTTTTCATGGTCTGTGAAAATCTGACATGTTTCTCCATAAAGATAATGCCTCCAGATCTTCAATGTGTGGACCACTACAGCTAATTCTAGATCATGCGTCAGATAATTCTCCTCATGTTTCTTAAGTTGTCAAGAAGCAAAAGAAACTACATGATCACTCTGCATTAGCACACATCCTAGACCATTCTTAGAGGCATCACAGAAAACAATGTATCCCTTTCCCTACTCAGGTAAAACCAACACAGGTGCACTAGCCAACCTTTCTTTCAACAATTGGAAAGAACGTTGACACTTGTCATTCTAGACAAAAGGAACCTCCTTCCTGGTCAACCTAGTTAGGGGTAATGTTATAGAACTGAAGTCTTTAATAAACCTTTTGTAGTAACCTGCCAGACCTAGGAAACTATGAATCTCAATTGGTGTCTTGGGCTATTTCCATTCCACAACTGACTCCACTTTGTTAGGATCAATGTGAATACCTGAAGCAGATATAACGTTTCCTAGAAAAGACACTTTTGACAACCAGAAATCGCACTTGCTAAACTTAGAATATGGCTTGTGTTGTCTCAACAAAGTCATGGCTTGACGAAGGTGTTGTTCAAGTTGTTGACCATCTCTACTATATATCAAGATGTCGTCTATGAAGACCACTATGAACTAATCAAGTAATGGTCAGAAGATTCTATTCATTAGCTCCATGATTGTAGTTGATGCATTAGTTAGTCCAAACAAAATAACTACAAACTCGTAATGACCATACTTTATCCTAAAGGCTGACCTAAGTATGTCATCCTCCTTGATACATAACTGATGATATCTTGACCTTAGGTCTATCTTAGAAAACATTGTTGCACCGCGTAACTGGTCAAACCTCATCTATCCTTGGCAGAGGATATTTGTTCTTTATAGACACCTTGTTAAGATGTCTATAGTATATGCATAATCTCATAGTTCCATCTTTCTTTTAAAAAAAGAACTAGATCACCCCATGGTGAAGTACTCAGTCCAATGAAACCTTTATCAAGCAGCTCCTGTAACTGTTTCTTGAGTTCTGCCATCTCAGTAGGGCCCATCCTATAAGGTTTTTGTGCTATTGGTTGTGTACCCAAAATTAGATTAATCTCAAAATCAATCTCTCGAGGTGGAGGAATATCTGGAAATTCTTCAGGAAACACATCCTTGAATTCCCTGACAACAGGAACTTCAAAAAGACTAGGACTCTCTTCTTTGGTGTCTACCACATGTGCCAAAAATGCTTCACATCCTTGTCACATCAGCATCTCCGCTACCATTGCTGACACTAGACAGGTTGGAAGAATCTTTCTATCCCATAGAAAGACCCATGTTTTATCACTGTCTGTGAACATAGATTGCTTAGAACCACAATCCAAGACAACCTTATACTTTTCTAGGGTATCCATCCCACGAATTACATCGAACTCATGCATCTCAAGTGGTATAAGATCCACCTAAATGATGTGTTCTAAAAATGAAAGAACACATGGACAACATACCTCCTACAACACTATAGATATGACTAATGGAGTTTCTAATAACAGATTATCTGCTCTACAAGTGACAGTCATATTGCAGTCATGAATCACTTCACGAGTGATAAAGGAATGTGTAGCACCTGGATCAATCAAAATAGATATAAATCAGGATGAAGACATATTAGAATGGAACAATTCCATCTGACATGTCACGACTCATGGATTGACTACTGCCTCCGGATGATTCATATAATAGATTCTTGTCATCACCTATTATCGACTTTGTGCTTTGTTATTCATTGTAGATGAACTTGCTTGGGATGCTTGTCCACATCCTCATGAGCCACTACTAAACTATTTCCTCTAAGAGCCATGTTGACTCTGCCTCAGTGGTTGGGTTACCTCCCTGTCTCTAAGTGGACAATACTTTATCATATGTCCTGTCTTCCCACACTTGAAGTAGTCTATGTTCTCCCATTGCAGCTGAGATGGTCCTATTATTGACATTGATGCCGTGTTATGGGCTCCACTTGGCAAAAAACTATGGCCTCTACCCTTGCTTTATGTCCACCATGTCTGAGCACTGAACCTCTGCGGTGCTACTGGTGTAGGAAACTTCAGTTTCTTGAAACTTCCAAACCTTTGTCCCTGGAACTGGGCAAGTACATTCCTACTATTCGCCTCATGTTTCTCAATTACGGACCTCAATATCCACCTAACTAACTCCACAAAGGTGGAAAACTTCTCTCTATTCTCTAGAGAAGATATAGGTGTGGTTAACTCAGCATTTAGACCCTTTGCAAAATGTCGAATCCTCTCCTCATTTGTAGTAGCCATGTGTGGATAAAACCGCAGAATCTCCATAAACTTAGCTTCATACTCACTAATCTTCATTGGTCCTTATCTAATCCATTCAAATTGTGAGATTTTCTCATCCAGATAAGTCTTGGGAAAGTATCTACTGACAAACTCTCGTCAGAATTTTTGCCATCTGACCTCAACACCAGGTCTTTTCTCTTCTTCAATGGCCCACCAATGGCCAGCGCTTCCTTTTAAAAGGTACACATCATGGCTAACTTTATCACTCTATGGAATGCTAAGGATTCTAAAGGCTTTCTCTAGATTAGTTAGCCATGAATCTATGTATGCTGGGTCAGCTGTATCGACATATTCGGTGGCTCCTACCCGGCATAACTGCTCAAAGGTCTTTCCAGATCCATGTCCTTCATTGGGAACTGGTGCCCTAGATGTTGGTGCTGGCATCCGATCTGCCATATGTGTCATTGTTGTCATGAACTTCCCAAAAAGAGCATGAAAGGCTGGGTTTTCTAACATGATTTGATCAAGTTGGGGATTCTCAAGCATTGATTCCTCTCTAACATGTTCCCTTGCACCTCCTCCTGGTGCAGCAACACTGCTCTCAATAGCATTTTCTTCATGTGCTCCAGCCATCTTTTAGCTTTACTTCTTCTCCTATATGAGCAAAAGTCACTATAAGATAAACTGGATGACAGTAGAATAGACTCAACAACCTTAATCCTATGTCTCTGTAGACTCAGCGAACCTTAGGCTTTGATACCAAAACTGTAACATCCCTGACCTCGATTATGTACTAACCCTAGGTGTTTTGCCTAATAAAGTTGATTAGATGCTTGCTCTTATTTTTTTTTTAAGTAATTAAGGCTCTTGAAGAACTTATATTTCATTTTTAGTCCTTTTTGAATAATGTTGGAACATTGTTTTGTTAATTTTGGACTAAAGTGCAAATTACCCAAGTTGAGGGGTTAACTTGCAAATTGCACATGATAAGATGTTCCTCTGATGTTGAGACATCATAAGAATGAATATGATGTAGTGGTATGGTTTCTACAAGCTTGGGCATCAAGATAAAGCTTTTAGAGCAATCCTTGTGTATTAAATCCTAGTTTTGGTGTAATGTGCAAATTACCCAAAACCTAGGGTTCAATATGCAAAATACCACCTTTAGAGGATCTCTTATGTTTCTTGGCATCAAGTAGAGCAAATAAAATGAGAGGGGCACCTCATTTGAATTATCTTGTAGGAGAGAGAATCTTGACATTAAAATAATCAAGATTTAAGCATAAATGGAATTTTAATTTAATTTAATACAAAAAGAAATAAATTAATTAAGGAGCCCTTCAACCAAAAGTTTAAGGATGTGTTTGCAATAGTGTTGGACGATCTTGTTCCTTGCTATGGCACAAAAAGATCTTGGTTGAGTGGAAGCCACTCACATTAATATAATAAAAAGTAATATCCACTAAAAGGTTGGATATTAATATAAAACTCTTTAAGGTGCTTAATTCCTTTTGCATTAATTCTTGGATAATGAAGAGGTTTTGCAAGATAATGAAGGTGGATTCGTGTCCAAGAAATGGAGGGGAATTTGGTGGAAATAATTTCGGAATTTAAGGAAAATAATTCCTTTTTCTCTTTCCTTGAAAATCCTTATAACATATCCTTTTTCCAAATCACTTAAGGGTATTTTCCTTAGTTTTCTTTTCTCACCTTGCTTTGTCCGACCAAGGGAGAGCTCAGGAGCAGGAGCAGGATGACCATAACCTGTTGGTAAGTTTTGATCATCTTCTACCTCGGATTCATGGTGAAAACCCTAAATCAATGCTTGATTATTGGTTTTCTTCACTAGATTTCCAATCCTAGCCAACTTACTCATCCAAAAGATCAAGAACGAACCTTGGAAAGTTGCTGGAAATCCATACACCATTAGAGTCGTGGATCTTGGAGCTTGGGATCAGTTTTAGAGGTGGGTTTTATAACTCAAACCCTTAATCATTGCTATTGCATCCATTTCTATAATAATCGTTGGTTATTCTTTTCTATTTGATACTCTTTTGGTTCATTGCTGAAATTTCCATGAAAAATGGTTGTTGTTCTTGGATAAATGGAGGAAGATGATGATGACATCATCATAGAAGTATATCCAAGGAAATCCCTGTCCAAACGGTTTCATTTGATGAGTTCAACGGTTTCCCAAACCGTTTGGGAGCAAACGGTTTCAAACCATTTGAAGGGAAACAGTTTCACCAAAACCGCATGACGCCAAACGGTTTCAAACCGTTTGGTAATGTTGACCAGGGTTGACCATTTGGGGATTTTTTCATAATTATCTAGGTTAATGACCCATCAATTATATTTGATTATCTCCAATTGGTTCATGAGTTGAAGGTCCATCAATCACCAAAACCCTAATCGGGTTAAGTGTTGATTTCCAATTTGATTGAGTTAGAAAGTTGGGTTGATTGACCCAAACGGTTTCAAAACCATTTGGGGATCACCCAAACGGTCTCTCAAGACCATTTGGTGGTCATCCAAGGCCGTTTGGAGGTCTAGGGTTGAGTATGGTTAGGTATTTGAAGATCCAAAGGTACTAAGTTGAAGTGCAATCAAATGTTGATTTGGTGATCAATCCAATGAACCAAACCCTAATTGGTTGACTTGGATTTTGATGTTGACATAGGCAAACGGTCTCAAGACCGTTTGGAGGTCATCCAAATGACCTCAAGACCGTTTGGGGTCAGGTCATGTCCAATTTGGATGATGGTGCAATAGTTTCAAAGTAATTAGTTTCACAATAATCAACATTGAAGGATCATCGATTCCAAACCCTAATCCAATTGAATCAAACCCTAATTGATGATCAATTGACGGTCAAATCAGTTCAAGGATAACCTATTTAACCCAATTGAAGTATGGTGTTAGGACTAATTGATGAGTGATAACATGATTTCAATCAATGAAGGAATCAATCTTGGAAACCCTAATTCAATTTGAGTGTTGGAGACCTTATTTGGTCCATGCAGTTTTGAGGAGGTTTGGACCAAATGGTCTCAAGACCGTTTGGGACCAAACAATCACAAACCGGTTGAGTTCATGCATTTTCAACATTTTACTTTAGCAAATAGTTTCAAGTGTGTACCTTTAGAAAACAGTTTTAAGGGTCACCTTCAGCAAATGGTTTCAAGTATGTACCTTTAGCAAATGGTTTCAAGGGTCACCTTTAGCAAACGGTTTCAAGTGTGCACCTTTAGCAAATGATCTCAATGTTCAACTTTAGCAAACGGTTTCAAGGGTCACCTTTAGCAAACAGTTTCAAGTGTGTACCTTTAGCAAATGGTTTTAAGGGTCACCTTTAACAAACGGTTTCAAGTGTGTACCTTTAGCAAATGGTTTCAAGGGTCACCTTTAGAAAATGGTTTCAAGTGTGCACCTTTAGCAAATGATCTCAAGGATTACTTTAACAAATGGTTTATATGGTTTGGTCAAGACCGTTTGAAGGTCTAAACGGTCTTAGACCATTTGTAGGTATTCCAAGCAAGACCGTTTGAGGTCTAAGAGTCCAAGATCATTTGGAAGGTAATCAACCAAATTGTATGAAATCTTAAAGTGGTTGAAGGTTAATTGTTTAAAGTGAACAATTACATGTTGTAAACCAATGGTGATTATAATAATGGTACCCTTAATAAGATAGGGTGATTAGTACCCTTTCATTAATTAAGCTTTAATGATCATGGTGATAATACTGTAACTCATGATGTCAATTCTTCTTTCAAATTGAGTTGACTTAGCCTAATCAAGGATGAAGCAAATATCATCCTATAGTGGATGAGAGAGAAGACTTCCTACATGAATGATAATCATGTAGTGGACTTTTAATATGAATGGATATCTAATTAGGGTATGATCCTTAATATTGAGATCATGAAACCCTAATTATGAAGGTTAATGAATCATAACCCTAATTGAGGGCATTGATAGGTGAAATCCTAATACATGATTATGGTATGATCTTAATTCATGGTAATGACATGAGAAACCCTTATTCAGGGTATTTTAATGACTAACCCTATTTGGGGTGAATAGTAAACCTTAATTTGAGTTATTGAACATAAACCCTAAACCAGGGTGATGTGTAGTGAATAGTAAACCCTAATTCCAAATAAGGTAAATGGAAGTGTGAAACCCTAATTCTGGGTTATACTTTTTAACACAAAGCTCTAAGGTAGGATAATGAAATGCCGAGTCATCAATCCTAATTGAGCCAAGGGAATGATTAACCCTAATTGAATTGAAAAGGGAAACCCTAACCCTAGCAAGGGCATAGTGGTGTAATCCTTGAATAGTGATGTTATAATTGTTTTGCATTATGCTGGTATGAAATTGATGTATATGTTATCATCTGTACTAATCATGCAAGTTTTATGAGATATTGATCATAGCCAGGTATGAGCTATGATGCTTTGTTTATTGAAAGTACTTTATGAGATTTGTAAGCAATGATATGCTATGTTGCCTAGTGGAAGGTAACAAAAGATATTGATAGGCTTTAAAAGCCATGTGAAATACCTGCATTGCAAGTATCATGTTTACATTGTCGGATGACTTGATGGCATTAAGTTACCTGATAAAGTGGTAACAAGTTTTTTGTTGATATAAGGGTTGAACACCCATATTCTTGAATCATAATGATGAGATGATGAGGGATTGAGTTCCCAATGATAATAAAGTTGTGAAATGAACTTGATAAAATAGTACTCTTTCTTTATAGCATTGTTCTAATAGTTTAAGTTTGAAAACATGCCTAATGCTAAAAGAATGTTGTAATGTACTTAAATAATCAAGTGAAATAATATCATGTAGAGCCCTGACCATAGATCCATCATCATCAGTAGTTTGGTGATGGTGAAATAGGTTTTCCTAAGGGAATTCCTGGAGAGCATACTTTTGAGTATGTGGGAGTTATGGGTATGAATATCTTTACGCCCTAATTGAGGAATTGATGTGAGATAAACATTAAATCTCTCAAACCTTCATTATATGTATATGTCGGGATGATGTATCACTAATCTCCTGATGAAGATGTTAATGCCAAATCGATTTGAGATAAAAAAAGAAATCTCTCGATTGCAAAGAGAGTACAACATGCCAATGTAACTCTAATAGCAAAGTTGCCAGTATACCCTAGAAAGCTATTTGGCAGAGACACTCAATGTCCTGCATGTTGTTCCTCACACTGACTGAGGAGGATGAGGTCATAGAAATCTGGCTCTTTTATTGACCTATGTATGGTACCGATTTCAATTTCGCAATGGTCGGTTGGAGAATGAGCGGTATACCTCATCTCCTCAGGGCATAAGTATGTTTGTAAAATGTAATCAGCCGTGTAGCATATTTGCTTAGGGTTGAATTACGAGAATCAATGGTTGATAATACATTGCCATTGTTTCTTAGCTGGATAAATGCTATACATGTTCTTCATATTCCTTATTGAATAAATGACGTGTTGTTTATCAAGTTATAATTGAAATGAACTACATAGAGAATACTGCTCTACTCAGCTTAATCAATGATTTACCTACTGCTGAATATTATGATTCTACTGCTCAGTGTTATTTTATTATCTACAATAACAATGTTTCTGGAAGTGAGTTATATCTCTCGCTGGGGCAATTTTCAATTGTCTCACTCCCGTGGGATTCAACTTTTTAGGTAGACGCCGAGGAAAAGGCAGAAACCCTACAGAGGGTGAACAACAACAGTAGCAGCAGCAACAACAGCAAGGGCAATAGTGATCCTCAGGTGGAGACACTGTCTGTCAAGTCTTGTGTAGAGAGAGTCCTATGTGTCGTCTTTGTACTCTCAGGTCCCAGGAGTCGTTAGATGGTTTGATATAGATCTGAGATTTTTGGCTTGATGCCTCGAGATTTTTGTATACTGCTCATGTATAGATTAACAGCAGCAACAACAACAACAAGGATGACATTGATCCTCGGGTGGAGACAGTGTATGTCAAGTCACGTGTAGAGAGAGTCCTATGTGTCGTCTCTGTACTCTCAGGTCCTAGGGATCGATAGATGGTTTGATATAGATCTTAGATTTTTGGCTTGATGCCTTGAGATTTTTGTATACTGCTCATGTACAGTTTAACAGGGCAGTCAATGTTTATGACTCTCGAGATGAGATGATATAGAGATGTACTGATGAATCAGAATGTAAATAACTTACTTTGGTTCTTTATGAAAGAGTTCTACAGTTTGTGGATCTTAGTGCAAAAAGTTTTAATTTTTAGTAAATTCAGTCATTCTCCTGCTAATAATTCGCTTCCGCATTAGTTAATCTTGTTTTTCTGAGTTGGATCATCACAATTTAGTGGTATCAGAGCCCTAGGTTCGCTGAGTCTACAAAGACATAGGGATAGGGTTGTTGAGTTTGTTCTAGTGTCTTCCAATCTATCTGATAGTGTCTTCTACTCATATAGGAGGAGAAGAGAAAACTAAAGATGTTTGGATCACATGATGAACATGTTGCTGAAAGTAGTGTCGCTGCACCCGGAGGAGGTGCAAGAGACCAAATAAGGGAGGAACCTGTGCCTGAACCACCCCAGTTCAATCAAGCTGACATGGGGAACCCAGCCTTCCAAGCCATGTTCGGGAAGTTTATAGTTTCCATGACCCATATGACTGACAGGATGCCCATACATGCACCTAGGGCACCTACCCACCAAGAAGGACAAGGAGCCGGCAAGACGTTTGAATGACTATGTCGGGTTGGAGCCAAAGAAAATGCTGGGACAACCAACCCAGTAGATGCTGACATGTGGCTAACTGAGTTAGAGAAGGCCTTTAGAATCCTTAACATCCCAGAAGCTGAGAAGATTAGACATGATTTGTACCTTATTAAGGGGAGTGTTGGTCACTGGTGGACCATAGAGGAGGGAAAAAGGCCAGGTGTGGAGATTGAATGGGAAGTATTTTGACGATAATTTGTCAATAGATACTTTCCTAAGACGTTTCTGGATGAGAAAACCTCGCAGTTTGACAGGTTAAGGCAAATACCAATGAATAGTAGCGAGTATGAGGCTAAGTTCATGGAGCTTTTACGGTTATGTTTGCTTATGGCAACTACAGATGAAGAGTGGATTCAGCGTTTTGAATAAGGATTAAACGCTGAGTTGACCACCCCTGTGTATTCTCTAGAGAATAGGGAAAGATTTGCTACTTTTGTGGAATCTGTTAGAAGGATAGAGATGTCTGTGACTGAGAACAGATAGACCAAGAACAAGAAGGTGTACCCCTAGTTCCAAGGATCCTCATCCAAAAGTTTCAAGAAATCCAGGTTTTCTGCACCAATGGCACCACCTAGATTCAATACCCAGACGCAATGGACGTCAAATAGGGGTAGAGGACAAAATTTACCATCAGAAGGAGCCCACAGATCAGCACCTGTGTCAGTTATAGGACCATCCAGACCACAACAAGGGATCATAAGTTGTTTCATATGTGGAAAGATGGGGCATCTGATGAAGTATTGCAGAGCCCAAGAGGCAAGTGTGACTCAACCTCAAAGGCAGAGCCAGAAAGGTTCTCAAAGGAGACAGTTTCCAGGTGGCACTAGAGGATGTGGACAAGCATCCCAAGCTAAATCATCAGCACCCAGTCATCGAGCACCGAATCAACCACAGGCAACGGTGAGATTCTATGCGATGAATCCACTTGATGCAGTGATCAACCCTCGGGTTGTGACAGGTCAGATGAAACTATTTTATTCTGATATGTCTACATCCTGCATCGTTTCTGTTTTAATTGATATGGGTGCTACGCATTCCTTTATCACTCGAAGAGTGATTCTTGACTGCAACATGGCTACTAGTCATAGAGCAGATAGTCTATTGTTAGAAACTCCTTTGATGGAATCTGCTATGTTGTGGGAGGTGTGTTCTCCCTGCATTCTTTTCTTTTTTGAACATCACATTCAAGTGGATCTTATACCACTTGAGATGCACGGGTTTGATATAATCCTTGGGATGGATACCTTAGAAAGGTATAAGGTTGTCTTGGATTGTGAGTCCAAGCAAGTTGTGTTCACTGATGAAAGTGACACATGGATCTTTCAAGGGGATAGAAAGATTCTTCCAACCTGCCTTGTGTCAGCTATGGTAGCTGAGAAGTTGATGAGGCAAGGATGTTATGCATTCTTGGCCCATGTGGTAGATACCACCATGGAGAGTTCTAATCCTACTGAAGTTCCTGTAGTCAAGGAATTTGAAGATGTATTTCCTGAAGAACTTCCAGATGTACCTCCGCCCCGAGAGATTGATTTTGAGATTAATCTAATTTCGGGCATGCAGCCAATAGCACAAACACCGTATAGGATGGCGCCTACTGAGATGGCAGAACTCAAAAAAAAACTATAAGAGTTGCTTGAGAAGGGTTTCATCCGACCAAGCACTTCACCCTGGGGTGCTCCGGTCCTCTTTATTAAGAAAAAGGATGGGTCTATGCGATTATGCATTGACTATAGACAATTAAATAAAGTAACAATAAAGAATAAGTATCCTTTGCCAAGGATTGATGATCTCTTTGACCAGTTGTGTGGTGCAACTGTCTTCTCAAAGATAGATCTGAGGTCGGGATATCATCAACTACGTATTAAGGAGGGTGAAATACCTAAGTCTGCCTTTAGGACAAGGTATGGTCACTATGAGTTCACAGTTATGTCGTTTGGACTAACTAATGCACCAACTGTATTTATGGAACTCATGAATAGAATCTTTCGACTTTTTCTTGATCAGTGTGTAGTTGTCTTCATAGATGACATCCTGATCTACAGTAGAGATACTCAACAGCATGAACAACATCTTCGTTAGGCTCTAACTTTGCTAAGAGAGCATGAATTGTATGCTAAGTTTAGCAAGTGTGAGTTCTGGTTACCAGAAGTTTCTTTTCTTGGACAAGTAATATCTACTTCAGGTATACGTGTTGACCCTAAAAAGGTAGAATATGTCCTGCAATGGGAGCATCTGAAGACACCGACGGAGATTCGCAGTTTCTTAGGGTTGGCAGGCTATTACAGGAGGTTCATTAAGAACTTCAGTTCTATATCTTTACCCTTGACTAAGCTGACCAGGAAGGATGTTCCTTTTGCCTGGAATGACAAGTGTCAACAATCATTCCAGTTGTTGAAGGAAAGGTTGACAAGTGCACCAATTCTAGTGTTACCTGAACAAGGGAAAGGGTATATAGTTTTTTGTGATTCCTCTAAGCATGGACTAGGATGTGTGTTAATGCAGGATAAACAAGTGATTTCTTTTGCTTCCCGACAACTTAAGAAACACGAGGAGAATTATCCGACACATGATCTAGAACTAGCTGTTGTAGTCCATGCTTTGAAGATCTGGAGACATTATCTCTATGGAGAGACATTCTAGATTTTCACAGACCATAAGAACCTAAAGTACATCTTCTCTCAACATGAGATAAACATGAGGCAACGCTGCTGGATGGAATTAATCAAGGACTACGATTGTACAATTGATTATCATCCAGGGAAGGCCAATGTGGTTGCTGATGCATTAAGTAGAAAATCAGCAACACCAGCCCTAGATAAAGCACAACTAAATTCTTTGGTGTGCTCTAGGAGGGATATGCTTATATCTTTAAGGCAAGACAATGTACAATTAAAAGTATCATTGTTATCTGGGTTGTTAGCTGAGATGCACATAAAACCTACTTTGAGATAGCAGATTAAGGAGACATAGCAAGCTGTTCAACAAATTAGATCAGAGTATGGTAGTGAGAAACGAGATGGTTTCCATGATTCAGATGATCAGGTAGCCTATTATCATGGTAGAATGATAGTGCCTGATGTGGAAAACTTGAGAAAATTAGTCCTAGAAGAATATCATTCTTCAATGTATGCTATGCATCCAAGAAGCACCAAGATGTATCATAACTTGAAAGATATGTATTGGTGGCCAGGTCTGAAGAAGGATGTTGCTGAGTTTGTTATGTGGTGTCCAGTGTGTCAGCAAGTTAAAGTTGATCACCAGAAGCCTGCAGGAACACTACAGCCTTTTCCCATACCGTAGTGGAAGTGGGATCATGTAACCATGGACTTCGTGGTTGGCCTGCCCAGAACAGCTAAAGGTCAGGATTCCATCTGGGTAATAGTTGATAGGTTGACAAAGACAACACATTTCTTACCTGTCAAAACAACCTATTCTGTTGAGAAGTTGGCACAGTTCTATGTAGATGAGATAGTGCGACTGCATGGGGTCCCAGTTACCATTGTTTCTAACAGAGGTCCCCAGTTTACAAGTCATTTTTGGGAACAACTTCATAAGGCCTTAGGCACATAGTTAAGGTTTAGTACAACCTTTCATCCTCAGACTGATGGACAATCATAAAGGACTATACAAACCTTGGAGGACATGCTTAGGGTATGTGCCCTCCAGTTTACAGGAAGTTGAGATCTACATCTAAGCTTGATAGAGTTTACCTACAACAATAGCTATCAACACAACATTGACATGGCACCTTATGAAGCCTTGTATGGTAGATGTTGTAGATCTCCCCTATGTTGGTATGAAACTGGTGAATATCAACTTTTGGGTCATGATCTTATGCAGCAGACCACCGAGAAGATTAAAATAATACAACAACAGTTAAAGACTGCACAGGATAGGCAGAAATCTTATGTTGATAAGCGTCATAGACCTTTAGAATTCCAGGTTGGAGACAGAGTGTACCTCAAGGTCTCGCCCTGGAAAGGGGTTCTTAGATTTGGAAGGAAAGGAAAGTTAGCTCCTAGATTTATGGGGCCTTATCCAATCATTGAACGGGTTGGAAAGGTAGCTTATAAGCTGGAGTTACCACCTGAGTTGCAAAAGTTGCACCCAGTATTCCACATTTCCATGTTAAGGAAATGCCATCCTGACACAGAATCAGTTCTGCAACCTATGGAAGTAGAATTAAACGATGATATATCTTAGGTTGAAGGACCTATGTTGATTCTCGACAGAAGAATCAAGAAGCTGAAGAAGAAAGGAATTAGTCTTGTAAAAGTCCTCTAGAATCATCGTGGCATTGAAGAAGCTACATGGGAACTAGAGGAAGAAATGAGGAGGAAATACCCTACTCTTTTCTCTTAAAATGTTTTTGTTAATGATTTCGGGGATGAAATTCTTATAAGGTGTAACATCCCTGACCTGGGTTATGCTTTAACCCTAGGTGCTTTGATTAAGAAAGATGATTATATGCTTAATCTTATCTTTTGAAAAGTGATTAGGGCTCATGAGGAACTTATGTTTCAATTTTGGTCCTATTTGAACAATGTTAAAGCAATGTTTGCTTGTTTTAGACTAAAGTGCAAATTACCCAAGTTGAGGGGTTAAATTGCAAATGTTGCATGATAAGATGTTCCTCTGATGTTGAGACATCATAAGAATCAATATGATGTAGTGGTATGGTTTCCACAATCTTGGACACCAAGATTAAGCTTGTAAAGCAATCATTGTGCATTAAAACCTAGTTTTGGAGTAACGTGCAATTTACCCAAAATATAGGGTTCAATATGCAAATTACCACTTCAATATGGTCCTTAATGTTTCTTGGCATCATGTAGAGAAAATAAAATGCGAGGGACTCCTCATTTGAATTAAGTTGTAGGAGAGAGAATCTTGACATTAAAATAATCAAGAATAATGCCTATTTGAAACCCTAATTCGATTTAGGGAAAAAATGAATAAAAATAATTGAAGGGCTTTCAACCAAAATGTTTTGGGTTGATTTTGAATAAGGATGGACGTTCCTTTAACAAGATAAGGAACGAAAATATCTTAAGTAGGTGAAATTCCACTCACCTTTTTATAAAGAAAAGTAATATCCACTCACATGTGGAATATTATATTATAAGCATTAAGGTGCTTAATTTGCTTTTCTTTGAATTGAGGATAATGAAGGATAATTAAAGGCAAGGAAGGTGCCTCGTACCCAAGGTAGTTGAGGGGGAAGAGGCGGCCACTTTATTGGGATTAATTGGATTTTTATAAGGCATTTTCTCTCTCATCAATTTCCTTATAAAAGTGCCATTTCTAAGCCCAAACCAAGGCCTTTTTCGGATTTTCTTCTTCCCCTTGTTTGCAAAACCGACCAAGGAGCTAGGGAGGAGCAGGGAGCACGTCCCCAACCTGTGGGTAAGCCCTTGACCTTCGTTCTCCATGATTTCATGGTGGAAATCGAAAATAAATTATGGATTCCTTCTTATTTCGATCTCCTCTTCAACCCTAGCCAACTTTTACAATCAAAAGCTTGAGGACGAGCCTAGGGGGAGTTGCAAGAGCTTCATCCACCATTAATGGCGTGATCGTGGAGCTTTGGAGCTCAATTGGAGGCGGGTTTTATAACTTAAACCCTTAAACATTGCTAATGCATCAATTATCTATGCTTTGTTGATTGATTTCTTCAATTTTATACACTTTGGTTTCTTTGCTGCAAATTCCATCAAGAACGGTTGCTGTTCTTGGGTGCACGAAGGAAGATGATGATGACATCATCATAAGAAAGAACCTCACCAAATATCTTGGGAGCAAACGATCTCAAAGGTTGGGACCAAACGGGTTCACCAAAATCGTTTGGTGACCAAACGGGTTGCAACCCGTTTGGTGGAAAACGGGTTCAAACCCGTTTGAAGGAGTTGACCAAGAGTTGACCATTTGGGAATCTCGTTCCTAATTATGAAGGCTAATGAATATCCAAATTTTAGGGGTTAACTCCAAAGGAATCATAGGTTTAAGGCCAATCAATTAGACAAATCGAATTGAATTAAGTGCTGATTGTTAACCTGAATAACTTGACTTGTTTGGGAAAACGGGTTCAAGACCGTTTGATATGGTTGACCAAGCGTTTACCGTTTGGTATTACTGATCCCTATTATGTTGGATAATGACCCTACAAATTTTATGGGTTAACTCCCACGGAATCGTGAGTTGAAGGCTAATCAATTAGGAAAACCCTAATTGAAAACAGTGCTGAAATTACAATGAGTTAAGTTGAGATTTTGGGTTGATTAGCCCAAACGGGTTCAAACCCGTTTGAGGATCACCCAAACGGTTTCAAACCCGTTTGGGGATCACCCCAAGACCGTTCGGAAGTCTGGGGTCAAGTATAGTTGACCAATTGAAGGTCCAAAGGTACTAATCATATTGCAATGTAGTGCTGATTTGTTGATCAACTCGATAGACCAATCCATGATGATTTTTCACTAGAATCCAAAGGTTGGATGGGCCAAACGGTCTCAAGACCGTTTGGAGCTCATCCAAACGGTCTCAAGACCATTTGGTGGTCACCTAAGACCGTTTGGAGGTCTAGGGTTGAGTATGGTTAGGTGTTTGAAGGTCTAAAGGTACCAAGTTGTTAAACAATGTAATGTTGATTTGGTGATCAATCCAATGAACCAAACCCTAATTGGATTGCTTAGATTTGAGTGATATGATGGGCAAACGGTCTCAAGACCATTTGGAGGTCATCCAAACGACCTCAAGACCGTTTGGGGTCAGTTCATACCCAATTTGGATGATGGTTCAATGGTTTCAAAGCAACTAGTCTTACATTGATTAGTGTTGTTGAATCATCGATTCCAAACCCTAAATCAATTGAATCAAACCCTAATTGATGATCAATTGAGGGTCAATTGAGAGTCAAATCATTTGAAGGTTGACCTATTAAACTCAATTGAAGTATGAGGGTAGGTCCAATTGATGACTGGTTCCATGAATTCAATGATTGAAGGAATCAACATTGAAAACCCTAATTCAATTGGATACCCTATGTAATGGAGGTCCAATGTGATTGAATCTCTTGAGAATCAAGATGATGAATGATCCATTGATCCAATGTTTATTAGTAATGATAATCAAAGAAGGTACAAAGGTTGAAACCCGAATAGTACCTAAGGGATTAGTGCCAATTAAGGGATGAATTCCTAATTGCTTATAGGGTCAATGACTTGATACACTATGTTAATCATAGTTGTATGTACTCAACTAAAGGGTGATACGACCTATTCAAGTTGAGAAGTTGATAGCATGAATTCATACATGAATATGATTCATGTGGTGGTTAAGAGTTATGATCCTTAAGTAAAGAGATCATGAAACCCTAAACATGAACATAAACCCTAATTGACAGGGTTATTGAACTCAAACCCTAGTTGAGGGTGTATCCTTATGAAATCCTAGTTGAGGGTGTGTCCATGTGAAACCCTAACTGAGGGTGTATCCATGTGAAAACCTAACTGAGGGTGTATCCATGTGAAACCCTAATTGAGGGTGATTTCATGAGAAACCCTAATTGGGAATGATTAGCAAACCTTGAATATGGGAAACGTGATATGAAACCCTAATGAAGGGTGATGCTATATGTAATCCCTATTTTAAAGAAGGGAGATGGTATGTGAAACCCTAATCTCTAATGAAAGAATAGAATTCATACTTGAATATGATTCATGAGGGGAACTTCTGTAGCACGACCGTGGTAGCTTCACTTTGCACGACCGTGCAAGGTAGCACGGTCGTGGTGGCTTCCCTTCACACGACCGTTCTTGGTTGCACGGCCGTGGTGCTCTATGCTTGATTTAGAGGTGATTTGAAAGTGACCTCATATGATCGTATACCTTGATATGATTATAAGTCCAATATAATTGGATGAAGGATACATAAGATATGTGATGAGAAACCCTAGTTGAGGGTGTATCATTGTGATTATTTATAAGCAACTTTATAATAAAGTCATGCCTTAAACTAAGATAAGTCCATATCATGTGAGATAGCTGTACAATTCTAATGTGTGGCCTTTGCATTATATGCTAAAGGTAAGAGATTAGTGATGGGATGTATTAAGAGGGAAATACCTTAATACAAGATAAGATGGATAACTCAACAGAGTTTGAAATGATGAGAAAGTGATACATCAAGATATGATAGTTATCACATTCAACATTTCAGGGTTTATATGCCTTGATGTACTTCAAATCCAATATAATTGGGTAAGAAACATATGAAGTTTGTTATGAAACTATTACAATGAAATGTAATGAGTTGTTACACCTTGATGAGTGTTAATTAATGTACCTTGAGAATGGGGTTAAGCCCAAATGATGTGTATGATATAATCATACCATGATAAGGATGAGAAATGAACTCATACCTTGAATTGATGATCATTAATGCTATATGATGAAGGTAATGTTCTAGAATAATCAAATATGATATCCTTGAATGCCCCAGAGGTATGGAATAATGTATTAAGGGTTGGACAGATAATGAGATCATGAACTCTTTATTAATGAGAAATGGGGAACCCTAACCCTAATTTGGGTAAAGGGAATGAAAAGCCCTATTTGATAGTAAACCCTAATTCCTGGTAGAGGAATAATGGTGTTGCTATCACATCATATGATGTGATGAATATCTTGTATGACTGTTATCATGCCTAATAACCATACATATATTATGAGATGATGTATATAGCTAGTGTGAGATGTGACATTTATATAATAAATGTTGATTGGCATTATGTGCCTTAATGTTGTTGTTGCTTAGTAAAAGAAGAAATATGCATGGACTTTTATGAGTCACATGAGTAAGTTGTTACCCAGTGAGAGGTGACAAGATATTTCATGGCCTTGTGAGCCAGGTGTGATGCTTGTGTAACAAGTATCATGAATGCCTTGGTCAGATGACCTGAAAGTGATAGTTACCTGAAAAAGGTATAATAATGCTCAATGATGAGTTAAGGGTTTGAATACCCAGAACCATATGATTATGGTGATGAGAAAGTGAAGGGATGATAATTCCCAGTATTTAAATGAGGGACTGAGTTCCCAGGATCTTTGAAAGACTGATAAATATCTGATAAAAGTAGTACATGTCTCTTTATAGCATTGTTGTAATAAGTTATGTTTAAGAACTTGGCTGATGCTAAAAGAATATGAGAATGTACTTAATAAATCAAGTGAAATCTATTCATATAGTGCTCTGACCATAGATCCATCATCGTCAGGAATAGGTGATGGTGAAACGGGTGCCCGCGGCAAAACCCGGAGCACATATTTTGAATATGTGGGGGTAAATGGGCAAAAATATCCTTACGTCCTCTTGAAGATATTGTTGGAAGGTAAACAAGAAACCTCTCAATCCTTCATGAATATGTCGGGATGGATGTATCATGAATCTCCCAATGATACTTAATGTCAGATCGAGGAGATAAACAAGAAATCTCTCGGTTGGTGATGAGAGTGCAGTTGACGATGTAACTCTGTAGCGAAGGTGCCAGAATACCCTGGCTAGCTAGTTAGAAGAGACACGAGATCTCATGCATGTGGTCTCGTACTGACCGAGACAGATGAGGTCATAAGAATCCGGCTATTTTGATGACCTATGTATGGTACCGAGGCGATTTCGTAATGGTCGGTTGGAGTATGAGCGGTATATCTCATCTCCTCAGAGCATAAGTATGATTGTAAAATGTAATCAGCCGTATAGCATGTTTTCTTAAGGATTGAATACGGAGATTCATTGGCTGATGTTGCATTTCTTTGTGCATTCCTTAGTAGATAAATGTTAATTATGTTTCTTTATATTCTCTGCAAAGTAGAGATATGAATTACTTATCTACCATGGGTAGATGCAATGACCTCCTTGAGAATGGAGATTATCTTATTCTGTTCTATGATGAATAATTCTTCCTGATAATGTAAAAGTAACCCCTACTCAATTTTAATTTGATAAACTGCAATAACAATGTTTTTGGCGGAGAGTTATATCTCTCGTTGGGGCAATTTTCAATTGTCTCACCCCCGTGGGAAACATTTTTAGGTATGCATGGAAGGCAGAGCAGAAACCCAAGAACAGGGAAAGAGCAGCAGCAACAGCAGGGACATCAATAAGATCTCAGGTGGAAATATTGTCTGTCTAGTCATATAGATAGTAGTCTTATGTGTCATCTCTGTACTCTCAGGTCCTCAGAGTTTTAAAATGTATCAATCTGAGTTTTGGCTTAGTGCCTCGAAGTTTTTATACTGCCTGTGTATATTTGTTAACAGGGCAGTCAATGTTGTAATCCTTGAAAAGGAATGGTACATGTTGTGTACTTGTGAACCAGGATGAATTTGGAATACTTTGGTTCATGGTTAAAGAGTTTTCCTGTGAATGGATCTCTTTGCAAAAAGTTTTAAATTTTCAGTGATTTTCAGTAATCCGCTGCAAATAATTCGCTTTCGCATTAGTTAATCCTATTTTCGTGAGACGGTCGCTACAACTAGTGGTATCAGAGCTCTAGGTTCGTTGAGTCTACAGAGACATAGGATTAAGTTGTTGAGTCTGTGTTAGTGTCCTCCAGTATACGCTATAATGATTTCTACTTATGCAGAGAAAGGGTAAAGTTGAAAATGACTGGAGAACACAAGGAACACATTGCTAAGGGCAATGTTGTTGCATCAAGAAGAGGTGCAAGGGATCTGACAAGAATAGAATGAGTGCCTGAGAATCCCCAATAAGACCTGATCAGGATAGAGAATCCTATGATCATGCTCTTGTTGGGTAGATTAGGGCAACAATAATGCATATGAGTGGACTGGATGCTAGGCTTACAACCTAGGTTATCAGTCCTTAATACAGAAAGCTTGAGCTTTAAATGAGTTCCTAAATGACTTAGTCATGTTGGAACAAGGGAAAATATGGAAAAGATTAACTTATAGCAAGAAAGTGGACTCTGCCATGAGTTCAGACAGATAATAAATATGTGATGGCAGTGCCCAAGAAGGGGCAATAAGCTGAGAAGTAGGTGATGATCTCTATAATTTTAGAGACATTTGCCTAATGGTTCTAAAAATCCAAGGTTTTTGGTACAAATAGTGCAATAAATGCCTAGTGTACCAGGGAAGTAGCCACTAAGTAAGTGCAAAGGTCTTAACCTTTCACCTGTAAGATTCTATGGCTTAGTTTTTGCTTCAGTAATAAGACTAGTAAGACCATGATATGAGTACAAGGTATGTTATAAATGTGTACATGTTGAGTACACTAAACCCTTTTTGTTATAAAAAGGAGGATTGTTGATTTTGTTTTCCCTATTAGTTGCCATATAGGGAAGAAATGATGAGAACTAGAATTTGAATTCTATTCAGTATTCTTTTAAATGCTCTATATTGATCATACCTCTATGAAAGAGGAAGAGGTATAGAAGAGATGCCTGGATAAAATCCAGGGATGTTAAATCTTATGTTATGATAATATGAAAAGCAAGAAATATGATAGCATGTAATTGCATACTACTTGATCTCAGTACTTGTAAACCCTGATCAGGTATACAACTATTGATGATAAAGTGAGTATGGAAACTCTTAGATTGATATCTTTTTTATTGCCCTGATCAAGCAATCATTCTGATACAATCTAATGAGTATCATGAAATAAGAAATATGAAATGAATAAATGTATCATACCTTAAGTACAAGAAAGAGGGATCTGATATGAATTCATATCAGTATTTGTATATGAGGAAGTAAAAGTATGACCCTCATATGATGAGAAAGAGAACAAGGGAGATGATCCCTGTTCAATAAAGTTGTAAATATGATGAAAGGAATATGAGAATATGATGTGTTTTCAACACATGTGTCTGATACCAAGATAAGAGATTCTGGTATCTGAGAAATATCATATGGTTTAGGTTGACTACCTGGAGTGGTCAACTATGAAATTAGTCTGATTATATAAAATTATATGAACATCATATGTTAGGGGTTTATGCTTTGCATAAACATAACAACTAAATATGTCTTTAAGATAAGTTCTCGTTTGAATCTATGAGAATATTGTGTGAAGGAACTTTGTGCTGATCAAAGTTCTATGATGTCTCCATAACAATGAGGTATTATGAAGAGACATGATGATATGATGAATGAATACTATATGTTTCCTTTATTTGGGATTTCGGGGACGAAATCCTTGTTAGGGGTTTATAATTTGTAACATCCCTAACCTGGGTTATGCTTTAACCCTAGGTGTTTTGATTAATAAAGATGAGTATATGCTTAATCTTATCTTTTGAAAAGTGATTAGGGCTCATGAGGAACTTATGTTTCAATTTTGGTCCGGTTTGAACAATGTTAAAGCAATGTTTGCTTGTTTTGGACTAAAGTGCAAATTACCCAAGTTGAGGGGTTAAATTGCAAATTTTGCATGATAATATGTTCTCTGATGTTGAGACATCATAAGAATAAATATGATGTAGTGGTATGGTTTCCACAAGCTTGGACACCAAGATTAAGCTTGTAAAGCAATCCTTATGCATTAAAACCTAGTTTTGGAGTAAAGTGCAATTTACCCAAAATCTAGGGTTCAATATGCAAATTACCACTTCAATATGGTCCTTAATGTTTCTTGGAATCATGTAGAGCAAATAAAATGAGAGGGACTCCTCATTTGAATTAAGTTGTAGGAGAGAGAATCTTGACATTAAAATAATCAAGAATAATGCCTATTTGAAACCCTAATTCGATTTAGGGCAAAAATGAATAAACATAATTGAAGGGATTTCAACCAAAATGTTTTGGGTTGATTTTGAATAAGGATTAACGTTCCTTTAACAAGATAAGGAACGAAAATATCTTAAGTAGGTGAAATTCCACTCACCTTTTTATAAAGAAAAGTAATATCCACTCACATGTGGGATATTATATTATAAGCATAAGGTGCTTAATTTGCTTTTCTTTAAATTGAGGATAATGAAGGAGAATTAAAGGCAAGGAAGGTGCCTCGTACCCAAGGTAGTTGAGGGGGAAGAGGCGGCCACTTTATTGGAATTAATTGGATTTTTATAAGGCATTTTCTCTCTCATCAATTTCCTTATAAAAGTGCCATTTCTAAGCCCAAACCAAGGCCTTTTTCGGATTTTCTTCTTCCCCTTGCTTGCAAAACCGACCAAGGAGCTAGGGAGGAGCAGGGAGCACGTCCCCAACCTGTGGGTAAGCCCTTGACCTTCGTTCTCCATGATTTCTTGGTGGAAATCGAAAATAAATTATGGATTCCTTCTTATTTCGATCTCCTCTTCAACCCTAGCCAACTATTACAATCAAAAGCTTGAGGACGAGCCTAGGGGGAGTTGCAAGAGCTTCATCCACCATTAATGGCGTGAGATTGGAGCTTTGGAGCTCAATTGGAGGCGGGTTTTATAACTTAAACCCTTAAACATTGCTAATGCATCAATTATCTATGCTTTGTTGATTGATTTCTTCAATTTTATACACTTTGGTTTCTTTGCTGCAAATTCCATCAAGAACGGTTGCTGTTCTTGGGTGCACGAAGGAAGATGATGATGAAATCATCATAATAAAGCACCTCACCAAATATCTTGGGAGAAAACGATCTCAAAGGTTGGGACCAAACGGGTTCATCAAAACCGTTTGGTGACCAAACGGGTTGCAAACTGTTTGGTGGAAAACGGGTTCAAACCCGTTTGAAGGAGTTGACCAAGAGTTGACCGTTTGGGAATATCGTTCCTAATTATGTAGGATAATGACCCTCCACATTTTAGGGGTTAACTCCAAAGGAATCATAGGTTTAAGGCCAATCAATTAGACAAATCGAATTGAATTAAGTGCTGATTTTCAACCTGAATAACTTGACCTGTTTGGGAAAACGGGTTCAAGACCATTTGAGATGGTTGACCAAGCGTTGACCGTTTGGGATTACTGATCCCTATTATGTTGGCTAATGACCCTAAAAATGTGATGGGTTAACTCCCAAGTAATCGTGAGTTGAAGGCTAATCAATTAGGCAAACCCTAATTGAAAACAGTGCTGAAATTCCAATGAGTTAAATTGAGATTTTGGGTTGATTAGCCCAAACGGGTTCAAACCCGTTTGGGGATCACCCAAACGGTTTCAAACCCGTTTGGGGATCACCCCAAGACCGTTTGGAAGTCTGGGGTCAAGTATAGTTGACCAATTGAAGGTCCAAAGGTACTAATCATATTGCAATGTAGTGCTGATTTGTTGATCAACTCGATAGACCAATCCATGATGATTTTTCACTAGAATCCAAAGGTTGGATGGGCTAAACAGTCTCAAGACCGTTTGGAGCTCATCCAAACGGTCTCAAGACCGTTTGGTGGTCACCCAAGACCGTTTGGAGGTCTAGGGTTGAGTATGGTTAGGTGTTTGAAGGTCTAAAGGTACCAAGCTGTTAAACAATGTAATGCTGATTTGGTGATCAATCCAATGAACCAAACCCTAATTGGATTGCTTAGATTTGAGTGATATGATGGGTAAACGGTCTCAAGACCGTTTTTAGGTCATACAAACGACCTCAAGACCGTTTGGGGTCAGGTCATACCCAATTTGGATGATGGTTCAATGGTTTCAAAGCAACTAGTCTGACATTGATTAGTGTTGTTGAATCATCAATTCCAAACCCTAATTCAATTGAATCAAACCCTAATTGATGATCAATTGAGGGTCAATTGAGAGTCAAATCATTTGAAGGTTGACCTATTAAACTCAATTGAAGTATGAGGGTATGTCCAATTGATGATTGGTTCCATGAATTCAATGATTGAAGGAATCAACATTGAAAACCCTAATTCAATTGGATACCCTATGTAATGGAGGTCCAATGTGATTGAATCTCTTGAGAATCAAGATGATGAATGATCCATTGATCCAATGTTGATTAGTAATGATAATCAAAGAAGGTACAAAGGTTGAAACCCTAATAGTACCTAAGGGATTAGTGCCAATTAAGGGATGAATTCCTAATTGCTTATAGGGTCAATGACTTGATACACTATGTTAATCATAGTTGTATGTACTCAACTAAAGGGTGATAGGACCTATTCAAGTTGAGAAGTTGATAGCATGAATTCATACATGAATATGATTCATGTGGTGGTTAAGAGTTATGATCCTTAAGTAAAGAGATCATGAAACCCTAAACATGAACATAAACCCTAATTGACAGGGTTATTGAACTCAAACCCTAGTTGAGGGTGTATCCTTATGAAACCCTAGTTGAGGGTGTGTCCATGTGAAACCCTAACTGAGGGTGTATCCATGTGAAACCCTAACTGAGGGTGTACCCATGTGAAACCCTAATTGAGGGTGATTTCATGAGAAAACCTAATTGGGAATGATTAGCAAACCTTGAATATGGGAAACGTGATATGAAACCCTAATGAAGGGTGATGCTATATGTAATCCCTATTTTAAAGAAGGGAGATGGTATGTGAAACCCTAATCCCTAATGAAAGAATAGAATTCATACTTGAATATGATTCATGAGGGGAACTTCTGTAGCATGACCGTGGTAGCTTCACTTTGCACGACCGTGCAAGGTAGAACGGCCGTGGTGGCTTCCCTTCGCACGGCCGTTCTTGGTTGCACGGCCGTGGTGCTCTATGCTTGATTTAGAGGTGATTTGAAAGTGACCTCATATGATCGTATACCTTGATATGATTATAAGTCCAATATAATTGGATGAAGGATACATAAGATATGTGATGAGAAACCCTAGTTGAGGGTGTATCATTGTGATTTTTTATAAGCAACTTTATAATAAAGTTGTGCCTTAAACTAAGATAAGTCCATATCATGTGAGATAGTTGTACAATTCTAATGTGTGGCCTTTGCATTATATGCTAAAGGTAAGAGATTAGGGATGGGATGTATTAAGAGGGAAATACCTTAATACAAGATAAGATGGATAACTCAACAGAGTTTGAAATGATGAGAAAGTGATACATCAAGATATGATAGTTATCACATTCAACATTTCAAGGTTTATAGGCCTTGATGTACTTCAAATCCAATATAATTGGGTAAGAAACATATGAAGTGTGTTATGAAACTATTACAATGAAATGTAATGAGTTGTTACACCTTGATGAGTGTTAATTAATGTACCTTGAGAATGGGGTTAAGCCCAAATGATGTGTATGAAATAATCATACCATGATAAGGATGAGAAATGAACTCATACCTTGAATTGATGATCATTAATGCTACATGATGAAAGTAATGTTCTAGAATAATCAAATATGATATCCTTGAATGCCCCAGAGGTATGGAATAATGTATTAAGGGTTGGACAGATAATGAGATCATGAACTCTTTATTAATGAGAAATGGGGAACCCTAACCCTAATTTGGGTAAAGGGAATGAAAAGCCCTATTTGATAGTAAACCCTAATTCCTGGTAGAGGAATAATGGTGTTGCTATCACATCATATGATGTGTTGAATATCTTGTATGACTGTTATCATGCCTAATAACCATACATATATTATGAGATGATGTATATAGCTAGTGTGAGCTGTGACATTTATATAATAAATGTTGATTGGCATTATGTGCCTTAATGTTGTTGTTGCTTAGTAAAAGAAGCAATATGTATGGACTTTTATGAGTCACATGAGTAAGTTGTTACCCAGTGAGAGGTGACAAGATATTTCATGGCCTTGTGAGCCAGGTGTGATGCTTGTGTAACAAGTATCATGAATGCCTTGGTCAGATGACCTGAAGGTGATAGTTACCTGAAAAATGTATGATAATGCTCAATGATGAGTTAAGGGTTTGAATACCCAGAACCATATGATTATGGTGATGAGAAAGTGAAGGGATGATAATTCCCAGTATTGAAATGAGGGACTGAGTTCCCAGGATCTTTGAAAGACTGATAAATATCTGATAAAAGTAGTACATGTCTCTTTATAGCATTGTTGTAATAAGTTATGTTTGAGAACTTGGCTGATACTAAAAGAATATGAGAATGTACTTAATAAATCAAGTGAAATCTATTCATGTAGTGCTCTGACCATAGATCAATCATCGTCAGGAATAGGTGATGGTGAAACGGGTGCCCGCGGTAAAACCCGGAGCACATATTTTGAATATGTGGGGGTAAATGGGCAAAAATATCCTTACATCCTCTTGAATAGATTGTTGGAAGGTAAACAAGAAACCTCTCAATCCTTCATGAATATGTCGGGATGGATGTATCATGAATCTCCCAATGATACTTAATGTCGGATCGAGGAGATAAACAAGAAATCTCTCGATTGGCGATGAGAGTGCAGTTGACGTTGTAACTCTATAGTGAAGGTGCCAGAATACCCTGGCTAGCTAGTTAGCAGAGATACGAGATGTCCTGCATGTGGTCTCGTACTGACCGAGATAGATGAGGTCATAAGAATCCGGCTCTTTTGATGACCTATGTATGGTACCGAGGCGATTTCGTAATGGTCGGTTGGAGTATGAGCGGTATATCTCATCTCCTCAGAGCATAAGTGTGATTGTAAAATGTAATCAGCCGTATAGCATGTTTGCTTAAGGATTGAATACAGAGATTCATTGGCTGATGTTGCATTTCTTTGTGCATTCCTTAGTAGATAAATGTTAATTATGTTTCTTTATATTCTCTGCAAAGTAGACAGATGAATTACTTATCTACCATGGGTAGATGCAATGACCTCCTTGAGAATGGAGATTATCTTATACTGTTCTATGATGAATAATTCTGCCTGATAATGTAAAAGTAACCCCTACTCAGTTTTAATTTGATAAACTGCGATAACAATGTTTTTGGCGGAGAGTTATATCTCTCGCTGGGGCAATTTTCAATTGTCTCACCCCCGTGGAAAACATTTTTAGGTATGCATGGAAGGCAGAGCAGAAACCCTAGAACAGGGAAAGAGCAACAGCAGGGACAACAATAAGATCTCAGGTGGAAATATTGTCTGTCTAGTCATATAGATAGTAGTCTTATGTGTCGTCTCTGTACTCTCAGGTCCTCGGAGTTTTAAATGTATCAATCTGAGTTTTGACTTAGTGCCTCAAAGTTTTTATACTACCTGTGTATATTTGTTAACAGGGCAGTCAATGTTGTAATCCTTGAAAAGGAATGGTACAGGTTGTGTACTTGTGAACCATGATGAATTTGGAATACTTTGGTTCATGGTTAAAGAGTTTTCCTGTGAATGGATCTCTTTGCAAAAAGTTTTAAATTTTCAGTGATTTTCAGTAATCCACTACAAATAATTCGCTTCCGCATTAGTTAATCCTGTTTTCGCGAGACGGTCGCTACATAAGGGGTGGATAATTTGTAACATCCCTGACCTAGGTTATGTACTAACCCAGGGTGTTTTGCCTAATAAAGTTGATTAGATGCTTGCTCTTTTTTTTTAAAGTAATTAAAGCTCTTGAGGAACTTATATTTCATTTCCAGTCCTTTTTGAATAATGTTGGAACATTGTTTTGTTAATTTTGGATTAAAGTGCAAATTACCCAAGTTGAAGGGTTAACTTGCAAATTGCACATGATAAGATGTTCCTCTGATGTTGAGAAATCATAAGAATGAATATGATGTAGTGGTATGGTTTCCACAAACTTGGGCATCAAGATAAAGCTTCTAGAGCAATCCTTGTGTATTAAATCCTAGTTTTGGTGTAATGTGCAAATTACCCAAAACCTAGGTTCAATATGAAAAATACCACCTCTAGAGGGTCTATCATGTTTCTTGGCATCAAGTAGAGCAAATAAAATGAGAGGGGCGCCTCATTTGAATTATCTTGGAGGAGAGAGAATCTTGACATTAAAATAATCAAGATTTAAGCATAAATGGAATTTTAATTTAATTTAATGCAAAAAGAAATAAATTAATTAAGGAGCCCTTCAACCAAAAGTTTATGGATTTGTTTGCAATAGTGTTTGATGATCTTTTACCTTGCTATGGCACAAAAAGATCTTGGTTGAGTGGAAGCCACTCACATTAATATAATAAAAAGTAATATCCACTAAAAGGTTGGATATTAATATAAAACTCTTTAAGGTGCTTAATTGTTAATTCCTTTTCCATTAATTCTTGGATAATGAAGAGGTTTTGAAAGATAATGAAGGTGGATTCTTGGCCAAGAAATGGAGGGGAATTTTGTGGAAATAATTTCGGAATTTAAGGAAAATAATTCCTTTTTCTCTTTCCTTGAAAATCCTTATACATATCCTTTTTCCAATACACTTAAGGATCTTTTCCTTAGTTTTATTTTCTCACCTTGCTTTGGCCGACCAAGGGAGAGATCAGGAGCAGGAGAAGGACGACCATAACCTGTTGGTAAGTTTTGATCATCTTCTACCTCGGATTCATGGTGAAAACCCTAAATCAATGCTTGATTATTGGTTTTCTTCACTCAATTTCCAATCCTAGCCAACTTGCTCATCCAAAAGCTCAAGAACAGACCTTGGACAGTTTCTGGAACTCCATCCACCATTAGAGTCGTGGAGCTTGTAGCTTGGGATCATTTTTAGAGGAGGATTTTATAACTCAAACCCTTAATCATTGCTATTGCATCCATTTCTATAATAATCGTTGGTTAATTTTTTTTATTTGATACTCTTTTGGTTCATTGCTGAAATTTCCATGAAAAATGGTTATTGTTCTTGGATGAACGGAGGAAGATGATGATGACATCATCATAGAAGTATATCCAAAGAAATCCATGTCCAAACGGTTTCATTTGATGAGTTCAAACGGTTTCCCAAACTATTTGGGAGCAAACAGTTTCAAACCATTTGAAGGGAAACAGTTTCACCAAAACCGAATGAGGCCAAACGGTTTCAGACCATTTAGTGATGTTGACTAGGGTTGACCATTTGGGGATTTGTTCATAATGATCTAGGTTAATGACCCATCAATTATATTTGATTATCTCCAATTGGTTCATGAGTTGAAGGTCCATCAATCATCAAAACCCTAGTCGGGTTAAGTGTTGATTTCCAATTTGATTGAGGTAGAAACTTAGGTTGATTGACCCAAACAGTTTCAAAACCATTTGGGGATCACCAAAACGGTCTCAAGACCGTTTGGTGGTCACCCAAGACTGTTTGGAGGTCTAGGGTTGAGTATGGTTAGGTATTCAAAGATCCAAAGGTACTAAGTTGAAGTGCAATCAAATGCTAATTTGGTGATCAATCCAATGAACCAAACCCTAATTGGTTGACTTGGATTTTGATGTTGACATAGGCAAATGGTATCAAGACCGTTTGGAGGTCATCCAAACGACCTCAAGACCGTTTGGGGTCAGGTCATGTCCAATTTGATGATGGTCCAATAGTTTCAAAGTAATTAGTTTCACAATAATCAACATTGAAGGATCATCGATTCCAAACCCTAATCCAATTGAATCAAACCCTAATTGATAATAAATTGAGGGTCAAATTAGTTGAAGGATAACCTATTTAACCCAATTGAAGTATGGTGTTAGGACCAATTGATGAGTGATAACATGATTTCAATCAATAAAGGAATCAATCTTGGAAACCCTAATTCAATTTGAGTGCTGGAGACCTTTTTTGGTCCATGCAGTTTTGAGGTGGTTTGGACCAAATAGTCTCAAGACCGTTTGGGACCAAATGGTCTCAAGACCGTTTGGGACCAAACGATCCCAAATCGGTTGAGTTCATGTGTTTTCAACATTTTACATTAGCAAACGGTTTCAAGTGTGTACCTTTAGCAAACTGTTTCAAGGGTCACCTTTATCAAATGGTTTCAAGTGTGTACCTTTAGCAAACGGTTTCAAGGGTCACCTTTAGCAAATGATTTCAAGTGTGCACCTTTAGAAAACGATCTCAATGTTCAACTTTAGCAAACGGTTTCAAGGGTCACCTTTAGGAAATGGTTTCAAGTGTGTACCTTTAGCAAACAGTATTAAGGGTCACGTTTAGCAAACGGTTTCAAGTGTATACCTTTAGCAAACGGTTTCAAGGGTCACCTTTAGCAAATGGTTTCAAGTGTGTACCTTTAGCAAACGATCTCAAGGGTTACTTTACCAAACAGTTTCTATGGTTTGGTCAAGATCGTTTGAAGGTCTAAACGGTCTTAGACCGTTTGGAGGTATTCTAAGCAAGACCATTTGAGGTCTGATTGGTCAAGACCATTTGAGGTCTAAGAGTCCAAGATCATTTGGAAGGTAATCAACCAAATTGTATGAACTCTTAAAGTGGTTGAAGGTTAATTGTTTAAAGTGAACAATTACATGATGTAAACTAATGGTGGTTATAATAATCGTACCCTTAATGAGATAGGGTGATTAGTACCCTTTCAATAATTGATCTTTAATGATCATGGTGATAATAATGTAACTCATGATGTCAATTCTTCTTTCAAATTGAGTTGACTTAGCCTAATCAAGGATGAAGAAAATATCATCCTATAGTGGATGAGAGAGAAAAGACCTCCTACATGAATGATAATCATGTAGTGGACTTTCAATATGAATGGATATCTAATTAGGGTATGATCCTTAATATTGAGATTATGAAACCCTAATTATGAAGGTTAATGAATCATAACCCTAATTGAGGGTATTGATAGGTGAAATCCTAATACATGATGATGGTATGATCTTAATTCATGGTAATGACATGAGAAACCCTAATTTAGGGTATTTTGATGACTAACCCTATTTGGGGTGAATAGTAAACCTTAATTGTGAGTTATTGAACATAAACCCTAAACTAGGGTGATGTGTAGTGAATAGTAAACCCTAATTCCACATAAGGTAAATGGAAGTGTGAAACCCTAATTCTGGGTTATACTTTTTAACACGAAGCTCTAAGGTAGGATAATGAAATGATGAGTCATTAATCCTAATTGAGCCAAGGGAATGATTAACCCTAATTGAATTGAAAAGGGAAACCCTAACCCTATCAAGGGCATAGTGGTGTAATCCTTGAATAGTGATGTTAAAATTGTTTTGCATTATGCTGGTATGAAATTGATGTATCTATTATCAAATGTACTAATCATGCAGGTTTTATGAGATATTGATCATAACCAGGTATGAGATATGATGCTTTGTTTATTGAAATTACTTTATGAGCTTTGTAAGCAATAATATGGTATGTTGCCTAGTGAAAGGTAACAAAAGAGATTGATAGGCTTTAAAAGCCATGTGAAATACCTGCATTCCAATTATCATGTTTACACTGTCAGATGACTTGATGGCATTAAGTTACCTGTTAAAGTGGTAACATGTGTTTTGATGATCTAAGGGTTGAACACCCATATTCTTGAATCATAATGATGAGATGATGAGGGATTGAGTTCCCAATGATAATAAAGCTATGAAATGAACTTGATAAAAATAGTACTCTTTCTTTATAGCATTGTTCTAATAGTTTATGTTTGAAAACATGCCTGATGCTAAAAGAATGTTGTAATGTACTTAAATAATCAAGTGAAATAATATCATGTAGAGCCCTGACCATAGATCCATCATCGTCAGTAGTTTGGTGATGGTGAAACAATTTTTCCTAAGGGAATTCTTGGAGAGCATACTTTTGAGTATGTGGGGGTTATGGGCGCAAATATCCTTACGCCCTAATGGAGGAATTGATGTGAGATAAACATTAAATCTCTCAATCCTTCATTATATGTATATGCTGGGATGATGTATCACTAATCTCCCGATGATGATGTTAATGCCGAATCGATTTGAGATAAACAAGAAATCTCTCGATTGCGAAGAGAGTACAACATGCCACTGTAACTCTAATAGCGAAGTTGCCAGTATACCCTGGAAAGATATTTGGCAGAGACATGAGATGTCCTGCATGTTGTTCCTCACACTGAATGAGGAGGATGAGGTCATAGAAATCCGGCTCTTCTATTGACCTATGTATGGTACCAATTTCGATTTTGCAATGGTTGGTTGGAGAATGAGCGGTATACCTCATCTCCTCAGGGCATAAGTATGTTTGTAAAATGTAATCAGCCATGTAGCATAATTACTTAGGGTTGAATTATGAGAATCAATGGTTGATAATACATTGCCATTGTGTCTTAGATGGATAAATGATATACATGTTCTTCATATTCCTTATTGAATAAATGACATGCTATTTATCAAGTTATAATTGAAATGAACTGCATAGAGAATACTTCTCTACTCAGCTTAATCAATGATTTACCTACTATTGAATATTATGATTCTACTGCTTAGTGTTATTTTATTATCTATAATAACAATGTTTTTGGCAGAGAATTATATCTCTCGCTGGGGCAATTTTCAATTGTCTCACCCCCGTGGGATTCAACTTTTTAGGTAGACGACGAGGAAAAGGCAGAAACCCTACAGAGGGTGAACAACAACAGTAGCAGCAGCAACAACAGCAAGGGCAATAGTGATCCTCAGGTGGAGACACTGTCTGTCAAGTCTTGTGTAGAGAGAGTCCTATGTGTCGTCTTTGTACTCTCAGGTCCTAGGAGTCGTTAGATGGTTTGATATAGATCTGAGATTTTTGGCTTGATGCCTCGAGATTTTTGTATACTGCTCATGTATAGATTAACAGGGCAGTCAATGTTTATGACTCTCGAGATGAGATGATACAGAGATGTACTAATGAATCAGAATGTAAATAAGTTACTTTGGTTCTTTATGAAAGAGTTCTACAGTTTGTGGATCTCAGTGCAAAAAGTTTTAATTTTTAGTGAAATTCAGTCATTCCGCTGCTAATAATTCGCTTCCGCATTAGTTAATCTTTTTTTTCTGAGTTAGATCGTCACAAAAACTTTGTAATGACCTGCTATCAAACTGATAGCCAAATCACCACCAGTAATTATGTGGAATAATCATTAGCAATGGATTAACAAAAATCACTAAAAATTAAAACCATTTCACAAAGAGATCCATTTCTAGGAAACTCTTAAAGAAAGAACCAAAACAATATATACCAGTTGCTTTGCCCAAACATATACATAAGAAACATAAAACCTCGAGGCAATCAAGCAAAAAAACCATTACGTACTAACTCCCAAGGACCTAAGAGTATAGATACGACACATAGGACTTCTATCTACAAGACACGACAGACAGTACACTCAACCTGAGTTGTTACTACTGTCCCTGTTGTTGTGGTCCTTCCTCTATAGTACGGTCTCTACCTCCTCGTGTACGTCCACCTAAAATTTTTGGAACCCACAGGGTGAGACAATTATCCCAACGAGATATATAACTCTCTGCCAGTAATATTATTATCACATGAAAGTAGTATAAAACAGAGCAGAGGATCTTTTATGTAAATAAGCATGTTTAATCATTGTTTGATTGCAGTGTAAAATAATAGAATTCTTTAAACATTTCAACTATCCATAACAGATCTATAAATCATCTATTTTCTTTATAAGGAATATGAAGAACATGTATAACATCTATCAACTAATATGTATAAAAGTAATGTAACATCAACCAATGTTTTTGTATTCAGTCCTTAAGAAGATGTGCTACACGACTGATTACATATTTACAATCACACTTATGCCCATAGGAGATGAGGTATACCGCTCATGCTCCAACCGACCATGACTACGTAAAGAATCAATACCATACAAGGTCAATGGAAGAGTCGGATTCCATGACCTCACCCGTCTCAGTCAGTACCAGACCACTGGCAGTGACCATATGTCAAACTGCAATTAGCTTGCCAGGGTATAGCGACATCTTTTCTATAGAGCTACAGCCGCAGCATGCACTCTCTTTGAGGAGATCACACATCAATCCCCAGTACATTTTTATCAGGGCGATCACACGGAAACCCTGACACTCATTAGGAAATCACATAGAAATTTGTATCTGGACGTAAGGATATGTTCGTCCACCCCCACATATTAAAAAATATGCTCTCTGAGTTTAATTTGTTTCACCATTCAGCAAATCTTGACACCGAATGGATCTATGGCCGGGGCAACTACATAATAATATTCTACTTGATTAATTAGGTGTATTACAATATCTTTTAGCATCAATCAAGTTACAAGCAAGAATTATAACATATGCTACAAAGAAAGGTGTAATACATTTATGAAGTACTTTTATAATTTTTGGAACATATTGAATGCATAACACTCGTGATCTCAGTCCCTTATCACATTACTGGGAATTCTCATCCCTTAACATTATCATCATCATGATTGCTAGATCTGGGTATTCAAACCCTTAGTTCATCATTGAACATTGTTCCCTCTTATCAGGTAACTATTACCTCTAGGTCCTCGGACCCAGTATACATAATACTTGCTACACAAGTATTTCACATGGCTCACAAGGCCCATTTAATCTGTATCATATGAAACATCATAGCTCACACCTGGCTATGCTCATCATCTCATGATACATGCATGGTTAGTATTTTATGATAGAAGCAATAACAAGTACATATCATTACCATGTAACATAAGAGAAATACAACCTTTCCACTATTAGGGTTAGGGTTTCCCTCTTTAACCGATTAGGGTTAGGATTTCCTTCTTTAACAGATTAGGGTTTCAAGTTCATATTGTCAAGAATCAATGCCCTAATTCATATTATTAAGAATCAAAACCCTAATGCATAGCTCTACACATATAGTGGTATCAATGTATGCTCATTGAATGATTAACACACAAAGTATGCGTTTCTCTCTCATCCTCACCAGGATAATGATTTCATCATACTTTATTAGGTTGGATCAATCCTTCTCTCAAGGTACATTGGCTTACAATTATCAAAATGCATTGAATTCTATACATCTTAATGTATCATTTGACATAACACACTTCATGTGTTACTCAATCAAGTATATTGGTTTGAGGTGCTTCCACCATATCGGGCATGAGGTGTGTGTGTGCTTCACACCATATCGAGCAAAGAGGGGTGTGTGCACTTCATACTATATCGGGCAAAGAGGTGTGTGCCTGCTTCATACCACCACATCATATCGGGCAAAGAGGTGTGTGTCAGCTTCACACCATATCGGGAAAAGAGGTGTGTGTGTGCCTCACACCATATCGGGTTGTTCAAAATTAGGGTTTGCATATCGGGTTAAACCCTTATGCTCATACCTCTTCAAACCTTCATGGTATTGGCCTATCCTTAAGCATGTGATAAGTGACAGCCTAGACAACAAGTTAGTCTAAAACAAACCAAGTGTACAAACCAATAGGGGTGTGGGGTTCCAAGGTATATTGGGTTTCATATCACCAAGTTGAGTTTCAACACCATATTGGGTTAGAGGTACTTCAACCCGATATCGGGTTGAGCCATGATGATGTCATCATCATCAAGCTCTATACTTCATTCCTTACTGTTCTAGTTCATGGAAAACAGTCCTATCTCACTAACAGAACTCATGGATTCATCAATTATACAAGAAAACTCGAAATTGAAAGTAGATCATCAAATATGGAAAGATTGATGGTGAATAATAACATGATTGGGTTCAAGTTATATAACCTGCCTCAAGAACAACTTCAAAGCTCCAAGCTCCAAAGAGTCATGTTACCAAGGTTGAAGATGAACTTATCACATATCCAAGACTCATTCACAACTCTTCTACATGCAAGGAATCACCATAGTTAAGAACTTGGTGAAGAAGAAAAGAAAGAAAGAATCACAACCTGAGATTCATGCTTCAACCAAGGTTGAAGATGACCATGGCTTCACCTTAAGCTTAATGGATTGAGCTCCTCCTTGCTCCTTAACTCATTTCACAATATCTAAGAGAAATGGAGTGATAGGGTTCAAAAAATTCACTAGTAGGTGAAAAGAGTAGTATATATAATTGAGGTTCATGAGAGAAGGTGTATAAGAGGTGTCATCATTTTACACTACTAGGTGCCACGTGTCCATACATGGTTGACACGTGTCCATGCACACATATTTATCTTAACATGCAAAACTCTTGAGGATAATCTAGGGATAAGATTTCAGCCCTTCGTTATCTTGTTGAGCAAGGTATTTCAACTCAACATCACTTTATTCACAAATCGATACACTTTTTCTAAGTAAAGTTGCAAACCGATATCCATCACCTCCTTGAGGTTCTTAACCCGTCATGGCAAAGGCCAAGAGTTGACAAAACAATATGGGATCTTCTCTATGGCTCCTTGGCCAATAGGCATCCCCATATAAGCTCTACAACTCGATACAACTCATATAAAGGCTTTAACTATACATCTTCTCTTAGTCTTTTCATTACCAAGAATGCTACTACTCAAAATGATTCAAACACGGTGCCTCTTTCTTTCTCTCTACTCTAGATGATTCTAAGAGAATAGGGACACTCTAGAGGTGGTAATTTGCATATCAACCCTATATTTTGGGTAAATTGCAAATTGCACCAAAATTGGTACACAAGGCACAAACATTATTCAAACAAATTCTAACTTGGAACTTAGACTTTCCACAAGCCACCCCTTAGCATCATTCTCTCTCAAACATTATTCAAACAAATTCTAACTTGGAACTTAGACTTTCCACAAGCCACCCCTTAGCATCATTCTCTCTCTTATGATGCTAAAGCATTTGAAGCATGTTCAAAATATGACATATTGTAATATAATGCACAAATAGTTTGCAAATAAGCTCAAACTTGAAAATTAAACTCAAGGAGAGTCTTAATTTCTTTTTGAAAGATTAAAACAAGTTTATGAATAACTTACTTAAACAAACTTCCAAGTTTATACCATAACCCATGTCAGAGATGTTATGGATAGATAGACAAATGTATTTTGTTTTGCAATTATTTTAGTTGATACAGACTCGAACATTACTACATATGTCCTTAGAGGGCCTCTACATTTTTGTTTAAATGAGTCAATATTCGATATTGCATCTACTACATACATAAATTTATACATAGAAAAGGATATAAAAAAGTAAAACGCTCCAAATGTGTTGTTTTTCATTAATTTATAAATGACGAGTAGGATATGCATGCAAAAGGAAAAATAATATGCTGTGGCATCTTTATCGAATTAATCCATGTCACAGGTACGAAATTGTTTTCGTTCATACTTCTTTGTCCGCACCTTCCATACCTCATAGATATAGACCATTTTGCTATGCATATCCAGAGTGGAAAATTGAACAATAAAACAATTTAAAATAAAGTAATCACTCTTCTATCAAACGTTTTGGATGGAATAAATACATGCAAACCAGCAACGGTGGATAGTAATAATATACATGAACCTCAACCTTGTTTTTCTCTTCTCACATTCACAAGACCACTACGCGGTGAAAGAAAGAGAAGCTAATTTTTTTCAGACAGGAGGGTGGAAGCAAACGGACCGGAATGGCATATGGGGAGAGCAAAAGAATGGGAACAAATTTGGTGGTGGGTGGGAACTTGCATCATGCCTCTGTTTTTGTTTTATGCGGGGAATGAAGGATCACTTCAGTGGAGTGGCTTCAGCAGGCTACTCTTTCTTGGCCTCCTCGGGTTTGGGCGCTTCGACGGCCGGCTCCACTGGTTTGGGAGCTTCCTCTGTCTTAGCAGGCTCAGGCTCTGCCTCTGCTTTCTTGGGCTCCTCCACAACCAGGGCCTTGACTTCCTCTGCTGGCGGCGGGGGTGTTTCAGTGGACGCTGATGCCTCTTCTTCCTTCTTCACCTCCTCGACGACCACCTCCTTCTCTTTGTCCTCCGCTGCTGGTTCAGGGACTGGCTCGGCTGGGAGGAAGGGTGCAATCTTCTCGAATAGGAAAAAGATGGCGGGTGAGACTAGAGTAGCGCCAAACTTGGTGGACAGATCGCTGACTTGCTTGGATCCCGGGAACTCTGCAGCCAAAGTAGAGGTTTAATATTACTGACAACGATCCGTGAAGATATGTCGAGATGTGCTTTGATGAAAAAATGGATAATAATTGTGCCTCTGTTTACAACACACATACCTATCTTGACAAGCTCCTCGACGAACTTGTTGACGGCGGTGGCGTTCTTCTTCAAACCAGCTGCTGACCTCTCCTTCACGACGGTCTGGAAGCGGGCCAAAACAGATAAGAAAGGTCAATAACGAAAGCTGCAAAAGCATCGGCAGGGCTACTGTAGGAGTTAATCAGAGGATTTGCGTAGCACGTATGAGTGGCATACCTTCACTTCTGCTGGAGCGGCCTCATACGCCTCGAGCACCTTGGGCTGGAGCTCCTCCTTCTTCTCCTCAAACTCCTTGTTGATCACCTCCTGCGAACAAAACAAGCAGCCCACCCCCACATCAGCTCAGATCAATACCAACAGCATACATGTCTTATATCATCAATCACAGATACAAGATTATAGACGCAGGCATACACACCTTAGATTCATCAAAGGTCTTGAGCGCCTCTGCTGCTGCGGCCTTCTTCTTGGACGGCCCCAAGTCGAAGGTAAGCACCTTCTTGATCTTGGGCATGACCTTGTTTTTCCAGTAACTACCCATCATACAAGTCAGAGATGCAGAAGCTAACAAGCTAGGGGTATAACCCTCTCTTCTTGCTCTGCTAAAAGCCGCAGCTCCTGAGTTCAAGCAGCGGAAGGGGAAGTAGGGGTGGGACGGGACTTCTGCTCCAGGAGCTGGTCCCAAGACTTTGGTTTTAGGGGGGATCCAAGAGGCGAGGGGGATCTCTCTGATGATGGTGTTTCTGAAGGCGAAAAACAGTGGGTGAGGTGTAGGTAGTACTGCTGATCCCGCCCTTCTCAGTTAATGGGAGTGGTGGGGTTGGAGCCACGATCTCTGTTCTTGCCATGCTAGCAGAAGAGATAGATATAAACACCCAGACCGGCGAACGAGGCCGCGTCTGGTTTCCAAAAACACCCTTCCAGGCTCCAGGCTTCTCTATCAGTGTATCATCATCACTATCTCTCGTGCAGTCGCCATTCCAGATTCTATATTGGGAGGGGCAGTTTGGAGATACCGCCTTAGCAGTGGCAGCTGGATGAGCTCATCGCCGGGGTGTCGTGCGGGACCCTTTGCGGTGGTCATGCTAGCGCGGCGGTGGGCCCTACATGTGGCTTCCAGCTGTGCCGGGTACGACCACCCACGTGGCCGAGCTGTCCCTGCCCTCGGATGCTGCCGAGTTAACGGCCGTCTACTAGACCACCGCCTGCCCAACCCACCACACCCCACTCACCCACCACAGCTCCTTCCATTTTCCCAACGGCAACCGCCGGACGCTCCCGGAATGGATTCTTCTTCTCCTCGTTTTTTCTTTTTCGTGTTGCAACTTCGTTCTTCTCACTTGTTTTTTAAATTCTGGTTACGAATAGATTCCGTTTGCCCTGATTTGCACTCGTATGCCCTTTAGTTGGACTAATTGCTTTCATATCATCGTACACAAAGGTTTTTAGCCAACAGTTCCTTCACTTGCTTCACTTCTTCTCCCCACCAACCTATATAACACCAAACTAGAAGCCACCCTAAAAATTACCTCATAGTGACCATTGTATCCTCCTTACCTTCACTTACAAAGCTCATCATCTTAACAATGTGGTTCCTACACTTGTACGAAGCTATTGATTTGTAATGCTTGGTCTTCACAACAACTTTGAGAAGTGATAGGGCAATTTATTTCATTACATAAGAAGGAAAACTATTCGATCAGCAAAAAAAAAACCATTCAAATATTATATTGGCTATTTTTCCAACAACAAAGTTAGTTTGGGTTCTTTATCTAAATCCATATCACAAGCCCTTGATCTAGCGCCATGTTTGGTGTATAACGACCCAAATTTAAGTTAATTAATTTAGAAAGGAATTATGTTAATTAATACATGTTATAACGTTAAATTCTGATTTATATGATTGATTAACTTAATTGTTTTCCATATACATTAATCTAAAACCCGAATATGATGATTCAATCACTTGATGATGATCAAAATCTAACTACATGTTTAAGATGATGAAAACTCTCTAAGTAAATGTAGATCCTAGTTTAGGTAATAATCCACTGAATGCAAGAAATGTGATTGTTGAACCCTAGCTTGTTGCTAGCTCATATGGTTGAGGGTAGTACTTTAGAAGTTTGATCCTACATATATATATATATATATATATATACTATCCTATCATACTAAACACCACCACTCGTCTCCGTCCTCCTAATCACCTGAAAGAGTTGGACTCTGCGCACCGTTGGACTCTGCGCACCATAGTTTCCATCGGCATAAAATCGTTGCAATTGTTATCATAAATTGTCTCGTATCATGTCTCCTAATCTTATTGGTAGGGTTGCTAATGACTAATTTATAATATATAATAGCAAAAATTGGATGTATTGATTATTCATTCAGTCTTCGCTTCTAATTCCTGATTAGTACGCGCACTAGTAGGTATACTAAACACCGTGGTTCTGGTAGAGAAAGGCCAAGTCCAGATTCCAGGCCACCACCCATTTGGAAGTCAAGAAGGGGCACAGAGAAAAGACAATCAGGCGATATCTGCACCCACCGTCGGTGTTTACTGGCGGCCAAAAAGAAATTAGTAACCGTAAAGCTACTTACCTTGAATACATGGACACCCTTACACCCTGGTGAGGCCCCTATAGCCTTCCTTCAATCCAGCCCCTGGTAATTACTTAGATGATCAACCGATGCCTCTACGCTGGCAACATAATGCTCCAATACCAAAATCGTATGTTACCTTTTCAGTGATCTCTGGATGGCTGACATACGTTCGTTGAACTCTTACCCTAGACTTCTTAGTGTGTGTTCACGGGCTCTCATATACGAGTTCTACGTAGGAAGGCGATTGACTAGATTGTCAGTAGCATCTCTTGTGAACCCTTGTTCTACCACATGCATCACTTGATCACAAGTAGCATATATATGGCATGCATTTCCTCATCGTGCCTTAGCACGCTGGTCATTTTTCTTAGTTCCTAGATACATGAAGATCATCATCTACTACACTGTTATGCATTCCTTCTTACGTTGTTGTGTATTTTTTCCAGAAACATATGGTATTTGGTCAAAGAGGACAAAGATCTCCTTATGCAGTGGTCAAACGATGTATACTTATATACCTTCCCAATTATAGAGTTTTCCTCTCACTTTACACATACCTTTGGAGTTTCAAAGAGAGCAATTGAAGTTGCATCCTACCTACTAACAGATTCAAGACGCCAAAGGATCAAGCAGGTTGGCAAATGGCCATCCTTCTATGCTATGTCTATGGGCCCAAATTTTGCACATTCGAGATATGTCATGTGCTATCCCTTCAGATTACTGAATCGTGCTATCTCAATGGATTATTGTCATGTGCTATCTCATGTATGCTAGGGTGATGAAGGAGCCATCTTGCTGCTACATATGGTGCTAGGTGTTTGAGTTTTTTTTTACCTTTCGACTCCTTGTCACTCATTGCTTTTATTGGTTGTATGTGCACTCTCTTATATGCCATGCTACCTTTCGGATCCTTTTATTATGAGATGTGGCTTACGATAATTTAGTAGGATGACAATAGAAATACATAATAATATAATGTAAAGTAAGTGGTTTCTTCTTCATAATTTTTTTAGGGGTGGCTTTTGCAGGATAATTGTTGAATACTCATTCCCCTTTTGGAGGATAATAGTTGAATGCTTATTGGTGTCCTTCAGAAAAAGTATAGGATGCCTCCATAATATAATTTTCGGACATAGGTAAAATATAGACCTTTTGACTTTCGCTTTTGGTAATTGTAACAAGATTTGGTATGCATGTCATATCCTATTTGTCCTCCCATTTTATGCATTGCTTGGTGCAGTCAAAATGGGTGGCTTTTGTTAGTCACGCTCACAAAGTGTTAAAAATTTGAGTTGCTTATATTTGTATACATGTTCATTGGTATATTTATATCACGAAAACATGATGACAACATAAAGACTAAACAAATAATTCTGATCTTATGTTTCATTAATTATCTACTATCACCAATGTGAACAGTTTTCATATCCTATGCTACAATTTTTTTACAGTTAAAATACAGACCCGTTGACTTCCATTTTTTTAACTCTAACAAGATAAAATATGCATGCCATATTCTATATTTCATGGCATGCTTATCCTTCTCTTGCCGTGATTGATTGGGTAACTTTGGTTAGTCACTCTCGCGAAGTGTTAAATTTTTGAGTTTTTTGGGTTTGTATACATGTTTATTAATATATTGCTATCATGCCAACATGATGAGAGTATAAAATTAAATATTTAATTTTGGCTCTATGTTTCGTTGGTTATCTAATATAACTAATGGGACATGTATTCATATCACATACTATAATTTTTCGCCAAAGGTGAAATATAGACTTCTTGACTTCCATTTTTTAACTGTAGCAAGATAAAAAATGCATGCCATATGTTATTATTTCTCCTATTTTTACACTTTTCTTGGCGTAGGTTAATGGGGGTAGATTTGGTTAGTCATTCTTACATTTGTATACATGTTTATGAATATATTGATATCATGCCAACATGATGAGAGCGTAAAGACTAAATAATTTAATTATATTCTATGTTTCATCAACCGCTTGCTATCACATGGGACCAGTTTCATTATCCTTCGATATCCAATGGATGTCTAGCATTCACAATAGTTACTGACAATTTGATTTACAATCCAAGATCGGATAATACAATAATAGAATTCACTAGGAGCTCCAGCATGGGCCTTTTCATGTAATGTCATAAGCGTGTTTCACTTGGATTTGAAAAATGTTGTCTGATATGTCCAATTTACAAATATTAAATAGAAAAAAGATAATGTCATGTTTTCTATTTCCCCTATTTTTCTTAAAAGGGAAATATTTTCTTTCTCAATTTGTCATGAGTGAATTTATTGGCCTTTGATATGTATATTAGCTATGATTTTTCTTCTTTTTTGGTGTGTATTTGTATAGATTTGCTACGATTGCATCAAATTTATTTGGAAGTTTCTTAATACTATATGTGTTATCTTTATTAACTCCGTCCAAATGTGTACCACTAGAATTTAGGTAATGTTAATTTTCGTGGTATTCAGATGATACACATATATAATCTACCTCTTGGAGGTACTAAAATTTTCTATCTAATAGGGAAATAAGATGACTAATATGCAGTACAATATCAGTCAATGACACACTACAATTCTATGGCAACATTTAGGAAAAAGAACTTTGACCATGGCCTTCATTGTGATCGAGTAGAATAAAATATATAATATTCATGTTGTATGTCTTTTGTCTCATTTTTATAATTGATGACTATTTGAGAGAGCAATAATTTGCAAATGTATATTTAAAAATTGATCTAATTATATAACAAACATTTTATTCATTTCAATAGGAATTCTATAATAGTGATATCACTGGGGAACACCAAATAACATAATAGTTACTAGAAGATGGACAATTAGAATGTTTCTAACTGATTTGAAATGTGTATGATGATAAAATTATTTTAAGTTTTCATCACAAAGGACATGACATGGAAGACATAGTATACAAACAAGTCCATGGTGATTGTGGAAGTTATCTTTTTTTGGAGAAAAAGGTATTTTTTTAAATCTAAGAAAAAATCTTGCAAATAAGGTAAAAATAGTTGATATTGTTAATAACAAAAATTTGATGTTAAATTAGTGTTTCATTTTTATTTTCTTATACATAACTACATCAAACCTTTTATATTGATGTGGGGAAAATTAAGACAAGTGGAGAATGATATAATCATCACATTTACAATTTGATAAATACAAGGAGTAAGCTATTTAATTGATAAAATTATGCAAAATCTATCATGAAAAGAAAAATGTGATGCATTTAGTGATAAAATTCCAACCGGTCATGATTGTGTCTAATGTAAAGATAAGTACCTCAGTTGAGGCCAACTGATTTTACATGTAAAAAAAACTCAAACATGCAAATATCATTTCAATGCTTTTAACACAAAAATTGAAATGAAGAAGTGGATGATTAGATAATGAATTCATAGTTTCTAATTCATATTTAGGATTTGACCAAATTTGAGCTAGAATCAAATATTCTACACAACTAATAATGATATCCAGATATCTGATCCTTTCTTATTTTCAAACTAATAGAAAATATCAGTTTTATTGTTATATTATTATGAGGTAGAATTATACTTCAAAAAAAAATCCTCAAAAGCTGAAAAATTGGTATCAATTATCATATCGGTCCATATTCCTAAGTTTATTATACATTTTAGACATGTACACTCATTGGGTAATCATGATGTTGCAATGTTAAGGATTTATGGCTTGGATGAATGAGTATAGAACTAGATAATTGCTTATTGTTTGCAATCTAGGTTGGATGGAGTGACCCATATAGAAACATTGCTTAAGTAAATATAGATGTTAATATAAATATTACAAACCTATTATTCCATTATAAGAATTATTTAATAAATGTGAGTATCTAAATGAATTCAGATGAAAATAATAGGAAGAATGGGAATATTGACGGGCAACATGAAAGAGTACTAATAATCAGAATTATTTGGTTAATATCTTATATTTTACACAACATGTCATACGTTTAGAGAAGTGCTATATCTACTTATCAATGATTTTAATTATTTTCACATTCTTGTCCCTCTATAGATAACTTCATTGAATGGTGGGATGTTGTAATGTTATGTATATAGTGATTGAAAGAAGAGGGGTAAAATTGTATAAAGAAAATGATTGAAACATGTATTATTAGTAATCAACATGATGGGCAAAAAAAGTAGTCTGGTGTAGTGGTATTAGTGCATATGAAATGCTAAGAACATGTTGGTGGACAATATTTACATTATATTTTATTATGGATAGTATAATATGTGAATATTGTGTCAAGAATGCAATTTCTTTTGTGCAATTCATTATGAAAACTAGGTAGTTTCTTTGCAACTATTTGACACACAAAAATCAATGAGATTAGGTAACCATTATGTTCATCTATGAACCACATTAATTAGGCCCCAATTTAATATTACATGCTACGGTGAACTAGAGCATTTATGCAACATTATTTAATAAGAAAATATTTATAAATATCATTTTTTGTGTTATTTTGATGAAATTCTAGGAAAGAGAACTACTTCTTACTTAATATTATGTTATGAAAAGAACACCGTGGATGGTTTATGTTGTGTGAATTATATATCATCTTTTCACATGCTTTCACACACAAATTTTATTCATTTTGACAAGATTTAGTCTCTTTTCATATTACTTTTGCCATCATTTCGTTAAAACACTTTGCCATATCTTGCCTTGCCATTTTACCATGAAAATCACTCACTTCAATGTTTATTTGTGCAGAAACAGTAAAGTGCACCGCGTTCAAGTTGTTTGCACGGCGTGCAACATTCCAGAAAGATTACTGCTTACCCTGACTCACTGTTGTATGGCGTGCACACTCATGGTGCACGGCGCACAACTTTCCTGTAGAATGCATAAAGAAATGCACGACGTGCAAAGGCGTTGCACGGCGTTCACATGGAGCGCAGAAGTTTAGCAAATGTTTCTTGAAAACTGAACGGCGTGCACATGCTCCATGCACGACGTACACTGCACAGTGTACTGCCGCCCTTTTGTTAAGTGCACGACGTGCAAACACCTTGCACGCCGTTCAGCCGGCAGTTTCAGAAATTTGAAAATCGAGAATTCGAGCCTAAAACGAGGAGGGGAGTGTTGGGACAGTTATCACTGGTCATTTGAGACTCTTTGCTCGTTCCAGAAGCAGAGGAGACGACAGAGAAGGCGATTTTGAAGAGATCCAAGGTTTTTCTTGAGAAAGGAGGCCATTTCTCTTCTTCTTCTTTCTCGATTGCAGTTCCAAGGTGCAGCAAACTTCCCCGACTCCGAGGAGCTTCCTTGGCGAGAAGCTAGTACGTTTTGGAGGAGTTTTAGAAGAGGAATTTCGTCCTTCAACTGGAATTCCCTCTTCTCTTGGTTACATCTTAGTTATGTTTGTCTTTTCCTCTCTTACTCATGTTGAGAACTTCATTTTCTGCTGAAATTGTGCAAGGTGTAGCTATGGACGAGTAGTTTTCTCCTTCTTGGGCATGGGAGAGTAGCTCCCATGCCGTAGCATGTGTGGAACTATGTGATCTCGTACTAAATACCTATGTTTCTGGTCTCTATTTATGAAAATACCAGTTTCTTTCTTCTTGCATATGATGTTGGCCGCTTTATGTGCATGTTTTCTGCATTTGTGCTTGATTTGAGAAAATAAGTATGAATGTATGGAGGTATCTTTCATAACAACTCTTTCTAATCCACGAGAGTAGTTGGAAACGAGTTGAAGGTTTTCTTGTGATCTAAAATGAAATTCAGACATGAGAATGTTGTTTTAAGTTGATATCATTGCACGTATATCGAGAGATGAAATGCAACACATCAATCCTTTGAGATAAAGAACTTGTGTATGTTTAGATTGCTTAGTTCTCTAAATGCTATGGTATGAGAATGAAATCCCTACTGTCCAAGATCATTAATCAATTGACTAGAACCCTTTTGTTAATCTCTTCTACTTGTATAAATTTAGCTCTTATACATTTCCTTGTCTTAGAAATTAAACGACCAACTTCTTTTAAAACCGATCTAGATCGCTGAAAATTAGGACTGTTGCGTTCAATTGTTTACTAATGCTCCTTGTGTTCGATCCTGACTATACTACCTCCGTATACTTGTGGAGTTTGGTTGAATCAGGTAAAAGATCATTAACTTGATTGAAACTCGTTGCTTAAATAGCCAACAAGTTTTTGGCACCGTTGCCGGGGAACTACGGTAAATTAATTGGAGTAATAAGTGCTAATTAGTATCCGAGACTAGATCATCATTTTCATTTTCGAAATTTCCACATACCTTTTAGTTGTGTTCTCAAAATTTTCTTGTTATTTTCAGGTTGCATGCGTCGCTCGCAACGAGGTCTTCAAACAACCCCGTTGTTAGACCTTGAAATAGAGCGAAGTATTTCAAGCTTGAGGAGATCAAGGAGAAAGGAACAATTACTTCTAGAGGGTACTCCATCACCATCATTACCCTCTTCATCATCTGTTGAAGGAGCTTCACCAAGCACTTCAACCATGGAGGACGATCGTCCATTGAAGGATTTTGCTATGCCGGTTGCCACCAACATATGTGGAGCCATTGACTTGCCAGCCGTAGAAGCGAACAATTTTCTATTGCTCCTTCTATGATGCAGATGATTCAACAGAACCGTTTTGGGGGTACCGCCAATGAGGATCCAGGTCTTCATATTGCATAATTCTTGGAGTACTTAAACACTTTCAAAATTAACGGTGTATCTGTTGATGTGATAAGACTTTTTCTATTTCCCTTTACTCTAAGAGATAAAGCCAAGGTTTGGCTTTTGTCTTTACCAAAGAAGTCTATTAAAACCTGGGATCAACTTCTTAATGTCTTTCTTGCAAAGTATTTTCCACCCAGCAAAACTGCTCACTTGAGGAACCAACTTACAAACTTTTCTCAAAATGATGGTGAGACTCTCTATGACACATGGGAGAGGTTTAAAGACCTTCAACGTCTTTGCCCACACCATGGTCTTACAAATTGGTTACTTCTTCAGACCTTCTATAACAGACTGTTCTACAACACCCGGTTGACTCTAGATGCTGCAACCGGTGGTGCTCTTATGACTAAGTCCTACAAGGAGGCCTAATACCTCATTGAAGACATATCACTCAACCATTACCAGTGGGGAGGTGATAGGGGATCCAAATCATCATCGTCTACTGCTAGTTCTTCAACCCCAAAACAAGGAGGAAAATACACAGTTGATGCCGTTGATCTCATAGCTGCAAAACTAGATGTTCTTACTCAAAAGTTTGAGAAGCTGACTACATTTCCGGTCCAATCTGCTGAAGCCACATGTGAAGCTTGTGGTAATCCAGGGCATACTTCTTCACAATGTTTTGCTCCAAACACTATGGAGGGAGGTCTTGAACAGGTTAATGCTATTGATATGCAGAGGAACAAGCAATATAATCCTTATTCAAATCAATATAATCCAGGGTGGAGGGATCACCCCAACTTCTCTTACAAGAATACTAGCAATGCTCAAAATTTTCAGCAAGGGAAACAACAACCACCGCAGCAATCACAGTTCAACCACCAAGGTAATCAACATGGTTACAACAACAGAGGTTATCAACAACAGCAACAACAACCTCAAAATTCCTCTCTTGAAGCCATGATGGAGAAATTCATAAACACACAAACTCAGCAAAATGAAGAGCTTAGGGGGAATGACAAGCTACTTAAGGATGCTATTCTTCAACTCTCCGCCAAAGTGGATAGCATATCCACTCACACAAAGATGCTAGAGAATCAAATAGCTCAACAAGCTCTTTCTCAACAAGGACAACAGTCCGGTTCTCTCCCTAGTGTGCCAGAAGTAAATCCGAGACAGCAGGCCAATGCTATCATTCTAAGGAGTGGGGCTGAGATTGAAAGATCTTCGCCATCTAAGGAAAAGGACATGAAGATACTTGATGAAGAAGAGCCTAGTATTCCTATTTGCAGAAAGGAGAAAGGTAAAATTGAAGAGCCACCATCTTTTAAAGCTACTGCACCTTTCCCTCATAGGCTTGTCTACAATAAGGATGATGTCAAGTTCAAGAAATTTATGGACATTCTTAACAAGTTGCAAGTTAATCTTCCCTTCAATGATGTTATTGCTGAAATGCCTTCCTATGCCAAGTTCCTTAAAGATATCTTGTCTAAAAGGAGAAGGGTTGATCAAGTAGAAATAGTTAAGCTTTTCGAACGTGTGAGTTCTATCATTCAAAACCGCACTCCAACTGTTCCGGAAAAGCTAGATGATATGGGACCTTTCACATTGCCATGCAAAATCAACAATGTCATGTTTGATAGAGGTTTAGTGGATTTGGGGGCTAGCATTAGTCTCATTCCAACCACTCTATGGTAGGAGTTAGACCTAGGTGATCTAAAGCCAACCAAGATGGTTATAGAGTTAGCCGATCATTCTCTTAAGCACCCAAAAGGCATTTTAGAAGACATACTTGTACAAATTTGCAAATTCTATATACCATGTGACTTTGTAGTTCTTGATATGGTGGAGACTCCCCACAATCCAGTTCTTTTTGGAAGACCTTTCTTGCGGACTGCCGGTTGCCTCATAGACGTTAGAGAAGGAAAGCTAACTCTCCGTGTGGGTGAAGAAGAGATAGAGTTCTCTATTTCGGATGCCATGAAAGCACCAGCACAAGTCAAAGAAATCTGTTTGTTTGACACCGTTGATCCCATAGAAGAGTTTGTTGATGACATGATTGAATTTATGAATAACTATTGTGATGATATTACTGTTGAAAATCACGTTCCTGAAAATTCTGAAGCTATTCCTATTTACAAAGCTCAAGCAAATAATGTGGAAGCTCTACATGATGAAGAAAAGGTTGATGAAGGAACAACAAAGAATAAGATAGAACTAAAGGCCCTTCCACCGGGGCTGAGGTATGCTTTTCTTGATCCAAACTCCTCATCTCTTGTTATCATAAATGATAAATTAACCAATGAACAAGAGAATAAATTGCTTGATGAACTGCGGTTATATAAAGATGGCATTGGTTATTCTATTGATGATTTGAAAGGTATTCATCCTAAAATCTGTATGCATAGAATAAACATGGAGGATGATGCCAAACCAAATGTTGAACCACCTAGGCGTTTAAATCAAAACATACTTGATGTGGTTAAGAAAGAAATCTTTAAATTAATGGATGCCAGAATCATTTATCCCATTAGTGACAGCCCCTGGGTTAGTGCTATTCATGTAGTACCTAAGAAGGGGGGTGCAACTGTCATAAAAGGAGATAATGATGAGTTGATACAGACACACATGGTCACAGGCTGGCGTATGTGTATTGACTACCGGCGTTTAAACAAGGCAACCCACAAGGATCATTTCCCATTGCCTTTCATTGATTTAATGTTAGAACGCCTTGCAAAGCATTCATACTTTTGTTACTTGGACGGGTATTCCGGATTTATTCAGATTCCTATCTATCCGCCCGATCAAGAAAAGACCACTTTTACTTGCACATATGGTACCTATGCTTATCGCCGCATGCCTTTCGGTCTTTGCAACACTCCCGCTACTTTTCAGCGGTGTATGATGGCGATTTTCTCGAATTTCATTGAAAACATAATGGAAATTTTCATGGATGATTTTAGTGTGTATGGTGATTCATTTAATCAATGCTTGTCAAATTTGTCTTTAGTCTTAGCCAGATGCAAAAAGGTTAACCTAGTGCTAAACTGGGAGAAGTGCCATTTTATGGTACAATCTGGGGTAGTGCTAGGACATGTGGTATCTAATAAGGGTATTGAAGTTGACAGGGCAAAAGTTGAAGCTATTGAGAAAATGTCTACCCCAGCTTCAGTCAAAGACATCCGAAGTTTCCTTGGACATGCAGGTTTTTATAGAAGATTTATCAAGGACTTCTCAAAAATTGCAAAGCCATTATGTTCTCTTCTTGCAAAGGACGCCGAATTTGTGTTTGATGATGAATGCCAAAAAGCTTTTTCTACACTCAAGGAGGCTCTCATTTCTGCCCCTATCTTTCAACCTCCGGATTGGGACGCTCCATTTGAGTTGATGTGTGATGCAAGTGATTATGCTGTAGGAGTAGTGCTAGGACAGCAGAAAGACAAGAAACTTCATGCTGTCTATTATGCAAGCAAGACCCTTAATGATGCACAAATCAATTATACAACTACGGAGAAGGAGATGCTGGCCATTGTGTATGCTTTTGAAAAATTCCGACAATACTTAGTGGGATCTAAAGTGATAGTGTACACCGATCATGCTACAATCAAATACTTGCTGAGTAAAAAAGATGCCAAGCCACGCCTCATCCGATGGGTATTGCTTCTACAAGAATATGATCTTGAAATCCGTGGTAAAAAGGGGACTGAAAACAATGTTGCCGACCACCTTTCTAGACTGTCCACAAAGGCTGAAGACTCATTACCTATTGATGATCATCTGCCAATTGAATGACTCTATGCGTTGTCATCCGTTCAAGCGCCGTGGTTTTCCGACATAGCTAATTTCCTTGCTACAGGACAGCTTCCACCGGGTTTGACGTTTCAACAAAAGAAGAAGTTCTTTCATGATGTCAAATTTTACTATTGGGATGATCCCTTCTTGTTCAAACATGGGAGTGATGGGTTAATTCGCCGTTGTGTGATTGAAGAGGAAATTCCTACTATTATTTCTGAATGCCATGATTCATCTTATGGAGGCCACTTTGGAGGAGAGAAAACTGTAGCAAAGATACTTCAAGCCGCTTTCTATTGGCCTACACTGTTCAAAGACGTGAATCTATTTGTCAAGTCTTGTGATAAATGTCAAAGAACTGGAGGTATATCCCGCCGTGATGAAATGCCACTCAACTCTATCTTAGAGGTTGAGGTGTTTGATATATGGGGTTTAGACTATATGGGACCATTCCCATCTTCATGTGGTTATCAATATATTCTTGTTGCAGTTGACTATGTGTCCAAATGGGTTGAGGCCATTCCAACCCAAGAACCGGATGCCAAATCCGTAATTAAGCTCTTTCAGAAGATCATTTTCCCCCGGTTTGGAGTCCCACGTGCTATTATTTCTGATGGAGGGACACACTTTGCTGAAAGACAATTCAACAATCTTCTCTCCAAATATGGCGTCACTCATAAAATCTCTACGCCTTACCATCCTCAAACATCCGGGTAAGTGGAGATCTCCAACATGCAATTGAAGAACATTCTTGAGAAGACCATTTCTAGTTCAAGGAAAGATTGGGCATTGAAGCTGGATGATGCATTGTGGGCATACCGCACAACCTACAAAACTGTCATAGGGACAACTCCTTTCAAGCTGATCTATGGAAAGTCTTGCCATCTTCCGCTGGAGCTAGAGCACCGTGCTTTATGGGCAATCCAACTCTTGAACTTTGATATGAAGAAAGCAGGGGAGAAATGTCTTTTACAATTGCAGGAATTAGAAGAACTTCGCCTTGATGCTTATGAGAATGCGAAGCTATAAAAAGAGAGGACAAAAGCATGGAATGATAAGAGAATCAGAAGGAAGGACTTCCAAGAAGGAGACCAAGTGTTATTGTTCAACTCAAGGTTGAAATTGTTTCCAGGAAAGCTAAAGTCGAAATGGTCCGATCCATTTCTTGTATTGAAGATCTTCCCGTATGGAGCTGTGGAACTATAAGGAAAGGACAGAAGTTTCAAAGTGAATGGACAGAGATGCAAACTTTATTCTTCTTCTGAAGTGTTAGACAAGGGAGCCTCTTGCCCCCTCCAAGACGCATGAGATGATTGAAGAGTCCTACTCCGGACTCTAAACAGAGGACCTTGTGGGAGTTGACCCCATATTAGGATAGATTTTTTTTATGTTTTTGAGTCAAGAACTTTCTTTAAGTTTACTTAATAAGTTGTCATGGATGAATGTAATAATGAAGACTTAATCTACACTCAATTTGTTGCAAATTGTGCTTACTGCTGCAATTTTTCTGCAGGAAATTCCACTTTGCACGGCGTGCAAAACCATTGCACGGCGTGCATTACAGGGAAAAATAAGACAGCAAAGTTTTGGAAACTTTTTGGAATCTTGAACGGCGTGCAATATCGCCTTGTACGCCGTGCAATCTAAACAAATGATTGCAGAATGCCTAACTGAAGGAATCGCACGACGTGCAATTCATCTGAACGGCGTGCAACGTTTCTGCAGATTTCAGCAGAGTTTTCTGGAAAAGTGAACGGCGTGAAAAATGGACTTGTACGACGTGCACTTGTGTGCTGTAGAAAACCAAGTTTCAGGACTTTTGCATGGCTTACAGCTTTTTACACGGCGTGCACTTGTTCGAAAAATTTGAACAAAAGTGGGCTGCGTGTGTGCCCTAACCGCCAACCCTAATTTTATCTCTCAGCTACCCAACCATGCAACTGCCTCTCCAGCCGTGCGTTCTTCTTCTCCGCCGCCCATGCAAGATCATCCGCCATGCAAGAGAGCCATGCAACCGCCGTCCGCCGTGCAGCAATCCTTCTTCTTCTCTGCCGAGTAAGAGGAAACCTTGCACCTCCGCACGTTCTTCTTCTTCTCCGCGCAATCCTCCATCCAAGCTGCACCGCCGCTCCTGCAAATCCGACGTTCATGCATCTTCTTCTCTCCACGCCGCCGCACAGCAGCTCCACCCGTGCGTCGACAGCAGCCGTGCACATCAACTTCCTCGCTCAACCACCGTCCAGCATCACCACCACAACGCCGCTGCTCCAAGGCGCCATCGCAACACCCCCAATCGTGCAACAACACGCCACCAAGCCGCCGTGCATAGCCATCCGCCGCCGCCCGTGCACCGACCGCAGCAGCTCCACGAGACAATAACCGTGCACCGGATCTTCTTCCCACTATCCACCGTGCACGATTTTTACGCCTTTCCGCCAGCCGTGCAGACTTCTCCTGATCTGCATCTGGAACATCTGCTGGAGTGCACGCCATTCAACCGAATTGAACACCGTGCAAAGCGCTGTTGCAGGAATCTATCCCGATTTTCTGCACACCGTTCAAGCATCTGCACCCCGTGCAAAATTCCTGCAGAACTCCAATGGCACATATTAAGCGAGCAACAAAGCGCCCAGCTAGAAGACCTTCTTCAGGAACTCAGGGTGAGGGTTCTCAATCTGCTCCAGTCAACTTCATACCTTCTACCCAGTTCAGGGTAACTCCAGAAGAAGACGCCGCTTACCAGTACCTGATAGCTAGGCAAGTTCTCCCCACCCGCTACATTTGTGAGGAAACCCTCGACAGGCTGCAATGCAAGAACGAGGTATACAACCATTTGACTCTTACTGGTCTTCATACCCTTTGCACAAGAGTATGCAAGACTTATCCTCGTCTAGTATATGAATTTCTGACTACTTTTAAAGCACGACAAGATCCTGAGCGCCGCCTGACACAGTATCCGCACATTAGTTTTCGGCTTTTGGACAAGCCCTACACTATGGATCTTCGCCATTTTTCTGAGTTACTTAACTGCAACTATGGTGGCTACATTGATTTCCCTCTGGCTTTCCAAAGCGACCGTTTTTGGACTAAAATTTCTTCAGAAACGCATCACCATGCCAATAAGGCACGTGCTACTTCCATCCACAACCCCGTTTTCAGACTCTTGTATCGTATTCTTAGTGTGGGTCCGTTCGCTAAGAATGAAACACAAGGGGTTGTGGGTAAGACCGACCTATTCTTCCTATGGTGTATGGCGCATGACAAGGAAATATCTACTGGCTTCTACATTATGCAAAAACTCTTAAACACCATCAAGAAGAGGGAAGGAAAAGAAGGAGGTGACATCATGTGTGGTGGCATGATTACTCTGCTTGCAATGAACCTTAATCTTGATCTTATACGTTTAGAGCCAACTCCTGGAAAGAACCTCTTGGACATGTCTTATCTTATCTCTTGTGGTGTTCTGCATCGATACGGTAATAATGATGAAAAGTTCAAGTTTCATATCACCAAGAAGCAGTTTCTCATTCTTCCCAACACATCGAAGAATGACATCAGGAACAAGGCAAATTGGAAATGGGTTGGACCGGATCCAGATGAGGCGCCTGCTACTCATGGTGCTAGCTCTTCTACGCCAGCACCCGCTCCTACAGACGCACCGCCACTTCCTCCTTCTACCGGCACTCAGACTGGATACTCTTAGGCGAACACGGACATGCAACATCTTTATGGGTATGTTCAGCGGAGGTTTGATCACATTGAGATGCGCTTTGATCAGATGAGCGCCCACTTCGACACCCGGTATGATAGCTTGGCCACACAGTACACATCTACATATGATATGGTCAGCCGGATGGAGAGTTGGCACATCTCTCAGAGCCACTATCCTCCACCTTAGCCGTTCCATCAGTCCTTTGAGCAGCAACACGAGTTCTATGAGCAGCCCCAGCCACAGCCTAATTTCCCAGAGCAGCCACACCAGTCTCCGCAGCAGCAACATGATCCATCCACACAGCCGATGGACGTTCCGGATATTGTCAGCCAGTTCTTCCCCGACCAAGGGGGTGAAAAATCTTTTCTCTGATTCATCCACGATGACAGGTACCCGGTTGTGTACCTCTTGAGTTTTGAATGAAGCAGTGAGGCCACTGCTGATTTCAAGCTTAGGGGGGACACAACCGGACGGTATTTGTATTTTGTTATCTTCATTTCAGTGTTATCTTTGTTTCAGTTTTCTTTCTTTGAGTCTGTTGTGTCAGTCTTTTCCTTTTCATGTCTTATTTTTCGATGGCAAAATTCATATGATCAGAGATTATCTTGTTGAGATGAACCCCCTTTCCTTTTATTTCCTCTATGTATCCATTGGCTATATTTAAGAGAAAAATTTGGAATATGTTTGAATGAAATGAAAGCTGAAATTTATTCATGTACATTGATGAGAAGTGTGTTTGTAATTGATATCTCATTTTTCTACATCATAGACTGCTCAAAACATGTAATGGTTCAAAAATTTTCGCAAATCACCCAGCTTGCAGCACTAGTTAGAATACGGGATACTTTTACCAAATGTTTAGTGCATCTGAAAACAACATTTTACAGTGAAAATTTTGAAAAGAATGATTCAAATCTTGCTAGCCTTGACCTTCTTAATTGACTCTTTGTTTGTATTACACATTCATTACCCAGCAAAAGATGGCCCAATGGCCCACATATTATGCTAGCCTAGTGTAAGTCCGATCTGGCAACGATGGTTAGGTGATATGAGAAATGAAAAGAGGGTAACAGAAATGCCCCAACCAGCATTCCACGCGAGTGTAAGCCTAAATTAGCAGCCGAATGCTGGAAACCCAAAATCCTTATCGCTATATCCTTCAGAAAAGAGTTCAATTAATTTGGTCAAAGATAGCAGTCATTGATATTCTAAAATCCATATAGCTGAAAATTTTTGTTATGCAAATGCACTAACCTTTGGTTTGAGTATCCAAATTCTCATTAATGTTGTTAGTTGGGTATTTGCTTGATTATTGGATCAACATCAATGAACTAATTCTTTCTATCTTGATGTTGAGAATTTGAAGATATATTCTACAAAAACAAACTCAATGCACATATGTTTCTGAGCTTAAGGGACATCTTCTTCTCTTTTCATCCATACATGATTTAAATTTTTCTTCTTCCATATAGCCCTGTTTCTTTTTGCTTGAGGACAAGCAATAATTCAAGCTTAGGGGGATTTGTTGTGTGAATTATATATCATCTTTTCACATGCTTTCACACACAAATTTTATTCATTTTGACAAGATTTAGTCTCTTTTCATATTACTTTTGCCATCATTTCGTTAAAACACTTTGCCATATCTTGCCTTGCCATTTTACCATGAAAATCACTCACTTCAATGTTTATTTGTGCAGAAACAGTAAAGTGCACAACGTTCAAGTTGTTTGCATGGCGTGCAACATTCCAGAAAGATTACTGCTTACCCTGACTCACTGTTGTACGGCGTGCACACTCATGGTGCACGACACACAACTTTCCTGTAGAATGCATAAAGAAATGCACGGCGTGCAAAGGCGTTGCACGACGTTCACATGGAGCGCAGAAGTTCAGCAAATGTTTCTAGAAAACTAAACGGAATGCACATGCTCCGTGCATGGCGTACACTGCACAGTTAACTGCCGCCCTTTTGTTAAGTGCACGACGTGCAAACACCTTGCATGCCGTTCAGGCAGAAGTTTTAGAAATTTGAAAATCGAGAATTCGAGCCTAAAACGAGGAGGGGAGTGTTGGGACAGTTATCACTGGTCATTTGAGACTCTTTGCTCGTTCCAGAAGCAGAGGAGACGACAGAGAAGGCAATTTTGAAGAGATCCAAGGTTTTTCTTGAGAAAGGAGGCCATTTCTCTTCTTCTTCTTTCTCGATTGCAGTTCCAAGGTGCAGAAAACTTCCCCGACTCCGAGGAGCTTCCTTGGCGAGAAGCTAGTACGTTTTGGAGGAGTTTTAGAAGAGGAATTTTGTCCTTCAACCGGAATTCCCTCTTCTCTTGGTTACATCTTGGTTCTGTTTGTCTTTTCCTCTCTTACTCATGTTGAGAACTTCATTTTCTGCTGAAATTGTGCAAGGTGTAGCTATGGACGAGTAGTTTTCTCCTTCTTGGGCATGGGAGAGTAGCTCCCATGCCGTAGCATGTGTGGAACTATGTGATCTCGTACTAAATACCTATGTTTCTTGTCTCTATTTATATACATACTAGTTTCTTTCTTCTTGCATATGATGTTGGCCGCTTTATGTGCATGTTTTCTGTATTTGTGCTTGATTTGAGAAAATAAGTATGAATGTATGGAGGTATCTTTCATAACAACTCTTTCTAATCCACAAGAGTAGTTGGAAACGAGTTGAAGGTTTGCTTGTGATCTTAAACAAAATTCAAACATGAGAATGTTGTTTTAAGTTGAGATCGTTGCACGTATATCGAGAGATGAAATGCAACACATCAATCCTTTGAGATAAAGAACTTGTGTATGTTTAGATTGCTTAGTTCTCTAAATGCTATGGTATGAGAATGAAATCCCTACTGTCCAAGATCGTTAATCAATTGACTAGAACCCTTTTGTTAATCTCTTCTACTTGTATAAATTTAGCTCTTATACATTTCCTTGTCTTAGAAATTAAACGACCAACTTCTTTTAAAACCGATCTAGATTGCTGAAAATTAGGACTGTTGCGTTCAATTGTTTACTAATGCTCCTTGTGTTCGATCCTGACTATACTACCTCCGTATACTTGCGGAGTTTGGTTGAATCGGGTAAAAGATCATTAACTTGATTGAAACTCGTTTCTTAAATAGCCAAAAGTTTACTTTCATCCTTTCATGTACTACTACCAGAAAGGCATTCTAGTATTGTATGAAATGGTTTTCAAGCATATGGACCATAGTACATATATAAAATTGAGAAAGGACTCACCTCTCATAGTAATAAAATTCTTCTAAATCAAGATATCAATAGTTTCACTATGGGCATAAAATGGAATTAAGAAATCTATAACCTATATGTTGGACAAAAAATGAAATTAAGGCCTAGAATTTGTTTTCATGAACGATATTACATTTTAATAAATATTACAACATGCTCATTTATAACTGAAAATAATTATTATTCTATTCAAAATGTAGACATGATTATAAATTTTAAATATGCAATTTGTGTTCAGTCACTAGAATCAATGTAAGGAAAATGTCTTCAATCGTCAGTAAATTTTCGCTAAATTACTCTTCCACGAGTTCATTTTCCAAATTACAACTTCACATACATTTTTAATGTTAAATGAAATTGGTCATATACTTCCTCCAATTAAATAACATATGAGGGATCATGCTACCATACTCTTTAGAATATAATCTCCTAAAGGGATCAGGTACCCTTCTAAGGAAGTCACTGAAAATCTATTGTTTTGAGTATTACATGTTATCATTACTTCAAAAGATATTAGAACCTATTATCTAAGAGATCTACTATAGAAAATTCATTGTGTATGAATTCTCACAATCTCTAAAATAAAAAAATCACTTTTACAATGTTATTTCCATGATAAGTAGATTACAATTTGCAATGTAGGTTATAGGTAGATATATAGACAAAGAACTAAATAGATCATCCATTTCTACATTACTAATTTTGATGTCTTGTTGAAAATTATGTTTATTTTATTAAATTATTTTAATTATTTATAATGATAAAATATACACATCATGCTAAAATATCTACCATTTTCACCTCTAGAAAGGATATGGTCTAAATAAAACACCTACCCTTTCTCCTTACTTACATACTTGTGATGAAGATATGCTTCTCGTTGAAACATCTATCATTTTGGCCTATAAAAGGATATGTTAGACCTCAGACTTAGCTTCAATATTCCAACTTTATCATTATACATTGCAACATAACTCCACAAATTTTCACATTGTAATCTATGGAACTTTACTTAAGATCCTTTAAACATATAGTCTTAGTTGACTTTTGTTTTGTATTTACTAACCCATGCACCAATGTAGAAGTAAAAACGTGTATATTAGTTCTCTTTCTCTTAATAATATAATGTATTTTGAGGGATGAAATCACCTTTGGATTACAAACTCAACCCAATGTTCATACTCTGACAATTCTCACCATTAGCTTTAGAGAATACAAGGGATTCACCAAAAAATGTTTCAATTCATCTTCCAATTTTTTTCCTAACCCTTTCATATCTATTTCATATTAACATGGGTGTTATTAATAGTATACTACACTTAGATGCAAAACCTCTATCCATTCACATTCACATGTAATTTTCATAGATTGATTATATTGTTGAAATCATCACATAGTAAAGAGCCATTCTGATAGTTAGCCAACAAAAAATACATGTTACCATGTGCTTTTTTCATCCAATCAATTCATCTATATTTATGTATGTGAATATACTTTATGTAAAGTATTATACATTATGTCTATTTTATATATTATATAATGTTTACATGCTCAAAAATCATCATCAAACATTGTCAAATAGATGCCACATATTCCTTTTGGCTATTTGATTTTGTCAAATTTAGGAGATATTATTTACTATCATGTTTACTTTTTATGGATTAAAGGATCTAGGTTATCATTTACTTTCCATCAGCTGGATAGCATTAAGATTTGATGATATTTTGGACTTCATTATCATTGTGTAGGAACCTTTTTCTAGACTTGGTGTTTGTTTTATAACTCATTTTTAGATTATATGCGCTTTATGAGTGGCTATTCCTCGTGTCATTAAATGAACATTGCTAGAACATTTTTATACATGATCATTTCTTACACATTCGGTTGATGTTAGACTTTCCTTTCCATCCTTTTCCTAAATTAAGAATCTAAAGTACTTAATGTTTATGGTAGTGAACTACTAGAGCTAGAAACAAGTGCAATCACATTCATGTCTCAAAATATATAATACATTTGATTTATTCTAATAATGAATATTTGAACTAATACTTTTTACTTTGAAAAAAGACAATTATGAGGAACATGTATGTGTTGGGATATACAAAAAATAATGGGCACGTGGAAATGAAGAGTTCACAATCAAATTAGTATACCATAACTTTACAAGATATCACAAAATCGGCTAAACAACAAAATTGAAGCAAACAAAAGCCACTTGATAAAGAAAATATATCTAATGATGTTCCTAAGATGACCTATGATGAAAGATTGAACATAACACAAGAAAATATAAGAATGTAGAGAACTTCAAAAATGTAAAACATTGATAGAGTTCTGATGCAGCCCTATTTTAGGGCTCCATGCATCTTGTGCCTTTTTGTACATTTATCACATCTAAACAAAGTAGATTACAAGTTAATACCCCCAATGTGTATTTTACTGTCAAATGCACTTATGGACGTTCTTTGCACTATTTTCAGGTCCTTGGACCATACTTTGGATGGAAGAGAGCGAAGGAAGGAGTCTGAGGGTCCCTGTACTCATGAAGGGGTCCAAAGAAGGCCCCAAGAGCTCCCGCAACCTACCCCAATGGTCAAGTCTCAACTCCAAGCAAAGAAGTCCCTTGATAATGAAGTTTGAAGCTATTTGAGCCTTTGAAGGCCCCAACACGGCCGTGGTACTATGGAACGACCGTGCTGGCAATTAAGCAAAGTTACAGGTTGGATGTTAAAATATTGAAGTTCAGCAAATCAGCCACCACGACCGTGCTACCCAGCACGGCTGTGCCATGAAGACCCCACCACGGCCGTTCTGCCCAAAATGGTCGTGCAAGATGAAGATAGAATGGGCGTGCTGCTGAGAACGACCTCCTAACAACCTCTCCACCACGACCGTGCTGCCCAGCACGACTGTTCTACCTAGTCCCCAACACGGCCGTGCTACCCAGCACGACCGTGCTACCAGCCTTCATTTTCACCCATCAACCTATTGAATTAACACTTAACCAACACGACCGTTCTCCTCCACCACGACCGTGCCCACTTCTGCCCACCACGGTCGTGCTGACCAGCACGGCCATGCTACCTCCTCAAAACCTAACTTTTTCACACTGTTTTTCCAATCTTACCCCTACTCACCCTAGTGCCTCCACCACCACCTATATATACATGGGTGGCAGCCACAACACTAGGTTAGATGCCCCTACAGCTGCTCCAAGCTCCACTCTCCATCCTTGAGCTCTTTGTGCAATCCCCTTGCATTTTGGGCTCATCATCCACCATTTTCACTCTCATTCCACCATGGTAACCTAGTTCCCTAGGTTTTCATCCATAATCCCCTACCATTTCATACACCCCTACACCCTTGGAGGAGGGAGGACGTCTACAACAAGCTTGGAGATGAAGAAGGAGGCTTCTACATCAAGCTTCATGGAGTCCCTACTTCTTCTACCCCTTTCTTTTCTTGTTTTCTTGATCATGTCTAGATAAGCCCCTTGTGGTGGGCTGTTTGGGATTTAAATGTAACTTTGATACCATTTTGGGGGATAATTTCTTGTAATGAACTTAATTCATATCTATGATCATTACTTCTTGCTTCTATCTCTTTTCCTATCTTATTGCATGTGGTTTGTGCTTCTTGTATGAATTGCTTGTTTTGAGGTTTTTGATGACACTTAGTTTCTAGGAGGAATTGGGATGTATGTGGAAATCTTAGGAATGGATCCTAGGTCCAATTAGTGGATCCCTAGCTAGCCCCCTTTGTTCCTACATACACATCCCTCCTCCTACAAATGAGTGTGAGATTTAAGTAGCTAGTGTAAGTGAGGGTGATGCAATTTCCTAGGGGCTTCTAAAGGCTAGATTGGCTAGTGGCATGAGGTCAAATACCCTCATCTCTACTCCCATCTCTACCCTCAACCCTCAATTACTCACTATCACTTACCCTAGAAACCTAGATTTGGCTAATCCCATTAGAATTACACCTAACCCTAGTCTTCTACTAGTAGTATAGGGTATATTATAATGGCATTGTCCTTGTTGTTTGGTTTGGTAATCTAGATATGAAATGAGAACCTTGCATGTTTAATGATCTCCCCCAACTAATATCAAAGTTGCATCCCCCAAATGGCCCACCTACCCTAATCAACTGCTTAAAACCCATCTTGCTTAGTTTGCTTGTTCATGCTAGTCTAGTTTAGTTGCTTTTGCTTAATCTAGTTAATTGCTTAGTTTTGCTGTTTAGTGTTAACTTAGGCTCTTGCTCTTGCTAGTGGTTAGTTTAGTTCTTAATTGCGTATTGCCTTGCTAGAGTAGTGTAGCTCTTCTTGCTCTTGCTTAGTTAGTTTGATAACTAAGTTTACTAATTTGCTTGCTCTTCCATAACTTAGTTTCCATCTTGCATTTCTTACTTGCTCATTAGCGTAATCAAACAATCAAACCTTTTAAAACCCTAAAACCCTAAGTTCCGCAAAAGGAACATAGCCCACTCTGTCTAACTCTAGTGCCCCCTCTATCTCTGTGGATCGACCCTATACTTGTCGCCTCACCTATACTATGACATGACCCCGTGCACTTGCAGGAATAGTGTCTTAGTAGACGTAGGTAGTCAGTGTAGGTCTTATAAATTTCAAAAGCATAAGATCACCCATATCCCGTGCGCTCCGACCTCGTGGGGTGTAAAAGCACCACTAGAGGGGACACACCAAGTTCATCTTTTATGATTTTACTTTAGAAAAATACAACCTCTTTGATGGATATTATATAAAATATGATCACATTATTCATTAGATATATGATAAACACGTACAAAGTACGTGCATATACTAGTTATGATGCTTAAATGTGATTGTAAAGATGAATGGAGAGAGAAGGGGACCTAAAATATAGCATATTGAAAATTTGATTTTTGTTGAATTGTATTTCTTACTTAATGAATCGATTGTCATTGACTTGTTTTAGAGCATTGCAGAGGTGACTCAATCGATTCTTGATGAGCGAGGACAAAAAAGGTCTTCCCTCATAGACTTGTGGACAAAATGAGAGATCCCTTCCTTCTTGTTGATTTGAGGTTAGTTTGTAATGAAATGACAATCTTCTTTGATTTTAGTTCTCCATCCCATTTCTCCAATTCATTCTTGAAGAGGAAACTCTATTCTATGTTTGGTTCCTTTTGTATCTTACTTTTACATTTTATTTTCAAGATAATACCGGACGGTTTTGGGTTTGTTCTTCATCAAGGTGAGTTTTTAGATGAGATTCTCTCCTGGGATTGCCAAAGCCACAATTTTTCATTCTTGTTCCTCTCCATTTCGGGGTGTATAGATATGTATCTAGAGCATGCAAATACCTTTTCATATTTTAAGATTCTTGATCATGCTTTCAAGCATGGCAAACAACATTCAGGCTAAAAGTTAATTCGTTGAGATGAAATTAGATCTTAGATGGATGATTTCTGCTTGTTTTTGCTATACTAGTACGTGGAAAAATCTAGACTCTTATTCCAATTGTTGTTTGAGATTGAACTTGAGAAACCATACCTAATGTGAGACAATAAATTGAATCATATATGTCTCATTGAACTCACATCTATAGACATTCTTTCTATCTAGTGAATAGTGTGTAAATGCATTTTAAAAAAATTAGATTATTTGTGTTATGCCTTGATCTCATTTATGCTTGAAATTAGAATTCCGGAAACAAATAATTCAGGCATAGTTTGACACGTTAGATATCTGGGATGTATTATTCTTTCTATATTAATGAAGGATAAATCCTATAATTTTATATTGTGAATCTATCCTTACTTACATATGCATTTGGTGATTCTAGTATTGTGCGTCAGGGTTGTGACAGTGCTAATCTAGCCATGTTTGTTATGCCATGATGTTCATTGTGATATCTTATTTTTAGTTAATGTTCGTTGAAGCCTTCATGATGTATTATATAGGTCAGAAATGAACTTTAGTTTGTTATATTTAGACCTTAAGTACATTAGATTTTCCTATATATAAATATAAAGGTAAACATACAATTTGTGTTGAGTAATACTTTCTCTTACATGATGTATGATCCCAAACCTTAAGGATAAGGGATGCATTTATAATTTTCTTATCATGTAACAATATATAAAATAGGCTAAGGCTGAATTAGTAGGATTCAAGTAATGGTTGGTTTGCCATATACCTTAAAATGGCTAAATGTATTTTGTGCAAATAATATGTGATGTGGTCTATGTTTTTAGGCTTTAGATTTATGGTTTCTAAGTCAATGTTTGATCCTAGATAAGAAGGAAGTGATGTGATGAGATATAGACCTTGGGTGGTCGTGTGTTACATGTGATCATAGTGAGAGCTTAAAGTAGTAAATCTTGTTTTTCTAGTCTCTATATTAGTGTCTATAAGGTATTTCTCAAATAAGCTTATGTTAGTCATACATTGATTCATGTGAACTCAAGAATAATTAATAACTAAGACTACTAGATGAGTAAGATACATATATATATATATATATATATATATATATATATATATATATATTAAAAATTAATCAATTATATAGAAGTCAAGAATACCATGATACTTCCTTGACGTCTGTATTGGGATGGTCAAATGGGTTTGTCTCATATAGTATGAAGTCCATGTGAAGAAGACCTAGAGTAGAATAGACTCGGAGTGCTAATTAGAAGAGAAGTTGGTGTGGTCTCCCACACTAATTAGTAGAGTGTTGGTGTGGTGTCCCACTACCACAAGTTTGATCTTACTCAAAACAAAGTTTGATTTAAACTAGTGATCATCATCAAGAAATAATCACATAATTTCAACATGGAGCTAAAAAAATTCACATTCCACAAAGAGTAATAGCAACAAGGAACTTTCACTTTGTATGAGATTGATACCTTTCTCTTTACATTTCAAAATATATGTTGACCTCTGTCAAACCATTTTTAAAAGAAGTGAAATATAAGGCATAAATAGATAACCTACAAATGGTATAAATAGGGCCACATATACAAGAAACACATATCAAATTATCAAGTCAGTCATTTAACTACGTGACAAATTTACCATACATGACCTGAGTACAGGGACGACTCTACTAGATCCTAACTCAAGCACACAAACATCACCTATCTCTAGGTGATGCCAGGTGGAGAAGGACATTAGATGACACATCCACATCATGTATCTCAAGTGAATCACATCCACCACTAGGTTGGTCCTCACCATCACTTCTTAGGAAGATCGACCATACACCTAAAAAGATGTGAAAAATTACAAGGTGAGATAGTAAGTATCAACTGTTGATCTAGAGGTTATACATTGCCTATATTTTGATAATGACTTAACCATTCCATTCATATGTATCTAATATGTGTATTAAAGATTGATTTTAGGTATTAGGTACATGAAAAGGATCCCAAATCCAAAACCCTAGATTTACTCAAGTTCAAGTCCAAGAGCTACAAGTGTGCTTTTGTGGAAATCTATGTAAATGACCTTAGAACATATTTGTAATCACTTGTAATGATGAATTGACTTGTAACTAAGGTGAGAAAATTGATTGGGACATAAAACACCAATGTTAGATCACTTTAGATGCATATTCAAAAATTGACATCAGGTTGTCAATCGGTCAAGTTTCTCCCCAGGACAAACTTGACCAATCCATCTTGGTCAGTTTTCTGGAGATAGCATCGGTCGAGTTGTGTTTACACAGAACTCGACTGATCAAGTTCCTAAACAAAATGATCTTCAGTGATTGGTCGAGTTTCCCCAGGACAAACTCGACCGATCGTTTGAATATCAGTTTTGTCTTTTACTTGATCGATCGAGTTAACTTTATTGAAACTCACCTGATTGCACTGTACGGAATTTGTAGAAAAAAGTGATGTGACCGTTGGTGGGTTATTCGATCAAAAATAGAGACATTTTCTTGAAGACAAATGGCTATATATCGACCCAAGAGTTCACCTAACTCAAAGCAACACCCTCAACTATATATAGAACACTTGGAGTTCATTCCAAGGCTACTCATTCATTGCAAACTTAGTCCTAGTATAGCTAAGAGTATTCTAAGCCTTTGAGCCCCTTTATCTCTCTACCTTCAAGTCAAATTTGTGAGTATGAGTGAGATAGGTTCCTGTGTAAGAGAGCTACTCCATGTATTGTTGTAAAGCTCTCCTCCTCCATCTTCCAACCTCAATTCCTATTGAAGTCAAGTTTAAGATCCCTCTCCAAGTGAAGGAGAAGGAGGTGTTGTTCTTCAAGATTGAAGAAGGCAAGCTGCCACTACAACAAAAATACCCATTAGTGGCTTTTATTCCAGTGGCTTTTCTAAAAAAATGCCACTATCTATGTAATGTAGTGGCATTTGTAATTTAAATGCCTCTAAACCACATATTATGGAGTTTATAGAAAATACTTACCAATTAAGGCATTTTTATAATTAATTAGTGGCATTTCAAAATTGCCAAATGAAATGAGCGGGCCACAATTAGTAAAAATTTTCTGTTCCCGTGCGGCTTCCCCCGGCATGCAAAACGGTTCCTCTTCTCCACGCGTTGGGTAGAGACATTTACTCCCGACATTTTCTCTGCTCACAGAACCCGCAAAGTTGACCTAGCTAGCGTTTTCGCCCTAATCTTCCAGACTGTGGTCGCTACCTGCTGGAATGCTCTCTGCTGTTCTCCAAGGTGTCGGCGACGTTGCCAAGGGTTGGAGGAGACGCCGAGGAAGAGATCAGTCTCCCAACTTGCCGACAACATTGCCAAGGGTCGGAGGGGACACCGAGGAAGAGATAAGTCTCCCAACTTGACGGCGAGGACTGTGGTTTGCTACCCTACTGCTTCGGCGCGCGACAAGTAAGTACACCCCACGAAACAATAAACACACATGGTCTTTCCCATCCATTCTCGCAGTTTCCATTCTATTAAGGTATATATGATAATCGGTTTATGAAGATAGTCTTGAAATATGATGATTTCGTTGTTTTATATCCAATAATCACTTCCTTAATCGTTTATATCAAGCCATCGGCCATCCTTCTTTATTAGATTTAAACTTGGATTATTTTACAGTCTTGAAATATGATGATTTCATTGTTTTATTTTACAGTGTCGCATTGGTTTTGGTTATGTATACAAGTTTGCTAAATGTTAGTGTATTCATATAAAATGTGTGTATTGTTGTATTAAATTGTAAGGAAAATGAAGCATCCACTTTTTAAAAAGTGGTCGCTTAGGTGCTCATGTGATGTCTGCACATCTCCTATATCTTTGTTTGTAAATCATTAACGAATAGGCAAGTAATGTATCCTTACCTAGGCCACCACCTTTGGTGGGTTGGCGCTCTCTGATAAGAACAGGGGTTCCCACCATTGGGCTAATGAAGGGGAGAGATACTCATCTTTATGTATGTAGGAAGAGGCTAAGGAGAGAAAAAGGTTTATGAGATGGTCATTTCTTGTGTAATATTCTAGGATTCATAAATGTCTAAGGAAGAATAAGACCTTTGTATAATTACTTATAGTATACATGTTTTTTTGGGTGTGGTTTCTTCAATTTTCCTTTGATTACCATAAACTTGAATGGTCTATATTCTTCTGCACTACTAATTGACTAAAACCTTCACCATCCCTGAAAATTAGGGTCTTTAAGCAACAATGAAGCAAGATACCAAGGGCATGCAGACAAGTTGCTATTAACACTAAGCTATGATTACACAAAATGCAGGGGTTCCATTGTGGAACAACAATAATTTTTTCTCTGCCATAGGAAGTCTGGTTTGCCCTCTTGATTTCTATATTGAACGAAATTGCATGGCTTCTATGCAGCGATGTTTACATAATGGTTGATTCATGTTTTTTTTGGAGTGTACGTCTTATCTCAGTACTGCTTTAATGTAAACACATTGCATTATGGTTACTTCAGTTCCATATCCTAAATCAATTTTTGTCTTTTGATGGAATGTTTTGTTACTCAAGAAGTTTATAGCCAATTATACATCTTTACTACATATGTACTCCAACCTCTTTCCTTGGGCCAGGAACCATCAGCTGGCTGGCACACCAGTTCCTCCAAGTTTTGGGTCTTCTACACTCAGATCTTATACAAGTTGTACACTTGTATGGTCCCTGACCAAGTTTCATCAAACTAGATAATGATGTTGCCCGTTCTCTAATGGGTTCATTCCTATCGATGTTGATAGAAACCATGGGGAATATGTTTATGGACTACTTGTTTCACTTTAAAAATATATTGCTCTATATTTTGCAAATTTATACTACTTTTTTTGAAAATTTATAATATCGTTATATATACTTACAATTGTTAGTACTAATATTTTGCAGTATCTGTTCACCCACAACAGTCACTATAGCCTGGGCGTCTACCCCCCCACTCCTTTTCCATAAAGTAGAAAAGCTGGACATCACCCTAGATGAGCATACACTTGCACAACTCACCATTCCCATACATTGGCATCATCTGGACGGAAGACGCTACACGACTGATCAAATGAGCTTAAAGTTTGGGAACTCGACAAATGTAATCGAGGTTCAGTATGATGGTGACGACAATCTGGTATCCACAACCAGTTGGCGTGGGTGGATTGGGAGAATGGGAATTGGCCGTACAAACCATGTTTTGCTTCGTCTGATTGGCGACAATACCATACAGGCTTATATACATAACTACAACAACAGTTTGCCTTCTCACATGAGACGGTATATGCACGAGACAGGCTATACCAAATCTGAGGAGACGTCATTCGATGAATTCGGCATGCCTGAGGTGCAATCCTTGCCCGTTGGTACCGCCTTGTACCCCATGACCATCAGTTCGGGTTCATCTTCCAGCGACTCTATCCTCGACACAACATCATCAACAAAATGGACACGTCACAGTCATAATGGCCGTTACAATTGTTGATGAATTTTTTTAACTTTTAAATTAGGAAATAAAAAAAAATGTAATTTGTGTTGTATTACTTAATGAACATTAGTAATCAATCAAGTATTGTGAATTTGAGGTACCCAATGTGATCTTGATGATGGCTTGCAAATGTTTTTCTCTGGTGTGGTTTTGAGTGATGTTTTTCTTTGAGGATTGCCTCAAAGTGATGTTCTACTTTTATCCTTATTATAACTATGTTGTTTGTATGACGGACTTACTCATAAATGTTATATTTTTTACTATTTTTAAGAATGGATAATTGTTGGATGGCAGAGGATGACCGAACGAGTAGTAAATACCTTTTAGTAGCAAAAACCCTAAACCCTAAACCCTAAACCCTAAACCCTAATACCTTTTATGTTGTTCAATTTTGTTTTAAGTGTCTTCATTTTTGTGTGACTTGATATACTCAGGATGAGAGAATAGTTAAGTAACAACTTCCATAATAAGACAGCTACAAGGAATGATCAGAACAACATCATTGACTCTTGTACGGGTACTCATTTACCTAGCATTACTCCACAAGGTTGTTGGAAAGCTTTGAACCTGTCATCCAGTAATCGCTCCAAAATTTTTTTAGCTTCCCTTCCACCTAATGTTCAAAATGATAGACCAAGGAAATTCAATAACACTGTTTCTAGCTCTCCTGTTACAAGAACACCTTGTGATGGACAAGGTAATCATATCATCGCATTTATAGTGTTGCATTTAATGATATATAATTTCTATATATGTTGTATGCTTTATGAATGAATGCTCAGGTCAAAGACATCGACAACGGGTGCCTAATGGCAATGCTTTGGTGTCCAATCATTCAAGAAGGGTAGACAGTAGAGCTTCCAATAGTCAAAATAGCCATGCATTTCATGATCACATGGAGCAAAATGGCCTATCTGATCACCATGATGAGTTGTTAAATGCTACAACAACACCTTCTGATGGGCTAGGTTATCGGTTAATTCATTTCATATATAGTGCTGCCTTTAGTGATATATAATTTCCGTTTATGTTGTATCCTTTATGAATGAATGCTCAGGTCAAAGACATCGACAACGGGTGCCTAATGGCAATGCTTCAGTGTCTAATCATTCTAGAAGAGTAGACAGTAGAGCTGCCAATAGCCAAAACAACCATCCATTTCATGACCACATGGAGCAAAATGACCTCTCTGATCACCATCAAGAGTCGTTGAATGCTACAACAACACCTTCTGATAGGCTAGGTAATTGGTTAATTCATATCATTGCATTCATAGTGCTGCATCTAAAGATATATAATTTCCATTTATGTTGTATCCTTTATGAATGAATGCTCAGGTCAAAGACATCGACCCTCGGTGCCTACTGTCAATGTTCCCGTGTCCAATCAATCAAGAAGAGTAGAGAGTAGAGTTGGAAATAGCCAAAATAGCAATGCATTTCAAGAAACCGTGTAGCAAAATGACGTCTCCGATCACCATGATGAGTCGTTAAATGCTACGCCAACACCTACTGATGTGCTAGGTATTCAGTTTATTCATATCATTGCATTTATAGTGCTGCATCTAATGATATATAAATGAATGCTTAGGTCAAAGACATTGCACATGTGGCCGAACACAATGTTTGCAAGTCTGGAAAAGAAAGGTCGGCGATCAAATTCACATTGAGATAAATCAATTTGGACAACCAGTGGGTAAAAACCAATGTCACTTATCAAGTTTTTTGACAACCATTGCAAGAGATCCCAATCTTTGTCCATTAAACTATGAGGAATGGAGACAATTTCCAGCAAATAAAAAAGAATCCATATGGAATTTTGTTAAGGTACAATATTAAAATTTATTTTTAAATGGTTAAATGAAGCTTCTAATTGATATCCTTATTGTCAGTAGAGTAAATTCATGATGGACATAGAATTAAAGGAGTGGACAATGAAGAGACTGGGAAAGAAATGGAAGGACCACAAGTGGGAGTTACGGAAATTATACTTCGTAGAAGATAGTCCATATGAACAACAACTTGAACAAGTTGTTCCCCACGTGGAAACATCTCAATGGAAATTTCTTGTGGATTACTGGAGGAACAATAAAGGAAAGGTAATTTTTTGTATCTATTAATTGATATTTAGTTTACATCACAGATAGTTACTATGGACAATACTGCAATTTTTTTTCACAGAGGAAGTGTATAACTAACAAGACTAGCAGAAAATTTCAAAAGGTTAGCCACACAACAGGAACCAAGTCATTTTCTTGTCTGAAACATGATGTAAGTTAGTCAATATTGTGATCCAATTGGACAATTTGGAGACATCTGTTTAAATGATGTTAGCAATAACCTTGTTTGAATGATACAGTTGGAGAAGAAAACAGGTGGGGAAGTTGATCCCATTGAGTTTTTTGAGAAAACTCATCGTAAAAAAGATGGGAACATAGTGGATATTGAATCTGCCAAAATTTTGGTACAAGGATTCCTATCCTATAGTATTATGTTACATTTACTACATGGAAACATTTATATGTTTGGTATAAAATTCATCTCCTATGTTCTTTTGTGTGTAAGAAAAATTTTCTGAGGTAGGTGACGAGCTGCGAAGAAACCAACCTGATGTTACTTCAGCTAAAATTTATAGGCAGGTTATGGAAGAAGAGAGACCAGGATATGTTCATGGTTATGGACTTGGACCATCACCTTCTGATATCTGGGGCAAGAACTGTAAATCCTGAGAAGTTGATGAAGTGCAAAGGAAGCATTTCCAGGATCAGATTGAACAACAACAGATGGAATTTGAAGCTAAAATTCAAGAACAAAATGCAAAAATAGAGCAGATACTAGCCTTGTCTAGAGTAGGAAACTGTCAATCAAAACAACATGTACACACTGGCCAGGTATGAATACATTTTATACGAGATGTGTGGTATCAATTATTTTCCATGTTGAATTTTGATGGCCTTATGACAAAGATAAAATAATTGTGCAGATCGGAATGAGACATTCAACAATTTATAAGGGACAAGTATGTTTGTATTTGTGTAAATTGCACATCATTCTACGTTTATATAATTTTTTTATTTAAATTGTATTTTGTTTATAGGAAGTGTATGTGATGAGTATCGCAGATGCAAATGATAAAGTTGCAATCAATTGAGTATCTGAGGTTGACCCCTTGCAAATGGTGGGAGGTGCAATTTTAGGCTCATCATGTGTTGGTGTTTATCTAGAGGTTGTGGTGATGGCCAACAAACCTCTAGTCAGACCTTCTGAGCAATATCAATATATGGATGAAGTTATTGGCAATGTCATAGCATGGCCGAAATCACATTTACTGCCAAAGTGAGCATATAGTATTGCTTATAATATGACATAATTGAAAATAAAACTAGTATCTAAAGTCGTTTCCATTTGTTGCAGGTCATGAAGTGTAAAGATAGATAATTGCATTCTTGGATACTGTGTAAAGAGATGAAAGCTATAGTTGTGTTTCTTTGGTCCACTTTTTTATTAGTACATAACAATCCAAATACTATTGTTTCATGTCCATTGTCATAGACAATGTTGCCAAATGACAATCCTATTTTTCTTTTAGCTATGAGTAGTGTTTTACCTTCTTGTGTGTGACATTTACACAACATATTTTGTTTTGACCTGCTAAATGCGAATGTCTTTTTTTACTTCCTAAGTCAATAGTTCTCTGTAAATTTTTCTTTCATAACTTGATCACATGTTGCATGATAGCTTACTAAGTCAATATTTCTCTGAAGAATTGTGCATTTTGTGCCTTCCACAACAAACAACATCTCACTGCATAAAAGGCCAGTAGTATCTAAAAGTAGTATCTAAGGTAGTATTGTAGCCTAGACAAAGTGGTTTTTAGCTATGAGCAGTGTTTTTGGAATCTTGTGTGTGAGATTTACACAACATATTTTGTTGTGGTGATTCGCCTCAAGATGGTTTGTGGTTGAGATTCTATGATTGCTCAATATTTAGGCTATTAAGATGTCTGAAATGTAACTGAGATATTTTAGTTGCATGCTTCTATGCGTCCTAATTTCTCTGCAGAGGTACAACAAGTCATTTTCAACATTTCCATGGTACAACAAGTCATTTTCAACATTTCCATACTCTGCTTTGGTTAAGAAGTCAAGGAAGAAGCCTCAAGAAATAATGGGTGCTCTTAGTAATATCAATTCCTCCATGTTCCCTTAATTGTTAAAACAACATCTAAAATAATACCCTTTCTGTAACATGTGGTTGTGATGTAGGCCCTAAAAGCCAATAACTATGGTAAGGATCCTCTGCTAAGATCATGTATAGAGAATGACCTTAAATATCCAAGTATAGAGCTGCTGTTAGGACTCAAAAAGGCATGTTTTTGGAGATCAAAGGCCACTCTCGAGAGAAAACTCATTTTCTTACAAAAACATACAGCTCCATTCTAGCATTCCAAGTAGTTGTGAGCTTCTGCAGGATTAGACCAGCTACACTGCAATGAAGGTTCATCCTTCTTCTCTGCTGTAGTGATAGCATATGATAATTCGGCCATAAAGTCATCAGCTCAGTACGTTCTTCCTTCTTCTCTTCCACCTTGGTAGTAGAAGCCGCAGGTGCAACTGCATAGCCTGAAGCAGCAACAGGGGCAGCAACAACTGCAAACTTGCTAGGATCCTGCCATGAAGTGAGCAAAAAGTTGAGCACTTGCATGCAAATGTAAGAAAAAAAAACTTACAACACTAGCATGCAATAAGATAGTATCGGGGAAGATAGCACCATTGCCAAATTTATAAATAAGGTCATCTTCAGTAAGGTCAAGGACCTCAGGGCTGAATACAGATCCACTGTCATAAACTGACATCACAACCAGTCCATATGAGAAGGGACTAATGCCGAGCTTTGCAAGAAGGGTAGCCTCACAAGAACCCACCTTCTCACCTAATAAGTTCGACAGGGGTGATAATTTCAAATGTAACATTGACATTATGTCAGCTGAATAGAGTTTGCCATGCAGCAAAGCTTTAGACATCTAGCTAAGCACACAACTAAGCAGATTATAGAAAGGGGGCAAAGATGAAAATCTTGACAATTATGTAAAAGCAAAAGATTATAATCAAACTCAATCTCATCCAGTGTTCTCATAAAACTATAGTCTATACATAATAAGTTGAAAGAATTTTAGTAAGGTAAGAAAACATAAAATGATTAATAAGACCAAAACCTGGTGAAGGACTTCATGTTGTTATAGATAGATCTCCCTTCGTCAACTGTAATAAATATTGTACTAAAGTTATCATCAGCAAGAACCATGTCTGAAGCCTCATTGGCAACCTAGACTGACACATAAAAAGAGAAGAAACATCATTATCGATAATAAATACTAAAAGAGAAGAAGATAGATATACAAATTCCCATAGAGAATATAATCACCTCAGTTCTAGAAATTCCCATGGCAATACCAATGTCTGCCATTTTCAGAGCAGGTGCATCATTGACACCATCACCAGTCATGGCAACCACCACATGTAAAAAACAAGTAACTGCAAAACATGCAAGAAGACTTTCCAGAGTAGGAAGCAAAAAGGAATTTACAACCTTATCTATCGAGAATGGCCTTTAATCTCTTGGAGAAACCATTCTTCCTTGAGGCTTCTTCATAGGCTTCTCCACCAGAGCATAGTTCTAACATGTTGACAATGACTTCACGTACCTCTGCAAAGAAATTAGGACGCAAAACTGTAGAGGTACATGAAGTCATTGTCAACATATCAGTAACAGCAGAACTAGCAGCAGTGTTAGTGAAGAGGATTGCATAAAAATGAAACTCTGATTGCATACACCTACATTAAGGCAAGGCAAAAGGTGATCATCATTGTTAGTAAGTTGGACATCAGAATTTAAGCAGAACATATTACTTTAGATACTACTTTTAGATACCACTTTGGCTAGGCTGCAATACATTGAAGGACCTCGAGGCTGAATACAGATCCACTGTCATAAACTGGCAGCACAACCAGTCCATATGAGAAGGGCCTGATGCCGAGCTTGGCAAGAAGGGCAGCCTCAGAAGAACCCACCTTCTCACCTTTCCTAATAAGTTCAACAATGGTGATAATTTCAACTGTACCATTCACATTATGTCAGCTGAATAGAGTTTGCCATGCAGCAAAGCTGTAGACATTCAGCTAAGCATACAACTAAGCACATGATAGAAAGGTTGCAAAGCTGACAATCTTGACAATTATGTAAAAAGCAAAAGATGGTTATCAAACTCAATGTCATCCAGGGTTCTCATAAAACTATAGTCTATACATAATGAGTTGAAAGATTTTTAGTAAGGTAAGAAAGCATATAATGATTAATAAGAGCAAAACCTGGTGAAGGCCTTCATGTTGTTATAGATAGATCTCCCTTCGCCAACTGTAATAACTATTGTACTGAAGTTATCATCAGCAAGAACCATGTCTGAAGCCTCCTTGGTAACCTGGACTGACAGATAAAAAGAGAAGAAACAATCATTATCGATAATAATTACTAAAAGACAAGAAGATAGATATACAAATTGACATATAGCGAACATACTTACCTCAGTTCCAACAATTTTCATGGCAATACCAATGTCTGCCATTTTCTGAGTAGATGCATCATTGACACCATCACCAGTCATGGCAACCACCACATGTAATAAACAACTAACATCAAAACATGCTAGTTGACTATGTAGATCAGCAGGAGGCTTCAGGTCTTCAAATCTATACTAACATGGCCACCAGGAATAGATTCACTATTCCTTTGGGGGGTCTCCAAGTGAAAATTGAGTTGATATCCAGTTAGTGATCATGTCTAGAATATGTACCATATATAGTCATATGTGATGGTGTTGTATTGAATATAAGGGCCAAGGTAAAATGTCCTCCCCATGTAATTGTTATTTGATTATAAATAAAAACGTTCAATACTTCTGGAAAAATGTGTTCGGCTTCAATTGGCATTCAATTAGAAAACTTGATCATGGACTACAAATTGACTGACTAAAATACATAAAAAATTAGTAATGCAGAACTAGTATGTCATTACTGGATTTTTTCATAGGCCACTACATTCAATCAAAACCATTTTATACAACAACATTATACAAAATAGTGGCATTTGTATAAAAGCCAAATGATGGATAGTGGCTTTTCTATAAATGCCAAATGATGGTTTAGTGGCCTTTATGTGGCATTTATTTGAAGCCACTAAAGACAAACCTTTAGTGGCTTTTACAACTTAAGCCACTATCTTCCTAGTGGCATTGGCACTAGAGGAATTTTTTTAAATGTCAACAAATGCAGCTAAACATGTTTACTGGCTTTTTTTTAGTGGCATTTCTGAAAGGCCACTAATGAGTATGTTTGTTGTAGTGTGCTCCAGGTCTCCAAGTGAAGGAGATAGGTGCTCCAGATCTCCAAGTGAAGGAGATAGGTGCTCTAGATCTCCGAGTGAAGGAGAGAAGCAAGGCAACACTCAAGGAAGATAGGTAATCCCTTGAAGGCAGAAGACTTGAAGAAATGAGTGGGTAAGTCCATGTTGATGGCTGAAGACTCCATAGTTCAAGTGGGTAAGCTCCTTCTATAGGTTGAAGATCTTTGCTTGAGGTACTAAGCCCTTGGATGTGTGGTTGGTGTGTCTTGTAATATTATTGTGGAATATAAGAGTACCAAGATTGCAAATCCTAGAGACTAACCCACTCTAGGTAGTGGACTGACATTGCTCCTAAGTTTAGGACATTGAACCACTCTAAACCACCTGTCCAAGTGCTTGTTTTTCACTATCTCTCATCCTTGCTATGTATGTTAGATTAGGACATCAAATTGATGCTTGTTTAAGCTTTTCAAATATATAATTTGGTGGTCTAATTTATCTTGTGAGATTTTGTTAAGCTCTATTCAGCCTCCCCCCTTCTAGAGCCCATTGATCCAACATCAACAATATGATATAATAGTTGAAACATGTATGACTTATGATAGGTTTAATAAGTAAGGTAAATTGAGAAATAAACATTTATATTATTGAAAAAGTAGTGTATTTAGAATCATACCCTCATCATTGTTATTTTTGTACCATCTCAAATACCTTAGTAAGACATAGAACACATACTTTTATGAAATAAAGAAATCATAGACCATATGCACATATATGTTCCATTTTCCAAATAACCTAAATAGATATGCTACATGACTAAGTTACACATCTTATTATGCCTAGGTAGTTTGAGTTGTACCATTCAACCAAATAGCTAGATTCTATGAAGAAATACTAGGAATTCATATAATATCTAAGAATATCCAAATTGCATTGCATCTCTTCACACAACCTTTGGTTAATATGAGGATATAAAAGGTAAAGTGCTCAAAAGTCAGGTCTATTAGAGAAATTACCCAATGGTAGATTCACATATCATAGGTGTGGTATGTAGGCCATGCACCAAACTAAGGCACAACCATAGCCATTATCTATCACATATCATGTATTATATATCACTACACCATTGGTCATAATTGTGTACGAAATAGAACTTAAAGACTTTGGGGTATGACAACCCCAAGTGTCCCCATATATTCACTAATATATGGCTCTTGACATCTCTTGAAATTTTGCATATTGTCTTAAGATTAACCCATTTCACTATTTCTCCAAACAAACTAAGGAAATAGGTCTACAGACTCACGACACCTCAATTTTAAGGTTGCATTTGATTAAATAGACCGGTTATTCCTTTTACGACTAAATCAATCAAGGCCCATACAATTAACTATATAAGTACAAATTCAATCAATGCATTACAAAGTCAAAAGATATAAAATATATGTTTACAAAACTCTAATGTCTAAAATAGAGTGAACTACAACATCCTTCAGCCACATCAAGGCCATACATGCATCAAAGACCATACTGATCTCCAATCTTCCTAAGGATGTTATACCATGTACAATTATTCCAATCACATAGTAAGTTCTATTTTACTATAATTTCAACAACATAATGTTGGTATGTATGCCCATAGAACCATCCCAAACAATTGCATGGAGCCTGATATTAATTAATCAATTAATATGATTAATTGGTTAAATTAATTAATTCCAAAATATTCTAATTAATCTATGAGCGTTTTAATTAACGCAGTCTTTCTATTTACCGATTGATTTAGGAAACCCTGCTTCCTTCCGTATCCTATTTAAAGGGGCTTGACGGCCAATATCTTTACAAGATATTGAGAGAGGCTTTTTAGTTTATGCTCAAGTATGTAAACCCTAGCCGTCACCATACTTAGGAGAGAAAGGAGAGCACCACGATGCTAGCATGTCATCGCATAAAGACTACTCCTTCCTATTAGCTTAGTAAGCACGATGTGGAGTTCCAGTCCATCCACATGGACAAAGTAGAGGCATAGACACTGAGACGCCTGCATTCGGAGGATGTCAACGACCATCCATATTACAACCCCAATTTTTGGGTTCTTTTGGTAAGAAATGTAATTTCTCCTATTAAAAATATTTGAACAAATAATGATATAATTTGTTTTGAATAAATGGATTTCTTTTACAATAGCCTTGTTGGTTGTTTTGTGGGCTTTGTTGGCTATTAATCCCAATTGAGAGAAAAAGAAAAAGAAAAGAAAAAGGAATTGATTTGGATAAAGGAATAAATAAGAAAATAGATAAAAGAAGAATAAAAGGCTAAGGAATATTTCCCTAGATGGAATTTCGGAATATTAAGGTTCCTTGAGGTTCAAGGAACTCAGGATAATAATATAATGGCCAGGGAAAGAGAAAATATGTGCAAAATATAATATTTATGTGTTAAATTGTAACTGAAGAAAAGGACCCATTTTATTTAGATAATGATCCCAATTTTGGCATGATGGGATATAAAATCAATAAAGAGGTTTCCATAAAATTTGAGATAAAAAGGAGTTATAAATTGAGAGTTATGTATTTTTAAATTATCCTAAAAAAATAGGATTTATCTTGAAAAATAGGAAAATCTTTTTCTTTTGTTTGAGCGCGTGAGATGTGGGCCGTTGGATCTTGATCCAACGAGCACCACACATCGTTGAGTTCCAGTAGAACTGGGACTCTAGTCATTTATGCGAGGGGATTTTATCCCTCGATTATCTCTCAAACCAGTGCATGTGCACTCATGGAAAGTATTCCATTGAGTCCGGGAGAAGGAAACGAAGCTTCTCGACCCTTGGTTGGCAAGCTTTTATCGCATCTTGAGGAAACACCCAATTGGGCCAAGATCTAGGGAGACAGAGGGGTTGAAGGAACCCTAAAGGAGCCCCCACATCCTATAAATAGGTCCCCTCTTGACTCCTCACACCCTCGCGATCTCAAACAACTACTTCCAAACCCTTGGCTCCCTGTCCCTCTCGAGATCGACTCCTCTCCGGCGATAACGCCGCTGCGGGTTGGTTTCTGAGGAAGGAGGAAGACGAGAAGCAGCAACCCTTGTATTAAGATCCACTGTGGGCTTGTGAGAGATCCAACGAGATGGCGTTGGGGGAAGAGCACATGACTAAGATAGTGGAGGTGCTCGACATGGATCGTATGATCCTGTGTATTCCAAGTGGACCATCGATCAAACAACCATCAATTTTTGGTAAATTCCTTTCTCTGATTGAATTTCTAGTAAAATGTTTTTTTGTAAATATCATATCTAAATATTGGTAGCTCTGATGGAAACATGCAAAATATGAATTTTGCTCAGAAAAATGTGAGGAATCCATTAAAAATAGTTTTAGTAGCTAATTCCTCTTGCGATTTGAAAGGTAGTGGAAGTTATCAACTTTAATGCATTAATGATTAAGAAACCCTAATTTGAGATGATTAATGTATTGAAAAAGGGTTATGTGGATGATTAAAGTTGATATTAACCTATTTATTATAAAAAGACACATCAAGATCTAAAAGGGGGAAGTTTACATGTAATTGGATTAATTTAGAGATCCATGTACATAAATGAGCTTTAATGGGATTTGAAACCCTAATGTTAGTAATTATGACTCCTAATGGCTTTAATTGTTCAAATTCATGAATAAGGCTAAGATATGATGGTTCAAAGATATTTTGAGTATAAGAGTTCCTAATTGTGGATAATACCCTTAAAATAGAAATTAGGGTTTTCTAATGGATAAATGTAGATTAATGATAAATAGAGTTCATATGTGAATTAGACCATAATGAACTATGAGTTGTTAATCCGGAAAGGATCAAAGATGATAACTGGGCCTAATGACCATGTCATGTTTTTAAAGGATAAAATGGTAGTTTTAATGTAAAAGAGGCATAATGGACTTAATTGATGTTTAATTGTGCCCTTAATATGAAATTAAGGTTATATGTGATTAAAAGGTAACCTTAATATCTTTCATGAAGAATAGATGAAATAATTAGGGTTTGTGAGTAATTGTATAAAATTAGGGTTTAAAATAGTAAAAATGAAGAGAAACCCTAATTGCAAAGTAAACCCTAAAAGTGGACTAGAAACCCTAGGAAGCGAGATAGGTTTAATGGATCTTGATGGCATGATCAATGATAGGAAATTGGATGCATATTTTAGGATCATCTTGTGTGCTTGCTTGTTACTAGATTACTTGCTTAGTTGGATTATTTCTACATTCAAGTCAGCCTGATAGGTATGTGGTTAATTATGGTTAATCACATTAGTTTCCCGAAGAGTTTCCTGGATGATTCATTGCATTGAATGCAACTTATCAGTTTGGATGTTCATACTTGCAAATCATAAAGTCACTATGATTATCACAACAATAATAGAAGTGTGTATTCTCGCACCTACATGCCACCCTAATGGATGATGCCAAAGTCAAGCCTAGGAGGGAAGACCAATGGGCACCATGAGTGGTGACCCCAGAAACAAAGCTCAGGATTGAGAAGGTGGTCTTTATAGAATGACTAATGGGCACTATGAGAGGTGACCCCAGGCACCAAGCTTGAGATTGAGAAGGTGGTCTTAAGTCATTTGAAAAAGAGAAAGCCGAAAGGGGGTATGGCAGGGTTAGGGAAAAAGCGGTGGAGAATGTCACACTAAAAGTGTAATTTGGCTTGTTCATTTACTTGATTGTGATGTTTAGATTGTTAGCCATATTTGTGAAATTTTGGTTGTCCCCACATATTGACATATTTCGATATGATGACCGACGTTTTGTTTGTCATCATTTTAGGTGCAAAATTGAAAAGGACAAACAATAAAGTGGCACATGTAGAATTAAATAAGAACTAAAGTACAAAGGAGGATTAGTTAGAATAGACCCCAGATGTGGATAGAAGTAGATATCCACATTTTTGAAAAAGGTATGCAAAGTTTTATTTTTATACCAGTTTTCAATTTAGTCTGGTAGAATTTGATAATTATTATTGATTATTTGTCGAACCTTTGATCCTGTTAATTGGGATAATGGCTCTGACCTCTTGGTCTCCCTTAATTGGGGTTTATTGGGAGGTGGAGTCATTACATTTGGTATCAATGCCTAGGTTCCTCATTTAATCTTTAATAATTATTAGATTTTACAAACTCTGTAGAACCCAAGGGAGTTATTTGAGGATTTTTTGAAAGATAGAGGTGTCTAGAAAAGGATCACGTTTGGGGGCTGGAAAGGTTTTCCTCTGCACCCCTAGTCAAAATACGAGGACTCCCAGATTTGTGTGACTGCCTGGCCAATGTCTCATGATTTGACTCGAAATAAGATACCTTTAGGACTCTCTCATCTTGTTCATCCATTCTCAACTCAAATTCTGTTAAGGACCTTAAGGATTAGGGTTTTCTCTCTTTTCCTCACCCTCTTGAGGTATGGGTAAGGTTGATAAGGTTTAAGGAATCCTCCACCAAATTAATGAAAAGCATGTAAATAAGATGTCATGGACATAAGCTTAATAGTTTAAGTGTAAACTAAAGAATAGATACATTCTTGGGTCGTATGCCATATGTTGTCATGCCCTCAGGAGAGACCTGAGGCTAGACCTCCTTGTTAGGAGGATGAGTAAAGAGAGTTAGTCTTGTAGGTAGAGACCTCCATTATAAGTAGAGACCTGGCACATCCTTTGAGGATGATGTTAACCCTAACCCTAAGTGATGGTTAGGAGAGAGATGACCTGATGAGTTAGAGGTCACGATAGACCAGGTGTGTGGACATGCTTTTGGATACCCATGACGATATGAGCCATGTGAGGTTGGATAACCTAGTACCTTTGGCAACCCAATCCTGGAAAGGGTCACGCATGATAGCTCCTTCAATGATGAGGTTAGTAAAGAACCTATAGGAACCCTATGGGCTTATGTGAGTAGGGCATAACATGCACCCAGAGTACGTTAGTAGTGCAGGCAGTAGGTTGAAACTCTGGATAGGAGAGTATGTTGGATGGCTTATGAGATAAGAATGAGGAGCTTTGGATAATCTTGAGCGAACATAAGTTTGAACATAGGCTTCACCCATGTAGGGGTACGCTTGTGAGATTGATCCTTCATAGAGAGAGGACCTCTAGTAGTAAGGTTGTTTGTAGGGTTAGCTCTAGAGAGAGAGAGAGATAGAGAGAGAGAGAACAAGACCCAAGTAAGAAGGTTGGAAGCTTAGACTCCGAGATATGAGGAACAATGGGAGTTGGGGATGATGCGACCTAAGTGGATGATAAAGGTTGCCTCATGCATGTTCCCTGGAGGCTGATGGTATCTTGGTTTCCTTTAGAGGAACCAAACCCTAGAGAGAGGATGAGGTTGCTGGTACTTATGTGCTTATGGTATAGATGTTTACCTTCTGAGTTAGGAAGTAGATTTCTTTAGACCCTAAAGAGGTTTAGTAACAAGTGTGACGCCTTACACCTTGCTGGCTGTCCTTGAGGTGGACTCAACTTTGAGGTGTTACTAGAGTAGAAGGATCACGGGAAGGGCATGCCATGCCTTGTACATGTTTTTATCATGGTTAAGAGGTTGAGTAGACAGTTGGACATCAGAAAAGTGAACCTAGGGTTCCTAGGCCTAAGAGGGAAAGTGGTGTACCTGATGCTCATGATGAGATTTGAGTTTTTATAGATTCGAGCATGTTACTCCTCATGTTTATAGGAAAGGGAAACCCCTTAAGTTTAAGGTATGTTTGGTGAACCCCTCACTGCTAAGTTGGTGACATGGGAAGGTATGTTCTTGGTCCAATGTTGAGGAATGAGAACAAGTATGACCTAGAATGGTTTAGTAGGTGGTCTGCTTGTGCCTTAGTAGCTTGCTAGGGTTAAGCATGCTCATGTGGATGTAAACCCTAGACATAAGCATGTTTGTGACCTTTGTTATCATGGTGTAGTTTCCTCCCATCCTGGGGGAGGGACCCTTTTGTAGGGTGTATACCAGTATTTTTAGTTTTGAGGTAACCTAAAGAGGTCTCAATAGGATCTTAAGAAGCTAAGTGAAAAGTACATAGTAAGAGAATGAACCTGTAGACCCATAGATAACCATCTCTAAGTGCATGTGGATGTGTTACCATGGAGGTAACCAATATGGGGCCTGACCAAGGTAGATAGGTCGCCATGACCCCTATGAAAGGATGAAAGTCAGCCCATGATTGTAGAGAGAGATGATGGAGACGTGGGTAAGGTTCTAAGTTGAACATGTACTATGTTAGAATCCTAAGTATATCTGAGGGTCAGTAGGGATAAGACCGATGGAAGTAGGAGTTGCCTAATTCCCTAGTTGCACATGACCATAGGGTCGGGAGGTAACAACTATCATGGTCTGAGGGCCATGGGTTAGGAGATTGATCACCTTCATGAACTCATGGGACCCAAAGGGCAGATGAGTAGGGCACTCTCTGGATGCATAAGGGAAGAGGGATAACCCCAAAAGTGCTGGCACTCTACAAACCTAGAGGAGATGACTAAGGATTGTGTGGTGACCAAGTAGGTTCGAGACCAATTTTCCATGGAAGTAACTTTGATATCAAGATGATCATGATGTAGAGACATATGTTGCACGTTTCAACTTAGATTTGAAGGTGTACTGGCAAGGTGGGATGTACCATCTCTACTCTTGGAATGGGAAGAACTTGGTATTTGGACTGTAGCCAAATGCTTATTTCCTCTTGTTATGGGAGTGAGAGATAAGATAGTACGCATGCCATACAACAAAGATAAAAGATGATGTGAGTTGGAACGTTGCTATGAGGTATGAGGACAGAGATGATAACATACCCTTGTGGAGTAAATGATATGTAGATGGTTTACTAATATCAAGAGAACTGAGGTAGTCATCTTATGAGGATGCTTTTATCATGAGCTATGTGGAATTTGCGAGTTATACAAGGTTGAGTTTGATAACTAAGAAGATGAGCTCATAGTTTTCTTGATGAAGATAGACATAGAGTTTGACATGAGATGATAAATGGAATACATGGAGGTGTATGTCTTCAACATTACCTAACACCTAAGGATGTGAAGTGGTAATGGATGTTGTTGTTGAGATGCAACTGCCTAGTTTAGCTAGAGGCTAGAAGAGGTTGTTAGGTTAAGCCTAAGTTTGTGAGATATGTTTGGCTAACACTCAAATGTAACAAGATCTATTGAGCAAGTTAGTAGTTGTTTGGTTAGCCAGCTTAGGCCTTGATGCAAGAAAAGGATGGTGGTAGAACCTCAGATGCACTTCTCTGGAAAAGAAGGTGATGAAACCCTGATTAGAGTGGTTTAGGGTTTCCGAGGAATCAATCTTGAGGAATCATGACATATAGGAGATCATAATTTTAAGATCACCATACACTATGTTACTATGAAGATAGTAAGTGGAAGTAGTACTTTAGATGCTTAAGATGAAGTTGCATGGGGCTTGTCGCCATGCAAGTCAGGAGGTGAAGGACGAACACCAGTAACCCAGTGTATTGGTATAGAGGATAAAGAGTCCCCGAGAGAGAGAATGGGAGTTCATCACTATGGATGTTATGGTAAGTCTCCCCTAGACCAAGGAAGGTCAAGATGCAATATGCGTTATGGTAGATCGCCTTTCCTAGATAACATGAGAAAGAAAGAATACTATCAAGGGACGGATCCAGTTGAACTACATATGAGAGAGAGATGGTTCAACTACATTATGATGCGAGTTCAAAAGTTCTTGAGTATAACCTAAAGTTTCACTTCCATGCGGTGGAAGTAGGTACATGAAGAACTCGATGTTAGTAAAGGTTATCACCCCTAACTAATGGTTAGTAGGATCCAGACTAGAGGGTCTAATGAGAGCCTGTGAGCTCATTCAGGGTGATACATGGAGACAGTTCTTGTCTTTTGTAAGATGTGTTGATAACCACCATAGCCAGTATCGGGATATAAAGATGCTCTAAGGGAGGTTGTGTCGGTCACCACTTCATTAAGATGATGTTGGTGAAGGGACCTCACGAAGGTCAAAAAAGGACCAAAGTGTATGAAGATGAAGTTGCTTTGATCGTGCAATGGATGAAAGAGAGCCTAGGGGTGACATGAGTCCTGAGCTGATGCAAAGCAGATTGACATGCAGTTCACTGTGGGAGAGTATGTGATGTGAAAATCTGACCCCTCTAAGTTATAGCCAAGAGAACTGAGTCCCGACTGCATGGTCCATTTGAGATGGAATGGTGGAGATGGTTGTGTTTAGCCTTACCCTCAGGATAACATGATGTATAATGTGTTCCATGAGTCCGATATAGAGCACTATGTGAGGTACCCAAGCCATGTGCTGAGCCATGAACCTATTCAGCTTTATGAGAGGCTCAAATGTCCTGAGTCACCTATGAGGGTACGATATACCTAGGTGAAAGAGAACTCAGATGAAAGAATATGAGATGATGAAGGTTCTTGGAAAGCACCATGGAAAGGGTGAGGCCACATGGGAGCCATGATGGACATAAGAAAGACTTATCTTGTTTGTTTGTGTGCCTGGTGGAATTTTAGGGGCAAAATTCCTATAAGAGGGGAAGGATGTTACAACCCCAATTTTTGGCTTCTTTTGGCAAGAAATGTAATTTCTCCTATTAAAGATATTTGAACAAATAATGATATAATTTGTTTTGAATAAATGGATTTCGTTTACAATAGCCTTGTTGGTTGTTTTGTGGGCTTTGTTGGCTATTAAGCCCAATTGAGAGAAAAAGAAAAAGAAAAGAAAAAGGAATTCAATTGGATAAAGGAAATCCTTTATTTAATGTAAATCCTTTCTTTTCTTGGAAAGGATCTGATAAAGGAATAAATAAGAAAATAGATAAAATAAGAATAAAAGGCTAAGGAATATTTCCCAAGATGGAATTTCGAAATATTAAGGTTCCTTGAGGTTCAAGGAACTCAGGATAATAATACCATGGCTAGGGAAAGAGAAAATATGTGGAAAATATAAATATTTAAGTGTTAACTTGCAACTGAAGAAAAGGACCCATTTTCTTTAGATAATGATCCCAATTTTGGCATGATGGGAGATAAAATCATTAACGAGGTTCCCTTAAAATTTGAGATAAAAAGAGTTATGAATTGAGAGTTATGGCTTTTTCCATTATCCTAAAAAAATAGGATTTATCTTGAAAAATAGGAAAATCTTTTCCTTTTGTTTGAGCGCGTGAGATGTGGGCCATTGGATCTTGATCCAACGAGCACCGTGCATCATTGAGTTCTAGTAGAACTGGGACTCTGTCCGTTTACAGGGGGGATTTTATCCCTCAATTATCTCTCAAACCAGCGCATGTGCACTCATGGAAAGTATTCGATTGAGTCCAGGAGAAGGAAATGAAGCTTCTCGACCCTTGGTTGGCAAGCTTTTATCGCATCTTGAGGAAACGCCCAATTGGGTCGAGATCTAGGGCGGCGACGATGTTGAAGGAACCCTAAAGGAGCCACCACATCCTATAAATAGGTCCCCTCTTATCTCCTCACACCCTCACGATCTCGAACATCTACTTCCAAACCCTTGGTTCCCTGTCCCTCTCGAGATCGACTCCTCTCTGGCAAGAGCACTGCTGCGGAACCACCACGGGTTGGTTTCTGAGGAAGGAAGAAGATAAGAAGCAGCAACCCATGGATTAAGATCCACCGTGGGCCTGTGAGAGATCCAACGGGTAGGCGTTGGGGGCATCATGCACGACCGAGATAGTGGATGCACGCAGCATGGATCGTCTGATCCTGTGTAGTCCAAGCGGACCATCAATCAAATGGCCAACAATTTTCAGTAAATTCCTTTCTCTGATCGAATTTCCAGTAAAATGCTTTTTTTTTGTAAAACTCATATCTAAATATTGGTAGCTCCGATGGAAACATGCAAAATATGAATTTTGCTCATAAAAATGTGAGGAATTCATTAAAAATAGTTTTAGAAGCTAATTCCTCTTACAATTTGAAAAGTAGTGGAAGTTATCAACTTTAATGCATTAATGATTAAGAAACCCTAATTTGAGATGATTAATGTATTGAGAAAGGGTTATGTGGATGATTAAAGTTGATATTAACCTATTTATTATAAAAATACACATCAAGATCTAAAAGGGGGAACTTTACACATAATTGGATTAATTTAGAGATGCATGTACATAAATGAGCTTTAATGGGCCTTGAAACCCTAATGTTAGTAATTATGACTCCTAATGGCTTTAATTGTTCAAATTCATGAATAAGGCTGAGATATGATGGTTCAAAGCTATTTTGAGTATAAGAGTTCCTAATTTTGGATAAATACCCTTAAAATATTAATTAGGGTTTTCTAATGGATAAATGTAGATTAATGATAAATAGAGTTCATATGTGAATTAGACCATAATGAATTATGAGTTGTTAATCCGGAAAGAACCAAAGATGATAACTAGGCCTAATGATCATGTCATGTTTTAAAAGGATAAAAATGGTAGTTTTAATGTAAAAGAGGCATAATGGACTTAATTGATGTTTAATTGTGCCCTTAATCCGAAATTAAGGTTATATGTTATTAAATGGTAACCTCAATATCTTTCATGAAGAATAGATGAAATAATTAGAGTTTGTGAGTAATTGTATAAAATTAGTGTTTAAAATAGTAAAAATGAAGAGAAACCCTAATTGCAAAGTAAACCCTAAAAGTGGACTAGAAACCCTAGGAAGCGAGCTAGGTTTAATAGATCTTGATGGCATGATCAATGATAGGGAATTGGATGCATATTTCAAGATCATCTTGTATTCTTGCTTGTTACTGGATTACTTACTTAGTTGGATTATTTTTGAACTCAAGTCAGCCTGGCAGGTATGTGGTTAAATATGGTTAATCACATTAGTTTCCCGAAGAGTTTCCCAGATGATCCATCACATTGAATGCAACTTATCAGTTTGGATATTCATACTTGCAAATCATAAAGTCACTATGATTATCACAACAATGATAGAAGTGTGTATTCTCGCACCAACATGCCACCCTGATGGATGATGCCAAAGGTCATGCCCAGGAGGGAAAACCAATGGTGTAACGACCTCACCTCCCAATAACCCCCAATTAAGGGGGGCAAGATGTTAGAGCCGTTATACCAATAAACCAGATCAATAGTTCGACAATTAATCAATAGTATTTATGAAATTCTACCAACTAAATTGAAATCTGGTATAAAATAAAATTTTGCATACCTTTTCAAAAATTTTGGAAATCTACTTCTATCCACAACTTGTATCTATTCTATATAATCCTCCTAGCACTTTATCTCATATTTTCATAATGTGTCACTTTACTATTTGTTCATTTCAAGGTTTTACCTAAAACACCGACAAAAAAAATGTCGGTCAGCATATAAGAATATGCCGGTATGTGGGGACAACCAAAAATTCCACAAATATGGCTAACAACCTAATTATCACAATCAAGGTAATTTAACAAGCCAAATTATGTTTTCAATGTGTTATTCTCCACCACTTTTTCCCTAACCCTGGAATACCCCCTTTAGGGTTTCTCTTTTGCCATTAACCTAAGGCCACCTTCTCAATCCCAAGCTTGGTGCCTGGGGTCACCACTCATGGTGCCCATGGGTCTTCCCTCCTGGGCTTGACCATTTTTGCATCATCCATTAGGCTGGCATGTAGGTGCGATAATACACACTTATACTATTATTGTGATAATCATAGCGACTTTATGATTTGCAAGTATGAACATCCAAACTGATAAGTTGCATTCAATGAGATGAATCATCTGGGAAACCATTCGGGAAACAAATGTGATTAACCATAATTAACCACATACCTGTCCATACGAATTGAGTGCAGATACAGTTCAACCAAGCAAGAAACCAAGCAAGCACACACACAAGTTGATCCTAAAATATGCATCCAATTTTTCTATCATTAATCATGCCATCATGGTCTATTAATCCTAGTTGTTTCCTAGGGTTACTACTCCTTTTTAGGGTTTTGATTACAATTAGGGTTTCACTTCATTTTTATTATTTTGAACCCTAATTTTAAAAAATTACTCACAAACTCTAATTATCTCATCTTTCTTTCACAAAAGATCGTAAGATCATCTTTTAGCAACTTGAAACCCTAATTTCGGATTACAAGCACTTTTCTTTCCTTTTTCTCATATTTAGGGTTTCTAAGTATATTAACCATCATATTAGGTTAAAAACCCTAAACCTTGCAATTTCCTCTTCAAAACAGGTTAATATTCATCTTTATCATTAAACAAGTTAACCATGCTCGAATTAACTTATTTGTACTATTAAATCTACCCTTTATCATCAATTAGGGTTTCTAACCACAAATTAATACCTTTTCCATCAAAATTATACACTTTTGCAAAAATATACTAATTTAGTCTTCCAAACAATTTTTATCTTATCCCTCGTATTTTTGTGATCAATTTTCATGTATAAACTTTTCTCATCCGAGTTTTCTAGTAAAAGATATGATTTTTACAAAGAAAATCCTTTTTCTGATTTATTTGTTAATCCTTGGAAAAATGGGGATCGCTCGATCCATGGTCCGTGGGTCCACTGAGGATCCAACGACCTAGAATGTGCACGCCTATTCTTTGATCTGGAGTTACGAAAGACTAAACTAACCTTAACTCGACAGTAGGAGGTGAGGGGCACTTTAGTAATTCCGCGAGGAACTTTCTTCAACCTCGCGACTCCTCTCTACTGCTCTGATGGTCAACTCAGTCATTGGCTTCTTGATCCTGCCAACCAGCGGGCGTGCCAAAGGGTCAGGGAGCTCCGTCTCCCTCCACTGAACATGATTGAGCCCTCAATTGCTGGTTGTGGCTGTGCTAACACCACCTCTAACTCGCCGAACTCTGGAAAGGAAACCTGGGTGGACGAGTGGGAAGGTCGAGGTCGATCTTCAAATTGATTACACTGAAACACTCCTTGCAGCCTACCGCAACATTTAGGGTAGCAAGTAGGCATGCTGGTACCCACCCTCACCCTCCCCTTTATATAGGGTTGAAGGTAGGTTTGTGATATTTGGGTATTTCCCAAAACGACGACCAAACCCCTACCAAGTAGGGATGGTTCTCATCGATTTACTCTCCTGAACTCGAAGGAAACAATAGTTGGCTTGCAAACACTCTGGATTTGAAGGAAATTAAGAGGGAAAATCCCTCTGCAACTCGGCAGAGTCCCATTCCATGTGGGACTCAAACGATGAGCATCCAGTGTTGGATCAAGATCCAACATTTCTCATTGCATGCGATCATCCAAAAGGAAAAACATTTTCCTATTTGCAAAATAATTCCATATTTTGGAGATAACTTGAGAAAATCATATCTCCTAAACCATAGCTCCTTTTTGTCTCAAAGTTTAAGGGAAATTTCATCTTTCAATTATCTAACTATTTGTCAAATTTGGGAAGCAAATTCTAATAGATGGGAAGGTTTCCTTCCCTCCCAAGTTATCCATCATTTAATCCAAATTTAATTAGTATTTCTTTTCCCTTTGCCATTATCTTGTTATTTTGGGTCCCTTGGACCTCAAGAAATCCTAAAGGCACAAATTCCCACCTTGGGAATTATTTATTTGCCTTTATCCTCTTATAAAAGTCTATTTCACATATTCTCCTTTTATTAATTAAATCATTTTCCTTTTTATTTCTCCTTTCTTTACAATTGGGCTCAATGGCCAACAAAGCCCATTATCAATCAATCAAGGCCATTTCACACGAAATCCATCACAAATAAAAAATAGATTTCATTTACTCTTTAAAAGAAAAATACACCTTTCATTACATACTTAGGAAATTTGAGGTTATAACATCCTCCCCTCCTTATAGGAATTTTTCCCTCAAAATTCGAACAATCAAACAAAAAAATTAGGGTATGCTTTCTCTAGGTCCGCTTTTAACTCCCATGTGGCCTCATCCTCTCCATGGTGCATCCAAAGAACCTTTACCATCTCTATATTCTTGCATCTGAGCTCTTTCACCTTAGTATCTAGAATCCACAAAGGTGTCTCAGGATAAGTCAACTTCCCTTGAAGCTCGATAGGTTCAATGCTCAGCACATGGCTCAGATCTTGCACATATCACTTCAGATTGGACACGTGAAACACATCATGCATCATGATATACTGAGGGGGTAACGCCAAATGATATGCAGCTTCACCAATCCGTTCTAACACTTCAAACAGACCCACATATCAGGGACTCATCTTTCCTCTGTTCTTAGCTATAGCTTGGAGCGGTCAGATTTTCAAAAACACATGCTCTCCAATAGTGAAATGCACATAAGTCCGCTTTGCATCAACATATGACTTTTGTCGATCCTGGGCTCTCTTCATCCTTTGCTTGATCAAAGCAACTTTATCAACATACACTTGGAGCTCATATGACCTCAACAAGGTCCTCTCACCCACATCATCCCAGTGAAGTGGGGACCAACATGGTCTCACATACAAAGCTTCATACGGAGGCATCCCAATATTGGCTTGGTAGTTGTTGTTCTAGGAAAACTCAGCTAAAGGTAAGTACTGCTCCAATGTGACACCCCAATCGAGCACACAAGCTCTCAAGACATCTTCTAATGTTTGGATCATCCTTTCTGACTAACCATCCGTCTGGGGGTGATAAGCGGTACTAAACTTCAACCTGGTACCAAGTTCCTCTTGAACTTGCTTCCACAACTTGGAAGTAAACTTTGGGTCTCTATCAAAAATGATGGAACCGGGTACGCCATGAAAACGCACTATCTCTCAAATATACAACTCAGCTAGGTCTAACACTTTAGCAGTGGTCTTTAAGGCAAGGAAGTGTGCTGACTTGGTAAGACGATCTACCACGACCCATATCGCATCATGACCTTTCCTGGTCCGGGGTATACCTACCATGAAATCCATGGTGATCTGCTTCCATTTCCATTCTGGAATCTCTATCGACTATAAAATCTCGCCGGGTTGTTGGTGTTCAGCCTTCACCGTCTGGCACGTAAGACAGCTAGCCACACGTGCCGCAATATCTTTCTTCATTCCTGGCCACCAGAAAAACCACTGTGGGTCCTTGAACATCTTAGTAGTTCCTGGGTGCATTGTGTATTTGGATCCATGAGCCTCTTGCAAGATACATTCCTTTATCGATGAATCCACCAGAACCCATATGCGATCAAACTTGATTCCTCAGTCTACTCCCATGGATAGACGAGTCTGTGGCTTCATCATTAAACCTTTAATCTTAACCAGCTCCTCACTGGTCAACTGTGCTGCTATGATCTCACTTACCGAATCAGATTGAATCTGGATATTAGCCAAACAAACTCAGTCCTCTAATGGTTGTAGAGTCCACTCCACCAGCTCGTTCAAACTCTTCCACTGAATGGACAAAACAGCTGTACACTTAAGCTGATTCCGACTCAAAGCATCTGCTATGACATTCACCTTACCAGGATGATAGGCGATGGTGAAGTTGTAATCCTTCATATACTCCATCCATCATCGCTGTTGTAGGTTCAGATCTCTCTGTGTTAGTAGGTAATTTAATCTCTTATGGCCGGTGAAGATCTCGAAGGTAGCACCGTACAGGTAATGCCACCACATCTTCAAGGCATGGATAATAGCAACTAGCTCTAGGTCATGTGTTAGATAATTCACCTCATTGGGCTTGAGCTGTCGGGAAGCATATGCAACCACGTGCCGATTCTGTTCCAACACACAACCAAGTCCCATCTTGGAAGCATCGGTGAATATCATGAAACCCTCATTCCTAGAAGATAGAGTCAATACAAGGGCGATGGTCAACTTCTCCTTCAACTCCTAGAAGTGAGCTTCACATAAGTCAGACCACATGAACTTTACATCCTTCCGGGTTAACATGGTCAGTGGTAACATAGTCTTTGAGAAATCCTTGATGAAGCGACGGTAGTATCCGACCAACCCCAAGAAGCTATGAATCTCAGAGGGGTTCTTTGGTGCTGGACAATCTCGAACTATCGATACTTTGGCTGGATGTACGGTAATTGTTCCTCCTGAGATGATGTGTCCAAGAAACATGACTTGGTCCAACCAAAACTCACATTTTGAGAACTTCCCTAAAAACTTACGTTTTCTCAGGATATCAAGGACTCTACCCAGGTGGTCATGATGTTGGGCTAGGTCATCTGAGTACACCAAGATGTCATCTATGAACACTATCACAAAAGAGTCAAGGAAAGACTAGAACACACTGTTCATGAGGTTCATAAAGACACTAGGTGCATTGGATAATCCAAACGACATGACCAAAAACTCATACTGGACATATCAGGTCCGAAAAGCCATTTTAGGTATATCCTCACTCCTTACTCTCACTTGGTGGTAACCTGATGATGGAGCTTCTACTTGTGTGGAATTGCGTGCACCACTAAAAATCCCAAAGATAATAAATCTTTAGGTTTAGCCTTACTTATACTAGATTAAAAACTCCACCCACGTACGCTAGGATACATGGAAGTCTTATATAGTATAGTTAAGGGTCAAATTCACAAGACAACGGTCTTGTTGAGATCAACAAGACAGAAAACGTTAGAATTTCACTTAACTCCTTAGCAGTTGGTATTTAGATCAAGAGTTGGTTTGGTTTTTTAAACTAAGTGCAAGTAAAGAAAAAGCCAGAAAGTAAGCAGGAAGGTAAATTTAAGGTTGTAAACAATATTAAGGAACCACTAGGATGTGATCATCTTTCACCCCCACTACACATGGATCAAAACATGCAACATAGTAACATAAACTGCAATAAGAGTCTAAACAGTTAGTATCTTTGTAGATTTAGTTTCCTTTCAGAGAACTAACTACAAGAAGTGTGGGAATGTTGCAATGCCAACCATCCTAAAATGAATGGTCACTTGCTTTGCATCATTCCCTTCACAAAGTGTGTTCCTCGACTTATCAAGGTTGTACTTTCATACGTCAACTGATTCCATTTCATAGTATGGAAGTACAAAAATGGAAGTGAGTTTACTCCACTTTGAAAAACACTCCTAGATACCAAAACAGATGCATGGTGGCTACATGCATCAAGAACCAACATTCAATCGAGATTCGAATCTAATTGTACGAACATAGACAATTCATACTAAAAGATAATAGGTAACATAAGTTGTTGATCAAGCAACAAGCATTCATTAAACGATTGATGTCGAACTGAAAAGAAAGTATATCTCTATTGCAAACTTATGAATTACATTGCATGAAATGAAAACATGGGTAGCGGGGCTACTCCCTGCACCCTAGTGTATAAGACTACTCGCTCATGGCAAGGACAAGGAAGGGGGGTGAGAAGAGAGAGAGATAGAGCATCATCCCCATGAAGGAGGTAGGAAGGTCGACCCCTGGGAGAGAGAGAGAAACGATCTTCACACTTTGTAGCTTTCTTGATGATGAATCCTACTCTTCCCACCTTCTTTGTCGATGGGAGAGAAAGCAACTTGGGGATGGAGTATGGATATCAGACTGGTAGCCTTGGGGTAGTGGACGAAGGATGGAATAGCTCTGGAACAATAGAGGCAGCCTTTGGATGTCTAAAAACTTGATGCTTTGTGAGGACCCCTCGGGTCTTATTTATAGGCTTTGAGTGAGACTCAAACGGTTTGGGAGGTTTGGGCCCAAACGGTCGTGAAGACCGTTTGGACTCTCTCTCTCAGTTTGGAAACTGTTTAGACTCTCTCGGTTTGGAAACCATTTGCCTTTATTCGGTCTTGGGACCGTGTAGCTTCATATGATCTTAGGACCGGTTGATTTCCATTTGGTCTCAGGACCATTTGGCTTCATACGGTCCTGTGACCATTTGACTTTTCACGGTCTTGGGATCGTTTGGCTTCATTCGGTCTTGGGACCGTTTGGCTTCATTCGGTCTTGGGACCGTTTGGTGTCCATTCAGTCTTGGGACCGTTTGGAGCTTTTATATTTTTTTTATACTTTTGTATAAGAAATAAAAGGGGAAAAGTTAGGCTAATGATATATTTACAAAAGAGTGGAAATTAAAGATTGTGTCTAATTTATTTAAGAATGAGTATGGAAAACTGAGGAAAATTAGTAAGATAACATCGCAAAATGGGAGGTTATCACCCCCCTAACTTAGAGTCTAGCTTGTCCTCAAGCTAGATAGAGCTAAGGCACATAGTGGCGAGGTGATTTTATTTAGTTAAGATTTCCATACTCTTGCTTCAATTCTAAACCAGAGATCTCCTAAGGTCGTATCAGAGCTTTTGCTTTCCCTAACCCCTTCAGGTGTTGAGAGTTGCTTGGGTCTCAGGTTTCTTCCATATCACGTAGCTCGCATTGGGACCACCCCCTCTTTTATTTTATTTTATTCTATGGATGTCATCGACTCTAATCAGTTTTATACTTCTCTAAAAATCCTGCCAAAAGCTAGAGTGGGTATGAAGGTTGGCTAAAGGATGTTGTGTAACTCCCCCTTCAAGTGGGGGAGGGTTTGTCTATGCATTTAGGATCTTACTAACGGGCACGATACATCTGCCTTTGTGAGGGCAGCTGAATGTACCGGCCAGGCGAGTCCTTTATCAACCTTTTCATATATTTGGATACCTTACGGTCTCACTACCGGGCACGGCACATCTGCCTTCGTGAGGGCAGCTGAATGTACCGTCCGAGCGAGACCTTTATTGGCTCTTCATATATATCCTTATGCATGACACAACTCTCATATTTTTATTCAACACTCTGGCTTTTATTCGTAAACTCACATGCTTAGGATTTGGGATTTTAGGGGTTTTGATTGGGCGGCCAAGCCTCTTTTATTGAAGATAAGAAAGCTGTTCTTAGAGTTTCTCGACATGCACTTATTTGGTTTCTACTTGGTGGTCCACTTGCGAGGTTTCTTGATTTGGATGTCACCTGATACCCCTCCTGTTCTTGAGAGTGTTTGGGTTGTTTCGGCCCTGATGTTGACCTGTAGAGAGTCAGATGTAGAATTGAAGCAAAGGCATGAAAATCTATTGTGAAGGTAATTTATTAATTCACCATTACATGCCTATATGCTATTCTTGTTATTGCTTTTGAGGACTAACTGGATTCTAAATTTAGCTGGGGATGACCTTTTCCATGAGGGATGTTATTCTTATGTACAAGATTTATTTTAACAGAGGAATTACTTGAAACCAAATCTAAATATGCAAAGAAAGCTAAAGATTTTGTACAAAATTAAAAGAGAAGGTAGAGAGGGAAGGGTTTTAAAAATGATACCTTGCCCTTGTCCAGTGTACTCCCCCCTAACTTATCACTCACTCTGTCCTCAGAGTGTCAAAGTGATAGGTTGAGAAGTACAAGGACAAGGGCATTAGGCTTCTGTTAGTCCTTTGTTAGCTCCATGCGTTTGGAGAAGATTAGTTGCGAACTTTCCACGTAGAGCATGGTAATCCACGTCTGTCATGTCCTCTACTGGTCTTCCAAGGACCATGATGGTGTATATCCAGTAGAGGACGTGGAAACCACAATCATTTGACTCTCGGAGCTGCTGGGGACATCTGTGGAAGAAGGATGGGTGATGAAAGTGTTCTTTATCGTATGCCCTTGTGTGCTTGCATAAGAGATCGTGTAGTTTGGCAGAAAACTCCTTTTCCACCTCCTCCCTTGGCGTTTTAGCTGTCACAACATACTACCTCTGGTTTGCATCAAACTGGCTATCAGAACTGTTGTAGATGATGGTTGTTCCTTCGTGGAGGTTTGTTGCCAGTAGCATCCATTGCTCTGAGTGAAGGAAAGGAATCATAATGAACTTTGGAGTGATATGTTGGAGGTAGGAGATGAGTGCCTCCATGGTTCCAAAGTTCTTTAGGTTTAGGAGATCATCCTTCATATATGCTGATGCCATATAAACTGTAGGGTGATTCCGTCTGAGTAGATATTGATAGGCGGACAACAGACTCACAGATAGAGACCCTTTGAATTGCATGGTTTCACAGAGGGTATCTGCCATAACAAGAATATCTCTGGCTAGAAAAACAAGATCATCTTTCTCAGCATATAGCCTAGACATGATGAGCCGGAGTTCATTATTGGAAAGATTCTTGCACGCTGCAAGGTCAAAATTAGGGAACATCGGTTGAATGACAGACAGGGGCACCTTTTGTGAAGATGGTCTATTGATGGTGGCCCCGGTTAGCAACTCGGTGTCCCCTTTATCATCCGCCAAATCAAAAGAGTAAGGGTCCCATTGTTTCTTCTCGGGGACCTTGGCGGGTTGTTGTTTCTCCAACTCCTTTATTGTTTGCCGGAATGGCTGTTTTTGAGGACGTTGGATGGTCGAGTAGAGGTAGAGAGGAACGTCATCAGGCGCCATAGTTGGGTTCTTGAAGAACCTTCTGTCACATATTAGCTCCATGGTGTAACGTCCTCGTAGAGAATGAAAGTCTTCTGTGGCCAGCTCAGTCAAAGGGATTTTTTGATTGAACGCTTGGATGTGGCGTATAGTATAGAAAGCACAATCCCTAGATCCTTCTTGTGTTTGATATTGTGGGTTTATGATTTGGAACTAGGGTTGGTTCCAACCATTTCGGAGGGATGGGCATGCAGCCCATATTAGTTTCAAAAGCCAGAAAGGGATGCATCTTGCCTCCCCGACTCCTAGACCAGCAAAATTGATGATTCCAGCTCGAAGCTCACTGGCAAAGAAATTGTACACCTTGGCATCGCGAGCCTTGGTGTCAATGATCATGAGCAACCAGTGGTCAGAAACTTGGAAAGGTATCGTGATGTATCATACCTTCCGTGCGATCCCCCTACACAGTCGCTCGATAGATTTGTTGTGTAAATCCTTATACATTAGACTTAGAGCGAAGGCAGGTGAAGCATTGAATATTGGCTGCGGCCTTTTTGAGCTTCTATATACTTCTATAGCATTGGCAATAGGACACGGAAGATCGCCATCTTCACCGGTGATTGGGGTCGAAGGATGAAGTGGAAATCTTCACGTGTCATATTGCGCAAAGTCTTTATGTTTGTGTAAAGGATGTCCCCTCCTTCTTTGGCATCATCTACAATAGTGTTCAGGATGAAGATGTCCTGAACATCTAGTGTAGAGATGGCCTCCAAGTCTAGATATTGCATCTTGTGAGGTAGAGGTGGCGGCGGGGGAAGCTCTTGTAGGGGTGGGAGAGAAGTCTGCTCCAAGTCGTCCATATAACATTGCAGATCTTCTTCTTTGTATGCATCAGAGTGGGAGTCAAGTCTATCATCTGTATCTAGACTCAATCTGTCTGACTCTTCTTGTTCTGGGGGTAAAGGCATCCATTGTTCTGGTGCGTAGAATTTTTGAGCTGTTGTTGCTGGTGGACTAGTGCTGGTTCCCAAAATGCATTGATGGAACTCAGCAAAAGCTGCTTCTTTTGCAGTCTCCCCCAATGATCCCATGGAAGAGTAGTTATGGAATCGATCCCCATATGACATGTTAACATTGTCATTATGATTAGGAGAGTTGGGATCTTGTCCACCTTCGTGGTGGTCTTCGTCATCCTTCTTCTTTGAAGGTTCCGCTCCTCGGTTGGTGCCCTCCCCAGCATGTCTTGGGTCATCAGGTTTATCATTTGAGGAGGAGGTATCATCGTTGGAATCTGCGGAGGTGTCAGAATCATGTTCTTCTTCATCTTCGTCTTCGTCATCTTCTTCCTTTTCTGCCGCCTTATCTTTTAGTTTCTTCTGTGTAGTCTTTTTGCACTGCCGATGGATTGATTGTAGTTCATCAAAAGACACTTGCACATGCTCATGCGTCTCAAGCAGTGCGTCGTGGGTTTCCTTTAGATCAGAGTATCGTCCCTCGGCAGAGAGGAGTCACGTAGAAAGATCTGTGACTTGAGATCGAAGTTGATTGATGTCATTATTTGATGACTCCTGTTGGCGGCGATTTAGTTGTGTCAGGAAGTTGGTGATGTCGTCCAAGCACCTGCTTAACGCAGTTTGTTGCTACTTAAGCTTGCGAAGTGTCTCTGCCAAGGGTTGAGTTTGCATTGAGACCCTGTCGACTTGCTTGGCCAACGTTTCTTGTTGGCTTTTTACTCCAAGGACCAGCTCAGGAAAGTTTTTGTAGCGGTTGTCGATGAGGTCGACTTGTTTGGCTACTACTTTCTGTCGTTGCTGAATACATTGGATGATGCCTGGAAAGGTGTGGTTATGCTCGTCCATCTTGGCGACCTGTTTAGTGAGATCCTGCACACATGAAAAAATAGATTGCATTATGTTTGTAGGGTTGGTGAGAAAGTTTTGGATGGTGTCAAATTTACGTCTGAATTCCTCACCAACATTTGTAAAAGGGACCCCAGTTGTGGAAGGGTGGGGTGACTGGGGTCGGGGTGGATGGGTGGTAGTACCTTGCGAAAGAGACACTACTAATGGTCTCGCGAACTACGTGGTGACTGTAGATGGAGTCACCAGCGGTGTCGGGGTGGTGGCGGATGGGAAAGTTGGTGACATTCTCGGTGAGAATGGTGGGACCGAGAATGTCAAGGGAAAAACTATGGAAATGGATGAAAAGGAGGTGAAGTCGGGCGTTGAGGTGGAGAAAGGGGTGCCCGAAGAGGAAAAGATTGAGGTGGAAGATGTGGGTGGAGGAGTGGATGTGGGGAAAGGAATTGTTGGTGGAACTATTGTGGAGAATGGTTGGAGAGAGGTGGATGGTGGGATAGTGGAAGGGGGTAGAGTGGTGGGGGTGGTGGTAGAGGATAATCCAGCCTCTAGATTCATGATGAAGGAATCTAGGGATGCGGTGATAATATTTTCTTCAGAGAGGGGAGGTTCAACCTCAGGATTTGGTTTTTATGTTAGCATCCCCGACAGCTGTTGTGTTTGCAAACGCCCTTTGGGTGGTCGTTTCACCGGGATTTTTGTTATTTTAGCTGTCGGGGCGGTGATACTGTGCTCTGTCTGCCCCACCTTGGTTTTCTTCTATTTTTCTTTGACCAAAGCTAGAAGAGTTGCAAGATCCTCTTCAGAGAAGAGTAGCTTTTCCTTGTCATAGTTGGCAAGCTCCGAGAGCAGCTGTAGAATCCTTGATGATTTAACTACAGGGAAGAAGATGTAGTGCAACTTTGCATCCTTCTCCTTAATGATGTATGATTTCTTTAAAGTTTGCTCATTGGTAAGGATGTCGCCCTTGATTTCTGCACATCGGGGCAGTAGTCTGTCCATCTTGAGATATTTTAGGATGGATGTTATGTGTCCACCCATACAGATTTCTTTGCTTAGGGCATAAGTAGAAAGATTTTGTAGCATATTCCGTCCAATGTTGATTGTCATCCCATGTAAGACGGACCAGAGGATAAAAAGATTAGAAATGAGAACATTCTCGACCTCTGTCCTTAGGAAAAGTGCACCTGTGAGAATTTTGTGAAGCATGCGCACCATCCCAGACTGAATATTTGAGGCCTTGCAGGTCTTCGCCTCATAGTTTGGGATCCCTGTCAGGGATTTCCAGAAGTCGTGTCTGTTAAATTGGGAGTTGTTTGTGCCAACCTGTTTAGCTCTCTGTAGTTGCTCTGGGTTGTCGATAAAGATATCATTTAGCAGGTTTTTTGTAATGACAACCTTGTTGCCAAATAGATTGGTGACCATCCTGCGGTCACCTCCGTCCCTTGCACTACCCATAATGTCTACAGATTCTTTGTTGAGATGCATGAAGAATTCTGTAGTGGGCTCAACATAAGAGATTTTAGGGATGAAGCAGAGCCGGGAGAGATTGGTATTATCGAGTAGGGTCAGGATTCTGTCATATATCCCCATCTTCATTAGTATGCTTGAGCAAACGTACTTTGTTGTTTTCAAAGTTTTATCGATGGATGGGAGGGTGTGGATGAATAGGTTTTCTGGTGGTGGTGCTGTAGCGGTGATGGCGGGGAAGACATGAGAATTGGTGGTAGCAAGAGTGGTAGTGGTTGATGGGATGTATCCTGCCAGGGTTTGTTCTGTAGCATTGGTGGGCCATACCTACTTTCTTTCCCATTTCTTCATAGGTTGTTCTTTGGCATCTTGCTGGGCCTTCCTTTTCCCTTTGGACTTTGTAGCTGGGGATTCCTCCTCGGGGGTTGGCTCATATTCTGAGCCTTCATCACTGGAAGAAATTTCTTCTACTTCTTACTCAGGCTCCTCAGATAAACATCTGTTGAGGCGGTCAATTTCATTCATGACCGCGAGCAGGCTGACTTTAGGTGGGACCGTTCCAGTCTTGTCATAGATGTCTATGATTTTCTGTAGCTTGGCTCGGTCCTCCATCAGTTGCTCCGTTGTCCAGAACGGAGCGTCAGCAGTTCTGGTGTCTTCATTTGCATGTGATGCCATAACTGAAAAGTTTACAGAAAGTCGTGTGTTAAAAGGATTTGGATTTTGCACAGATAACAAGTTTATTAAAAGAAAAGTTCATATTATGTATGTGTTAATGTTTTTAGGTTTTAGTGGAATCTAAGCGGTTTGTAAGGCCAAACAGTTTCAGGACCGTTTGGCTCCAAACGGTTTCAAGACCGTTTGGCTCTAAATAGTTTCTGGACCGTTTGGCTCCAAACGGTTTCAGGACAGTTTGGCTCCAAATAGTTTCATGACCGTTTGGCTCCAAACGGTTTTAGGACCATTTGGCTCCAAATGGTCAAAACCACAAGGATAGTGGAACGTCAGGGGTGCAGCGGTCGGCGGTGGAAATGTGTTAGCGGCAACGATAGTGATAACGAGGCAGACGCGAAATGCCTTGGCGTGTCGGAGATGCTGGTGACTGTCATGGACTACCTTGCTGTGTGATGGTGCTGTAGATGATGACAGAGCATGCGATGATGGTAATGAGTTGAGGAACGGTGATAACGACGCGTGGCGATGGTGCAAAAGTTGTAAAGGAACATGTATCGAGGAAGCGACGATGGTGAAGATGGCGGAGTGAACTAGGGTTGTGCGTGCGAAGGTGCATGGGAGTAGAGAACCTGGAGGGATGGAACAATGCTCGTGCTCGGGTTTAGAAAACTAGAGATTCTAGAAGGGGAAAAAGGAAGGGGTGAGGTTATATTTATAGGATTTTGGGGGTGACTATACAAATTCCCAGGGTCAAATAGTTTTGAGACCGTTTGGGCTCCAAACGGTTTTGAGACCATTTGGCTCCAAACGGTTTCGAGACTGTTTGGGATCCAAACCGTTTCAAGGCCATTTGGGGTCAAATGGTTTTGAGACTGTTTGGGCTCCAAACGGTTTCAAGATCGAAAGGTCCAAACAGTTTTTAAGACCGTGAGGCCCAAATGTTTTAAGATCGTTTAGGATAAGATGGTTTAGGTTTTTGATTTTTATATTTTTATGTTTGTTTTGGTTATTTATGTGAATTTTTATATTGTCAGATTGAAGATGATAAAACTACGGCAGACAATTAAAAGACGAACAATTAACAAAACTCGGCAAAAAATAAAATGAAAAGATGATACTCAGATCTTAGGTTGCCTCCCAAGTAGAGCCTGGGTTTTACGTCGCTGGCCCGACGGAAATCCGGGTTGGTTAAGTTGATGCTGAGGGATCGTGGATCTCGATAGTCTGTCTTGGTATTTTGTCAGTAGATGTGTAGTATCTCTTCAATCTGTGGCCATTAACAATCTATTCTCCCCCATTATTGTCAAGAATGATGATTGCTTCAGTGGGGTAGATGTGTTTAATTGTGAATGGGCCAGACGACTTTGTGTGGAGCTTTCCAGGAAACATTTTAAGTCTGGAATTGAAGAGGAGGACCTTATCTCCAATAGCAATATCTTTCCTCTTGAGGTGACCATCGTGCCACATCTTGGCTTTTTCTTTATAGATTCTGGCACTATGGTAGGCTGTCATTCTAAGCTCCTCAAGTTCTTGTAACTGGAGTAGTCTGTATTTGCCAGCACTTTTAAAATCAAAATTCAATTGTTTAATGGCCCACCAGGCCTTATGTTCCAGCTCAACTAGAAGATGGCATGATTTCCCATATACCAGTCAGAACGGGGTTGTTCCATCAGTGTTTTATAAGCTGTGCGGTAAGCCCAAAGGGCATCGGGAAGCTTGGTGGACCAATCAATACGATGTCTATTACTGTTTTTTCTAAAATTTCTTTCAGTTGTCTGTTCGAAACTTTGACCTGGCCACTAATTTGTGGATGGTAAGGTGTGGTGACCTTATGGTTGACTCCATATTTTTTTAGGAGGGCTTCGAAGCTTCTTTCCAGAAAGTGGGTCCCACCGTCTGATATGATAGTTCGGGGGATGTCAAATCTGGGGAAAATGATGTCTTTGAACATTTTGATGATTGGCTTTGAGTCACTGGATATGGTGGGTATAGCTTCTACCCATTTTGAGACATAATCCCCAATGACCAATATGTAAGAAAATCCATAGGATGAGGGGAAGGGACCCATGTAGTCTATTCCCCAAACGTAAAAAAGTTTGATTTCTTACCACAAGGAGAGGGGCATTTCATTCCTTTTAGTTATACCGCCAGAAAGCTGACATTTATTGCACGATCTTACAAAATCATAAGAATATCTTGCTATTGTTGGCCAAAAGAAGCCCGATTGTAGAACTTTCAGAGCGGTCTTTTTCGAACTCATGTGTCCCCCAGTGGGTCCAGAATGACAATGTTCTAAGACAGGAGTGATTTCTTCTTCTGGTATGCAGCGACAGAAAAGTCCGTCTGCACATAGACAAAAAAGATAGGGTTCATCCTAGTAATATTGTTTAACGTCATGGAGAAATTTCTTTTTATCATGGTGAGAGGTGGAGGGATGGATGATTCCTGTAGCCAGATAATTTACTATTTTGGCATACCAGGGGAATCCGGTGGTAATTTTCATAAGCTGGTCGTCAAGGAGGGAGTCTCAGATAGGTACTTTATCATCATCCTCGACTTCAATGCGGCTGAGATGATCAACGACGATGTTTTCAGTCTGCTTTTGTCTTTTATTTCAAGATCAAATTCTTGCAGCAATAATGCCCAACGGATGAGTCTGGGTTTTCATCCTGTTTCTGAATAAGATATTTGATGGCAGAGTGGTCTGTATATACGATGACCTTTGATCCAATTAGATACGAACGGTATTTTTCGAAATCATAGATGATGGCTAAGAATTCCTTTTCAGTATTAGTATAATTCTTTTGCGCCTCATCTAACGTCTTAGATGCGTAGTATATTACATATGGCTTTTTGTCTATTCTCTACCCCAGCACAACCCCTATAGCATAATCGCCAGCGTCACACATTATTGCAAATGATTGTGACCAGTCAGGTGCTCGTAGAATGGGTGCGGAGATTAAAGCGTTCTTCAAAGTTGTGAAGCTGTGCATGCATTCTTGGTCAAAGTTGAAATCAACATCCTTGGTCAATAGGTACGTCATAAGTTTTGCTATTTTCGATAAGTCTTTGATAAATCTTCAGTAGAACCCGACATGACCCAAGAAGGCTCTCACTCCCCTTATGTCTTTGGGTGGTGACAACTTTGAGATGACATCAATTTTTTCCTTGTCTACTTCGATTCCTCTTTCACTTACTCGATGTCCGAGGACAACTCCTTCGGTCACCATGAAGTGACATTTTTCCCAGTTTAGGATAAGGTTTGTTTCCTCGCATCGCTGTAGGACTTTACTTAGGTTGAGCAGACAGTTGTCAAAGGAATCTCCATATACTGAAAAATCATCCATAAACACCTCCATAATTGTTTCGGTTAGACCCACGAAGATAGCTGTCATGCACCGTTGGAAGGTTGCGGGTGCATTGCATAGCCCTAAGGGCATCCTTCTGAAGGCATATGTTCTGAAAGGACAAGTAAATGTCGTTTTTTCTTGGTCTTCGGGGTGAATTGGGATTTGGTAAAACCCAGAATATCCGTCAAGGTAGTAGAAATTTTTTTGGTGGGCTAGCCGCTCAAGGACTTCATCAAGGAAGGGTAAGGGAAAATGGTTTTTCCTTGTTGATTTGATCAGTTTTCTGTAATATATGCACATTCTCCAACCAATAACGGTCCTTGTAGGTACTAATTCATTCTTATCATTTAAGACAATAGTGGTACCCCTTTTTTTGGGACCACTTGGACATGACTAACCCACTAAGAGTCAGAAATTGGATAGATAATACCTGCTTTCAAGAGTTTAAGAACTTCGAGGCGAACTACCTCTTTCGGATTTGGGTTTGCTTTCTCTGGTGCTCCCTTGAGGGTTTGAACTCTTCTATCATAGGTAATTTATGCATGCATAGAGCTGGGTTAATTCCCGTCAGGTCAGTCATCTTGTACCCAATTGCTTTCTTATGCTTCCTTAATTCAGTGAGAAGCCTCTCTTCCTGATCATCATTCAAAGAGGAACTAATGATAACTGGACATAATTTCCCTTCATCTAGGAAGGCATGTTTGTTCCCAGTTGGTAGAGTTTTCATTTCCGGGGCTTTGGGTACTTCTGTTGTCTCTAATATGGAAACTGATTTCAGTTCTTCAAAAGTGGCTTCTGGGGCTTTTTCAGCCTACTCTAAGTACTGCAGGCATTGCTGAACTAACTCGTTGGTTGAAAATTCAGCTTTCGGATTTATTAGAGCATCTTCTAGGGCATCTGTTGGTTCTGGATTTGCTTGCTTGAGTTGATACATTTTATCAATAGCTTCAAGCAGAAAAACCTCTTCTTGGATACTAGGGCTCTTTAGGCTGTTGAAAACCCTAAATTGAATAGTTTCTTTACCTACCCTCAATGTAATTGTGCTAGCCTCGACATCAATTAATGCTCTAGCTGTGGCGAGGAAAGGTCTATCGAAAATTATCGAGTACCTTAGGTCTTCTTTTATATCCATAATGACGAAATCGCAAGGGACATAAGAGTCCTCCCCACTCTTACTGGAATATCTTCAATGATTCCCAGGGGTGCAGTAATGGTGGAATTGGCGAGATGGATGGTCATTGCTGTAGGCAACAAGTCAGTGAACCCTAATCTTTTGCACATGGAAAATGGCATAATTGATATGCTGGCTCCCAAGTCGGCCGATCCCTTTTTACAAGAAGTATTCCCAATAGAGCATTATGCCAAAGGAGCTAGGGTCCTTTTGCTTTTTTGGCATTTTATTCAAAATGTTGTTAGAAGTGGTTTGGGCTAGCTTGACAGTTTCATGCTCCTCTGTCATGTATTTATTTTACAATAAAGTCTTCAGATATTTGGACCAGGCTAGGATTTCAGATAAGGCGTCGAGAAAAGGAATATCGACATAAAGTTTCTTCATTGCCTCTTTAAATTTCTAGAATCTAGAGTCTAGTCTGGTTTCCTTTATCCTTCTAGGATAGGGTATCCTTGGATTATATTGCGGAACTTCTAATTCTTTGAAACTTGCTCCTTTTCTTTCCTCCCTTCATCATCTTGACCTGATTCTTCTATCGAGATGATTTCAGTTACATCCTTGTCTTCTTGATTTACCGAGATGGCTTCAATGAGAGCACGACCATACCTTGTTGTGACAACGTTTAATTGTTCTGGTCTATGCTGGTCGTGTCTTGGGTTTTCTTCTGGTTGGCCAGTGAAAGTTCCTACTGGAGGTTTTAGCTGAGCTTCTATCTGTGCTAACTAAGTTTCCACAGCTTTTTGCTAGGCTTGCTGGTTAGTCAGCATAGTTTGCTGTGATTGCAACATTTTCCTTATCAAGGACAGTTCATTAGTCTGCTGTGTTTGGGCATTCTTCTATTGAAATTGAGTGAGTTTCTTCTACCCTTGAAGTGGTTGTTGTTGGGGTGCTGGCTACTGAGGTTGCTGCGACTGTTGCAACTGAGTTTGTTGTAATTGCGGGTGTAGAGGAGGGTGAGTATACTGGTAGTATGCAGAGGAATTTCTTTGGTAGTTGGATCTCTAGAAATTGTTCCTAAGATTCCCTTGATTCTAATTGTAGATGCTTTGAAATTCAGGTGGTAGTCTGTTGGAAGATCCACCTTGTGTTTGATGTTGCGGGTTAGCAGTCCCCGCATGATTTCCATATTGAAAGCCAAAATGATTTCACGGTTGATTTGGATTGTAGTAAGCTTGTCCTGGTATGGAATGAATAGAATTTACTTGTTCAGACATTTGATCCTCAGGGTGTTCAATGATCGGCTCATACTGCGGTTGGGGTGGTTGCAAATCCATCATTACATTGTACAGAAGACCACATGATAATGTGGGATGATCTGATGCATGACATGCCTCGCAAGATCCTGTGGCAACTTTAGCATGTTGGGAGTTCTTCTTTCTGTCATATTCCCCAAATGATGCTTCGAGGGCTTGTTGTTTGTTGGCTATGGTTTTCAAAGAAACAACTATAGCTTTCATTTATGTAGATTCTTCAACTTTACAAACCTTTAGAACTCCTCCTGTGGTCGCCCTCCCCCAATTGGATTGATTTTCTACTCCAAGAGTGATGATTCTCCAGGCGTCTTCGTAGTTTTGTATCATAAAGTTTCCTCCAGATGAGGAATCTAAGAAATTTTTAATTTCATCACTTACTCCCCTGTAAAAAGTTTCTATGAGTTGATTTTGCGAGATTCCATGGTGGGGGCATTTCCTCAATAGTTCTTTGAACCTTTCCCATGAGTCAACAGTGACTCTCCCGGTAGTTGAAGGAATTGGTTGATTTTCCCTCTGATTCGGTAGGTTAGTGAAGGTGGGAAGAATTTCTCCAAAAATTCTCTTCTAAGGGATCCCAGGTGGTGATTGGCTCCCCGTCCAAGGAATTGTACCAGCTTAGTGCTCTTCCAGACAAGGTGAAATTGAAGAGTCTTAGCATAACTGCGTCCATGGTTGTTCCAGCTTGTGGAACCATCCTACAAAGAGCTTTGAACCTCTTCAAATGGTCCATGCAGTCATCTCCGACACTTCCAGAGAATGAGATGCCTTGCATTAGTTGGATCCATTGTGTCCTAATCTCAAAATTAGGAGTGTCGATGAGTGGTGGTTAGACTGGATGGTTTTCTTCGTAGTTCTTGGGAATGGCGTAGTCCCTTAGTTGCTTGCTTCTTACCAATAGTTGAGCAGCGGCTTTGGCAGCTTCATTTTCAGCACAGATACAGGCTTGCTCTTCAGCCCATACTTCATCTTGAACTTGGGCGCGCGTGTCAACAATGAGTTATGCTCGCTGGGCTGCTATGGCAGCGTTGACCCTTTCCATCACTAGTGCAACTTGGCATTGATCTTCGACCATTTGTCTAGCTCTTTGACGATTAAGTCTAATGCGGCGGTGGAAGATTCTCTCTACCTCAGAGTCGTACTCTAGATCAGGGGAGAATCCAAGATTATGCGATGGTTGCATACACATCTTCTACCTGAGTAGAGGAAGAAACACACTTGTCAGATGATGCAGTAGATATGATGAAATCAAGAGAATATGGAGTAATGTTTCAAGAAAAAAAAGTGTAAAACCCTAACCAACTAACAAGATGATAAATGAAATTAAAACGTTTCGTTGTCCCCGAAAACGACGCCAATTTTTGATGGAGCTTCCACTTGTGTGGAATTGTGTGCACCACTAAAAATCCCAAAGATAATAAATCTTTAGGTTTAGCCTTGCTTATACTACATTAAAAACTCCACCCACGTACACTAGGATACGTGGAAGTCTTATCGTAGTATAGTTAAGGGTCGAATCTACAGGACAACGGTCTTCTTGAGATCAACAAGATAGAAAATGTTAGAATTTCACTTAACTCCTTAACAGTTGGTATTTAAATCAAGAGTTGGTTTGGTTGTTTTAAACTAAGTGCAAGTAAAGAAAAAGCAAGAAAGTAAGCAGGAAGGTAAATTTAAGGTTGTAAACAATATTAAGGAACCACTAGGATGTGATCTGCTTTCACCACCACTACACATGGATCAAAACATACAACATAGTAACATAACCTGCAATAAGAGTCTAAACAGTTAGTATCTTTGTAGATTTAGTTTCCTTTCAGAGAACTAACTACAAGAAGTGTGGGAATGTTGCAATGCCAACCATCCCCAAATGAATGGTCACTTGCTTTGCATCATTCCCTTGACAAAGTGTGTTCCTCGACTTATCAAGGTTGTACTTTCATACGTCAACTGATTCCATTTCATAGTATGGAAGTACAATAATGGAAGTGAGTTTACTCCACTTTGAAAAACACTCCTAGATACCGAAACAGATGCATGGTGGCTACATGCATCAAGAACCAACATTCAATCGAGATTCGAATCTGATAGTACAAACATAGACAATTCATACTAAAAGATAATAGGTAACACAAGTTGGTGATCAAGCAACAAGCATTCATTAAACGATTGATTTCGAACTGAAAAGAAAGTATATCTCTATTGAAAACTTATGAATTACATTGCATGAAATGAAAACATGGGTAGCGGGGCTACTCCCCGCACCCTAGTGTATAAGACTACTCGCTCATGGCAAGGACAAGGAAGGGGGCGAGAAGAGAGAGAGAGAGTGTCATCCCCATGAAGGAGGGAGGAAGGTCGACCCCTGGGAGAGAGAGATAAACGATCTTCACACTTCGTAGCTTGCTTGATGATGAATCCTCCTCTTCCCACCTTCTTTGTCGATGAGAGAGAAAGCAGCTTGGGGATGGAGTATGGATCTCAGACTAGCAGCCTTGGGGTAGTGGACGAAGGATGGAATAGCTCTGGAACAATAGAGGCAGCCTTTGGACGTCTGCAAACTTGATTCTTTGTGAGGACCCCTAGGGTCTTATTTATAGGTTTTGAGTGAGACTCAAATGGTTTGGGAGGTTTGGGCCCAAACGGCCGTGAAGACCGTTTGGACTCTCTCTCAGTTTGGAAACCGTTTAGACTCTTTCGGTTTGGAAATCGTTTGCCTTTATTCGGTCTTGGGACCATGTAGACTCATACGGTCTTAGGACCGATTGATTTCCATTCGGTCTCAGGACCGTTTGGCTTCATACCGTCTCAGGACTGTTTGACTTTATACTGTCTCGGGACCGTTTGACTTTATACGGTCTTGGGACCGTTTGGCTTCATTCGGTCTTGGGACCATTTGGCTTCATTCGGTCTTGGGACCATTTGGTGCCCATTCGGTCTTGGGACCGTTTGGTGTCCATTCGGTCTTGGGACCGTTTGGAGCTTTTGTATTGTTTTTGTACTTTTTTGTAAGAAATAAAAGGGGAAAAGTTAGGCTAATGATATATTTACAAAAGAGTGGAAAATTAAAGATTGTGTCTAATTTATTTAAGAATGTGTATGGAAAACTAAGGAAAATTAGTAAGATAACATCACAAAATGGGAGGTTATCACCTGACCTCAAATCGATCTTGGAAAAGACTCGAACTGATTTGAGTCGGTCAAATAGGTCATCTATTCGAGGCAAAGGATACTTGTTCTTAATGGTTGCCTGGTTGATCATCTGATAGTCAATAAACATCCGAAGTGACACATCCTTCTTTTTCACAAAGAGGACTGGTGCTCCCCAAGGTGATGTACTGGGCCAGATAAAGCCTTTATCCAACAACTCCTGCAACTGGGTTTTCAACTCAAGCAACTCTGCAGGGGCCATTCTATAGGGTTCCTTATATATAGGGTTAGTCCCAGGAGCTAATTCGATGGAGAAATCTACCTCCCTCTCAGGGGGAATCCCTTGTAGATCATCTGGAAACACATCCACATACTCCCAAACCACCTCTATCTATTCTAAGGATCGCCCCTTAACCTCAGGTATGGTAACTATGGCTAGGTAGCTCGACAACCTTTGGATAGCATCCGTTCAACTTTTAAGGCAGACACATAAAGGCTAGTTATCACATCCTTCCTTCCTCAAATGGTGAAGTGTGGATGGCTGGTTTTCCTAATAAGAATCTTCTTCTCGCTACAGTCAATCTGGGATCTATAGGTGGAAAACCAATCCATAACGATGATTACATCAAAATCATTCATATCGAGAAGGATGAAGTCAATGGGAAGCTCATGGTTCAGATACTTTACTGGCAAGACAGGGGTTTTCAAAAGAGATGTATAAATACGACCACTCAGAGTTGTGACATCCAAAACATAACCCAAATCCTTGATATCCAAACAAAGCATAGTTGCCAGATTTCTTGAAATAAAAGTATTAGTAGAACCAGAATCAAAGAGTGCTTTTACATTTTATCCCATGACTTCCAACAAGCCTACATAGTTTATGCCATATCAGAAAACTACTACTTGATCTACCGAGCTTCTTCATTGTCAATGGCGAACACTCTAGCTTGCCTCCTCTCTCCAGGTGAGGGTGCTCTGGATGGTGCTCCTGTTGGAGGTGCTGCAGCCACCGGTTGTGCTGCCACAGGTTGTGACCCCAAAGGTCCTCTTGGGTCGGGCTGAGGGCAATTGGTGATGAAGTGTCCCTCTTGCTGACATCTGAAACACACCTTATTCTCAAAACGACACTTCCCAGGATGTGTCTGTCCACAGGTGCGACATTGCTAGAGGCGACCACGGGGCTTGCCTTTGTGCCCATGCTTGCTTTTTTTGTGGTTGCATCCTTGTCCCTTCATGTCTTCATTCTTCTGCCCTTGAGCTCCTTCAGTGAAACCCAGGTATCCCTTTGAGGGATTTTGTGTAGGCATCACTGTCCTTTCCATATCCAAGGCGGTGTTGTAGGCTTCTGAGAAGGTCTTCAGCTTACTAGCCATCACATGGGGCTTGATGCCAGGGTGCAGACACTCTATGAAGTGGTCCACCCTCCTCTCTTCATCCATCATGTGTCTGAAACATTCCAGGATGCGGAACTTGTGACCAAAGTCTACAACTGATGAGCTTCCTTGAGTCATGTTGGTGAACTCTCCCTCCTTCTCCTTCTTGGATGAAACGGGGATGAATCTGGCGGTGAAGATGGTCTTGAAATCAGTCCATGCCATATGTTCTTTGCTCAAGTCTCTTCCCATGATATGGTTCTCCCACCATATCTTGGCTGCACCTTCCAATAGGTGAGCAGCAAAGAGAACCTTCTTATTTGGCTATACTTCAAGCATACATAAACCATTCTCGACTGCAAGCAGCCAAGCCTCCACCTTGTCGACCACTTCAGACTTATCTTCTCCCCAGAACTTCTCAATGTTCAGCTTGACGAAGTCCAAGATGGTGGCTCCCAGTCGAGGACGAATAGGTAGTGGCTCGCCATTCTCATCTCTAGCTATGTCCCTGAGGGCCAAGGCACAGATAGCCTTAGTCATCCATTTTTGTTGCTCCATCCACACCACATCTGTAGTGTGGAATACCATAGTCAGTTCTGGACCACCAACCTAGTCCTCCTCCATCTGGGCTACCTCCTCGTACACATGTTGTTCATCATATCTCGGTCCCTCCTCTTGTTCAAGGTTGCGGAAGGGTATTGGTTTAGGGTTGGGGGCCACATGTGCAGTTTCTTCATGCCTCTTTCTCTTCTTTGAGGTTTCTCCACCATGGTTTCACTTCCTCTTCTCAGAAGACCCATTATCTTTGCAGGAAGGCCCACCACCATTGGTGGCAACCGGGATAGCCACAATCTTTATACGATCCATCTACATAAGCACACAAAAAAACCTTTAGTCTATACTTAACTAATTATACTTATGTCGATGACATCTTAATTACGTATCTTTTATTAATTTGGTGGTGGATTCCTTGAACCTTATCAACTTTACCCATACCTCAAGAGGGTGAGGAAAAGAGAGAAAATCCTAATCCTTAAAATCCTTAACAATATTTGAGTTGAGAAGAGATGAACGAGATGAGAGAGTCCTAAAGGTATCTTATTTTGAGTCAAATCCTAAGACATCAGCCAGGCAGTCACACAATCTGGGAGTCCTCGTATTCCGACTAGCGGTGTGGAGGAAAATATTGCCAGCCCCCAGACGTGATCCTTTTCTAGACACCTCTGCCTTTTGAAAAATCCTCTAATAACTCCCTCTGTTCTATAGAATTTGTAAAATTTAATAATTATTAAATATTAAATAAGGAACCTATGCTCTGATACCAAATGTAACGACCCCACCTCCCGATAACCCGTAATTAAGGGAGAGCAAGAGGTCAGAGCCCTTATCCCAATAAACCGGATCAAAGGTTCGACAATTAATCAATAATAATTACAAAATTCTACCAACTAAACTAAAATCTGGTATAAAATAAAATTTTGCATACTTTTTCAAAAATTTTGGAAATCTACTTCTATCCATATCTTGGATCTATTCTATCTAATCCTCCTTGCACTTTATCTCATATTTTCACAATGTGTCACTTTACTATTTGTTCATTTCAAGGTTGTACCTAAAATGCCGACAAACAAAATGTCGGCCAGCATATAAGAATATGCCGGTATGTGGGGACAACCAAAAATTTCACAAATATGGGTAACAAACTAATTATCATAATCAAGGTAATTTAACAATCCAAATTAAGTTTTCAATGTGTCATTCTCCACCGCTTTTGCCCTAACCCAGGAATACCCCCTTTAGGGTTTCTCTTTTGCCATTGACCTAAGGCCACCTTCTCAATCCCGAGCTTGGTTCCTGGGGTCATCCTTCATGGTGCCCTTTAGTCATGCAATATCATAGGCCACCTTCTCAATCCCGATCTTGGTGCCTGGGGTCACCACTCATGGTGCCCATGGGTCTTCCCTCCTAGGCTTGACCTTTTTTGCATCATCCATCATGGTGGCATGTAGGTGCGAGAATACACATGTATACTATTATCGTGATAATCATAGTGACGTTATGATTTGCAAATATGAACATCCAAACTGATAAGTTGCATGCAATGTGATGAATCATCTAGGAAACCATCCGGGAAACTAATGTGATTAACCATAATTAACCACATACATGTCCAGATGACTTGAGTGCAGATACAGTTCAACCAAGCAAGAAACCAAGCAAACACACACACAAGTTGATCCTGAAATATGCATCCAATTTTTCTATCATTAATCATGCCATCATGGTCTATTAATCCTAGTTGTTTCCTAGGGTTACTAGTCCTTTTAAGGGTTTTGATTACAATTAGGGTTTCACTTCATTTTTATTATTTTAAACCCTAATTTTATAAAATTACTCACAAGCCCTAATTATCTCATATTTCTTTCACAAAAGATCATAAGATCATCTTTTAGCAACATGAAACCCTAATTTTGGATTACAAGCACTTTTCTTTCCTTTTTCTCCTATTTAGCGTTTCTAAGTATATTAACCATCATATTAGGTTAAAAACCCTGAACCTTGCAATTTCCTATTCAAAACCAGTTAATATTCATCTTTATCATTAAACAAGTTAACCATGCTCGAATTAACTTATTTGTACTATTAAATCTCCCCTTTATCATCAATTAGGGTTTCTAACCACAAAATAATACTTTTTCCATCAAAATATACATTTTTTGCAAAAATATACTGAATTAGGATTCCAAACCATTTTTATCTTATCCCTCATATTTTTTTTGATCAATTTTCATGTATAAACTTTTCTCATTCGAGTTTTATAGTAAAAGATATGATTTTTACAAAGAAAATCCTTTTTTGATTTATTTGTTAATCCTTCGAAAAATAGGGATTGCTCGATCCATGGTCCACGGGTCCACTAAGGATCCAACGACCTAGAATGCATGCACCTATTATTTGATCTAGAGTTATGAAAGACTAAACTAACCTTAACTCGACAGAAGGAGGCGAGGGGCACTTTGGTAATTGTACGGGGTCCTTTCTTCAACCTCGCGACGCCTCTCTACTGCTCCGATGGTCAACTCAGTCATTGACTTCTTGATCCTGCCCACCTGCGAGCATGCCAAAGGGTTAGGGAGCTCCATCTCCCTTCACCGAACACGATCGAGCCCTCAATTGCTGGTCGTGGCTGTGATAGCACCGCCTCCAAATCGCCAGACTCCGGCGAGGCAACCTGGGTGGATGAGTGGGAAGGTTCAGGTCGATCTTCAATTTGATTGCACAAAAACACTCCTCACAGCCTGCCACAGCGTTTAGGATAGCAAGTAGGCATGATGGTACCCTCACTCACCCTCCCCTATATATAGGGTTGAAGGCAGGTTCACGAGATTTGGGTATTTCCCAAAATGACAACCAAACCCCTACCAAGTAGGGATGGTTCTCATTAGTTTACTCTCTTGAACTAGAAGGAAACAATAGTTGGCTTGCAAACGCTATGGATTACAAGGAAATTAAGAGGGAAAATCCCTCTGCAACTCGGCGGAGTCCCAGTCCATGTGGGACTTAGACGATGATCATCCAACATTGGATTGAGATCTAAAAGTTCTCATTGCACGCGATCATCCAAATGGAAAAACATTTTCCTATTTGCAAAATAAATCCATATTTTGGAGATAACTTGAGAAAATCATATCTCCTAAAGCATAGCTCCTTGTTGTCTCAAATTTTAAGGGAAAGATTATCTTGGCATTATCTAACTATTTATCAAATATGGGAAGCAAATTCCAACAGATGGGAAGGTTTCCTTCCCTCCCAAGTTATCCATCATTTAATCCAAATTTAATTAGTATTTCTTTTTCCCTTGCCATTATCTTGTTATTTTGGGTCCCTTGGACCTCAAGAAATCCTAAAGGTATGAATTCCCACCTTGGGAATTATCTATTTGCCTTTATCCTCTTATAAAAATCTATTTCATATATTCTCCTTTTATTAATTAAATCCTTTTCCTTTTTATTTCTCCTTTATTTACAATTGGGCTCAATGGCCAACAAAGCCCATTATCAATCAATCAAGGGCATTTCACACGAAATCCATCACAAATCAAAAATAGATTTCATTTACTCTTTAAAAGAGAAATACACCTTTCATTACATACTTCAGAAATTTGAGGTTATAACAAATGGGCACCATGAGTGGTGACCCTAGACACCAAGCTCGAGATTGAGAAGGTGGTCTTTATAGAATAACTAATGGGCACTATGAGAGGTGACCCCAGGAACCAAGCTCGAGATTGAGAAGGTGGCCTTAAGTCATTGGCAAAAGAGAAACCCGAGAGGGGGTATGCCAGGGTTAGGGCAAAAGCGGTGGAGAATGTCACAATGAAAGTGTAACTTGGCTTGTTAATTTACTTGATTGTGATATTTAGATTGTTAGCCATATTTGTGAAATTTTGGTTGTCCCCACATACCTGCATATTTTGATATGCTGATCGACGTTTTGTTTGTCGGCGTTTTAGGTGCAAGATTGAAAAGGACAAATAGTAAAGTGGCACATGTGGAATTAAATAAGAATTAAAGTACAACGGAGGATTAGTTAGAATAGACTCCAGATGTGGATAGAAGTAGATATCCAAGTTTTTGAAAAAGGTATGCAAAGTTTTATTTTTATACCAATTGTTAGTTTAGTCTGGTAGAATTTGATAATTATTATTGATTATTTGTCGAACCTTTGATCCTGTTAATTGGGATAATGGCTCTGACCTCTTAGTCTCCCTTAATTGGGGGTTACTAGGAGGCAGGGTCGTTACAGTCCATACATGTTACAAGCCGCGTACATCACCGCATGAAAGGTGTGTCACCTTCCCACGATGCATTCAGAGGATGGGAGAGAAGTATCATCCATGCAAGCCAAGAGCGTTGCACACCATCGTGTATTAGGATGTCGCCGGACTTGCTCCGCAACAAGGTATATCCCGTGAACACTCTTTACTATTGTCGATGACATCCTTTTATGGGTTGCGTGGAAACATATTTTATTTTTTTGCTTCTGTTGTGCATGTTTCGTTCCACAAAACCCAACAATGGTATCAAAGTAGTGTTGATCTATGGTGTATCTGGATTCATTTTGATATGATCAAATCATTGTATACTATTTTCTATGGTTGCATATAATGCAAGCTTAAAATGGTTAATGTGCATATCTAAACCTAATTCCACATGTGCCATAGGCTTCTATTTTTGATGTTTTGGATGGGGTCGACTATAAAAAATACTAATTTTCCTAAGTGCACGAAAGTAAAATTGTATAGATCTTTTAGGGGCTCTGCCCCTGAGACCCCGCGAGGGATGGCCTCCCCTCGACCCCCACCCAATGACAGGGGTGTTGCCCCTGTGTACCCCCCAGAGTCTGCGTGGGAGTCAAAAATTTATTTAATGGGGAATGTCCCTTATTAAAAGGATTGTAATTTTAATATGTATATACATATATGTAGATATACCTATGATATCATACATGTCACCTTTAAAATCTATTTTATGTGGTGAATGCAGCACAATTATGGCCTAGAATCCCCATTTGTGAATGTTGTGAATGTTTTGGATATGTTTATTTTTAAATGCTATGGATGTATAATGGTTGTACGTGGATCCTTTGTATAAAGTATTCAGCTTGCATGTCGAGCCTCATCTCTTATTTCAAAGTATAATTAATTATTTCTCTTTATATTTGTACTCATATGTAGTAATTGAGATAGGATTAGTTTTAGTCTTTGTAAACTTGATGTAAGGAGGCCACTAGAAGATCCAACTCCAAAGAGTGTTAATGGAGAAGCAACCTGAAGATCCAATTCTAAGAAGCAACATGAAGATCCAACTCCAAGGAGCATCCATGGGAAGCAACTTGAAGTTCAAACCTCACGGAGCATCCACAAAGTTGTTCATTGTAATGTTGATCCTTATAGGTTGATTCACATGTGTTGTTTCATGAGACACATAAAACCTTAGGTGGATTGTAATGCTTTGTGGCTCCAAAGGATTACAATAGTATCATCATAACCGATGTTTTTGTGTTTGTGATTGCATGTCTATCATTTGTGGTTGTATGATACGTACTATAAGTATGTGGTGTTTGGATATGAATATGTATTAAGAAAATCTCTCAATTAATAATATTAAGTTTTAGTTTCCTTCCATAAAGCAACACACATGAAAAGCTTGATCGACTATGTGTGGGCATGCCTTCGCATGGTACACTATCTATCTCGTGGAAGTGTGATGGTGGGTGTGTGGGTCTGCCTCCGCAGGGTGCATACTCATCGTGTTGGCTTATGGGTTGAACTTAACTAGGGACCCTTGATAGGATCAAGTACCTAGAGGCACACAGATGCATCATGGCAAGGAGTTTTGCATGATCATGTATCTAATAGTTGCATATGATGCAATTGGAAAAAGTTTCCTACCTTAGTATTTGGTCTTTGACGCTGGCGTTGGCTGGGCATTGATCCAATTATCTTGGATCTTGGCTCACTAGAAGGTTGTACGATGCAATCTTCTGAGTTGATAGTGAGGGCTATCAATTAGAATAAAATCGTGGGAGTGTAATTAATTAAAGGTCTAATTAATTTCATTTATCAAATATTTACAAGTTAAAATGTTTTAAACTAAATGCAAACCTTTTCTTTTGTAGCAATCAAATGACAAACAACACTCACACATTCTTATTATGATTGGTCCTTGAGAAGGATAAACTTACTGGAATCAACTTTCAAAATTGGTTTAGGACACTTAGAATTGTTCTCATGCATGAGCGTAAGCTCTATGTCCTTGAAACACCAGGGGCCAGTGAAACCTACCTCAAATACGCCCAAGGCTAAAAAGGATGCATACAAGAAGCACCTTGATGACGTCGTGGATGTCAAGTGCTTGATGTTGTGCTCAATGAACTATGAGCTACAAGAGTAGCATGAGAACATTTGTGTCATGGAGATGGTAATACATCTCAAGAACTTGTATCAACATCAAGCAAGACAAGAGAGATATGATGTCTCTAATGATTTATTCAGAAGTAAGATGAAAGAGGGAGACACAGTTGTCACCCACATACTCACTTTGATTGCATACTAGAAATCCTATCCAAGCTGGGATTTCCCCTAGGTCAAGAGTTGTCCACTGACGTGATTCTACAATCATTTCCTAAATCATATAGTCATTGTTTCATGAACTACAACACAAACAATCTTGACAAGCCATTGTCAGAATTGTTGGGCATGTTGAGGACAGCTGAAGCACATATGAAGAAAGACAAGCCCGAGTCTGTGATGATGATCAGTAGAATAAAGGGAAATTGAAAAGGCAAAGACAAGGCTAAGAAAGGTTCTAAAGATGAGCATAAGCCAAAGTCATCCACACTGAAAGCTAAAGGTGGGATCTCTAAAGAAGGTAGTTGTCACCATTGTCACTAGGCTGGATATTGGAAAAGAAACTGTCCTCTCTACCTGGAGGAACTGAGGAAGAAGAAGTAGGGGATAAAGATCTCCACCTTAGGTATATACGTTATTGAGATAAACTTAAATAATCCGTCATCATTGGTACTGGATAATGGATGTGGATCTCACATATGTACAAATATGCATGATTTGATACGAATTAAGCCTTTATGAAAGGGCCAAGTCGAGATGTGAGTCACTAATAGAGAAAGAGTTGCTGCCACCATAGTTGGAGTTATTAGTTTATCTTTGCCTACGGGCCTTGTAATATAATTAGAGAATTACTATTATGTACCTACCATTAATAGAAATATTATTTCTGTATCTTGTATGGACAAGAGTGGATTTGAATTTCACATTAAGAATGGAATTATTTCTATTTCTAAATATGATATCTTTTATATAAATGCCCCTATGTCTAATGGTATCTACTTGTTAGAACTTGAGTGTTACAACCTGTTCCTAGCTTTGCTGGTAATCCTAGAGTTTTAAGATAATCTTAATGCTTGACATACTTTTGTTAGTAATATTCTATGTTGTGCTTTATATTAACTTTTATAACCATAAATAATTGTTTGGGAAACTCATAATCATTACTTAATCATACTATAAAGATCCAATTTGGAGTTAATATAAGATTAACCCATACACGTGTGCAAGAAGAGAGTTAATTACATTGAAGGAAATAATTAATAAATAATTTATCATTTGATAATTTTATCAAAATAATATTGTAATATTGTATATAATTTAATTATGAATCCAACAAAAAAATAATGAACAAAATCAGAGTTAAAATGAGAGAGTTGTGTCCTTTTTAGTAAACATGTATTGAGGACCGCGACCGACGCTGCGTCGACACTGCGACCCATAGTCTACACCATGACCTCGACACCGCGACCACGACACTGCATCGAAACCGCAACTGCGATGCTGTGTCAACACCATGACCCGTGGTCTACACCACGACTGTGACGTTGGGTCGACACCGCGACCGCGACCGCCCCCACCCAAGACAACAAATCGTAAAATGATCATATCTCATGTAATACTTATTCTATTTCAACAAAACAAAGTGCGTTGGAACCATGATTCGATCCTCTATCATTTCAGACATCTTTATTTATGAGGAGGTGACTTGGAGGGTGATTTTTAGGGTGATGTTTGGGGAAGAATGTGAAGAACAATAGAAATCAAAAGGGGTTGCTATAAATTCAACTTGGTAAGTCATTTTAAACATGGATTCCTTCTTCTCTTCACTTCCCCTTGATCAAAACCCTTGATCCAGTGATTTTAAGGTTTGGTTTAACCTCTAATCTTCTTCTTATACCTACAACAGATCCCGTTTAGGGTTAAAAGGAAGAAGAAACTGTGGATTTTGCTAGGATTTGGATATGGATTCGAGATCTTCATAGATGGGCTACGTTTGTAAGGTGTTTTCACACATTAGGGTGAGTGGGTACTTCCTTTAAATAGTAGATTGCATGAAAATGAGTTAAATCATCAAATATATTCAATTTCTTAGTGTGTGAGTACAAACACTAAGTTTCCTTTTTGATCTAGCTTTTGCAAGATGATATGAAATGGATTATTTCTCTGTTGTGATGAATTTTAGATTATGAAATTACATTAGAAATGATTGCAATCCATTTAAATGAGAAATTTTAAAGTAATTATAGAGGTTACATGGATATACCAAAATCTAAGATTTTCATCTATAACTGAAATTTTTGTATAATTGAATAAAGAAGTTGCCTAGTTGAATGTCCTTGGTTATGAATGATTGTTTTATTTGTATGCGAATTACATATATGTCAGATAAGATCTTGCATTTAATTTGGCATGGAAACCCTAGTTCAGTTTATTATAGGGTTTCATATATATATATGTATATGTATATATATATATATATATATATATATATATATATATATATATATATATTCGCTTCTATGTGAACTACTGAGAGAAATTCTTATTGAATGATGTTATGATGTATTCAATCCTTATGTGAGTTATGGGACAAGTGAATGAGGTAAATGAAACCCTAATGACAGGGTGAAACAAGTATTATGATTTCAATGTGTCTCAGTTTGAGATGTGGTGATGCTTAACAGTTCAGTTGTGGTATATGTTATCAGATGGTCTATGAAATGAACAATTTACAAAGCTAAATAAAGATTCATTGATGTGATGATTGAATTGTGAATTTAAAGAGTGAATTAGACATGTAGATGTCCTGAACACTATAGAATCCTCACAGGATGAGGCCTGCGCTATGAGGAGGAAATGGTTTCCCGACTGGAGGTAGTCCAAATTGAGGTAAGCCAAAGCACACCAGTAGGGTGCGGGGGTCTTGACCTCTAGGGAAGACTCCTTACAGTTGTGTGGTACCCAACACCAACCGGGGATGTCGGTGGTACCTGTGTTACATGTTGAGTGATCAGTGGTCAATAGGTCCACTGATGCACAATAAGCCTGGGGGCTTTGACTCACCACATGTGTACCCAGGTTGAGAGGTGGAGTCTGAGATATCTGACCGCTCTTATTAGCCACTGAGACGCAGACGTGCCGAGGCCCACTGCAGACGGGTTCATACTCGAGAGATAGGCTTAGAAACTCGGGCATGCTTCTAAGCCTTGTATAGTGAGATCGTAGCTTGCTGCAAATCTTTCACATGATTTGGTACACCTCATGTGGGTTCAGGGCATAATAAGATGAGTGAGAGGTTAAACAAGTGTGTGCACTTATTCAATTATTCATTTTATGTTTCTGAATTATTAGTTCTCTTTATGATCAATCAAGCATATTCATATATTGGTTCACTCTTGTAGATATCTAGAGTATCCTTCCATATCTATGATTGTCAATGATTAGACTCTTTAAAGCTTACTATTATTATAATTGATATCAGCTTCCCGGCAATATATCTGTAATTATATAAGTGCTTTAAACTATTTCTTTAAAGTACTCATTCACTGAGTGAGTAGGCTCACCCCTCTACTCACAATTTTTTGGGGATAACTCATGGACTTGAAGATGGTCAATGCATCCGATTGGATCTACCACAAGAGTTAAGTATGAGATCAATTATGTTCAGTCAGTCCTTGTCACTCTAGGTCATTGTATAGATGTGAGAGAGTTGTAAATGATGTTTTGTATCTTTGTTTCCTTGATAAGAGAGAATGTATCTGATTGTCATGTCGTATGTACATGGAAGTGTGAGAAATAGAATGAATGTATGGATGTGTATCATTAATGTTGAGATCATATTATAGTAATACAAGTTTAATTCTTTGGTAAAGTTTGTTTATGTGATTGGATGGGAGAAAACAAAGAGTTTGAAATGAAATTAAAAAATAATAATAAGGGAGTGAACTTTGTATTAAGTATAATCCTCATAGTCATGCCCTAATATCATGATTGGTGTAATCATGGGATGCAGGTATGACAATCCTTTAGTATCAAAGCTTAGGCTGAGTCATTAGGGACCATTAGGATAGAAAGTTAGAGTTATTAGTGTGGCTGTTAGGAGGTGATGTGCCTATATCTCTGGGAAGTTTAGGTATTTGGATACCCTAGCCTGATATCTGAATACTTAGGTTGACCAGTATCAAGATACTCTACATGTTCTTCTCTGGATGCCCTGGTCAGGTATGCAGAGGAAGGATGGGCTAGATAGAAACAATAGAAATATTAGGGTTAGAAGACTTGAAAGAAATGAATGGATTGAGCATAAGATTAGAATTTTATACAAATATTTCTTTATATTGCTTCCTTGATTGAAGATCAATACAAATGCTCTTATATATGCATTCAGATTATCAATTTGTAGAATATATATGGTTCTTTTATATTGTTGTGTATCATGAAGTGATTCAGTTATTGTTTATATTCTTTGTATCAAGTTGACCAAAAGTTATGTTTAAATGAGTTTGACCTAAGTGGGTATTCTTTCCACATGTTTGAGATTAATAGGAGTCAGTTAATCTTGAGTAGCTCTTGGCTTCAGGACTGTAGGTTTGGCCTGGTCTGGCTGAGATGATGCGTTACTGGGATCTAATGACTCCTATTGAAAATATAATAAGAGTAGACTATGGATAAATTATACCGACATTATAGTGAGAATGTACATACACTAAGATGTTGAATCATTTGGGAAATATTAGAATAGCTAAGAATGAGTTGGAACTAATATCTGAGATCCAACTTTGGGGCCTCATATGAGAAACCCTTAATTGGAAATAAAGGAACATGACATAAGGTTCAGATTAAGTTTAATGATTGGTATTATATGAAATCTAATATGAAATATGGAAAAGATATGAGAAAAGTATGTAAGAGCCAAGATAGTAAGAATCAATCATGAGGAATGGATCATATAATCGAGTAAAATATTTTTATGTACTCCAAAGCAAAGGGAAAATAGAAAAAAAGAGTTAAGTATACAATAAGTACATTGAAATGAAGAGTCTTCAGAAGAGTTAAAGTAAAGAGAATTAGATGAACATGTAAATCATAAGACTAGGATAAGAAACCTAGTTTAAACAAAGAGAAATGTTAGAAATGATGATCTTTATTAAGGAATCAGGGTTATGATATAATTGAGAGCATGGAATATATACCTTTATTATGAAGTTTAATACATTCATCTTACTACCTTTCGGGTTCTAAGTCTCTATAGAACAACATACTAGTTTCTAAAAGAAGAACAAAAGTGTAGCTAAACAAATGAATAAGTCATATAAAGGTAGACTATATTCATGAAGGAAAAAACTTGATTGAAAGAGAAATTAAGTTTGACCCATGCATGAGCCGTTTGATTTAAAATGAAGGATATGTAATGTATTAAACATGAGGTGAAACTAGTAGAGAGATTATTGATTTAGAGTTTCAACTTCACATTAGTAGAAGGATAAAAAAAATATGCAACATGGTATACATGATCATACACATGAATAAGTAACATGATCATAAGAGAAAATTAGAAGTTAAAGATGACAGCTGGAAGAGTAGTATATGGTAAGAGGATTATGGAAAGTAAGGAAGGGTTTGAAACACAATGGAGTAATATAGATTATAATAGAAAGAGGTTGTGAGATTCAAGCAAGTGCTAACTAGTTAAGTATTCTTGTTGATAGCCAATTAAACCTACATATGAGAAATGTATTAAGTGAATGTTTGAAGATAAGAATTCTAAGTCTCAGAATCATGTTCTCTTTCTTATATTCCTTAATGAGAGCAATGTGGGAGTGAAGTGATAAGAAAATGAATCATATATTATGCATAACCACAATGGTAGAGACATCTAGTGAATGTAATAATGACACATAATATGATGATGAAACCCTAGTAGGGGAAATTGAGAATGTAATCTATCTAAATGACCAAGTAAGAGAAAGGAAATTTAATTGATAAGATAAGGAAGACATTAGTAAAACTTTTGAGATCTAAAGTTTGAATTTCAAATTAAGGGAGTAAAGTCACATCACAATAGCATCATGTTACTGATAAGGACAAAACCCTAGAATGTTTAGAGTTGTATTAGTTCAAGGGATGTCACTAGTGATTTGACCTTGAATACTAGCATCTCTATAAAACAAGATCATGCGATTTGCACTATGAGAAGTAAACTAGCATTGATAGTAATCCTGGCTAATCTTAAAGGTTGATGAAAAATATGAAAATGATTCGGAGTAAAGGGTAAGAAATAAATTTGAAATGTAACAAGTGTGTTTTGAACAAAAGGAGAAGTGCAAGATGACCAAAGTGTAATCTAAAACAAATTCTTGCAGTGATATCAAGAATGATGAATAATCTATTCTTACCTTGTTGTATGTTTCAATTTTAGTGATGTTTATTCTATATGATCAAAATGAGAAGGATAAGTAACAAGAAGTAAGTAGTAATGAATGAGGAGATAAAAGAAAACAATGGCTTTTAGAAATACGTGAATTTGTTTTTAGAAGTGTAATTTGTTGAAGGTATAATGGGGGATGTAAATTGGTTCTACGTATGATTTTAGTGTACATGTTCAAGCAATATGTTAATTAAAGGTCTCTAATAGTTGTAGTCATTTATACTAGTAACCCATCTTAGTATTGTTCAATTGTGGTATGGTGATATGGGTTGAATGATGATGGAAAAAATGGAGGGTTACCCTGAATAAGGTAGTCTTACCTATTCACTCATATGCATAGAGGGGATGATAACCATATCATATTGATTTGTAACCCTAATGAGGTATAGCTTGTTATACATAGATTTAATATAACTAAGTAATGGTAATTGGGCATGAATAGTCCTTGAATGACTAATACAATCATGGAGTACTCTGTTACTGTTGTTGAAACCCTAGTATGCTACAACCCGATGGTTACACCTTGATTTATGTGTTGGTTCATACTTGAGAATAGTATGGAATGTGATGGTGATGCTTCACCTTATGCATCCATGATCCAATGGGGATGCCATGAGTAAGGGTTTGGGTATAAGTGTTGATTAGTAACATTATTATAATTTATCTTGTTGAACCTAACTCTAATACAAATAGATAAAGATGAGTATTCATGTTTAACATTCTTATATGATGTAATGATGGTAGAATAACCTACTTAATATGATCATAACCTTAATATGTTAATTGGTGGTTATCATAGCCACATGGATGATGCTTTCTTATACTAAACCTATGCATTATGTATATGATAAGGGTTAATCATATCTAAATTCCTTGCATGTTGATGTGATAAAGAAAGGTTCTTAATGTTAATATAACCCTGCTATGATTGTTTATGAATATATCCTAGCTCATTAATGCAATATTGTGTTGATCCGGTGTATTATATGTAAGTGATGTTGTTGAGCCTTGTTAAAGGCATGTAAATATAACGATGATCTTGCAGGGAATAATATGATGGTCTTAATGACCTTTGGACATTGTTGATCCCTGGATGAGGTGTAATCTTCTTGTTTTGATAAGGGTTGATACCCTGTGATAATGTGAAAATGATTTATATCTTGTGATAGTATCATGAAAAGTGTGGTCTCATGAATGGAAAGTGAATAGTACCATGTGATGATGAGATGAGGAATCATGTATAGAAGAAGTTACTTGGAAATTAGAATCGGAGATGTTTAACAAGTATCTTTTCCTCTTTTAGAAGTTTCGAGATGAAATTTTTATTAGAGGGGGAGAATTGTTACAACCCGTTCCTAGATTTGCTGGTAATCCTAGAGTTTTAAGATAATCTTAATGCTTGGCATACTTTTGTTAGTAATATTCTAAGTTGTGCTTTATATTAACTTTGATAACCTTAAATACTTGTTTGAGAAACTCATAATCATCACTTAAGCATACTATAAAGATCAGAGTTGGAGTTAATATAACATTAACCCATACATGTGTGTAAGAAGAGAGTTAATGACATTGGAGGAAATAATTAATAAATGATTTATAATTTTAGAATTTTATCAAAAAAATATTGTAATATTGTAGAGAATTCAATTACGAATCCAAAAAAAAAGAATGAACCAAATCAGAGTTAAAATGAGAGAGTTATGCCCTTTTTAGTAAACATGTATTGAGGACCGCGACCGACGCTGCATCGATACTGCGACCCGCGGTCTACACCGCGATCGCGACGCTGCGTCGACACTGTGACCGCGGCCGACGCCGCCCAAGATAGCAAATCGTAAAACGATCATATCTTAAGCAATACTTATCTGTATTCAACAAAACAAAGTGCGTTGGAACTGTGATTCGATCTTTTATCATCCCAAACATCTTGCTCTGCGAGGGGTGACCTGGAGGGCGATTTTTGGGGAAGAATGTGAAGAATAGTAGAAATCAAAAGGGGTTGCTATAAATTCAACTTGTTAACTCATTTTAACTGTGGATTCCTTCTTCTCTTCACTTCCCCTTGATTGAAACCCTTGATCCAGTGATTTTGAGGTTTGGTTTAAACTCTAATCTTCTTCTTCTTCTACCTACAATAGATCCCGTTTAGGGTTAAAAGGAAGAAGAAACTGCGGATTTTGTTAGGATTTGGATATGGATTCAAGATCTGCATAGATGGTCTACATTTTTAAGGTGTTTTCACACCTTAGGGTGATTGGGTACTTCCTTTAAATAGTAGATTGCATGAAAATGAGTTAAACCATCAAATATCTTCAATTGCTTAGTATGCGAGTACAAACCCTAAGTTGCCTTTTTGATCTATCTTTTGCAAGATGATATGAAATGGATTATTTCTCTGTTGTGATAAATTTCAGATTAGGAAATTACATTAGAAATGATTGCAATTCATCTAAATGAGAAATTTTAAAGTAATTGTAGATGTTACATGAATATACCAAAATCTAAGATTTTCGGCTATAACTGAAATTGTTGTATAATTGAATAAAGGAGTTGCCTAGTTGAATCTCCTTGGTTATGAATTATTGTTTTATTTGTGTGTGAATTACATATATGTCAGATAAGATCTTGCATTTCATTTGGCATGGAAACCCTAGTTCAGTTTATTATAGGGTTTCATTTATATATATATATATATATATATATATATATATATATTCGCTTATATGTGAACTGCTGAGAGCATTTCTTATTGAATGATGTTATGATGTATTCAATCCTTATACGAGTTATGGGATAAGTGAATCTGGTAAATGAAACCCTAATGATAGGGTGTTCAGTGAAACGACTATTATGATTTCAATGTTTCTCAGTTTGAGATGTGGTGATGCTTAACAGTTCAGTTGTGGTATATGTTATCAGATGGTCTATGAAATGAACGGTTTACAAAGCTGAATAAAGATTCATTAATGTGATGATTGAATTGTGAATTAGACATGTAGATGCCCTGAACACTGTAGAATCCTCACAGGATGAGGCTTGCACTGTGAGGAGGAAATGGTTTCCCGACTAGAGGTAGTCCAGATCGAGGTAAGCCAGAGCGCAATAGTAGGGTGTGGGGGTCTTGAACACTAGGGCAGACTCCTTACAGTTGTGTGGTTACCAACACCAATCAGGGATTCCAGTGGTACCTGTGTTACATGTTGAGTGATCAATGGTCAGTAGGTCCACTGATGCACAATAATCCTGAGGGCTTTGACTCACTGCCTGAGTACCCAGGTTGAGAGGTGGAGTCTGAGATATCTGACCACTCTTATTAGCCTCTGAGAGGCAGACGTGCTGAGGCCCACTGCAGACGGGGTCATACTCGAGAGATAGGCTTAGAAACCCCGTCATGCTTCTAAGCCTTGTACAGTGAGATCATAGCTTGCTGTGAATCTTTCACATGTTGTGGTACACCTCATGTGGGTTCATGGCATAATAAGATGAGTGAGAGGTTAAACAAGTGTGCACAGTTATTCAATTATTCATTTTATGTTTCTGAATTATTAGTTCTCTTTATGATCAATCAATCATATTCATATATTGGTTCACTCTTGTAGATATCTAGAGTATCCTGCCATATCTATGATTGTCAATGATTAGACTCTTTAAAGCTTGCTGTTGTTATAATTGATATCAACTACTCGACAATATATATGTAATTATATAAGTGCTTTAAACTATTTCTTTGAAGTACTCATTCACTGAGCGAGTAGGATCACCCCTCTACTCACAATTTTTTAGGGATAACTCATGGACTTGAGGATGGTCAATGCATCCGAGTAGATCTACCACAAGAGTTAAGTATGAGATCAGTTAAGTCCAGTCGGTCCCTGTCACTCTAGGTCCTTGTATAGATGTGAGAGAGTTGTAAATTATGTTTTGTATCTTTGTTTCCTTGATTAGAGAGAATGTATCTGATTGTGATGTTGTATGTACATGGAAGTGTGAGAAATAGAATGAATGTATGGATGTGTATCATTAATGTTGAGATCATATTAGACTAATAAAAGTTTAATTCTTTGGTAAAGTTTGTTTATGTGATTGGATGCGAGAAGACAAAGAGTTTGAAATGAAATAAAAAATAATAATAAGGAAGTGAACTTTGTATTAAGTATAATACTCATAGTCATGCCCAAATCTCACGATTGGTGGTAATCAACAAGAAAGCAGAGAACCCAAGGAGGTACATAAGGAACATGAAGACTCAAAAACTATTGTGGAATTTCAAGTTCTAAATGTAACACAGGAACCTTGTAGGTCTAGTAGGACATGACTTGAGCCTGAAAGATTTGGATTTCTCATCACTTAAGAAAGTGACAAATTGGGCATAGCAGATGAGCCAACTTCATATATAGAAGCTACTAAGGGACCAGAAGCTAAGAAATGGCTTGAAGCCGTGAGATCTAAGATTGAATCCATGTACACCAACAAGGTATGGACCTTGGTTGATCCACCCGAAGGGGTAAAACCCATAGGGTGCAAGTGGGTCTTCAAGAAGAAGACCGACATGGGTGGAAATGTTCAAACCTATAAAGGCAGATTTGTTGTGAAAGGATTCTATCAAATTTAAGGTGTTGATTATGATGAGTCCTTCTCACTAGTTGCCATGGTTAAATCCATCAGGATCATGCTTGCCATTGCAGCTTATCATGACTATGAGATTTGGTAGATGGATGTTAAAACATCATTCCTTAACGAGAATTTACTCTAGGATGTGTACATAACACAACCTGAGGGTTTTATCAATCCAAGGGAAGATAATAAAATCTATAAGCTACAAAGGTCAATCTACGGATTGAAGCAAGCATCTCTGAGCTGGAATCTACATTTTGATGAAGTAGTCAAAATGTTTGTCTTTAGTCAAAGTGAAGATGAACCTTGTGTTTAAAGAAAGGTTAGTAGGAGTGTAGTCGTATTTCTCATATTGTATGTGGATGACATCCCATTGATGGAAAATGGCATCCCTACTCTTCATACAATAAAAGGTTGGATGGGATTTAGGTGAAGAATCCTATATACTAGGAATCAAGATCTATGTAGATAGATCTAGAAGGATTCTAGGTCTAAGACAGAGCACATACATTGACAAGGTGCTAAAGAGGTTTAGCATGGAGGGTTCTGTGAGACCCCTAACCTTGCTTAAAGTGTTGAACAAGCTTAATTATCATAATTTAATTCTTATAACTCTAATATAACCTTATGATATTCTTTGAAATCATAAGACAAGCTTAAGTTTCAAAATTGGTCCAATTTGGACACTGTTTGAGCAAGTTATGTAATTTTATGCACATTTTGGACTTTTTTGCATTATGTTCCTTGGATTTTATCTCATCATTATTGATCTTGTTGAGACATGGGGCACCTATTTAATCCTTGGTTTGAAGGTGTTTTCTCCAAGGGTATTTTAGTGTTTACCCCTTCATGGATGAGCTACCTTTAGTAGCTATCAACTAATGAATTATTTGTTTTGCTTGGAAATTCAAGAAACTAGGTATAAACATGTCTCTATGTATGGTGGGGGAGCTTCTTGTGTGTGTGCTTGTATATTATTAATGGTTTAAGGCATGGACACTTGGAAAGATACTATAACTTCAACTTTTTCTTTTTCTTTATCTTAAAGTTTCATATACTTATCCCTAAGAACCAAAATGAGCAATTTACTCTCCACCACTTCCCTCCTTCTACAAACCTCATTCTCCCTCTGTGCTTCTGTGAATTTCCTATCCAAGGAAGAAGAAAGAGAGTATCTTCTTGGAAAAATAATCTAGGATTGCAATTGACTTCCTTTTAGGGTTTAAAAAGCTTCCTTCTAGTGATCTTGACCTAAAAGAGTAAGAATCCCCATATTTTCTCCGTTTATTTCTTTGTTATCCTTCCTCCTACCTTTCTCCTAGTCAAAACCTTGCTATTCCATGGTAGAAATTTCTCTAAAGCTCTAAAACTCTACCTTTCTTGCTCCTTATGGTTAGGGTTTGCTCATTTGACGAAGAAAGGTGCTAGATGGACGAGTTCACAACTTATGCTTGGATTTCCTACCCTACATGCTCATGTTTTCTTCTATTTGGGAGTTTATCTTCTAATTATAGGCAAATTTTATAACTTGCTCCACGTTTATTGCTTACCATAAGCTTTCTAGCTCATGTTCTTGCTTGAAAATGATGATCCATGCACTAAAAAGCTATGCTTGACTTGGATTTCAATTTTTATAATGTTCCCTATTCTGATTTCAGTTCGAGATGAACCTGTGATCATGTGTAAATTATTACTAAGGTATAATATGACTTGGATCAGGTTGGTTTGACAACCTATGGTGCTAAGCACCTATCAACCAATGGTCAATTTTAGGGTTTTAAGCTAATTTCTTTTATAAACCCATGACCCGATGATGGGTACCATTGCAACAACCCTATGGTGTTGTCCTCATGACAATTTATGTTCGTAACCAAGGGTGTCAACTAACTTTCAGCCCTTAGGTCATGTTTTGGCCTAATTAGAAGCCTAGTGATTAACAATTAAGTACCCTAATGATGCTATCAATCAATGGTGATATTAGTTTGATATTTGATGTTGATTAATGAATATAGTGCTGATCTAACAACCTATAGTGACTTAATGGTCACTAATGATGGTGGATAAGGTCTCCAAAACCTATGGTGAGTTAGTCATATAGTTGTAGCATGAATTATGCCTTAGACCAATGGTTTCTTAGGTCATGTGATGCAATGCTCGGACCTATACTGCAATTGATGGTTTGAACATATGAACTTGACCCAATGGTCAAGATCTAATGTTTATTCCTCCAATAAAGTGGAATTATGGATAATTTAATATGTTGGTCCTAATAATGTGATTTATATGGATTTATTTATATGATCAACTTAAGGAGCTTACTTGTTGACAATAGATGGCTTGATTTAAATGAACAATCGATTGTTGGTTTTACCCTACTCTCAATAGAACCCTTATTGTTGTTAATCAAAGGATGTATAGGGTTAAATGGTGACTTTTATAGATCACAACTCAATAACATCATAGATGATTCATTGAAGGTGTCTACTTATGTAAACAACCAATGGTCTTACCTGTTAATGTTGATATGTTCAACCAATTAGACATGCTCATGTTGTTAGCTATGCTATGTTACTAGACTTGCTCATGATGCTAGATATGCATATGCTACTGAATTGCTTATATTGTCAACAAGATAAAGGATGATAGTCAGGCTAATGATTATAGTTATTACCTACTCCTTTATGTATTTTGTTCATCATCAGTATTGCTGATCTTATTTGTTATATCTGATTAAACTGCTTAACTATTTAATTACTTAAAAATGTTATAATCAATAAATTTTGTTGGAGGTTATATCTCTTGTTGGGACATGGGTCTCACCCTTGTGGCTCGCCACATTTTTTTTAGGTAATAGGAAGTAACGAAAAAAAACATGTGGCAACAAAGAGGATCTATAGTAATGATTCTTTGAGAAAGTTGATTAGATGTCTAGTGTGTCCTAGAGTCATCCATGTACACTCAGGTATGGATAGGAAAAGTTTGTATATGGTGTTTCAAATGAATATTGTTCTCCTGTGTATATATGTTGTGGCTAAGGCAATATACCAATTTGTATCAAATTCTTGGCATAGTATGGATATAAGAAAGATGTTGGGCTCTTATGCAAATGTTTCTGAGTGGGTGCTTATGTTGAAATTGGTTTTAATTCACCCATATTTTTGGGTATGTGATTAATTAGTGATTGATTGTGTTTTATGTTTTGAGTAACCTTGTTTAGTGTAATGGGTTCTCAAAAGTTGGTATTAGAGCTTTAGGTTCACTGAGTCTACAGGGACACTAGGACCTAAGACTAGGATGATGTCTAAGTTAGGAACGTGACACAAAAACATGGTGCATACTGCCTAATCTCAATACATGGATGCCATGGCTAGGTATTCAATTATTGAAGAATAGGTAAGTACGAAACTCTTAGATTGTTATCTTTTTTATTACTATGATCAAGTAGTCATTTTGTGACAATCTAAAGAGCATAACGAATAAGAAATCATGGTGTGAATATCTCAATCCTACCTTAAAGAAGATGATAATTACATCATTATCTATCAAAACTTGAATGTTTGGTAACTATAAGAGAAAGATACTCCACCATGAAATCTAAATCTGAATAGCAATAAGGAAAAGAGGAGTTCATGAAGATGTGATTCAAGAAGATAATTAAGTAAAAGACAGATACATCTATGCTTATAAAGTGATTCAAGGTATGAAATCCACATAAGATGGAAAGAACTCCTATAACAAGTACAAAATGAGAAGATAAATAGGAACAATGATAAAGGAATAAGGTTGAAGCTGAGTTAATCTTAGACCAACCTATGTGTGTAAGAAAGTGTTAATGTAAAATCAACATGGCATGTGAAAGAAATTAAGGGAGATGATCCATGTTTAATGAAGAAAATGTGGAATATGAGTATTTACCTAATGATAAGTGGTTGAAAAATATAATAAAATAAGAGAACATACACAAGTGTGATAAATAGTCATCAAGGAAGGAGTAATGAGATATGTTAATCATGATGATTCCTATGCTAAAGCCAAGGAACTCAAAATGAAAAAGGTAAACTGATACATAAGAAGTTTTGACCTATATAATGAAAATAGAATTGGTTACCTTTTTGCTAATGACCCTTGAAAAATACCTCTATGGTATGGGAAGTGTGTTTCTCTTTGTGTATTTCCTTTCTGGGGAACAACTTTCAAGTGGATCATTGCTACTTGGTACGTGTGGATTCCCTGCAAACATGAGGGTGGATAACTTATTATAGCATGAGGTTGCTTGGACTATGTGTAATAACCTCACCTCCCGGTAACTCCCAATTAAGGGAGACCAAGAGGTCAGAGCCGTTATCCCAATTTCTGGATCAAAGGTTTGCAAATAATCAATAACAACTATCAAATTTTACCAACTAAACTGAAAAATGGTATAAAATAAAACTTTGCATACCTTTTTCCAAAAACAAGGATATCTACTTCTATTCGCATCAGGAGTCCATTCTAACTAATCCTCCTCCGTAATTTATTTTGTATTTAACTCCACATGTACCACTTTACTATTTGTTCTTTTCAATCTTGTACCTAAAATGCTGACAAACAAAATGTCGGTCAACATATAGGAATATGCTGGTATGTGGGGACAACCAAAAGTTCACATATAAGGCTAACAATTTAATTATCACAATCATGGTAATTTAGCAAACCAGTTTACATTTTCAATGTGTCATTCTCCACCACTTTTGCCCTAACCCTGGAATACCCCTCTAGGGTTTCTCTTTATCCATTGACTTAAGGCCACCTTCTCAATCCCGAGCTTGGTGCTTGGGAGTCACCTCTCATGGTGCTCCATAGTCATGCATCATAGACCACCTTCTCATTCCCGATCTTGGTGTCTGGGGTCAACTCTCATGGTGCCCATTGGTCTACCCTCTTGGGCCTGCCCTTTATGGCATCTTCCATCAGGTTGGCATGTAGGTGCAAGAATACACATGTATTTATAATTGTGATAACGATAGTTACTTTATAATTTTGCAAGTATGAACATCCAACTATTTAGATTGCGTTCAATATGAGGAAACATTCGGAAAACCCTCAGGAAACTAATGTGATTAACCATAATTAACCGCATACCTGTTAGGATGAATTGAGATAGAACAGTCCAATCAATCAAGACATCCAATCAAGTAAGTACAAGAGTCCTAAAATTACATCCAATTACTTTTTAGCAAAATCTATTCAAACCATCTTGCTACTTAAGGTTTCTATTCCCTTCTTAGGATTTCTACCTCTTTTAGGGTTTACTTTGCAATTAGGGTTTTTCTTGCACTTTTATTACCACAAACCTTACTTAGGCAAAATAACTCACAAACCCTAATGATTATAACCTATCTCATCTAATAGTCTTAGGATAATCATTTAACATTATTTTTCACATATTTCAAATTAAATATGATCTCTTCCTCTTTTACCCTAAATTAAGGTTTCTAGATGCATTATCATGCAATCTCTCATCTAGATTAGTTTTGAATATAACATTATCATTCAATAGGTTATTATTACTAAACTAAACCATTAGGCATCATAAATTCAATCATCAACCTTAATTAGGGTTTTTAACCTAACTTTAATGCACTTTTCATCAACTTAATATACTTTTATAATTAGGAACGGAATCAAGCTTTAATATCATTTTTATTGGATTCCAATCGTTCTCCTGATCAATTTTTGTATATAGCATGTCTTTATTCGACCTACCAATTATTTTCTATGAAATATAAAAAACTATTACCTTTCGGCCAATCGAGGACCGCCACGTCATCTTGCGACCCGCGACTCTTCATCCATGCAGACTAGCCCAGGCCAACGGGACACGGCCATGTTGGACCGCCTGGGCCAATGGCCTGCGGCCAACCCAGCTGCTAGCTTCACGCGGACCACCCCCACTTACAGGTGCAGAAGACAGTTCCACCCCTCCTTTACTCACAACAACCTTAGGGCAAATTCGTAAACTCGACCTTTCCTTCTCCTTCCTTAGCTCGCGCAACAACACTCTTGCAGTTGGGGATGGCAGTCAACCCCCTCGCCGAGTTGACTCCATGCTCCCAAGATCCGGTGATCAAGCAGCCACCGCGAAAGCTCCCGCCCAGGCTCGTCGGACCCGAACAAACTATCAGGAGCCACATGTTCTCATTGTGGCGGCTCCATCAAAAGATGGCCGGTGTACAGGGGTCCGAACAGGGTACTTGTTGCCCAGCTATAGGGGAAACGAAATGGGACAAAGAGGAGTCCCTCAATTTCGATCTAGGTTTAAGACAATGTGGCAACATCATAGGGGAATCATCCCATCTTATATAGTCATATACATAAGATCCACTTCATCGTAGAGTCTGGCTCCCACCGCTCTTTGGGGAAAGTCCCAATTCCGCATGAAATTGGGGCACCAAAGAGGATTTCTAGTCTGATTTGATCTCCCAAGAATGATTATCCACTCTCCAAGAGTCCTAATGGATTAGGGAAAGCGATCTAATGAATCGATTTCACATTATACTGTTCCCTTTTTCCTAATGTGAAATGAAAAGCAGCTACCATTGGATCTGGATCCAATGACTAGCAAGCATCGTATTAGAACATCAATTTTTACATTTAATCTTATTCTTGACACTAAACTTGTAAAATTCATATCTCCCAAACCATTTTTTCAATTAATCCCAAAATTTAAGAGAAACTTAATAATGACTTAATCTACCTTTTTGCCAAAATTGGGATATTATCTAAAAGGAAATGTGTCCTTTCTTAAGGTGAAAGATATCACTTAATTATATATATTTCTCACCTATTCTTTCTTTCCTTTGCCATTGAATTATTATTATGAGTTCCTTGAGCCTCAAGGAACCTTAGTGGATCGAAATCCCATCTTTGGAATATCCCTTTGCCTTTTACTTACCCTTTATCCATTATTTCTCATTATCTTGTTTATTTCTTATTAAAATATCTCTTTTTGAGGATTTCTCTTTATTTTTCTTTTTATTTTATTCATTGGAATACTTTTAACATAAGAAACCTCATGGATACGAAAATCTATCAAAGATAACTCAATTATACCTCTTTTCACTTATTTCCCATATTTTATCATTGTTTTCAATTTCTTTCTTAATAAAGAAATATTTAATTGGTCTTTTCTTTTCTTTTTGCATTATCTTTGCCACTTTGGACTCCTTGGAACCCAAGGAACCCAAGAGGCACGAAATCCACCTTTGGATTACATACTTTTGCCTTCTAGAGGTTTCTACATTTTCTTTTCTCCATTTCTTATTAATAATGGAGTTCCTTATGTCTTTTCCTTGTTATTGGGCCCAATAGACAATAAAGCCCACAAAAAAATCATCAAGGCTATTTTTAATGAAATACATTTATTCAAAACAAATTATATCTTTATTTGTTCAAATATATTTAATATGAGAAATCACATTTCTCACCAAATGAACCCAAAAATTGGGGTTGTAACATCCTTCCCCTCTTATAGGAAATTTGTCCTCAAAAGTCCACCGGGCACACAAACAAATAGGATAAGCCTTTCACATGTCCATCAGGGCTCCCATGTGGCTTCACCCTTTCCATGGTGCTTCCCAAGAACCTTCATTATCTCATATTCTTCCATCTGAGTTCTTTCTTACCTCGGTATATCATACCCTCATAGGTGACACAGGACATTTCAGCCTCTCAAAAGCTGAATAGGTTCAGGGCTCAGCACATGGCTTGGGTACCTCACATAGTGCTCTAGATCAGACTCATGGAACACATTATACGTCATGTTATCCTGAGGGGTAAGACTAAGCACAACCATCTCCACCAATCCATCTCAAATGGACCCATATATCAGGGACTCAGCTTTCTCCGTTGTAGCTTAGAGGGGTCAGATTTTCACATCACATACTCTCTCACAGTGAACTGCATGTCAGTCTACTTTGCATCAACTTATGACTCATGTTGCCCCTGTGCTCTCTTTTAGCCTTTGCACGATCAAAGAGACTTCATCTACACACACTGTGATTCTATCTTGACCTTCACGAGGTCCCTTAACCATCATCATCTCAATGAAGTGGTGACCGACACAACCTCCCTTACAGAGCTTCTTTACATCCTGATACTGGCTATGGTGGTTATCATCACATCTTATAGAGGAAAAGAACTGTCTCAAGGTATCACCCTAAATGAGCACACATACTCTCATTAGACCCTCTAGTCTAGATTACACTAACCATTAGTTAGGGATGATAAATTGTACTAACATCGAGTTCTTCATGAACCTACTTCCATCGCATGGAAGCGAATCTTTAGACTAAACTCAAGAACTCGCATCATGGTGTAGTTGAACCAACTCTCTCTCATATGTAGTTCAACTGGATCTGTCCCTTGAAAGTATTCTTTCTTTCTCTGGTCATCTAGGTAAGGCGATCTACCATAACCCACATTGTATCTTGGCCTTCTTTGGTCAAGGGGAGACTTACCTCAACATCTATAGTGGTGAACTCCCATTCCCTCTGAGGGACTCTTTTATCCTCTATATCGATACACTGGGTTACTGGTGTTCGTCCTTCACCTCTTGTCATGCATGGAAACCTACCACATGCAACCTTATCTTAGGCATCCAAAGTACTACCGTCACTTACTATCTTCGTAGTACAGCGTATGGTGATCTTAAAATCATGATCTCCTGTATGTCATGATTCCTCAAGTTTGATTCCTCAGAAACCCTAAACCACTCTCATCAGGGTTTTATCATCTTCCTTTCCAAAGAAGTGCATTTGAGGTTCTTCAACCATCCTTTTATTGCATTAAGGGTTGGCTAACCAAACAACCACTAATTTTTTCAACCAACATCATTGCATCTGAGGGTTAGCCAAGCCTATCTTCTTTCCAAACTTAGGGTTAGCCTAACAACCTCTTCTAGTCTCTAGCCAAACTAGGAAGCTATATCTCAACCAGAGCATCCATTACCACTTCACATCCTTAGGTATTAGGTAATGTTGGAGGCATACACTTCCATGTATTCCACTTATCATCTTGTCTCAACTCTATGTCTATCTTCATCAGAACACTTTGTGCTCATCCTCTTGGTTATCAAACTCAACCTTGTATCGCTTGCAAATTCCACATAGTTCATGATAAAACATTTTCACAAGATGATTACCTTAATACTCTTATCGTTTGTACCTATCCATGTATCATTCACTCCACAAGGCACATTATCATTTTTGTCCTCATTCCTCATGGCAATGTTCCAACTCACGTCATCTTTTTCCTTGGTGTAAGGCATGTGTATTGTCCTATCTCTCACCCCCATAATAAGAGGAAATAAGCATTTGGCGGCCATCCAAATACAGAGTTCTTCCTGTTCCAAGAGTAGAGATGGTACATCCCACCTTGCCAGTACACCTTCAAATCTAAGTTAAAACGTGAAACTTATGTCTCTACATCACAAACATCATGATATAAAAAAAAAATTACTTCCATGGAAAACTGGTCTCGGACCTACTGGGGTTTACACACAATCCCTGGTCATCTCCTCTGGGTCTATAGGGCATCGACACTTTTGGGGTCATCCCTCTTCCCTCATGCATCAGAGAGTTCCCTACTCATCTGCCCTTTGGGTCCCATGAGTTCATGAAGGTGGTCAATCTTCTAACCCATGGCCCTCAGACAATGATAGCTATTACTTCCTGACCCTATGGTCATGTGCAACTAGGGAATTAGGCAACTCCTACTTCCATCGGTCTTATTCCTACCTGACCCTAGGATAGACTTAAGATTCTAACATAGTACATGTTCAACTTAGAACCTCACCCAAGCCTTCATCATATCTCTCTCTGCATTCTTGGGCTGTCTTTCATCCTTTCACAGGGGTCATGGCGACCTACCTACCATGGTCAAGCCCCATACCGGTTACCCCCATGGTAACACACCCACATGCACATAGAGATGATTATCTATGGTTCTACAGGTTCATTCTCATACCATGTACTTTTCACTTAGCTTCTCACGATCCTATGAGACCTCTTTAGGTTCCCACAAAACCCACAAACTAGTACACAACCTACCAAAGGGTCCCTCTCCCAGGATGGGAGGAAACTACAACTCTTGAAAACAAGGTCACAAATATCCTTAGGGTTTATATTCACATGAGCATGCTTAACCCAGCAACCACTAAGGCACATGCAAACACCTACAAAACCATGCAAGGTCTCACTTGTACTCATCCTTAACATTAAATCAACTTAGTTGTGTGGGGTTCATCAAACATACCTTAAACTTAAGGGGTTTCACTTTCCTTTAAACATGAGAAGTACCATACTCAAATCTATTGAAACTAAAACCTCATCATGAGCATCAGGTATACCACTTCCCCTCTTTGACCAAGGAACCCTAGGTTCATTTATTTATGCCACAGTTGTCCAACTACATACTCAACCACGAACCAAGCATGTCCAAGGTATGTGATGCGCTTCCCATGATCCTTTTATTCGAGTAACACTTTAGATTTGAGTCCTCCTCAAGGACAGTCAACAAGGTAAGAGGCCTCACAACCCGTTACCAAACCTCTTCATGGTTAAAGGAACCCTTCTTCTCACCTATACTTTAGGTACCGAGATACCATCAACCTCATCCTCTCTCTAGGGTTTGATTCCTCTAATGGCAACCAAGATATCTTCAACATGAGGCAACCACTATTATCTACTTAGGTCGCATCATCCTCAACTCCCAAATTTTCCTCACGTCTCAGTGTCTAGGCTTCCAACCTTCTTTCTTGAGTCATGCTCTATCTCTCTAGAGCTAACTCCACCACCAACCTTATACTAAAGGTCCTCTCTCCATGAAGATGCATCAAGCTCACAAGCATACCTCTATGTGAAGAAGCCTATGTTTAAACTTATGTTTGCTCAAGGTTATCCCTAGTCCTTTATGCTAATCTCATCAGCTATCCAACATACTCCCTTGGCTAGGGTTTCAACCTACTCTTGCACTACTGATGTACTTTGGGTGCATACTATGCCATGCTCATATAAGCTCATGGGGTTTCCATAGGTTCTTTTCTAACCTCATCAATGAAGGAGCTATCATTCACTCTAACATGCACGACCCTTCTCAGGGTTGGATCGCCAAAGGTACTCGGTCATCCAACATCTCATGGCTCATATGGGCATCCAAAAGCATGTCCACCCTCACACCTGGTCTATCATGACATCTAACTCATTGTGTCATGTCTCTTTCTAACCACCTCTTAGGGTTAGTGTTAGCATCATCCTTGGAGGATGTGCTAGGTCTCTACTTGTAATGGAGATCTTTACATCCAAAACTAACTTTCTCCATTCATCCTCCTAACAAGAAGGTCTAACCTCAGGTCTCTCATGAGGGTAATGACAACTCATGTCATATGACCTAAGCATGTGTCTACTCTTTAGTTTATGCTTAACCTATTAAGCTTATGTCCATGACATCTTATTTACATGGTTTTCATTAATTTGGTGGAGGATTCCTTAATCCTTATCGATCTTACCCATCCCTCAGGAAGGTGAGGAAAAGAGAGAAAACCCTAATCCTTAAGGTCCTTAACAACATTTGAGTTGATAAGGGATGAACAAGATGAGAGAGTCCTAAAGGTATCTTATTTCGAGTCAAATCCTAAGACATTGGCCAGGAAGTCACACTAATCTGGGAGTCCTCATATTCTGACTAGCGGTGCGGAGGAAAATCTTGCCAGCCCCCAGACGTGATCCTTTTCTAGACACCTCTGCCTTTCGGAAAATCCTCTAATAACTCCCTGGGGTTCTACAGAGTTTGTAAAATTTAATAATTATTAAAGATTAAATGAGGAACCTATGCTCTGATACCAAATGTAACGACCCCTCCTCCTGGTAACCCCCAATTAAGGGAGACCAAGAGGTCGGAGCCATTATCCCAATTTTCGGATTAAAGGTTTGACAAATAATCAATAAAAATTATCAAATTTTACCAACTAAACTGAAAACTGTAATAAAATAAAACTTTGCATACCTTTTATAAAAACAAGGATATCTACTTCTATCCGCATCAGGAGTCCATTCTAACTAATCCTCCTATATAATTTATTTCGTATTTAACTCCACATGCACCACTTTACTGTTTGTTCTTTTCAATCTTGTACCTAAAATGCGGACAAACAAAACATCGGTCAACATATAGGAATATGCTGGTATGTGGGGACAACCAAAAGTTCACAAATTAGGCTAACAATTTAATTATCACAATCACGGTAATTTAGCAAACCAGTTTACATTTTCAATGTGTCATTCTCCACCGCTTTTTCCCTAACCCTGGAATACCCCTCTAGGGTTTCTCTTTTTCCATTGACTTAAGGCCACCTTCTCAATCCTGAGCTTGGTGTCTGGGAGTCACCTCTCATGGTGCTCCATAGTCATGCATCATAGACCACCTTCTCATTCCCGAACTTGGTATCTGGGGTCACCTCTCATGGTGCCCATTGGTCTACCCTCTTGGGCCTGGCCTTTATGTCATCTTCCATCATGGTGACATGTAGGTGCGAGAATACACATGTATTTATAATTGTGATAACCATAGTGACTTTATAATTTTTCAAGTATGAACATCCAACTGTTTAGATTGCATTCAATACGAGGAAACATTGAGAAAACCCTCGGGAAACTAATGTGATTAACCATAATTAACCCATACCTGTTAGGCTGAATTGAGATAGAATAGTCCAATCAATCAAGGCATCCAATCAAACAAGTACAAGAGTCATGAAATTACATCCAATTCCTTTTTAGCAAAACCTATTCAAACCATCTTGCTACTTAAGTTTTCTATTCCCTTTTTAGGATTTCTACCTCTTTTAGGGTTTACTTTGCAATTAGGGTTTTTCTTGCACTTTTATTACCACAAACCTTACTTAGGAAAAATAACTCACAAACCCTAATGATTATAACCTATCTCATCTAATAGTCTTAGGATAATCATTTAACATTATTTTTCACATATTTCAAATTAAATATGATCTCTTCCTCTTTTACCCTAAATTAAGGTTTCTAGATGCATTATCATGCAATCTCTCATCTAGATTAGATTTGAATCTAACATTATCATTCAATAGGTTATTATTACTCAACTAACCCATTAGGCACCATAGATTCAATCATCAACCTTAATTAGGGTTTTTAACCTAACTTTAATGCACTTTTCATCAACTTAATATACTTTTATAATTAGGAACGAAATCAGGCTTTCATATCATTTTTATTGGATTCCTATCGTTCTCTTGATCAATTTTTATATATAGCATGTCTTTATTCGACCTACCAATATTTTTCCACAAAATTTACAAAACTATTACCTTTCGGCCAATCGAGAGCCGCCATGTCATCCTACGGCCCACTACTCTTCATCCATGCAGACTAGCCCAGGCCAATGGGCCTCAGCCATGTTGGACCGCCTGGCCCAATGGCCTGCAGCCAACCCAGCTGCTAGCTTCACGCGGACCACCCCCACTAACAGGTGCAGAAGACAGTTCTGCCCCTCCTTTACTCACAACAACCTTAGGGTAGATTCGTAAAATCGACCTTTCCTTCTCTTTCCTTAGCTCGCGCAAAAACACTCTTGTTGTCGGGGATGGCAGTCAACCCCCCGCCGAGTTGACTCCATGCTCCCAAGCTCCGACGATCAAGCAGCCACCACGGAAGCTCCTGCCCAGGCTCGTCGGACCCGAACAACCTATCAGGAGCCGTAGGTTCTCACGGTGGTGGCTCCATCAGAAGATGGCTGATGTACAGGGGTCTGAACAGGGTACTTGTTGCCCAGCTATAGGGGAAATGAAACGGGACAGAGAGGAGTCCCTCAATTTTGATCTAGTTTTAAGACAATGTGGCAGCATCATATGGGAATCGTCCCTCCTTATATCGTCATCTACATAAGATCCACTTCATCGTAGAGTCTGGCTCCCACCGCTCTTTGGGGAAAGTCCCAATTCCACACGAAATAGGGGCACCAAAGAGGCTATCCAGTCTGATTTGATCTCCCAATAATGATTATCCACTCTCCAAGAGTCCTAGTGGATCAGGGAAAGCGATCTAACGAATCGATTTCACATTATACTATTCCCTTTTTCCTAATCTAAAATTAAAAGCAGCTATCATTGGATCTGGATCCAATGACTAGCAAGCCTCGTATTAGAACATCAATTTTTACATTTAATGTTATTCTTTACACTTTAGGAAACTTGTAAAATTCATATCTCCCAAACCGTTTGTTCAATTAATCCCAAATTTTGAGGGAAACTTAATAATGAATTAATATACCTTTTTGACAAAATTGGGCTCATTATCTAAAAGGAAACGTGCCCTTTATTAAGGTGAAAGATATCACTTAATTATATATATTTCTCACCTATTCTCTCTTTCCTTTGCCATTAAATTATTATTCTGAGTTCCTTGAATCTCAAGGAACCTTAATGGCTCGAAATACCATATTAGGAATATCCCTTTGCCTTTTACTTACCCTTTATCCATTATTTCTCATTATCTTGTTTATTTCTTATTAAAATATCTCTTTTTGAGGATTTCTCTATATTTTTCTTTTTATTTTCTTCATTAGAATACTTTTAACATAAGAAACCTCATGGATACGAAAATCCATCAGAGATAACTCAATTATACCTCTTTTCACTTATTTCCCATATTTTATCATTGTTTTCAATTTCTTTCTTAATAAAGAAATATTTAATTGGTCTTTTCTTTTCTATTTGCATTATCTTTGCAACTTTGGACTCCTTGGAACTCAAGAGGCAAAAAATCCACCTTTGGATTACATACTTTTTCCTTCTAGAGGTTTCTACATTTTTCTTTTCTCCATTTCTTGTTAATAATGGAGTTCCTTATGTCTTTTCCTTATTATTGGGCCCAATAGTAAATAAAGCCCACAAAACAATCATCAAGGATATTGTTAACGAAATCCATTTATTCAAAAAAATTATATCTTTATTTGTTCAAATATCTTTAATATGAGAAATCACATTTCTCACCAAATGAACCCAAAAATTGGAGTTGTAACAATATGGTTCCAAGATCATAAAGTTTGTGATGCGTTTGCTTTTAAGACTTCCAATAATTAGGAAGACTCCTCTTATATTTCTTGATATTTGTTATGTTGGTAAAATTGGATGAGATAATGATGTGAGTTCCTTATAGCACATGAGGTGGATACCAAGGTAATTAATCCTAGTATCCAATATGTATCAACAATATGATAAATATGTGATGGTTGGAGATGTTTATTAAATGAACATTCCAAGTATTCCTCTCCCATAGAGAGAGAGAGTTGATTATGATCTATAAATGTTGTTTGGAAGGAAAAAAAACTGACTCTATAATGTTGTGTATGGTCTAGTGATAGTTGGGCAAGACCAATATCAAGGATAGATGGTTTGTTGATACAATAGATATAATTTTAGGATTATAGCTAGAATTTAAAGTTGAAAGTTACTATTAGATTTGTACAGGTGGTACAACAAGTTTCTATGTTCTGTATTTGCAAATGTCTACTTATGTGGCGAGTTTTTGTGCTGACCCAAGATAAGATATGTATGAATTAAAAGAGAAGAATATGACTTATATAAGAGTTATGTGAAATTACCATAATATGGAAGTAACCATGTGTAATATTGAGGATTATTTCATGAGAAGTGTCCATCTATGTGTACCTTGGATTTCGGGGGCAAAATTCCTGTTTGGGGTTTAGGGTTGTAAGACCCCTAACATTGCTTAAAGTGTTGAAAAAGCTTAATTATCATTATTTAATTCTTATAACTCTAATATAACCTTTTTATATACTATGAAATCATAAGACAAGCTCAAGTTTCACATTTGGTCCAATTTGGACACTATTTGTGCAAGTTATGCAATTTTATGCACATTTTGGACTTTTCTACAATTTACCCAATTGAGAGGTTTTGTTTGCAATTTATCACTTGCATTATGTTTCTTGGATATTATCTCATAATTCTTGAGCTTTTTCAGCCATGGGGCACCTATTTAATCCTTGGTTTGAAGGTGTTTTCTCCAAGGGTATTTTAGGGTTTACCCCTTCATGGATGCGCTACCTTTGGTAGCTATCAACTAATGAATTATTTATTTTGCTTGAAAATTCAAGAAAATAGGGATAGGTATGTCTCTATGGACGATGGGGGAGCTTATTGTGTGTGTTCTTGTATATTCTTAATGGTTTAAGGCCATGGACACTTGGAAAGATACTAGAACTTCAACTTTTTCTTTTTCTTTATCTTAAAGTTTCATATACTTATCCTTAAGAACCAAAATGAGACATTTTCTCTCCACCACTTTTCTCCTTATACAAAACTTGTTCTCCCTCTATGATTATATGAATTTCCTTTCCATGGAAGAAGAAAGAGGGTATCTTCTTGGAAAAACAATCTAGGGTTGCAATTGACTTCCTTTTAGGGTTTGAAAAGCTTCCTTCTAGTGATCTTGACCTAAAAGAGTAAGAATCCCCTTCTTTCCTCCTTTTATTTATTTTTTATCCTTCCTCCTACATTTATCCAGGTCATAACCTTTCTGTTCCATGGTATAAATTTCTCTAAAGCTCTAAAATCCTACCTTTCTTTCTCCTTATGGTTAGGGTTTGCTCATTTGATGAAGAAAGGTGTTAGATGGACGAGTTCATAGATTATGATGGGATTTTCTACCCTACCTTCTCCTGTTTTCTTATATTTGTGAGTTTATATTCTAATTCAAGGCAAGTTTTATAACTTTCTCCACATTTATTGCTTACCTTAAACTTTCTAGCTCATGTTCTTGCTTGAAAATGACGATCCATGCACTAAAAAGCTATGCTTGACTTGGATTTCGATTTTTATGATGTTCCCTATTCTGATTTCAGTTCTAGATGAACCTGTGATCATGTGTAAATTATTCATAAGGTATAATATGACTTGGATCAGGTTGGTTTGACAACCTATGGTGCTAAGCACCTATCAACCAATGGTCAATTTTAGGGTTTTAAGCTTATTTCTTCTATAAACCCGTGACCCGATGATGGTACCATTGCAACAACCCTACGGTGTTGTCTTCATGACAATTGATGATGATAACTAAGGGTGTCAAATGACTTTCACTCCTTAGGTCATGTTTTGGCCTTATTAGAAGCCTAGTGATTAACAACTAAGTACCCTAATGATGCTATCAATCAATGGTGATATTAGTTTGATATTTGATGTTGATTAATAAATATAGTGTTGATCTAACAACCTATGATGACATAATGGTCACTAATGATGGTGGATCAGGTCTCTAAAACCTATGGTGCATTAATCATATAGTTGTAGAATCAATTAAGCCTTTGACCAATGGTTTCTTGGGTCATTTGATGCAATGGTCGAACCTATACTGTAATTGATGGTTTTAACATATGAACTTGATCCAATGGTTAACATCTACTATTTATTCCTCCAATAAAGTGGATAGATGGCTAATTTAATATGTTGGTCCTATGAATGTGATTTATATGGTTTCCTTTATATGATCAACTTAAGGAGCTTACTTGTTGACAATGGATGGTTTGTTTTAAATGAACAGTCAATTATGGGTTTTACCCTACTCTCAATAGAACCCTTATTATTGTTAATCAAAGGATGTTAGGGTTAAATGGTGACTTTTATAGATCACAAATCAATAACATCATAGATGATTCATTCAAGGTGTTTACTTATGTAAAAACCAATGTTCTTACCTTTTAAACATCCAATGGTTCTGGGTGACATAGTGGTATGGTGATATGAGTTGAAAGATGATGGAACAAATGAAGGGTTACCCTTAATAAGGTAGTCTTACCTATTAAATCATATGAATATAAGGGATGATAACCATATTGTGTTGATATGTAACCCTAATGAGGTATAGCTTGTTATACCTAGCTTTAATATAACTAAATGATGGTAATTGGGTATGAATAGTCCTTGAATGATTAATACAATCATGGAGTACTCTCTTATTGTTATTGAAATCTGAGTATGCTATAACTCAATGGTTACACCTTGATTTATGTGTGGATTCATACTAGAGAATAGTATGTAATGTGATGGTGAAGCTTCACCCTATGCATCCATGATCCAACGGGGATGTTGTGAGTTAGGGTTTGGGTATGAGTGTTGATTAGTAACATTAATACACTTTATCTTGTTGAACCTAACTCTAGTGCAAATAGATAAAGATGAGTATCCATGTTTAGCCTTCTTATATGATGGCATGATGGTGAAATAACCTCCTTAATACGATCATAACCCTAATGTGTTAATTGGTGGTTAATATAGCCACATGGTTGATACTTTCTTATGCTAAATATGTGCATTATGAATATGATGAGGGTTAATCATATCTAGATTCCTTGCATGTTGATGTAATAAAGGAATGTTCTTAATGTTAATATAACCCTACTAAGATTGTTTATGAATATCTCCTAGGTCATTAATGCAATATTGTGTTGATCCAGTGTATTATATGTAAGTGATGTTGTTGAGCCTTGTTATAAGGCATGGAAATATAATGATGATCTTGTAGGGAATAATATGATGGTCTTAATGACCTTTGGGCATGGTTGAGCCATGAATGAGGTGTAATCCTCTTGTGTTGATAAGGGTTGATACCCTGTGATATTGTGAAAAGGATTTATATCTTGTGATAGTATGATGACTAGTGTGGTCTCATGAATGGCAAGTGAATAGTACCATGTGATGATGAGATGAGAAATTATGTTCCACACATTTTATATCTTTTAAAAGTTGTGATATTTATATGCTTTCTAGAAGTGATTTAGGGTTTGTATGTCCACTTGTTTGATGCATCCTTAATTCACCCAATTGGCATAACTAATCAAGTGGAAATCTAATCATGTAGTGTCCTGTGCCATAGATCCATCTAAGTGTCAAAACTTGCCGAATGGTGAAATGAGTATTCCTAAGGGAAACTCGGAGCACATACTGATGAGTATGTGGGGTGCTTGTCATCTTGAATTCAAGTGTTTAGGGAGGATGACTATGGTCATACCTAGCCCTCAGTTTGAGAACGACTGCGGTCGTGTCTCAGTGATTATATATGTGATGATATTGGAGGACAACTGCGGTTGTACCTCAAATGGTAGGGTATGCGTACCCACCTCTTTTCACTAGTGCCATAACCTGTACTAAGGATAGACTAGGCTGTAGTAGCTTGACCTTATGAGTCACTGTAGAGGACCTATACTGACCGAGGGCGAAGAAGATCTTAGGAGTCTGACTCTTCCTAGATCTTGTATGGCACTGATTGTGACCAAGAAGTGGTCAGTTGGAACTTTGAGTGGTATCCTCAAATTCCTCAGGGTGTAATAAAAGATGTAATACAGTCGTGTAGCATATTTGTTTAGGGTTATACACAACATTTCACATTGCATGATAACCCTTATTTGTTATCTTTACATAAAGATGATGCTTAGTGCAATTAAGAGATAGTAGATATACTTAGGTTGTGGATATGCTTAAGATTGTAGATGTGTACATACAATATCTATGCTTGTGTTGATAACTATACTACTACTGCTGATTATAATCATGATGCTAGCTATCTCATGTTGTTAGTTATGTTTAGCATGCTAGCCATGCCTTTGTAACTAGAGATGTATATACTGCTAATCATGCTTATTGAAATAGTTGTGCTTATGTTGTTAGCTCTTCTTATAATGTTGATATGTTCAACCAATTAGACATGCTCATGTTGTTAGCTATGCTAAGTTACTAGAATTGCTCATGATGCTAGATATGCATATGCTACTGAATTTCATATATTGTCAAATGGACAAAGGATGATAGTCTGCCTAATGATGATAGTTCTTATCTGCTCCTTTATGTATTTTGTTAATCATCAATACTGCTGATCTTATTTGTTATATCTGATTAAATTGCTTAACTGTTTAATTACATAAAAATGTTGTAATCAATAAACATTGTTGGAGGTTATATCTCTTGTTGGGACATGGGTCTCACCCTTATGGTTCGCCACATTTTTTTAGGTAATCAGAAGTAATGAAAACAATCATGTGGCATCCAATTGGAGCTATCGTAATGAATCTTTGAGAAAAATGATTAGATGTCTAGTGTGTCCTAGGGTTGTCCCTGTACTCTCAGGTCGGAGCAGGAAAAGTTTGTATATGGTTTTTCAAACGAATATTGTTCTCTTGTGTATAAATGTTGTGGCTAAGTCAATAAAACAATTTGTATCAAATTCTTGGCATGGTATGGATATAAGAAAGATGTTGGGCTCTTATTAAAATGTTTTTGAGCAGGTGTTGACGTTGAAATTAGTTTTAATTTACCCATATTTTTGGGTATGTGATTAATTAGTGATTGATTGTATTTTATGTTTTGAGTAATCTCGTTTAGTGTAATGGGTTCTCATAGGTTCTAAGAGAGTCAACTTGCCCTTATCCCATGGGGTTAAAATCTATAAAACCCATTGTCCTAGTTCATGTGATGAGTGGGCACGCATGAGTAAGTTTCCATATGCATCAACAATTGGATCTATCATGTACGTGATGTTATGTACTCATCTTGATGTGTCATATACGTTGAGAATGATGAGTCGATATCAGTCAGATCCAGGTGAATGTCACTGGACAGGGGTAAAGAACATCCTAAAGTACTTGAAAAGGACTAAGGATCAATTCTTCGTATACGGAGGCTAGGAAGAGCTCATGATAAAGGGTTACACTGATGCTAGCTTCCAAACTAACAAAGATGACTATAGATCACAATCTGGATTTGTGTTTTGCCTAAATAACAGAGGTGTGAGTTGGAAATGTTCCAAGCAAGAAACAGTTGCAGATTCTACAATAGAGGCTGAATATATTGCCGCATCTAATGCTACAAAGGAAGTTGTGTGGATAAAGAAGTTCATTTCTGAACTTGGAGTGGTTCCAAGTGCTATTGATTCAATTGAGTTGTTTTGTTGCAACAATAGAGCCATTGAACATGCTAAAGAACCAAGATCGCACCAAAATTCCAAACATATTCTATGATGGTTCCATCTCATACAATAGATCATACAATGAGGAGATGTGAAGATTTGTAGAGTACCTACAAAAAGAAATATGGCTGACCCGCTCACAAAAGTACTTTCACAGCAGAAACATGACAGACATGTTCGATCACTTGGATTGAGATTCATGAGTGATTGGGTATAAGTGTAAGTGGGAATCTATTGGTATGTCTGCCCATAGAGAGTATCATTTGATGATTGTAATGGGATACTATGTAAATGATTTGTAATACTATATTGATCATATCAATAAAGGCAAGTTTCCAATCTATATGTTTGTATTTTATATTGTGAGATGACCACAAAACTTATAGACATCTAAAGAATAATATGCTCAATGACATATGTCTTCAGGTTGATGACTTGAAAAATGAGATCACATGTATGCTAAGAGTATGTATTCTTGTTTTGTCCCTAATCAGTTGTTATGGTGGAAATATCCATAGACATCAATAACACATAAGATTAGAATGTATGTTGGTTGATGGAGGAATCTCATTATCCATGATATGGAGACATCAAACCAAATACATAGATACTTGTTAGAGAATAGTGTATTGGATAGACCCACCTTGAGAGTGACACATGGATACCATGATTGGTAGTTAGAGTCACATCTCATAGTGATGGTGGTGATTGTGGTTCTTAGACCTAAAGTCACTACACTTATCAAATGTCATATTGTGTACCTTAACATCACCCACTGTGGTCCTGAATAAGTATTGCTATAAAGATGGTGCTTGGGTGCATTGTGACACATGGGGATGACTGTGAGTGATGCAGATGGAATTTGTCCTTCCTATAGGAGTTTGATATTTCAGCCACTTGATAAGCGAGACTGAGAAATGCATGGCCATGCTGATGTGAGTCAATATGTGATATTGAGCTTACATATATCTCACACAGTCTTCTCTAGTTCAAGGAACATGGATTGAACGTTAAAGAGGATAACAGTTCCATGACTCAAGTTCAATCAATATATCAGTGAAAAAAGAACTATACAATCACCGTAACACCAATCATGAATGATAGGTTAAGTTGTTCTCCAATTTTTCCCATTACTTGGGTGGCAAGTCTTGCTAGATACCAATCATTTCTTGTGAAATTATAATATGATTATGGATATCACTACCAACGTAATTTGGAGCCTACCGGGTCACACACATAGGATGTGTTGGAATATGAGTATAATTGTGGATTTGATTGGAATTGTTTCAAATCACATTGATTAATAAAATGTTTATGTAATCCATTAGAATAATATTGGAATATTTTAAAATGTTTGAGCCAATTAATTGGAGTGACTGACTCTAAGAGAAAGTGGGAGTCTGTTGGTATGTATGACCATAGATCCATCCCAAGCAATTGCATGGAGTCAGATATTAATTAATCAATTAATACAATCAATTAGTTAATTAATTAATTCTAGAATATTCTAATTAATCTATGATCGTTTTAATTAACACAGTCTTTTTGTTTACCGATGGGTTTAGGAAACCCTGCTTCCTTTCATCTCCTATTTAAAGGGACTTGACGGCTGATATCTTTACAAGATATTTAAAGAGGCTTTTTAGTTTACACTCACGTACGTAAACCCTAGCCATCACCATCCTCAAGAGAGAAAGGAGAGCATCACGACACTAGCACGTCAATGCACAAAGACTACTCCTTCCTGCTGGCTTAGGAAGCACGACGTTGAGTTCCAATCCATCCATGTGGATGAAGTAGAGACGCAGACGCTGAGACGCCTGCATTCAGAGGACGTCAACAACCATCCATACATGCTACGAGCGGCGTACATCACTGCATGAAAGGAGCACCGTTAGATCTTCCCACAATGCGTTTAGAGGATGGGAGAGAAGTATTGTCCATGTAAGCCAGGATCGTTGCACACCATCGTGTAGCGGGATGTCACCAGACTTTCTCTGTGACAAGGTATATCCTACGAACACTCTTTCTGAATATGTTGTTGTCGATGAGATCCTGTTGCGGTTTGTGTGGAAACATATTTTATTTTGTTGCTTCCACCGCGCATGTTTCCTTCCACAAAACCCAACACATTATGACTGTCATAAATGCCTAAACATATTGTAGAAAATTCCTAATGGAAAGAGATAACATGTGGTTCAAATATGATAACGTAGGGTACCATTAACGCATAAAAGTACCTCTAGCATAAAAAAGGAACATGTAAGGTCTAACTAGAACATGCAAGTTTGTATTCTCTTTATACTAATTTAGAATGATGCAATATTCCACATTTTAGTACATAAGGGAGATTAATTATAAGATAATGATATGTATGTATAAAGTAGGTACTAAATGCATCATTTGTTCTACACTCACCTTAGGAAGTGGAAACATGTCCACTCAAAGAAGACATTGGGAAAACATCAGGCTTCACCCTTTATGCTCCAATATATTCCCACCTCAAGAAATCTATAATATTTTCAAATATCTAAGAATTATCTTCTTAAAAATTATCACACCTCTAGATCCACGACCTAAGAGAAACTAGTGCAAGGAAGAAAGGGAAAACATGGCATAAATCTAGTGTAGGTGAACAGTAAAAGAGGAATCATCACAACATGGTTTAAGGTGGAAGAAGAAAATGAATCACCAAGATCATGAAGGAAAGGAACCTCACTTACAATATTCATGGTTCCAAAGATGTAAGCAAGGGTGTCAATTCTCATAGAAGATGAAAATAGGAACAAATAACAACATTAGAGGAAGTCGATGAATGTAAAATTTTCATCAATTGGCATCAACCGATGGCATCTCATTGCTTCATTCGATCTCTGATAACAACTCAAAAAATTGAGGAAATGGATGAGCAAGGAGGGTTATTAATAGCCCAAGAGGAGAAAGAAAGACAATCAAATATGCAGAGTCATCAATATTCACACTCGTAGATTCATCAGCAAGCTACTTCATTAGAAGATGTTTCCAATCTCCCATTAGTAGGTGGTGATAAGAGCTCCTTAAATTGAGGAATGATCTAGGTTCTCATCACTTCACAAAAACCTTAGATCCATCAATTTTTGTATTGGTCCATACACACTAGAGTCTCATCATTTTGGAAACAAATGGGATCCCATCAGTTTCTAAGAACAAACTTTCCATTGGTTTCAAAGCTCATGGTTCTCATCAGTGAGGCTCTTCATCAGTTCCAACTTCCATAAGTTCTCAATTGATGAAGCATCATCAACCTAGTAGCATCCTCATCAATTCCCCAACCAATGAAGTGTTAGAGATCGACCGGGTGGCTCACATCAATCCTGAATCAATGACGAGTTAGAAGCTAGCTACCACCATGGCCCATCAATGGTCGGCCTAGATAAAAGTCATCATTTGATGACAAGAAGGCCCATCGACCTCCACCTTATAGCCCTAACAATTGATTAAAATGCAAAAGGAAAACAAGGAAGATTTCTGCCATGTATTTTCAACAGATGAAAGGACCATTTGCCCGATCAGATAATCTCAGCGCAAACAAAGCCCAAGCCATATGCAGTGAGCAAACATTATATGTGTAAATTACAAGAAGAAACTCCAAGCATAGTGAAACTACACATAGGCCCAGATAGTCAAACATCAATTATTTTGTTCCATGTCTATAAAAAGCATGGAATTAAATCATACAAACAAATTTAATTAATAAAGCATGCTTAAGGGATTAATCTAAGCAAGGATCTTACAAATATAATCCTGTAACATGAATTTTCCCCTCCAAATCCTACAAAAACAAATTCAGATACATCCTACACATCTCTTCCTCAAGCTTCAACACCACCTCCTCTACTGTAGGGTGATGCCACAACACCTTCACTAACACTTTGCCATTTTTCTTTAATTTATGCACACTCTTGTATAAGGTGAATAGTGGACCTTAACATAGGATATATCATCATCAGTCTATTCTTCAATTGAATGGATAGTCTATCTATTCCTACTGAGACCTTATCAACATAGACAAGTGGAACATACTGGGTAACTTGTGCAGCTTAGATGGTAATTCCAACTTGTATGCCACCTTTAGAACATGAGTGATGATAGGATAAGTCCCAATAAAACTTATTGCCAACTTACTTCTCTTACAAAACCTTAGTTCACGTGGTGAAACTTTGAGGTACACTATGTCTCCCACCTAAAAATTTTAGTACTCTATGTCAATTATCAACGTATGACTTTTGTCTATCTTGTGATACCTTGAATTGTTTTTTAATCTCTTTGATCTTTTCTATAGTTTGTTGTACCAACTCGGGACCTAACAACTGGTACCCACCCACTTCGTACCAAAAAAAGGCAATATGTAACATGTCCCATACAAATCCCTGTAGAGTGTCATGTCTGAACTTCTTGATAACTTTTGTTTTTTATATCAAATCTACGAGTAGCTTATATTCATCCCACTCTCTGCATAGTAGACCAATAAAAAAAATTATATATCTCGATGTCTGAAATAGACATCATTATCCCAAAGGAAAATGAAAAAGATAAGCACCCCACAACAAGGGTAAAAGACTATGCCTATACCCACCAACATGTACACACATACCTAAGTCCTACCCACGCCAACACGAGAATCATCATCAAGGAAAGAAAAATATCCATACTCCATATTTGTCCAAGAGAGTTTGATGTAAGGGGTACCCTTCACATCCAAATGAATAAGGCCTCTAATGTGGCAAGAAGAAGATAAGGATATCTAAATATCTTAACCTCCTCTCTAGATCTACTCAATCATCCAATCTTCCTAGAAACACAATTAGATTCCTTTGTAAGATGATGTCCAAGAACATCTTGTTCCTCCATAGTCTCCTAAATAACCCAGATATAGGGTGCAAGCCTCCATGTGTAAGGCTTCCTTTTCCAAAAAAAAAGTTAAGAAAAATACTATCCTCCTTTCCAACTTCAGCCACTAAGCAATTCTCCTCCTCATAGATTTTAAGTCTATAATCAATGATTGGGCACTAGCAATCTCTCTATCCACATCATTAAGGATGACCCTATATTCAAAAATTAAACTGCCACGATTCTTTCTCACAAGACATCTATCCACTTTCTTTTGTTGTGCATAATATCCTGATAGGTTCCCATCATCAAATTGACTTTATAGTTTTTGATGTGGGGATTGAAGGTACCACTTGACGAGCTCCAGGTGTCTCATTGTATGGTATAGATCATCAATACTCATCATCATCATATTCTGAAGGTCATTTCTTGACTTTAAAGTTTTTGTATCTCTTCTTCTTCAAGATGATGTTAACAATCATAACAATGTCCTTCCAAATTCTGTCCCCATCAATATGATAAATATCATATTTGACATGACATCTAGCTCTTAAATGACCAAAAAAGGCTCATGAGGATTTGTATCAACCATCCTATAAAATCACTTGCATGCTAGTTGATGACACCCAAGCAGCCAATGATATGTATTATGGTTCATGGTAACCTACAATCTTGATGTGGAATACATAACATGATCCCAAATCAGAGAGGAAAGTTAACCTTAAATGAACTAATGGTCCTTTGCCTCACATGCCACTAGAGCACAAAAACCAAACTGCAACACCATAGGAATGGAACATCTCACAATATTGCCATCTGTAGTGATAACACTCTAAATGGCCTTCCAAGCCAGGGAGATAGCTATCGGGACACCAACATTAGGCCAGACAATTTTGGAAGGGCACGATAGGACTCCTGAGATACCAAATTGTCTCTCATCAAAAATTTCTTTGCCGCTTGAATGGAGAACACTCCAATTCCTGACATGGCCCATACAAATTTATCTTTTTCATTTTTTGACTTCTAAAGATTGTCAATGATTAGCCACTAGCCCTCTGGAACAACAATCTTTTGAATCATATCCTACTACCATGCCTCATCATCTGACCACAACTCACAAACTCAAAGCGATTCTCTCCTACTCTAAGATCTACGAGCATACAATGCAAGCCACTTTTCATGATAGGAATCGGTAGCAGAAAAAAAATTCTACCCATATCCCAATCAAGTAGTTCATGCCAAAAACAATATATTTAGGAATGCGGGTTTGTGAGGTATATACCTAGTCAGATGAAGTCCATTAACAATCCTCACAACAACATTCTACTTTCTCAAATAGCATCCAGGCGGTTGTCAGTGATGACCTCCTGGTGTAACACAATGAATGGAATTTGACAACGTCCTCCTAGTGTGTGACAACAACGTCCATGCCTGTACGTAGTTCACATGGACCATCAAGCACTCCTCATTGTGCTTGCTAGAGCCATCTGGAAGGAGTTTGTCCCTTTGATGTGAACGTGCTAGCACTGACATGTTCTCACTAGTTGTCTCTCCCTTTTACGAGTAATAATTTCTTAAGGCTCTCACGTTATGTCAAAAGTTGAGAGGATAACTTTTTTCGGTGTTTGTTGTGTCTTATGCAATCGTTGAGAACCACCCTATTTATAAGATGTTAGGGTTAGGGTTTCTAGATCAGCATGGAGTCGAAGAGACATATTTTCAAAAATTTATGGTTGATACAAATCATGAATTGGTCGGTTCACATTCTAAACTGGTCAGTTCACACGTGAATCAGTCAACTCAACACTTGAATCAGTCAGTTCACTATATTTCCTATTCACAAACATATTGCCTTTCAATTTGACGATTAATGTAAAACATGACATCAACATCAATCCTTCATATCATCTTATTGATCAATCAACTAGTTGATTCACATTTTGAACTGGCTGAATCACATTCGAATTTAGCCAATGTACCAGCAATGTCGTTTAAATTGACTCGATACTTGAGTCGATTGACTCCACACTTGAGTCAGTGGACTCACATTCCTAGTCAACCAATGTTGTTTAAATTAAATACCTAAAAACTTTAGTAATCAAGTTAAACCTTATTCATGAGTAAAATCCTATTATAGGTGCATCCTATGCATGTGACCCTATAGGTCCCAAGTTACGTTGACAGTGAACATCCATAAGTAATATATGACATCACAAGAAATGAGCGGTATCTAGAAACACATCATTTCTACCAAAGTAATTGCAAAGTTGGAAAAAAAAATTCAGCCTATAATTTGTGATTAATGTTATAATGTTGTTATAGTTCGTTTGTCTCTGATATTCAGATTGAACTCGAGGCATGAAATAATATCTTTTTAATATTCAATCCATGCTCCTTGAACTAGAGAAGAATATCTAAGATGCATGTGAGGTCACATATCACATATTCATTCACATGAGTATGTCCATATGTTTCTCGGTATTTCTTATCAAGTGGCTAGGATGTCAACTCTGATAGGAGGGACAAATCTCATCTAAATCACTTATAGTCAATCCCCATGTGTCACAACATACTCAAACATTACCTGTATGGTAACCCTTATTCAAGGTCACATTGGATGGTGTCAAAATACATCAAACAACATGTGATGAGTGTAGTGATATTATGTGATAATCCATTCCACTAAATGATATTACTCAAAACACAAAACATGATTACTCATTAATTAAACACAAACCCAGAAAATAGGGTAAATTAAAACCAATTTCAACATTTCGTAATTGATCAGAAACATTTACATAAAATCCCAACAACTTTCTTTATTTCATATAATACTAAAAAATCTCTTACAATTGTTCCATGGAATCAGCCACCACATATACATCTTACAAAGGAAACATTTCGACATCTATCACTTGAACAAGCATATAACATGCTACCAATAAACTGATTCAATTGAAACACCAATTATAAACTTTTCACCCAGACCTGAGAGTACAGGTACGACTCTAGGAAACATTAGAAAACTAAAAACCATCTCTATGGTTCATCACCTCATATTCTCCTTGCTATCACAGTTCTACTGCCACTGCTATCGATCACCTAAAAAGATGTGGTGACCCACAAGGTGAGACCCAGTCCTAGCGAGAGATATAACTCTCTACAACAGATATTGATTATAACAGATTAAACAATATATAAACTAAGTAGTTGGAGTAATTTAATAAACAATTGAGCAAATTGAGCAGTTCAAGCATGTTAAATAGGTTAAGTAAATAAGCTGAGAAACAAGTTTGTTTATAAATGTATATATAGGTAATAGATAAATCCATTTCTTTTATTATATATCTGTAGAGGTTTCATAGGATTTTATTGAATAACAATCATCCTCATTAGTCTGACTATCATCATATGCCTTGCTAATAGCACAAGAAATCTAGTAGCATAAGTATTTAAACATCATGAATATGTCTAAAAGAATAGCATGACTATCAATATTGGCATGTTTAATAAAATGAACAAGTCTGCATCATGAGTAGAGCTAACATCATAAGCACAACTAAGTGCATATGCATGATTGGTATTTTAAGCATTTCCAATTACACAAGCATAGCTAGCAGTATAAGCATAGCTAACATCATGTAATAACTATCATCATTAGTATAATTAAAGGTAGCAATATATCTATCAACATAGCATGACTACTATATGTACACAACTACATCATGAATATTTCTACAACATAAGCATATCTACTATCTCTTAATTTGCACTAAGCATCAACTTTCTATAAAGAGAACAAAGAAGGGCTATCATCCAATGTGAAGCGTCATGTATAACCCTAAATAGATATGCTACACAGTTGTATTACATCTTTTATTACACCCTTAGGATCTTGAATCATACCATCCAAAGTCCAACTGACCCCTATGAAGGGCTCTTCAATTTTGTGTAAGGTCTAGGAGTGCCAATATCCTAAGACCTCTCCCCTACCAAGTCATTTTGGGCCAAAAAGATAGTGAAACGTCAGTCAAGCTACCACTGCAACAACATATAGTCAAGCTACTAACAACTAGTCCGCCCTTGGTATAGGTCACGACACTAGAGAACAAGCTCACACATGGCTGTTCTATATAAGGCATCCAATAGTTATACTTCTACCTTTCACACATCACAATATCACAATAATTGAGGCATGACCATAGCCGTCCTCAATTGCTTGATATTAGGTTACCAAGATGTCCCCGTATACTCAATGTGTTATGTATGCACTTCAATTTTCCCTTAGATTTACTCATTTCACCATCAACAAGTTCTGATGCTGAAATGGTTCTACGACACAGGGCACTACATGATTAGGATTTCGCTTGATTAGTTATACCAATTGAATGAATTAAAGATGCATCAAACAAGTTGACATACAAATCCTAATTCATCTCTAGCAAACATTAATATATAACAACTTCAAAATATACAAAATGTATGATTCATATCCTTTCTCATCTTATCATCACATGATACTATTCGCTTGCCATTTATGAGACTACACTTTCCATCATACTATCACATGATATAAATCCTTAGTACAACATTACAAGGTATCAACCCTTTGTTAACATAAGAGGATTATACCTCATTCAAGGCTCAACCATGCCCAAAGGTCATTAAGACCACCATATCATTTCCTATAAGTTCATCATTACTTTTTATGCCTTATAACAAGGCTCAAAAACATCATCACACATGTAATTCATAGGCTCAACACACTTTGCATTTAAAGAGCTAAAAGATGTTCACAAGATGATATTGTAAGATTATCTTAACATTTAAGAGCATTCCTTTATTGCAACAACATATAATGAAGCCACACATGATTGGCCATCACCACACATATAGTGTATCAGTTTAGCATAAGAAAGCATAGATCATGAATCTATGATGGCCACCGGCTAGACACATTAGTTTCAATCAATCCACAGGAAAGATATTCCATCATTATATTAATCATTCAAGAAAGGATAACATGATTAATCATCATTCTCTACTTGTTTTAGGGTTAGGTTTAGCAAGGTAGGTTACATTGAAGTCATAGTTCAACATTTATTCACAAATCTTAACCCATGGCTTCCCCATATAATCTTGGATGCATAAGGTAAAACATCATCATCACATTCCATACCATTCTCAAGTATGGGTCCACACATAACACAAGGTGTAACCATTAGGTCATAGCATACTAGAGTTCCACACCAATAAGATAGACTCCAATGTTCTATTATTCCACTAAGGAAGGATAATCATAGTTACCCATCATCATCTGAGTTCATTAGGATTAAGTATAACAAACTATATTCCATTAGGGTTACATATCAACATGATATGGTCATTTTACATTCTATTAATATGAGGGAAAAGGTAAGACTACCTTATTAAGGTCAAATATCCATTGGTTCCAACATCATTCAACTCATATAACCATACCACAACATAACCCAGAACCATTGTAGGTGGAAAAGGTAAGACCATTGATTGTTTACATAAGTAAACACCTTGAATAAGCCATGTATAAAGTCATTGAGTTGTGACCTAGAGAGAGTCATTATTTAACCTAAACTTCCCTTAATTAATAACATGAAGGGGAACTATAGGCTGTGGGGTTAAAACCCATCATTGGTTGTACATTTTAAGAATCATATCAATCATCAAGCTCCTTAGATTGATCACATGAGGAAAAACATCAAATTTAGATTATTAGAACTCACATGTATTACTATAGGTTCAATGCAAACCATTGAATTTTGAAACATCCAATCTCTACCATTGGATCAAATCCTTGATTCCAAACTATTAGATGAAGAAGTGTTAGCACCTAACCATTGGATCATGTTCATATTTCGAAACCATCAATCAGAGTATAAGTCTAACCCTTGAATCATTTCACCCAAGAAACTATTGGGTTGAAGCTTAATGTTGGCTAAATTGACATTAGCATAATTCCTTTGTTTCGATGATGACAAACATTTCATTCTTGTCGATCTAACGTGCTACTTGAGTGTTGCAGGAATAAGGTGGATGACTAAGAATTGGGAAATCTATATGCTTGAATTATTGTTATTTCATGAATGTAATCAATTGTAAAACTTGTACAAACATATAATGTACAAGTACTTAGGCATCAGGTAAATCAAGTGTTAGATCTTTCCTAGCTAATCATCACACATAGATAGGTCATCCCCTTCAACAGTGTCACATATGCACACTCATACATACACTTAGCACTTTATTTGAAACATTGAAACAGGGTCAATCTCGGTCGACAAATTCCTCGATCGAGACACTCTCAGTCGACAAACTTCTCGACTGAAAAAGACCTAAGTAGCCGTTAGACACAGCTAATAAGGTAGTTGGCAGTTGGAGATGAACGTTGCAAACACTTGCTCCAGAGAGCCTGTTGGTCAACAAACCCTCGCCCGAGTAGGTATCTCGGTCGACAATTCCTCGACCGAGATGGGTTCTGACAGCACTTGCAAAATTAATTAACTAGTCGTTCCTAAAGCAACTGAAAGTGTACCTACCGGCTAGTTAAGCACTTAGAACCCCCTAGAAAGTGTCTAGAATGTCCTTAAGCACTTGTAGGTCATTTCTATAAATAGGACATGCCTTAGGACACCTAAACTCACTTATTCTACACTTGAGCAATCTTTGAGCATACACTTGCATTATCAACCTGTTTTGAGCAATTGAGCAATACTTGCAATTGGCCACTCTTCTTCTTGCTCTAATTTCGTGTCCTATAGGCTAGTATCTCCTATCCACATCAATCACACTTCCATATACATTGGTTAGGAGATCTACACGCTTGATATAGGCAAATCAAGTCTTGTGCTTCAAAGGTTAAGTGTAATTTCATTTTCCTTTCTTGTTCACTCTTATTGCTTGTACTCTCCTTGCTACTCCTAGGGTTGGAGGCTACGGATTGGAGAGGGTTGTGATCTTCTTGGTGAAGAAGGAGGCTTTGGACTACTTCAAGAAGGCTGGTGCAACGGGAGGCTACTTCTAAGAGGAAGGCTACTTCAAGGGGGAGCTTGGAGTTACTTCAAGAAGGCTGCCTCAAGCTGGTGCATCTACTTCAAAGTGAAGGCTGTCCAAAGGAGTGTAAGAAAGTATTGTATTTTATGTAAAATCCTTGAAGAGGTAATAAAATAAATACTTTCAAAATCCCTGTTGGGTAAGCAACCGGGTAGTGGACTGACTACCTTAGTATTTTCTAAGGTAGGAACCACTCTAAATCCCTTGTCTCCTTCTTGCTTTTTCAGTTGTGGTTGTTTGAGAGAAATAATTCTTGAATTATCTTTAAAACCCTATTCACCCCCCCCCTCTAGTGGTTTTTCACTTAATTGATGTTACAACTACATTATTAACTCACCATTAGTAGTGGAGACTAGTTCCATCATCATTTCTGACCATCAAGTCACCTTTGGTTGTTAGATCAACTCTATACTCATTAATCACCATTCAATATTAAGCTAATGTCACCATTGATTAATAGTATCATTAGGGTACTTAGTGGTTGATCATTAAGATTATAATTAAGTCAAAACCTGAAGGGTGACCATTGGTTGTCACCATCGATTGACACCCTTGATTACCACCATCAATTCTCAAGAAGGTAACACCATTGGGTCATGTGTTTCATAGAAGAAATCAGCTTTAAACCCAAATATTGACCATTGGTTGATAGGTGCTTAACACCACCCGTTGTTGGAACAACATGTCCTAGATCATCTTATACCTTAGGAAGGATGTACATATTATTATAGGTTCATTTATAACTAGAATAGAATAGGAAACACCATAAAAATGTGAAACCCTAGCAAGCATAGCTTCTATATGCATGGATCTTCATTTTTAAGCAAGAACATAAGCAAGAAAGCTTGGAGTAAGCAATATAAGTGAAGAAGGTTATAAAATTCACCTCAACAGAGAAGAATAGACTTATGAATAGTAGGAAACTATATCCAAGAAGGTAGAAAACCCAAGAAGGAGTTCTGAACTCGGCCAAGTAGGCACCCTTCTTAGCAAGGAAGCAAAACCCTAGAAGAAGAAGCAAGAAAGGTAGGATCTTGAGCTCTAGAGCTACGCTTACCATGAAACAATAGAGTTCCAACCTGGAGGAAAGTTTGAGGAAGAAGTAGAGCAAGAAAAATGGAAAAGGAAAGAAGTAAACAACTTTCCTTGGTCGTAAACCCTAGGAGATGACCTTGGAAACCCTAGGTAGGGCTAGATGGAGCTCTAGAGACCTGCTTCTCCAAAAAGGGGGTCATCTTCTACCTTGGACCACCTGTTTCTTCTGACAAATAGAGTGAAGTTAGTGCTCCAAGTTACAGGAGAAAGGAAGCTAGAAAAGGCTTCGTACTTGGGTAAGGAAGAAGTAGATATAGCCCATGCATAAGGATGGAAGCAAGCATGAGGTGTACAAGCATCTCCCCATTTGTCTATGGACTAAAGGTTTCATGGACGAGCAGGAAGAAGGTCCACTAGTTGTTGGGGAGTGATAGGACACTGGCTGATGGTCTCCCAGAGCAGCCATCACCTATTGGTTCAACGTTACCATTGTTTGTTCATGGTTTAGGTCTAAAGATGGGTGAACCATCAGTTGATCATGTCCATAAGTGAACCAAAATAGCATGAACCATCAACCCAGAGCCTACTACTGATGACTACTGGCTGTTACCACCGACTGATGGCCATCGGCTATTGGCCAAGCAGTGGATCCATCAGTTGATAACTTTGATGGTGGCTCATCCATGGGGGGGTGGTAAACCGTAATTCAACATAGAAAGGAATCTCCTCCAAACCTAGGTACAATTGAGCACTCCATGGATCAAAAAGCTCAAGGATGATGAGAAAACATATAAGGAACATAATTGATGTTACAGATTGTAGATAAAACACCTCAATTAGGTAAATTGTAGAAAAGTCCAAATGTACATAAAATTGCATAACTTGCTCAAACAATGTCCAAATTGGACCAAATTTGAAACATAAGCTTGTCTTATGATTCTAAAGCATATCAAAAAGTTATATTAAGGTTGTAAACATTCATTTATGGTAATTAAGCTTGTTTAACAGTTAAGAAAGATTAGGGATCTCTCCTTTTAGGTCTAAGAACCACAATAACCACTATCACTATGATAGCTGATTTTGACTACCGTTCAATGGTTCCATGTATCACTATCAAGGTGGGCTTGTCCCATACACTATTCTCTAACATGTACCTATGAGTTTGACTTGATATCCCATATCATGACTAATGAGACTCTGTCATTAGTCAACACACACTGTAGTCTTATGTATTATTGTTGTCTATTTTGATTCCGCAATAATATCTGACTAGGGACATACCAACAATTCATGTACCCTTATCATATGTGTGATTTCATTATTTATATACTTAACCTAAAAGCATGAGTCATCAAGTGGCATCATTCTTTAGACATCTACCGTGTTTGTTTCATCATCTCATGACTAATAAAAATGTAATAGATGGAAGGAACTTTATTATTATTATCAAAATAGGTATCTAATGTCCCACTATAACCATCATATGATTGGATCTCTGGAAATACATACCAATAGAATCCCACTTGTACTTATTCCAAGTGATCTTGACATCTCCATCATGTTTTTATTGCATAGGTGCTTTTGTAGCGGGTTAGAAACATTTGCTTCTTAGTTGGTACTTTGTAAGTATTTACATCTCCTCATTGTATGATCTCTCATATGAGATGGAAATGTTGTAGTATGTTATGTTGGTTCCTTTTCCAATCTAGTAGATCCTTTATTGTCATAGTATATCCACTGTGTCATCAATGGTTGGAACCTCCTACAAGTTCATCTAAATGAACGTCTTAATCCATACAGTATCCTTTGATGTGCTCATAATATCAAGGTATTCAACTTCTATTATAGAATTAACAATTGTCTCTTACTTAAAACTCTTTGAGCTTACAGTTCTATTTTGAGGTCAAACACAAATTTAGATTGCAAGAGTTACTCTTCTTTGTCATTTTAGAATCTTGTATCAGTGTAACCCTGTACACCCAACTCTTCCTTATTGCCATAACCAAGGAATTAATCCTTTTAGTGCTTCTCAAGTACTTAATGATGTTCTTTATGGCAACCAGTGACCTTGGGATATGATAGATATTTGCTCATCATGTCCAATACATATGAGATAATGGGTTGAATATATAACATTTCATACAATATAGATCAAATTTAGAATGCATATGGCATCTTAAACATGTGTTCATGTTCTTCACAAGAATTGAAACACTAGACTCTTGAGAGACTAATTCCATGTATTGTGGATAAATTTTCTGTCATTGAGTCTTATATACTGAACCCCTTCCGCAACATGCAAATATATGTGTTCTTACTTAGGTCTCTAGATCTATCTCTATAGATCTTGATTTTTTAGATATAATATGCTTAGCCTAAATCCTTCACAGAGGACATACTTCCCATCCAGTTGTTTAATATTTTTAGGATAAGGACACCATTCCCTATCACTCTATGGAACATAATGTTGGTATACATGCCCATAGAGCTTCCCCGAGTGATTGCATGGAGTCAAATATTAATTAATCAATTAATATGATTATTTGGTTAATTAATTAATTCTAGAATATTCTAATTAATCCACGAGCATTTTAATTAACGTTGTTTTTATATTTACCGATGGGTTTAGGAAACCCTACCTCCTTTCATCTCCTATTTAAAGGGTCTTGACGACCGATATCTATATAAGATATTGAGAGAGGATTTTTAGTTTTACACTCACATACATAAACCCTAGTCGTCACCATCCTCAGCAGAGAAAGGAGAGCACTGTGACACTAGAACGTCACCGTACAAAGGCTACTCCTTCCTCGTCGACATAGGAAGCATGACATGGAGTTCCAGTCCATCTTTGTGGATGAAGTAGAGACACAGATACTGAGCCACCTACGTTCGGAGGACGTCAAAGACCATCCATACGTGCTACGAGCGTTGTACATCACCACATGAAAGGAGTTTTGCTAGATCTTCTCGACACACTCTTTGAACGGGAGAGAAGTATTGTCTGTGTAGGCCAGCATCTTTGCACACCATCATGCAATGAGACATCACCGGACTTGCTCCATGATTAGGTATATCCCGCGAACACTCTTTCTAAATACACTGTTGTCGACAAGATCCTGTTTTGGGTTGCGTGAAAATTTATTTTTGTTGCTTCCACCACACATGATTTCTCCACAAAACCCAACACATAAATATGATCTCACTAACCTTTTGTAATCACCATATTACATCTTGATTTTGACTAAGTGAAAATCTTTGACTATCTTGTCAAATTGAAGATTCCAACTCAAAGATGCTTACTTAAATACATAGATTGAACTTTGCATTTTATAGACTTTATTTGCAATGATTGGATTTATTAAACCTCCAGGTTGTGTAAAGCAAACATACTTTACAATATTTTTGTTAAGGAATGTGACTTTAACATCCATTTTCCAAATCTCACAGTCATAGTCAGTTGTAGTGGAAAGCATGATATTGATGAATATAGCCATGGCAACTAGTGAAAGATTTCATCATGTTCAACATCTTGGACTTTGTTTGAAACCCTTTGTGACCAATTTTTCCTTATAGGTTTGTACACTACCATCCATGTAGATATTCTTATTGAAGACCCAATTACACCCTATGGGTTTTTCCCTTTCAGGTGGTGTACATGAAATTTATCTTGGATACAAAGGATTCAAGCCATTTCTCATACTCTGGTCCCTCAACAACTTCTGTTTAGGTTGTTGGCTCATCATCTATGACCAACTTACTACCTTCTTGAGCCATATGTTATCAAAAATACCAAGCTCAAGGCGTGTCCTACTAGATTAAAGAGGTTTTGTGCTACATATGGAACTTGAGATTCCACAACAATTTGTGATTCTCCTTATTACTATTGTACCTCTTTAGGTTCAATGTTTTCTTGTTGGTCTCATACTTTTTAAGTTCTACTTATCTCCCACTGGTTCCCTTGGAATTTTATTCTCCTTAGGAATTCAACCGTCCCAAAAACAAACACTTATGTTGTCCAATTGGAATATAAAAGTAGAATCCAACAAAATAACATTTACGTGATTTGTGGACAAAGATTTTCAAGAAACTATTTTCTTATATAAACTTTCATTCCTAATCATTATAAAAGATGTTTGGGACACTTCTAATGCCACATCTCATATGGTATCTTTTGAACCAATTTAGATGGCACATTGTTTAGTGTAAAGAACATGCCCAAAATGAATTTGGAAGATCAACTAAAATTATTGATGATCGCACCATGACTAACATGGTGTGATTCTTTCTATCTAATACATCATTATGTTTCAAGTGAAATTCATTGGGATACATTATCGTAGTCTCCCAAAAGGTCCTCAAACTCTTGGTTCAAAATATATTCCTATCAATCAAAGTGTTTTAATACTTTTACCAATTCGATTATGTACTTCATTCATGATCTTCTTGAACACTTCAAGAGATTCAAACTTTTATTTCATTAAATATAAAATATCATATCTACGGAGATCATATATATTATATATATATATATATATAGATATATAATGATGTACCAGTAACCACATCTAGCATTTTTTCTAAAAGGTCTACATACATCAATATGTAGGGGCCCGAATAGAGTACCCGTCCTCCTACTATTTCTAGTGAAGGAAGCTTTTGTCATATTTCCCAACAAATAAGACTCACATGTCTGTATTGTTTCAAACCAAAAGAGTCAAGACGACCATCTTTATGGATTCTAGAAATACATTTCTCATTTTTGTTCTCCAGATTACAATGCTATATGTATTCATTGTTTGAGTCATTAATTACATGTTTTATACATATTTATGTTTAGAACTATCGAGCATAGACTATGAAATGTAGGGGCACTTCCATATACAATCTCATCTATTAAAATAAAACATCAATTGTTTATAATATTCTTGTCCATACAAGATACATGATGTTTAATTCCAGGTACATAATAGAACTTCACTAATTCTATTACATTCCTATTATATGAATGACAAATTCCAACTATGGTCATGGCAACTCTTGCAATGCACAGTTCTAGCTTACTTCTTATTGGGTCCTAAAGTGGAGATTCTATCTCCTTCTGCCTGATTTCCTCCTAATAAATAGGGTAGTCCTTTTCTAGTGTGTAGGTTGGTGATTGTGGTGACACTTCCCTTCCTTATTCACTCCTCCATCAACTTACATTGTAGAAGACTTTGGTTTCTAGCTAGATTTACAACTCTTCTTAGGTTTACCTTTTCCCTTAGACTTCCTTTGCCTATGTTTATCATCATTACAGATTTGGGTTTTTCCTTCTATGTTTGCGCTTTAGCTATTCTTAACATGCTAAGAAAATATGACAATAGTTTGTCAAAATCATTCCTATTGTAGTTCATGAAAACATGGCTGTATGATTCTGGAAGTGACTGCAAAATTGCATGTATGGACAACACATGGCCTAAGGGAAATCCTAATCTAGAAAGATTCTCCACATACCCAATCAACTTGAGTACATGAGGACCTACAGGATGTCCTTCAGCCATATTGCACTTGAACAATGCCTTTGATGCATCTCTTTCTTGATCTTGGTACATGTTCTTAAGATTTGTTACCATCAATAACATCCATGTTCTCATGTCGTCTCTACAAATAATAGTTCATTGAGCATACAATCAAGAAATTTACATCCATGACATCTTTAGAGTGCTACTTGTAAGCATCCCTATCAGCCTTAGGCACGGTGGGAGTGGGTTCATATGGATCTATTATCTCCAAGGAATAGAGCTTACAGTCTTGAGTGAGAATGATTCTCAATGTCTTGAACCTGTCATGAATGTTATTTCTATTCAGCTTGTCCTTCTCAAGGACTGAGTGCAATGAAAATGTGTTTTTGTTTTCCATTAGTTTTTACAAAAGAAATTTTGCAATTTTGTCAAAATACTTCTGAATTAACTAGATTTGATAAGTTTGACGATATTAATAAGGCTTTTAATTAATTATTTCTCCCACTATTTTGTTTAAATTAATAGCCCATATTATTAAGCAAAATATTGTATTATACATCCTTCTAGTGAGCAAAGTTCCATATCTCATCCAATCATGAGTCAGCTTTGGTTGGTCTCCCACAACTTGACTATTTAGGCAAGAAACTTTTTCAATTGATCTAAATGCAACTCTTGGATAGATGGTGTGAAGAAATCCTTATCATAATCCATATGTATAATTCTAGGAACTTAATCCCATCAAGCCCACCTAGTTAAGCCTGACCAAAAAGCCAACCCAATAGAATATGCATCCTGCTTTGCCAAACCCACATATATATCAATACACTTCCACGAGATAGACGCTGCACCACACTTTGGTGTAACCAACACTTAGTCAGTCAAGCTTTTCATGTGTGTTCCTTATAGAAAGAATCTAAGACTTAATATTTATTAAGGGATTTTATAGATTAATACATATACATATATAATCACCACATACTTATAATATGTAATATATATGCTCTATCCATAAACAAAACATGAAATCACAAAATACAAGCGATGGTTATGGCCATGATAATGCAATTCTTTGGAGCCACAAAGAATTTCTACCACCTAAGGTCCACATAGTATGTAACAATCTGTACTTGAAGAAAATCTATGCTAGAACCAGCCCGGTCAGTCAATTGAACCCCTTAGTTGATCGATTGGCCTTCTAGTCGGTCAAATGGTTTTCATGGATCAGTCCACTAGCTCCTTTTTCAAGAGGTGTCTTGACTCCTCCATTCAATCGGTAGGCCCTATAGTCAATTGATAGGCTGCTCCTATCATCTGGCCTCCTTGATCTTATAATCGATTGCCTCAACTATCCATTTGGTTGACTCGTCTGGTGTAGAATGGAATCTCTTGCCAGAACATAAACTAAAACTATCATATTCCTATTAACCTATTAAACTATATAAGGGAAATCTTGATTTACATTCAAGGGGAATATACAAAGGAGAGAATTAGTTTACATTTGGACTGAAAGAGAGAGGATTAATATGTAAACCAAATAACAATAGGGATAAAACCATTAAACCAAGCACACATTCACAAAGGGGTTTTGGCCGTAACCATTCTTACATCTACCATCAAAATCTTTTAGGAAAACATATATAGATTTCATATTTATATATATTATATATATGTATATATATGTGTGTATATATATATGTATATATATATATATATATATATATATATATATATATATATATATATATATATATATGGGATCATATGTGATATTTAATCGGATGTGCACATTAATTATTTTAGATATTTTTATAGTATGCAATAAAATAAATCTGATCACATCTATTTAAATACTAATACACTATAGATTGACATGGCACTAATACCATTGATGGGGAATCAATAGTAGATATGATAGTGATTTTTTTCTATCCGTATCCCAAACAAGAAGATCACACCAACAATATGCATTTAGGAAAGAGGGTTTGTGAGGTATATGGTCCTGGAGAAATTCCAATGACAACTCTCGCAACGACATGCTTCTTTCACAAAGAACACCCAGACAATTGTCAGCGACGACCGCCTTGTGTATCACCATGAATGGCTATTGATTTCATCCTCCTAGCGTGGTGGAAACAACCTCCACACATCTACGTAGCCCACATGGAACACCAGGAACTCGTTGTTGTGCTTGCTAGATCCAATTGGAAGGAGTTTGTCCCTTTGGTGTCAACTTGCTAGCACTAACTTATTCTCCCTAGCATTCTCTCTCTTTATGGGTAAAACTTTCTTTGATCTATCATGTTACCACAACTATGACAGGACAATTTTTGTCAGTGTTAGTTGTATGTTATGAAGGTCTTAACCATCCCCCTATTTGTAGGAGGGTTAGGATCATGGTTTCTAGATCAACTGAGCATCGAAGAGATGAATTTTCATGAATGTTCTTGCGAATCACGAATCAGTAAGTTCACATTCTGAATCGGTCGGTTCACATTCTAAATCGGTCAGTTTGCATTTGAATTGCTTGAGTAAACATTTGAATTGGTCGATTCACTATATTTCCTATTCACAAATATATTGGATTTCAATGTGATGATTAGTTCTCAACATCACGTCAATATCAATCCTTGATCTAGTCTTACTAATCACTCAACCGGTCATTTCACATTCTAAACCAGTCGGTTCACATTCTAAACTGATCATTTCATATTTTGAATCAGTCAATTCACATTCTAGTTCAGCCAATGTACAAACTCAACACTTGAGTCAGCCGACTCAACACTTGAGTCAGTGACTCACATTCCCATTCAGCCAAGTTTCAATCAATGTTGTTTAAATTGAATACCCAAACACTTTAGTAATCAAGTTAAACCTTATTGATGAGTAAACTCCTATTCCTAGTGCATCCTATGTGTGTGACCTTATAGGTCCCATGTTATGTTGGTAGTAAACGTCCATAACTAATTTATGACATCACAAGCAACAAGTGGTATCTAGCAATACATCATTGCTACCCAAGTAATTGGAAAGTTGGAGAACAAATTTCAACCTAAAATTTGTAATTAGTGGTATAGTGATCTTATAGTTCCTTTATCTTTGATATCTGTATTGAACTCAAGGCATGTAATCATCATCCTATTAATATACAATCCATGTTCCTGGAACTAGAGCAGGGTATCTGAGATGAATGTGAGCACACATATCACATATTTATTCACATGAGTACGACCATATGCTTCTCAGTCTTTCTTATCAATTGTCCAAGATATCAACTCCGATAGGAGGGACAAATCCCATCTACATCACTCAATCAATCCTCATGTGTCACAACATACCCACACATCATCTGTATGGTAACCTTTATTTAATGTCAGGTTGGATGGTGTCAAAGTACATTGAACAACATGTGATGAGTGTAGTGACTTTAGGTCTAAGAACCACAATCATAACTATCACTATAACAACTGATTTTGACTACCATTCAATGATTTCATGTATCACACTCAAGGTGGGTCTGTCTGGTACATTTTTCTATAACATGTACCTATGTGTTTGACTTGATATTCTTTATCATGACTAATGATACTCTATCACCAGTCAATACACAATATACTCTTATGTATTACTATTGTATATATTCTACCATAGTGATATCTGACTAGGGACATAACAAGAATGCATATACTCTTATCATACATATGATCTCATTGTTCAGTCCTCAATCTGAATACATATGTCATCAATTAACATCATTCTTTAGACATCTACCATGTTTGTTTCATGATCTCTTGATTGAGACAAACATAATAGACATAATTACCTTTATTATTATCAAATCAGGTATCTAATGCCTCATGACACTCATCATATGATTGACTCTATGGGCATACATACCATCACTTCATGCCAAAGGGCATACACAAAGGATATATCTCCTCTCCCTACCACCCATACAAGATGGAGGAAAACATTAGGAAACATCTTGCGAACTTCCTCCATTGGGATGAAGGTTTTGCATATAGTTGGAGGGAATAGAGTGATGAACATCCTCATAGTTGTGGTGGATATGTCTATACTTATTCCTGTACGAGATAGCCCATATAGACTATCTTATAAGAAACCCCACACATCCTTCATGGTGAAAGCCTTGACCGCTAGAAGAACAAGAGCAAAACCCAAGCCACCTAAACAAGATAGAGCAACCACCTTCTTCCAATCCACCCATGTACATCGGTTCTGATCATCCCTCCCCCACTAAAATAATTTTGACATCAAAGCTTCGATCACATTTACAATTTTCATTGGGATCCCAATGGAAGGACTAGAATGTATGGGCATGGAGGCTATAATATGCTTAATCAAAGCAGTGTGCCCTGTAGATTATAGAAGTCTGGAGTTTTAGGAAGCCATATTTCACTATATGAGCTCCACAAGGGGGAGGAACAACACAAATTTTGGACTACCTCCTGAAATAGGTATACCCAATTATACAAAGTACCTTCCAAGGAGTGGAATCAAAAATGTTATCAAGAACAATACCTCACTCTTCAAAAAGGGATGATAAAAGAATCTTGACTTTTCTTTGCTAACTTTTTGGCCCAGAAACTTTTCATATTCAATAAAAATACCATCAATAACAATGAAGTTCAGGGGTTAGACTTATAATAAAAGGACTAGATTGTATGAAAAAAGAATAATGGGGCGACAATTTCCTATTCCTGACATCTATATGGCTAAATTCATCCTTTGGTGGTATCATAGATTTATGCCCAGAGTTGCAAGAAATAACTATATTATATTATAGAAGTAAATTACAATGCAATATTGAGCTATTCTCGGGTCCTAAGGAGCAAGGGGAGTATCCCCACATGATTTCTACTTTTAGTCATTCAACATAGAGACTCCTCATAAAGACCAAAAAGGGATGGTGGCAAAGGATTTTTTTTTACACCATGATGCATAGGGAAGAAACCAGGTAGTAACCCATTTAGAACCACATAAATATAGGATCCCTCAAATAAAGATTTCATGAGATTTAAAACATCAAGCAACATTCAAAATTTAACAAGATGGCATGTAGGAATTTCCAATCCACTAAGTCATGCTGCTTCTTCATTTCCATCTTGATTGTGACATTCTCATTTCGCCCAGACACTCTAATTTATCAACCAACTCCTTTGTGAGTTTTATGCTATAAGTAATATCACAACCATGTATAAAAGCTCCTTGTTCTTCAAAAAATATACGCGGAATAAAGGACCTCGACCTATTATTAATGATGTGGCTAAAAATTCTAATAATGACATTTTCTACAAAAATGGGTGGGAAGTCAATAACAATATTGGAATGTTCATATATCTTAGGGATAAGATACAATCTATTGCATTTGAGGCTTCAGTGAAAAGGATTGCTTAGGATGAAATGTCGGGCAAGAGAACATACATCCTGTTTAATAATATGCCATGCTACAAGTTAAAATGAAATGGTTAGATCATCAAGACCCGATGTAGTTGATTTATTTATCTACTGGATTGTAGTAAGAATCTCCAATTCCTCAACGGGGCACCAACATTAGGTTAGCATCAGATGTGAAAACATAAGGAATGCAAGACAAGAAATGGGAATCCTCCATGATCTCATAGTTTCCTTCATTAGAAAAAGAAATTCTTCAAGTACCTAACAACTTCCTTTATCATCTATTCATAGAAGTGTAGAAAGTCCCATCACACAAATAGATTCTCTTCATTCGATTCTTTTCTCTTCTAGATTTAACAACAACATTATAGAATGCATGTTCCTATATTGATCTTATATACTTCGGGTATGACATTTTTTTTCTTCCATACAATTTCTTCACGCTCTAAGTTTTTACGAAGGTCCTTTTTAGCCTCTTCTACAGGTCTCTCATTAAGATGTTTCAGTCTATTATCAAAATCAATTTGCAATCATCAGACTATCTCTTCCAGACAATCTCTTTTAGGTTGATTTTATACTAATGGAAATCATAAAAAAAAATCATGTTCCAAACCTTTAAATAATGTTTCAAGTGAGAACATTTATAGAAGAAATGAAAACATGGGTCACCCCACCCATCCATCTTCCATCCTCTCTCTATGGTGTTGGATCAAGGCCTCTAGAGGGGGGGTGAATAGAGATTCAAAAATTCTCACAAGATAGATTAGAACTTAAAATTATATCAAATTAAAACGATAGCTGAAGTGAATTTGAAGTCCTAACTAAAAAGCATAGCAAGGATGAGAGGAATTGATAACAAGCACTTGACAAGGTCATGTAGAGTGGTTCCACTCTCCAAACTAGGAGAGATTCAATCCTCTACCTAGAGAGGTCAGCCTCTAGGAATTTGCAAGTGTTTTTCTCTATATATTCACCAATAAGATTTACAACACAAGACCACCAAAGGACTTACCCATTCAAGCACCAAGAGTCTTCCACCTTACCAAGGACTTACTCACTTTGCCAAGAGTCTTCAACCTTTTCCAAGGTCTTACACACTCTTGAACAAGTCTTCCACCTTCATAGACTTTTTTACTCTTCTTGGATCTTAATCCTTTGCCTTATCCTTCACCAAGAGAAGATATTCACCTCTTCTTCAACCTTGAAGAAGAACAAAAATAACTCCACATTCACTCAGAGTAGCTTGCTTCACCTTTGCTTCATGGAGGAAAGGGGTAGGAAAGATGGAATGGATGATAGATTTACAAGCACAAGGAAGTAGCTCTCTTACAACAAGCCTATCTCACTCATAATCACAAAATGAATTGTAAACTAGAGAGATAAAGGGGCTCAAGGAGTTTCAACACACTCAACTATAGCAAGGACTTAGAATAGCATGAATGAGAAAACTTGGAATGAACTCCAACGGGTCCTATTTATAGCTGGAGGTGTTCCCTTGAGTCTCAGATCACTTAGAGTCGAAATATAGCCATTTTACAAGATGCAATAGATCTATTTTCACCCAAAACAACTCACCAACAGTTATAATCACTTTTTTTTTTCCATGAAGTACATTCGGTCGAGTTTTAATAAAGGTAACTCGGCCGATTCACTAAATGACAAAGCCAATTTTCAAACTATTTGTCGAGTTTGTTCTGGGAAACTCGACCGATGAGCTAAAATGAGGTTTTTTCAATGAGTTAATCGGTCGAGTTCTATGAGTGTGCAATTTGACCGATGGGTCATCTTTAGAAAATCCATCATAGGATCAGTCGAGTTTCCATCTCGACCGATGAACAACCTATGACAAATTTTCTAAATTGACATTTGAGTGATTGAACCTTGGAATTAAGTGTCCTTGATTTTTTTTCATGTTAGTTACAAGTCATATCATCAATACAAGTAATTACAAAAATCATCTAAGGTCATTTGGAGTGATTTCCCAAATTGTGCACTTGCATTGCATTTGACTTGAACTTGAACAACCTAGGGCTTATATAATTTGATCCTTTTCATGTACCGAAAGCCTGAATTCAATCTTGAACAAACATATTAGATACATAGGAATGGAATGGTTAAGTCATTATCAAAATATGGGCAATGTATAACCCTCAAGTCAACATTCTCCCACTTTTTGATAATGACAAACCATTCCTCAATCATATTGAAAAGGATATTGAAGTTATACCTTTTCCTTGTGAATTGTAAGGGGATTCAAGATTTGAAAAATGTGAATTTCTCCCCCTCAATAAATGCTTGATCTAACCTACATGGTTTGTCTATCTACGCAAAGCAAGATGACATAAATATACCATATGGCCCTTTAGCAAGGAACATGATAAATCATATAATAAGTAAGAAATGGATCACATAGGAAATAAAAGCAATATGGTAGCTTCAAAACATTGAACTTCTCTCCCCCTTTTGACATTATCAAAAAGGAAGGGGGGTAGAAGAGTATAGAAATAGGTCTTCTCCAAGCACAACTAAGCATACATGCACAACATGCAATCTCAAAACATACATCAACTCACAAGAGAAACAAACAATCTAAGTCATAATAAAAATATGGTAACATGGAATCAAATCATGAGATAGAGTAAATAAAAGAGTAAGTGTGCACATAATTAAGATTACAACCCAAAAAGAAATTTCTCAAAAAACTAGCTACAAGCCAAACCGATGAAAGCTAGATGATAAAATAGTACAACTCAAAATAAGTGCCCAGATGTTTCTAATACAAAATAGTCTAGAAAGATATATATGATCAACAACTAGACTAAAAACTAGAACAACTAAACATCTAGCTCATCTATATCGACATCATCTACAACATCATCAACATCAGGTTCATAGTCATCATCTCCGTCTGAAGGTGCAACAACATCACCTTCATCACCAGAATCACCAGTGAAGTCATCAAAGCCATCATCAGAAGCATCACCATCATGCTCACAAACCTCCTCATCAGTAGTAGCAACCTCCTCATCAGCCTGGTCTAACATCTCTTCCATTAGCAGAGGGACCAAAACCATGATCAGGAAACCATGCATTTTGCTCATCATAAGACATACCAAGAGCATGGAGCTCATTGGCATGTGGGAAGGAAGGATTAGAACTACTGAGGCTAGAAAGCAGAGTGGCCAAGGGGCCAACTCGCAGAGGCAACACACCAGGGGTAGATCCACCTACAGTAGAGGGTGCATCAGTGGAAGATGCAAGTGGAGGGGCAAGGTAAAAGTGACCATATGCATAGAATGTTAGGCACCTCCTGGGTAGGGTTGGTAGGCAGGGTAGGGGTGTACATAGGACATGTTCATGTTGGACATGATGGAACATAGGTCCTGATGAAGGTGCTCCTGAACCTGAAGGTTGTATGCCTATTGATGCATCATTAAGCCCATAAGGGTTTCATTAGATACATGGAATGAGGGATGGGAAGGTCAGGAAGGCTGGGGTGGTGGAGGTGATCGGGTAGAGGTAGAGGTAAAGGCACAAAGTGTGGTAGAGGATAGGATAGGAACAAACATCTGAAGAGTGGTCTCACTGATGCAAACTCCTTTTTGGGTAGGTTTGTAATGAAGGTTGTGGAAAAGAGATTTTCCAATGGCAAGCTAGAAAAGACCACAAATCAGGGCTGGGTAGGATGGGTGGGTGCCACAGGTGTTCTTTCCTGAGTCAAATCAGGTCATATGATGGAGAGCATATCTTGAGCACTTGACTCTGATGTTCTTCAAGTGACAATATGTGATCACCGTAGTGTTTTCTACAATCTCAGTTTGATTCGTCTTCCCATGAATATTGTAGTTAACAACTAGAGTGAGGATGCATCTCTTGAGGTCTAGGGAAGAGGAGGGAAGGGTGCACTTCTTCCTATATGGGAATTGCAGCTTCTTCAAGAACTTAAGAATATTAGGGAGAGTAAGATCATATTTCTTGTAGAAGGACTCAGGCTCAACTAAGTCAAAGTACTCTGGGTAATCCTTATGCCAGGTATCAGTCACTTTGGTACCTGAAAAGAAGATGTTCAGGGTATCCTAAGAGACTTGAAATCTCTTCCCGACTATCATGGATGTGAAGACTACTTGAGTATCAGGTGGGGGTATGAGGGTGTCATAATTCCAATGGAAGTTAGAGTAGAATTCATGAACCACTCTCGTGCTAGTGATGGAATTGTTGTAGCATGTGCATTCAACCCCCAAGGCAGAGAGGTGGTGATCATAAATCAACTTCACTACTTGATCTATGAACTCTTGTCTTCATGGTTTAGGCTTAAATAGGGCACGAAAAGGGAAAGGAATCTGGGGAAGGAGCTCCTTCTACCTATTTAGTGCCTTATCTGAGACAAAGAAAGTGTCATCAAACAGAATCGAGCGAGAGTTGGATGAAGGTGAAGGTGCATTAGCTGGGGTGGCCCTCTTCCTCCTATTAGATGCCATAGAGATGAAAAGCAGAGGACAAAGAGAGAAAAAGCTAAAGAATCACCACCAAAACTCATCCACAAACCTAGGTTAGCAAGGGGGAAGATCAAGGGAGGTCAAGCTAGGTTGAACTAGAGTGATGTAGTGGAATGTTAGGACTATGGTAGAGAGCTTAGGGGAGCTGGAGGTTGAATCGATTGACTTTTCTCTAGTTGAGAGGGAGAATAGTTTGCCAAACCCATCATCAATCTGCTCCAACCCAGCCATCAATTGAGTTATGTGAACTCGAAAACATGACCGATAGGCTCTTTAAAAAAGCTCTCGGCCTCCGATCAATCGAGTTGGCAACTCGACCGATGGTCAACCTGACCTAAACCTAAAAGACCTAGTTTCTAGCCATTAGAGTGCTAATTAAATTATTTTTCAAGTCCATTATTTATTTTGAACATACTTAGAGACATATCACTCATCATTGAGTACAATTTTGTGATAAAACATGAGTTTGCAAAAATACCCAAATACAAGAGAAAATAAGGCAAAAAGAACATGAAATTTTTTATTTTAAGCATATTAGCAGGAAATGGTGATCAAAACAGAGGCAAAACATATAGGATAGATGACAACTAGATAGAAGGCATATCAGATTCATTCAAAGCAATTATGCATAGTTTGGATCTAATAAAGTTAAATTTCTCTCTAGCTAGAGGTTTAGTGAAAATGTCCGCCAACTAATTTTTCGTATCCACATGCGTGATATAGATATCCTTCTTGGCAATGTGATCATGGAGAAAATGATGGAGACCCTCTATATGTTTAGCTCTGCTGTGTAAGATAGGGTTATATGACAAGTTAATTGCACTAGTATTAATACAATAGATAGGAGAAGAATCAAATTGAATGGTAAAGTCTTGTAGCATTTGCTTCATCCATAGGAACTGGGCACAACAACTCCCAATTGCAATGTATTAATCCTCGGTGGTTGATAATTCTACTCTACTCTATTTCTTGGAGAACTAAGACACCAATCATGATCCCAGGAGGAAACAAGTGCCACTTGTGCACTTTCTATCAAGCAAACAGCCTGCATAATCCGCATCACTATAAGCATTAAGAGTAAAGTCCCTTGATTTGGGATACCATAGTCTAAAATTTTGGGTTTTTTCTAAGTACCTTAAAATCCTCTTGACAACTATAAGATGTGATTTCTTAGGATTTGATTGAAAGCGAGCACACAAGCTAGCACTAAACATTATATCAGGTCTAGATGCAATTAAATAAAGTAAACTTCCAATCATACCTCTATAAAGCTTGACATATACCTTCTCACCTTCTTCATTTGTGTTAAGTTTGGCAGTGTTTGACATGGGTGTGTCCATCAACTTGGTATTCTCCATCCCAAAGCATTTGAGTAGTTCACTTGTATACTTGCCTTGGTTGATGAAGTTCCCATCTTTGGTTTGCTTGATTTGAAAGACGAGGAAGAACGTGAGCTCACCGATCATACTCATATCAAATTTAATCTACATAAGATCACTAAATTCTTTGCAAAGATCAAGGTTACTTCCACCGAAAATGATATCATCAACATATATTTGTATGATAAGAAAATTGTTAGAAGTGTGCTTTAGAAATAAGGTAGATTCCACTTTGCCTATGATATACCCATGATCTAACAAAAAGTTCTTTAATTTCTCATACCAAGCTCTAGGTTCTTGTTTGAGTCCATAGAGAGCTTTTTGCAAAAAATAAACATGGTTAGGTAAACTATCATGTTCAAAGCCCGAGGGTTGTGCAACATACACTTCCTCCTCAATTGTACCATTTAGAAACACAATTTTAACATCTATTTGATATAGATGAAAGTTTTTATAACTAGCAAAGGCAAGCAACATACAAATGGACTCAAGTTTAGATACAGGTGCATATGTTTCATCAAAATATATACCTTCCTATTGATTGTAGCCTTGAGCCACTAACCTTGCTTTATTACTTACCACTTTGCCACTTTCATCAAGCTTGTTGCACTAGACCCATTTGGTGCCAATGATCTTTCTATCACTTGGTCTTGGCACTAGGGTCCAAACTTTGTTCTTTTCAAATTGCTTTAACTCTTCTTGCATAGCTAGGATCCACTCATCATCCCCAAGAGCGTTGTTGACATTCTTTGGATTGAGTTGAGAGATGAAAGTGTTGTTGGCTTGTTCTTTGTTGAATGCAGCCTACGACTTCACTCTTTCAAATGGATCACCTAAAATCAACACTTTTTGATGATTCTTTGCAAACCGGGGGGTTGGATCCTTCTTCTCTTCATCTTTCTCTTCTTCTTGAGTGACTGCCTCTTTTCCCTTTTTGGTGATGTTGAGCTCTTTTAGAATAGGAATTACTTCACCTACAACAACATCATTTGGAACAACATCTTTGGGAATAGAGGGGTTAGTCTCAATAAACTTAAAATTTATGGATTCTTCTACTTTAGCAAGATCAACATTAAAAACTCTAAAAGCCTTGCTAGTAGTGTTATATCCAAGAAAAAAAGCCTTGTAAGATTTTAGATCAAACTTGTCGAGAGAATCTGTCACACCCCGATCTCACACTAACCACTAATCACGAGATTAGGGCACGACGGAGGGATTATCACATAAACAAATCACTGAGAACTTTTTATTTTTAAAACCTCGTAATGATATCCGGATTATTTCTGTAAACTAAAACATAATAAACTATTGCGGAAGCATTTCAATTAAACTGGCTAGAGAACATAAACAGAGTTTACAACATGTAACATTATTTAACAGAAAGTAAAACATAACAGATAATTTACATCTTTAACTCATTCGCCATACATACTCTCTCTCGCCCACACCATGTCCCAAGGACCGAGGGGAAAGGATTAAGAGACCACTATCTAACTAACTACATATACCTTCTACTGACTAGGGTGGTAAGATCCTTCAGATTCCTGGAACTGTCGCTGACCTAAAAATGATTGAGTAGAGGAGTGAGCCTACTCGCTCAGTGAATAGTTTTTCATTTAACTATCACTAAACAACTCGTCAAGTTTATTATTTAGATTAATATACAAGAAATACTACATTGAGCAGTTCTAAAACAATATAATTGAAATAACAAAGAATGTAAATATTGCATCCAAAGAATAACTACTAGAAGACTATGCTCTAGTCCTCCTTAACTCTTTCATTTATAAGGAAGTCTGTGAACCTATATGATCATATTTTAGCATATGCCCTGATCTTATGCAGTGTATTCTGCATATGAGACTCGCAGTGCACTACGGCCACATGGTACAAGACTTAGTGACACACCCGGGAAATGCTAAGTCTGACTGCCAGTCCTGGTCTGCTACAGGACCCACAGGCTCTCCGGCCTGACTCATAGGCTCTCCGGCCTTCTCTGCACTCATCCTGAGTGCTCTGGACTCCTCCTCTAACCTGAGCACACAGGCGCAGGGAGTCAACACCGGGTTACCACCAGAATTACTCAACCGGTTGGTGTTGGATAACCCTTCTGTCCTCGTGCCACCAGAATTACTCAACCGGTTGATGTTGGACACGAGTTTCACCCCTAAGGTACAGACCTCTCAAAGGGGTTCTACGGTGTTCAGGGCACCTAAGTCTAACATTAACATTATAGATACATTTTAAATAGAAATCATGACTCATTTTACATTTCTCACAAGGCTCACACGACCTGCCATATCATATTATATAAAACATCATAGCTCATGTACTCAAACATATATCATGTCTGCCCAACAAGTATTCTCATTCTAACATTTCATACATATCTGCATGATCTCAGTAACATCCCTTTCTAGGGCATGTCATATCTCATCACCTGAAATTCACGAGATATGTATTGTGAAAATAAGAAACCCTATAGTATATATATACCAACTCAAAGAGAATAAGCATGTAAAGTTAAATGCACAAGAAACATACAATTCAACAGTTGAGCATCACCACATCTCATACTGAGAATTTTGATATCAAAATACTTGATTCATTGTACACCCTATTCTTAGGGTTTCAGTTACCTCATTCACTTATCACATGGCAACACCCTATCCTTATATCATGCATGCAGGCAGATTTAAAATTCATAAATATCCCAAATTCAAGTCAATTTGGCATGTGCATATTGAATTCATTCAATTGAACATCTTAGTGCACTGCTAAGAGTAATTTACTTCACATATAAGAAATCATTTGTAGTATTTCTATTCCAGTAATTGTATTAAGCACTTTTGGTTTCCATTGCACCAAATAAAATCATTGAACTGTTCTACACTGATCAGAAGCTGTTCTAGATCATGTATAATCATACAGAAGCAATTTATAAAATAAAATTCAAGTTTCATCAAATACTGATAAAATGCCTGATAACCACTGATATCAGTGCAAAAATGCACAGTTTATCGAAAAATTCCAACGAAGGAGTTAAATGATGATAACTAAATGAACTCCTACTCACAGCGATTTGGGATGTCCAGATTCGTCCGGAAACGCGTCCAGAGGGTTGTCTTCAACCTTGGATTCGCCCAATTTGGACCTGTTACAACCAAACAGTAACTTCCACACACGTTCAGGTTGAAGGTGAACTCGGTTAATAGCTGAATCGAGGACTAGGGTTGCGGATTTGTACCTAGGCCTCAAGGCCGGGGTCAAAGCTATCTTTCCTTGGTGTCTCATGCGCCCAATTGCTACTGGTTTAGAACCTGCTGAAATCAAGCAACAATTTCCCCCACGTATAGGTTGAAGGTAGTCTGGCTAGGATGCTAGATCGAAGCCAAGGCTTCGAATTTCTGCTCCCATCTCGTGGCCGAGCTCGAGGCGATCGTTTCTGGACTGTTGGCTACGCCCAGGAGGGCTCCCAGCCACTGGCCCTAGCTCCGGCCATTGCTGCGGCTGCTGCTCTGTGCAGCAGGTCGGACGCCCAAGTTAGCTGAGGTGCCGCGCGTGCACCTAGGGCGAGGAAGATGGAAGAGGAAGGGTGGGCGGAGGTAAGTCGCCGGTTGAATCACCCTAATTCGTTGCTATGGCTGCCGTGTAGCAGCTTCTTGCTGGGGCGCCGCCCAGCAGATCGGTGGCTAAAGGGCGCCTCTAGGGCATGGAGGACGAGGAAGAAGAGAAGGAGAGGAGTGGGTGGAGGTAGGCGCAGCTACGCAATGCCATGGGCGCTCAAAATCGCCCCATAGATCCCCCCCCTTGCCGCAGATGATTGGGCGTTAGGCGCCGCTCAACCTGACGAAGATGAAGTCCTATTTTATCGGGATAGAAGTAAAGGAAAAGAGGGGTAGCTGACCCTCTTTAAGGGGTGAAAAACAAAATTGGAGAAATTGCATCTCAAGTCCAATATTCTCAAAAATGCCATAACTATGGCCTCGGGGGTCCGATTTAGATGATTTCTTTTGCATCATTTCAAGCACGAACTCCTCTACCTACTCAAGGCATGAAATCATACTGATTACACTGTTTCACTGGATCAAAGCTCAAATTGCATCTGTGCTTACTTGATTCAACTTAATGAACTTTATAATCAACATTGTTATCATCATTAATTACCTCATATGAGTAAATCTCAACTATTGATTCATGACTTAGCTTATCTTAATCAACCATGCTATTTAATAATATACTCAACACTAATCAAGGTGTTTCATGTTAATTGATGTATTTACTGGCTAACCTCAACGTGGGTCATAACAATCTCCCTCCCTTATAAGAATTTCGTCCCGAAATTCCTAAAAGAGAAAAGGAAACTTGTTTTGCATATCTGACCCAAAACTCTCACATGACTTCCTCTAGGTTGTGGTTTCTCCACAAAACCTTCACTAACGGTATCTCGATTCTTGAGCTCCTTGATTTCTCCGATCAACTATCTGTATTGGTCCCTCGACATAGGACATATCAGGTCTGATTTGTACGAGTTTGGGTCCCACTATCTCCTCTGGACCAGGGTAACACTTCTTTAACATCGATACATGAAATACATCATATAGATTAGCCAACTCATATGGAAAATCCAACTTATAGGCTACAGGTCCAATCCTCTCAATGATAGGATACGGGACCATAAACCTAGGAATCACTTTGCCTCTTTTGCCAAACCTCAACACTCCTTTCCATGGTGAAACCTTCAAATACACTTCATCACCAACCTAAAACTCAAGAGATCAACTCTTCTTCTCAGCGTAACTCTTCTATTTGTCCTGAGCAGCTTTCAACTACTCTCAACATGTCCTCAAGAGTCTGAATGGTCCTCTCAGACTGACCATCCGTTTGTGTGTGGAAAGTTGTACAGAATCTCAACTTTTGTCCACTGATTTCAAAGAACTTAGAATCTCTATATGATATGATTGAAATAGGAATACCATGCAACCTGACTATTTCATCCACGTATATCTTAGCCAACTTCGGGACATCAAAGGTTGACTTAACATGAAGAAAGTGAGCAGACTTAGTCAGTCTATCCACAATCACCATATCGAGTCACAACCTTTAGGTGTCCTGGGTAACCCTACCACAAAATCCATTGTGATATGTTCCCATTTTGTTCCCCTCTACAACCCCATTTTGTTGAGGTGTTCGAGGTGAAGAGAAGTTGTGTGCATAACCAGATTCTTGACAAAATTGTTCAAAAAGTTCATTTTCAAATTCTCCCCCATGATCACTATGGATGGAAATGACGTGACAAGAATCTTCATTCTCAACTCATTAATAAAAGCTCGAGGAAACATCAAGCGTATCACTCTTAGAAATGAGAAAGAAGGTCCAAGTATATCTAGATAAATCATTGACAATAACAAGGCAATACTTGGAACCACGAAGCGATTGAGTTGTCATTGGTCCAAGTAGATCAATGTGAACAAGCTCAAGAGCTCTCTTGGTACTAAGGATTCCTTTGGAATTGAAGGAGGACTTGGTTTTCTTTCCTTGGGTACAAGGTTGGGATTCCTCAACCTTTTTAAAATCCGATTTGGGAAGTCCCTTGACCAAGTCCTTTTTGCTCAACTTCTTCAACTGATGCATATTTACATGACCAAGCCGACGGTGCTAAAGAGAAATATCATTGGAGTTGACTACTAGGAATCTACCATCAACATGCTTAATAGAGTAAATAGAAATAACATAAAGATTACCACTTCTAGTTCCCTTATAGATAACTTGGTAGGTGAGGGAATCTAGAATCAAGCATTTAAAGGAAGTAAATAACACAAGGTAACCATTGTCACATAATTGAATAACACTAATTAAATTATCATGTAGACCATCCACAAAGAGAACATTCTTGATTCACAAGGATTCACCTACATCACCCTCACCTTTGACTTTACCTTTCTTATTATCCCCAAAGGTGACCGAACCTCCTTTCTTTTGGTGAAGTTGTTGAAATGGCTTATATCACCTATCATATGCTTAGTGCGGCCATTATCAACAATCCATTTTCCTTTTTCCTACAAGAAAGGAGAGTGTTGGTTCCCAACTCAAACTTTGGGATCTGGTGTTAGCTTGGGGATCCATTTCATATTTAGGTTGGTCCCCTTAGGCATGTAAGGACAATAAGTAGAGTAATGATCATCACACTTGCAACCAGAACAAACTGTAGGATTCTTAGTGTCAGAAGACTCTTTTATAAAGAAAGAGGTCTCCTTTCTCTTTTTTGTACCTTTGGATTTGCCTTTTCCCTTTTGTGCTCCCCTATAAATCTTAAACCACTAGTACCACTTTTTTGGTAGAATGGTCAAGGATTTCATTTAGGGAGTTTTTCCTTTTGAGGAATTTTTATAGAGTTTCTCTTAATCTATGATTATCATCATTTAGAGAAATGATAGTAGAACACAAACTAGCAATATCATCTCTATCATCCAATCGATTTTCAAAAAAGGTAACTCGACCGATCCACTAAATGACAAAGCCAAATTTCAAACTATCGATTGAGTTTGTTCTAGGTAACTCGACCGATGAGCTAAAATGAGGTTTGCTTAGTGAGTCGGTCAGTTGAGTTCTGTGAGTGTGCAACTCGACTGATGGGTCATCTTCAGAAAATCCATCATAGGATCGGTCGAGTTTCCAACTCGACCGATGAATAGTCGGTGACAAATTTTCTAAATTGACATTGGAGTGATTAAACCTTGGAATTAAGTGTCCCTGGTTTCTCTCATCTTAGTTACAAGTCATACCATAAATACAAGTGATTACAAAAATCATACAAGGTGATTTGGAGTGATTTCCCAAATTCTACACTTGCATTGCATTTGACTTGAACTTTAACAAGCTTGGGCTTGTATAATTTGATCCTTTTCATGTACCTAAAGCCTGAATTCAATCCTGAACAAACATATTAGACACAAAGGAATGGAATGGTTAAGTAATTAATATATAAATCTCAAATCAACATATGGTGGGGAGGCAATTCTCATAGGTGATCTAGATAGAAAGTAAGGCAAAATTATATGGATGAGGTTTGTGTAGTCTTGTCTTGGTCATGACAAGAAGAGGTTAACAATCATACACACACCAATGTGTAGCATGAGTCATTTGAACCTCCATGGGCAAAGAAACCCACTTAGCATTTAGAAACCCTCTATCTAGCCTCTCCCAACCTATCAAGGTTAAATTATGTTTGTCTACCCAAGTGACGACGCTTCCATTGAAAGGAATTTTAGAAGACACCATGCTGCTAATCCAATAATTGAACTATCCCATACCATTTCGATCTGGAAGAAGGATGCCTCATTGTTCTGTTGTTGTCTGGACAATGCTAAGGTCACCTGCAATAAGCTAGGGGATATCTATGTACAACTCTAACTGTGAAACAAGATAAGCCAATAAAGAACAATGATCCACAACATTGCATTTAACATAAAGTTCTATAATCATGAAAGGAGAACCTTTGAGATTTTCCATACTTATAGTGATACTATGATAATGAACATGAACAACCTCATGCGACATGGACAGGTCAGCAAACACCCAAACCTTTCCTCCCTCATACTGGTTAGTACAACACTACTCAAAACGAAGGCTATCAATCAAGTCTTTAGCCCTCTAAACATGAATCATAGGTTCCATCACTACTAGGTAGAGTGGCTTGCATTGACGAAACATCTAGCCCAAACATCTGTGAGTTTTCTTATCCAAAACACCTATTGAATTCTAGAAAATGAAGTGAGACATATCAATAAGAAGAAATCATCAACCAATAAAAGTTGTAGAAACCATTTAAATACTTCCTTATCTGCTACAATGGTGTCTATTATTTGAATACCAAAGCTTTCTTCTGGATATTATTCTTTAGAAAGCCATGGTCACTCCCTGCTAAGTACCACCTCTCTTGACCATATATCGAGAGAGCGGGATCATTTCTACTGATATTCATCCTCATGTTAGAAAGTCTTACAAGACAGGTCCTTAGAGCTCCTACCCATGTTCTTGGTTGACATACATCTAGAAATTCTTGGTAGATGTTGGCTCTCCACAAACCACGCAGGGGATTCTCCTTTAATGGTCTCATTTGTCCCTCTTGATCAGTAACCCAATGCATTCTAGAACTCTCTACCTCCTTGTGTCTCTGACCATGACAGTCATTATATACAACTGTATCACCAGTGGCTGGAAACCCCAAGAAATAGCATAAGCCATGTGGTGTCCCACCATACTAAATGTGATTACTCAAAAACAAAATGATGATCAACCACTAATTAATCATATTACTAAAAAGGTGCATAATTAAAAACATTTTTTTCATTCATAGTAGAGAACATTTTCATAAAGGTTCAACATCCCGCATAAGCATACAACCATACCAAGTATCTTTACATATATTCTGTGGTCTCATCCACAACATATTTACAAGTATATATTATTAACATATTTAAAACATGTACAAAACATAAGTACACTACCAAAATCATGAGTTAATGTAGATCATATACAAAATTTCCCAGTGCGGACTTGAGAGTACATGGATGACTCTAGGTCTCACTAAACAAACCACTAACCTTCTCCATATCTATTAGCCACATATCTACATTGGTAGGGTCCTTAGTTCCCTCATACGCTATGGATCACACTCGCTTCATCTCTCGAAGGTCTTCTCGAGACGGTAATATTTTACATTTGGGACAGATGCCCTTGGTTGAGGTGCAGGTGCCCTATCAGCCAGATGCATAATCACTGCCATAAGCTTTCAAAACATAGACTGGAAAGCTGGATTAGCCACATATTAGGGTCAAATAGAGGTAGTACAGGCTGTTTCAGCGCCATATCAGTTACTATTCCATATTGTATCGGTCTCCTACCACCACCTCCTGGCACCACAAAACTATTCTCTGCATGATCTTCACAACCTGTAGACATATCTGAATAACCATAAACCATGGTCAAATATGTTGGATCATGTAAGAACAGAAAAAACAACCTAGTCATATGCCCATGTAGATTCAACAAACCCTATGCTCTGATACCAATCAAATTATATACAAGCTCCTAAAGTATGCCTACAAAATAAGTTGTAGATAAAAATTCCAAAGATATAAAATGTATAAATTTTTTTTTCATGTTACTCCATCATGGTATATTCATCCATTCCCAACCATAAAAAGGACTAGATCTTAACTAGGGTGCATAATAGTGCCAAAATGTCATTTAGGTAAAATAGTAACAACTTCCTGTATAAACATCATTATAATCTAAAATTTTGCAGAGAGTTTTAGAAGTCACATACAAGACAACACCCTAAGGTTCATCATAAATTTACATAAGACGTAAGAGTTATGGCATTTCCAAGAACTAGGCATTTATGTGACCAAAACCTTAGCATGAATGAGCTACTTTCATCATTATAATTTTGTCTAACTTCATTTCAACACCAAAAAAGTAACTAAAAGCATCAAAATCACTACCGATTTACCACAATATAGTAAAGTTTAAAGTGTGAGTCAGACTTATGTAGAATGGGTACCAAAACAACACATATATGACATTTTTAGAAGTCATAACACCATTTTCGGATTTTAGACCTTGTATGTTTAAGGAAAAACTTACTCACAGAAGAAGAAACATTCATAGGGTCTAAAAAGGCTTAACTACTTGTATGATCACCATTATCATGTCAAATAGTACATAAGAAGGTCATTTTTTCTCATATAACGAGTTTTCTAAAGAAAGGTTTACATAAAACAAGTTATGAATATGCAAGAATTGTATTAAAATTTATATCACTCAGCTTAAGGTGAAGAAGAACGTCCAGATAGAAAGGTATCACAAAGAAGATAAGGTAAAATAGGAGATTTGAACTCCAAAGGCTCCAACGTAGCTCCTATCATCAAGAATGGAGTCAATTTAGAGTAAAAGAGAGAAGAAAAGATGGTTCTTCATCCATGTGCATGAGTTTCCAGCAAGAAACACAATAGATCTCGATCATGCTGAAGGAGGGAAGAAGGAAAATAGTAAGTAACAAGGTTAGGAGGGAAGATCTTACATACACAAAGAAAGAAACTAGGAAACAAAGCTTAGATCCATCCTAGAAGAGCTAGATCCCAGTCCTACAACAACATGCAACCATGATCTACCAAGGCTTCATTCCCAAGAAGCTCCTCCTTCAACAACTGATGGTTTTGAATGAGCTCTAGTAGGAAAAACATGTTTGGAGTAGAAAGGTTCATTTAAGGAAAAGGGGATGTATATATATATCTAGGATGAGAGAGAAAGGTCAACGGTTGAAAACTACTTTACCATCATTGAAGGCTAGAGGTTTTCATAGATGGATACAAGTAGAACCTCCATCAGTTTGCAGCCCTCAAGGAAAACCATTGATTTCCAAATCAGTGCAGCCATCTAGTTGCATCCTCTAAGGAAAACCATTGGTTTCTGTGTTTGTAGAATGACCATCAAATGTTGAGAGTGTAGAACAACCATCGAGTGTTGAGAGTGCAGAACAACCATCAAGTGTTGAGAGTGCAAAACTACCATCGAGTGTTGGGAGTGTAGAAAAACCATCAATTGTTGAGACTTTAGAACAACCATAGAGTGTTAAGAGTGTAGAAGAACCATCGATTGCTAAGAGTATAGAACAACCATCAAGTATTGAGAGTGCAGAAAAACAATCGAGAGTTGAGCCCAACAAATATCAGAAGGTGGAAATACCTTCACTTCCACACAAAATGAACATCAAGAGTTGATACCTTAATGCAACAAGGTTTAAAAACACTCAAATGAGATAAACTTTATCAAACTATGAACCATACCATGAAATAAAATATACGTGTGTTAAAATTGCAGTTAGATTCCTAAAAAAGGGAAATTGCATAAAAGTCCACACATGTACATAAATTTGCAAAACTTAAGCAAACAAAGTCCAATTTGGACCAAATTTGAAACATAGCTTTGTAAACTGATATAAAAACATAGTCAAAGGTTTAATTACTAAACTAAACACCCAATTAAATTGAACGATTTGCTTTAAACATTGAACCAGGTGAGGGGTTTTACAACCCCTAACTAAATCATAGTGTTGCTATTGATTGGGGTCACATGCTCTATGTTGATAGCTTTCATTCACATGAGTATCAGGATGGTTAGCTTCTCTTATACATGTATTGGGAATACTCAAAGTAGGGTACATAGATTCAATTGATATATATAACCCGTTAGCCATCTCAGTAAACGTACATCATTGATCTTCACCCACCATCAATGCCAATTAGACAACTTTACATGGAACTAATAATCACCAAGTATAACTCCAATAAAATATAAGATGCCTTAATTAAAGGCTTCAACTAGAACTAGGATCCCCACCTCATGTCTTACAACTCTCTACCAGCATGAAGTTTTAATGAGATTACGAACGAAACCAATAATGTCCTTTAAGGATTCATCATCCCTACATGACAACAAAATTTCTTCAATCCAAATTCACACTTTCTCCTTCTTGATTCATGTGCAGAAATCATCCATCTTCACAATATCCACAACACAACCTTTAAGTAGGAGAAAATTCCATTCAGAATCACGATCTAGTTCAATGGGCATTTGAAAGAATGTAGTGTCCTTATTGTTAGCAAAGTGGACTAAATTAAACTTTCAATGCCATTCCTCCTTTAACAAAAGGTTGAACTCATCCCATGAGGCATTATCCAGTATAACACCTAGATCTCTAATGATAATTTTAGTTGTTGTCTTACAATGATCATTGTACTCCTTCAATAACACAATGGTCTTTGACGCATATTAGTTAATACCTTGCAGGTGACAGTGGGGGATGCTAGGACCAAATGAAAAAACAATGTAGAATAGCTAATATTCAAATCTCAAACAACACGAGGATGGAGGCACCACCAGATGAGAGGATTTTTTGACCTACAATGGTAACACACTTTCTTTAGTCTTCACTCTCTCTTCCAATGTCCCTTGCTAAGAAACCTGAGGTAAACATTGCAAGGAACGTTAAAAAGAGGAGGCTTCATCGATGAACTTCATTTGGTTGTTACTGATTGGCATATTCTATGGTTAATAACTATAGTAAAACCCTCCTCATCATTTGACTCCATCCTTTTGAACGTGCGTGGAACAAGAATTTCAACTGATGTATCTCCTTCTTGTAGAACCCCATCACCAAAGAGAGGGTCTACTTCTAGTAGTGAGTTGTGCGGTTCCACTGATCTAGAAGCTCTTCATCAATCCAAAAGTATGCTATGGACAACATGACTCCTATGTTGGAAAAAAGAGGTAGGAAGGTCTAAGGATGGAAAATGGCCCACTATCACTTTCACAACCGCCACTCCAACCAAAACCATTCACATTTCTCTACTTTAATTTCTTCTAGTGAGTCTCATATCAGTATATTAATTCATATCAGCCATGAAGGTAGGAGCCTAGATATCAATGTGTCTACCTTTTCTGGTCATCACCGAAGTATCAACACCCTGAATCTTGTCAATCATCTAATAAAGGGTGGGATTGAGAATGCTAAGACAGAGGATGGGGAGGCAAGATGTCGGTAGAGCCCCCCCGACAGAGTGTAGTGATGGAGGTATGAGTTAATTTCTATAAGGGAGATCATCCAGAGAGCGCTTCTATCCTCAACCGCAATTACTGCTCCTCGAAAAAAACAAGTTTTATGTCGAGCAAATGATCTCCCTCTTATATATATACATATATATGTATATATATTTGTATATATATGTATATATATGTATATATATGTATGTATATATGTACATATATTATATATTTGTATATATATGTATATATATGTATATATATGTATGTATATATGTACATATATATACATACACACACACACATATATATATATATATATATATATATATATATATATATAGGCAACGATCCAATGAGAAACATATCTTGGTGAGAGAATGAGAGGCATTTGAATAACTCTTAACATGGACCAATTTTTCATAATATAACCATATAGATTACAAAAATAACTTGATATTTACCTTCCTATAAAATTTTCTCACCATACGATTTGTATATCATTCAAAACAACAAAATACTTTTTGATGCTCTATAATGAATTTCAGGATGACCGTTGGATGCAAAAAGTGTATATTGTACATATGGACATGTGAACAATGTCTAATTGCAATGATTTTTTGTGAGAAGGTAAATGAATTGATGCTTTTCCCATCTATATGGTTGGATTTTAAAAAATAGTTACAAATTTTTAGTTATTCAAATGCCTCTCATGCTCTCACCGTAGGATGTTTCTCACTAGATCACTACCCTATATATACATATTTATATACATATATATATACATACATACATATATATATATATATATATATATATATATATTCATTATCGGAGTCAGGTAATGAAGGTTAGTTACCCATGGATCCACTTTCGTAATTGGAAGGCACCAAACTACTATGAAACTTTTTTAATACAAAGTCTCATTTTGTAAAAGCATCATCAATTTTGCATTGTTTTCTACAATAGCAGTAAAAATGACTTTTTTTTGGAAAATGATTCTCTTCCGTGAATTGTAAACTGGAGTGAATTTCTGTAACCAGAACTCTACAATTGTAACTAGAATACTAAGATTGTAAGTGGAATAGTTGGGTAACTAGTTTATGTTATCCATTTGAGCAAGAAATACATCCCCATGCAGGTAACTAAGGTTAGTTACACGTGCATCTATTTTGTAATAGGAAGGCACATATTATAATGAGACAGCCAAAGTTGTAATGAGATGACCAGAATTGTAATAGAAAGACTAGTTTGGTAATACTAAGTAAACTATTGTTGTAATTATCAATTTTACTATTTTTAAAGGAACAATAAAAATTTCATTTGTACCTCAGAAATTATGCTCGGCAACCATTTCTTTAACCTTCCCGCAAGCAGCTTCGCCCAAATTTTGTATATAGTAGAACAACATGATATCGGCCTATAATCATTCATGCATCTTTCTTTTTGGGTATCAATTTGATGAAAGTGTGATTTGCAGCCCGCACCATATTGCCACCCTGGAGCAGCCACCTGATCGCCTTGATGATATCCTTCTTAATGTAGTCCCACATATACTGGAAGTACTTGCTGTTGAAGCCGTCAGGCCCTGGTGCCCTGGAGGTATTAATTGAGAACAAAGCAGCTTTGATTTCCTCCTCATCCACATCTCTACAAATGTCTTCATTCATTTCAGCAGTTACTTTGAGTGTGGGGTAGATGGAGCTATCAATACTTCAGATGGTATCCATCTGCTGGTTGTAAAGCTCCTCAAAGTATTCTATAGTGGTTTTGGTTATCTCCTCTCTACTTTCTACCACTTCACCACTCTCATTAATGAGTTGGTGAACTGTTTCCTTCATTTCTTTTTTCCGTACAGCAGCATGGTACATTTTAGTGTTTAGGTCCCCATCTTTTATCCACTTGATCCTGCTCCTCTGCCACATTAGCATTTCTTCCACTTTTAAGAATTTAGTAAGTTTCTCTTCCGCTCTTAGCCACTCATCTGCAATCTCATCATCTTCAAGATTTTCTCTAGCTTTTGTAGCTGCTTCCTTGTATTGTTCTCTTGCAAGTAGTGTCATATTCTACAGGTTTACCACCTCCTTAGACCACTTCCTAATCGCCTTCTTGGATGTCTATAGTTTCTTGATTACAATGTATAGAGGATTCCCTGTGACTGCCATATCCCACACCTCCTGAGCAGTGTCTTTGAAGCTTCTCCATTCGCACCACCAGTTACAAAACCTGAAAGGCCTGATCACCTTGGGTCTATGAATAAGATCCATCTTCATCCAGCTGTGGTCGCTCATGGGGTCAAACCCATGCTTGATCACTGCATTTGGCCACACTTTAAGACAAGCTTGATTGACGAGTCCCCTATCCAAGCTGCTGGAAATTCTCCTGCCAATTCCCAATTTATTGGACCAAGAGACCTTGCCACCAATAGCATTCAATTCTATCAAACCTGCTGCATCCATCATATTGTTAAAGTTCTCCATCACCCGGTGGGGGACCGGTCTACCTCCATGCTTTTCATTGGACCTTCTAACATTATTAAAGTCACCCCAAATTAACCAAGGTACCTCCTCCTGTGTCATGCTTTTCATACTCTCCCATAGTCTTGTTCTGTCACCCTCCATGTTCTCCCCATATATCCCCGAAGCAATAAAAGAAATTCCACCTCTATTACAGCAGCTAGCAGTGATGATTTGGTCATTTATATTGATGGGTTCCACATCCCATCCCTCCGGGTTCCATCCTATAGCAATGCGAGCCCCATCCCTGCATTCAATATTAGAAATTGCCGACCACCCATTGGGAAACAAGGTGTTTTTCTGTCCTTCACCATTCTTCTTATTCTCGTTTCATAACAGAAAATGAGGGTTGCTCCTTCCTCCTCCACTATAGCTCACAACCTTCTTTGCTTCTCGGCAAGCGAGGCTCCTCACACATTCCATGCGAGGATAGACATACTATTTCTTTGTGGAGTCACTCGCCTCACCAGAGTCGCTCTTGTTCTTCTTCTTCTTGTTTGTACTTCATGTGCATCTCGGGCTCCTGCTCCTGGAAGGGTCTTCCATCTCCATGCTGTCATCATCTGCTATTTCTTCTAGAGCCGTGAAGGGGTTCTTGTCCACATCCAACACAGCAGCTGGTTCCTGAACACCAGACACCATGGCATATGCAGTCCCTGCAATCACAACTCCAGAGTCCACATTGGAAAGGATATTAGCCCCTTCTTCTTAGTTTGGCATTTCTGCAAGCATGTTACATGCTTCCTGTCCTGTGTTCGTGCTGGTTGTATTGCAGGTCTGGACCACCATCACCGAGCTATTGTTGTTGTCGTTGGTCCCTCCTTCAGCTTCTGTCACCTTCTCTTTCTCAACCCTACGTTGAGGAGGAGGTCTTGATTTCCTCGCTCTCCTAGGTCTGCCTCTGGCAGGTTCGTGCACAATGGGAGGGGAAGGGTTAGCAGTGCGCCGTTCCCCTGGGCATTGTCCCGCAACATGATCAAACACCTTACATTCTGGGCATCGATCAGGCAATGCTTCATACCTCACCTTGACCTCCCATTCCTCGCCATTTGGGAGTTCCACCATGACTTCAGACGGGGGGTTCACCTCAGCCGAAATGTCGACACAGAAGCGTGTGCAACCCATTGTAGAGTCGTCCGCCTTCCTATCAATGGCCCTCGGCTCGCCTATGGCATGTGCAATGACCGTGATGGCTCTTGGGGTCCAATGCAGGCCCACCTCCGGTAGAGACACCCAAACATGGGTTGTAGTGAACGCTGCTCTCCGAGTATCAGCTTCTCGAGTCCATTTCCTGACCAGGACCAGCTGGTCATCAAAGAACCATGGTCCTTTCTGCATAACCTTCCTTCGATCTGCCTCATATGAGAATCACACGAGGAACATGCCTCCGTCAAGGGTGAAGATCTCTAGATCACCTCGCGGCCTCGAGTTGCGGATCATCCATCCCCGCAGCTGTGACGGATGGCATTTCCACCCTGGGATCTGGACAATGGCCGAGTATCTGTGGTAGTCCTCCATCTCCCCTAGGATTGAATCTGTCATCCGGGTCCATGTCCACTGGTCCCCTTCTCGCCTGAAAGGGGTCTTCGGATCTGTAGCCACTGCTCCCTTGATCGGCGGCGGCAAGCCCTCAACTGTGCGGACCCAAGACCCAGCCACCGTGACGTCTGCTTCCGGTGCAAACCAGCTCCGACTCTGACTCTCATCACTTACTGGAGGAACCTTAGGGGGTGGGCGGTCCCCCGCACCCGCCATGCTGTCGCCTGCCCGAGAGCGGAAAGAAGAGTGAGAAGAAGAGCGAGAAAGTAGCCTAGGATTGATCCATGATTCATAAAGGGGCGAAAGATAGCTGATTGTGCCCTCCTGGCAGCTGAATTTCTCACTGGTTTCAACACAAAGAACACTAACTCTAAAGATTGCATCAAGATAGACCTTAGGAAGGCCTATGATCATATTCGATAGGACATAATGTGGGACATAATGGTGGCTTTGGGTTTCTCTAGCAGATGGATAAACATCATCAAACAATGTATTACCACAACTTCCTTTTCTGTGTTGCTGAATGGGGGACCAGTGGGAATGTTTACGGCTTCAAATGGGCTTTGCCAAGGAGACCCCTTATCCCCCCTTCTCTTTACCTTGGTTATGGAGGGGCTTACCACGATGATCAAGGAAGCAGAGCAAAGAAATGTCATCAAAACTTTCAAGATCAAAGGTACTAAAGTCAAAATCCATCTAATCTTTACAGATGACATCATGATGTTCTCCACTGGACATGCAAAGAGGCTAACTGAATTCAAGAGACTGCTAGAATGTTTCGGGAGAGCCACCGGCCTATATATTAGTTATATCAAGTCAAGAGTTTACCTATCAAAATCGTTTGACAGTAGACGAGGAAGACTTAGAAGGGCAACGTGCCTTCGTTGTGGACGCCTTCCTACAAGATACCTTGGTGTACCTATTGCAGGGGGAGAGGTGTCTCTGGTGACTTCGCAATGTGCCTAGACAAAGTCAGAATCATAATTGAAGGGTGGACAGGTATCCAAATGTCTATGGCGGGTAGAATCATGTTGACCCGATTAGTGATTCAAATGATGGTACGGTTCTGGAGAAACATGTGCATGCTGCCTAATCCTATAGCTGATAGGATCACGAGGCTGATAACGAACTTCATATGGGGAGGTAAATTGCATAATGTAGCTTGGGATACGATTGCTAAAAGGTATAAGTAGGGTGGCTTGAACCTGAGCAAGGTGGAAGACATCATCAGGGCCAGCAACCAGCGCAGGTTGGACAAATTCCTCATGGAGGGAGAGGGTATCTGGGTAAGATGGATGAGAAGGCGTTATGGGTTCACCCCTCAACCTAGCACTGGCTCTTCCAGGATATGGGATGCTTTATACTCCTCATGGCGGCAGAATGGTCATATGTACTCTATGGATAGTAGTACTCTCTACAGGTTCAATGGTCAACAGAAACCATGGATCCACAGAGATACAGGTGAGCAGGTTTCTTGGCATAAACTATTGTGGGGCAAAGGGCATATCTCTAAATGGAGCGTGACTTTCTTCAAAGCCATCCTTGGTAAACTCCTCACAAAAGACAGAATAGCTAGATGGGGCATCAACACCAATGGGAGATGTTGTTTCTGCTTAGAAGACGAAAACCATGACCACCTTTTTCATGATTGCAACAAAGTAAAATATGTGTGGTCTTTGATGTGGCTCAAAAATGGATGGGGCACGTTCAGGTCCGAATCTCTAAGGGATACCATGAAGCAGATATAGATGAAGTGTAGGAATGAAAGGGAGATGGCTTTTGGTGGTCTTTGCTTCACTTGCATCTACTTTAATGTTTGGAAAGTTAGGAACTGGGTGCTGCACAACAGATCAATAGAGCTTGACATTTTCCATTTTGTAGCTAGAGATATAGGGGCGGTGTTACAGGCCAAGAAAGGCCTTGACAAAGGGGTTAGCCCTTTAGCCCGTTTACACTGGGGCTTTTTGTAGAGTCATCCTATGTATACTTTTGTAGCTCTTGTACTGTATAGCCTGACTATACCTCTTCTTTTGGAAATATATTTACCTATTTCCACAAAAAAAAAATTCATTTGTATTTACAAAATGAGTCTCTGTATTACAATTTTGGTTGTCTCATTACAATTAGGGGCCTTCCTATTATGAAATAGATCTACATGTAACAAAAATTAGTTAGCCATGTGGGTAGTGAATATATAGGTGCATTCCTAATACAAAAAAGATCCATGGGTAATGAAAGTTAGTTACCCACATGGGTAGTGAATATATACCCATATATATATATATATATATATATATATATATATATATATAATATACATATATGTATAACTATTGTTGTTGGTGAACTTGATCAAACTAAGGTGAATATTCCAACTCCAAACAAAATGTATTACAAAAGATATCAAATGATCTTCTTGAGTCTTTTAGTCCTTTCTTACTTACCATCTATTTGCAAATGAAATGTTGTAGTGAACAATAGATTCACATTGAACCAGGTGTATGCAGACCATCCCAAGATTTACTTGTGAATTGTGGCACTCTAGCAACCACTATGGTTGTAGGTACACCATTCAAGTGTATAGGTGGTCTTAATTGTATAGGTGGACTTAATTGGAAAAAGGTGGCCTAATTTTGTTAGTTGGTCAACTACCACCCAAATGGAATCATGACACTTAGTTGTCCGTAGGGAGATCAACCACAAAGTCTATCATTACATGATTGAATATACACTCTAGAATTGAGAAAGGTTGTAAGGATCCTACATGTTGTTGATGTTCTACGTTGACATGCTGACAGACATGACACTTGGTCACAAACTCTACCATATCCTACTTTATTTTTGGCCACCAATACAAATCCTTGAGGTTATGATACATCTTTGTACTATCAGGATGCATCACATACATAGAAATGTGTGCCTCTTCAAGCACCATCTTCTCAAATAATTAACATCATAGTCTACTATTCTATTATGATAAAACACTATTCCATTTTTGGACTTAGGAACCCTTCATGATTTCCTCTACCAATCTCTAGTCTAAGATTTTATATTACAATTACAACCCATTCTGCATCTCTGATCTATTGTATCAACATTCGTCTAACTTATAACTGAGTCAACAATCCATCATCAAACATGGAAACTTCCATCTTTAAATTTATCTGATGTCATAAAACTAACACATCCCTCTTTTTTCAAGTCAAAGAATACAAGCATGATGGATCTGGTGAAGATAATGTTAGTCTTCGTCTCAATGTATCTTCTACCACATTCATCTTCCCTAGGTGCTACTCTATCATATAGTTGTACTTTTCTATAAGTTAAGCCATATTCTTTGTCTTATGTTCAACTCTTTCTTTGAGAAGAGATACTAAATATGTTGGATCCGTGAAGATCTTGTATTTCTCCCCATAAAGGTAATACCTCCATATCTTTAAACACCAAGACCAATGTTGATAGCTCCATAACATGCACTTTAATTATCCCATGATTCTTAAACTTTCAAGAAGACATAGAAATTATGTGCTTGTCCTACAATAGCACACATCCAAGCCCTTATTTAGACATGTCGCAAAAGAAAATGTAACCCTTCCCTAGATCATGAAACACTAACACTAGAGACAATGTCCATTTTTCCTTGAACAACTAAAAACTGCATTGACATTCTTCCATCCGTAAAAAGGGTACATCTTTCTTGGTTAGTTTGTTTAATGATAAATCTATAGAACTGAAGTCTTTTAATAAAATACCTATAAAATCTAGATAAACCAAGGAAATCTACACCTCCATTAGTGTTTTGGGTTGTTCCTGCATCCACATTGACTCAAACTTTGGAACCTATATAGTTTCCTCTTCTAGATATGGCATGGACAACAAAAGAAACTTCAATCAGCCAAAACTCATACTTATTGCTCATCACATGTTGTTGGTGTCATCTTAGTAATTCCAACATCAAAGGGAGATATTCCTCATGTTATTCCTGATCTTCTAAGTAGATAAAAATGTCATAAATGAAGACTACAAACTGAACACCCTGTTCATTATATACATAGAAGTTACATGAGCATTGATTAGACCAAAAAAATAACCACAAACTCATAATGATCATACCTACTTCTAAAGGTTGTCTTAGGTATGTTCTCTATCTATATCTTGAACTGATGATATCCTGACCTATAATCTATTTTGTAAACAGTATCAAACCTTTTAACTAATCAAATAGATCATCCATCCTTGGAAAGGGATACATGTTATTAACTATAACCTTATTTAACTTCATCTCTCCTATTCACAACATCATGGAACCATTTTTACTCTTAAGGAACAAAATTAGAGAACACCACTGAGATGTGCTCGTCTATATAACATCCTTCTCCAACAAATCCTAATGTTATTTCTTCAACTCCTTCACTCTACAAGTTCCACCATATAAGGCGATGATGTTATGGGTTGTGTTCTATGGAGTATATTGATCACAATGCCAATCTCATCAGGGGGTAAAACACCAGGAAGCTCATCAAGAAAGACATCTTCAAAGTTATACACTACTATGACATATTGGACACTAGGAATCATCACCTTAATATATACCATGTGTGCCAAGAATGATTCACAACCTTTTCTCATACACTTCTCAAATACATCTATAAACACCAAGCATATAAGAAGAATCTTCCATTTTAACCAGAACGTTAAGAGACATTCCCTTCCATAAACTCCACAACCTTGGATGCACAGTACAACATCACCTTATACTTCTGTACATTATCCATTTCAAGGATTACATATAAAGAGGTAAAGATCCATTTGAATGTTGAGTCCATGGAAAAAAGAATATAGGATAGACACACCTCCCAGAGAACACTAGAATCAACTAAAGGCGTTTCAAGTGAAAGATGTTTAGATCAACTTCTAATAGGAAAGTTACAATGTATATTCACCTCATGGGTGATAAACGAGTGTGTCACACCTAGGTTGTGATGTTGTAACATAACCAAGTGAGATTTCTCAAAGCCATTCTCAAAATAATATATCAAAAACCATCAATCACATATGCCACATAGGAAACATAGATTAAAAAAATCACCTTACACCACACATAACATAGCATAAGTATAAGGTACATACATGATTTCATCATAACGTATCACAAATTCCACATACTACAAGCCATTACATTAGAAAATGTGTAGTAGACATGCTCACAATACCTCAAAAAAATGTAATCACGTGAAGCTATCAGTCTACTGGGAGGTTCACACTTGCCCAACCACACTAGTATCAAGGAAACCTACAAATATGTTCAACAACATATACATATCAACCTAAAAATGAGCTTATCATTTCAAAAGCACATCCAATTTTGGCGCCCAAAAAACCTAAATAGATACACTACATGGATGAAATATATTTTATGTGATCTTGGCTGAATGAGATGTACCACCCATTTCACTATATAGATGTTGTTGACCCATCCTAGTAATCTATACAACATCTAAGAAAATCTGGATTCCCCACATCTTTCCACACAACCTCATGTCAATGTGAGGTAACCAAAAGGTAGGGAGCTGCTTGGCTATTATACCATGGATATATGCTTAACAACAAATCCAACAAAACTTAGGCCCACCCTAGTTACACAGGTCAGAACACCAATCACAGGGTAATAGCCATCCATGCCATATTCCATATCATCATTTTCCCATTTCTCATACATTTTCTTTAGAGCGTCATCCTTTGTGAAGCCCAAAACACTGGTTAAAGATGATAGGGTATAATGACTCTATACATCCAAACATATTCACTAATATATTGCTTTGAGCACTCAAAACTCCATGTTGATACGAGATTTACTCATTTCACTATTCTTACTAATGACCCAGGAGAGTTAATCAACAAATTTAGGTGTCTACAACTTATATTTATTTTTTAATTATTAAAAAAATTAAACTATTACTAAATCAACTCGGGTATATGGTAAGCTAGCATAAATAAGAAAGGAATTGTATAATAATACTCCAGAAGATATAAAATGTTGAACCATCATGATCTAAATTCTCAAGGCAAGGAACATATGCCACACCTCAAGTCACATTGAGGAATCCCACATAACTCAACCCTCCAAGATAATCAAGGTTAATAAATTCCCTGAGAAACCACAATTTCTTTACCTCTAGGTACTAGTAGCTAGACGTAAAGAAGTATATTCAAGACCCTTATTTTCCTTTAAAGGTTCCACTTTTACGTATTCCAATAGCATAACAATAGGAATACAACTAAAGGCATGTTCATAGATTTTACATCAGGAAATAACACCTTATCGTTATCATGTTACAGACATGCAAACATATCACAACACAAAAGAAGGAATATTTGACTTATAAAGTCTTAGAAACTATATTGACTCTTGGAGGTATCAAATAAACATATTTTAATGTAAAATAAGGTACTCCTGGTACATAAATCTGACATACAAACATATGCTCATTAGTATAGGCCCAAGTTATAATAAGCAACTATCTTTTAACATGTTCAAGCTATATAACAACAAGATCTTGACATGCAAGCATATAATAGGTAATAAACAAGTCAAAAGTTATATCACTTGCCTCACAAATTTAGAAACAAGTTTTCTATGAAGAATCATAGTAATTCTTCAAGTTTCACTACAACTCCAATGTTGAAGGCAAACCTCCAAGATCTGAGATACTCAAATCAAAAAGTTCTATAGATATCGATCCAAAACCTAAAGGAAACTAATCTAGGAAGGAGAAAGTAGAACATGACATCAGAATCTATACCCAAAACCCTATAGAAAAACCGCCTAGAAAACATACTGAAATAGCAAGAAGTTGGAAGATTGTAAAAGGATAAAAACATACTCAGATCTAAAACCACTCACACTAGATGACTTGCTGTGTATTAGCAAATAAGATGTCAAAGGTAAATAGAATCAAAGATGAATATTGATGAAAGAAAAGATCTCATTAGTGGTAGTCCACTAATGGTTGATCGTTCTATAGTAGCACTTTAGGGTTCAATTCCCATAAGTGAGGTAGAAGGGAATACAATAAGAGTATACATAGCCCCATCAGAAATAGAAAATAAGTCAAACTATGTTGCCATTAGTTAGAATTTTGTACCATTGTCAGTCTGTCATCTCATTAATTGACTAGCCCCAACACTCCATCAATACACATATACAAAAGCTTCATCAGTAGATGCGAGTAGGAAACTCATCCAACCTTTAGGAAAACCATCGAAAGGCATGTACACGGTTCAACATTGAGAGAGAATTCAAACAAACCATTGATACATAACATATGTTTTCCATTAATACTCAATCTGTGGAACACATCTCACAACTAGCCAGCTGCTATGATGATAGAAAACTGATGGAAACATGGAAAGTCACATAATTGACAACTTCCATCAGTCCTCTATAGATGAAAGAATAGAGAAACATTGTCAATCTCTAATTGATAGAAAGCTAGAAGTCCATAAATTGAAAGAATGGTAGAAGAGCTTAGTCAGTTCTCAATTGAGGAAAAGCCAGACACACTTCCATCTATCCTCTACTGATGGGAGGACAGACCACTCCCATTGGTTCTCAACCAATGGAAGGGCAATAAGGATAGCTTGGATCACCTTAGTGCATCCACTAAGACCAAGCAAAAGAGAGAAGAAAGAAAACAACATGCTTTGTAAACGTTTGCAAAAAAAACACTCAACCAAGACTAATTTGTAAATAAGCCATCAAGAAAGACATGCAACAACTAAGAACATGCAACAACAAGTATTTAGATAGGTTATGAAGATAGCAAATGCAATTATGAGATTAATCTAGGTCATGTATCTTAAACCTATAAACCCCTAACATGGATTTTTCCCACACAATCTAGGAAAAAAGAGCTACATATTTGATGAACATCTCGTCCAACATTTCCCATGTAGCCTCTTCAACTCCACAATGATGCCACAACACCTTTATCAACATTATATCTTTCTTCCTTAGTTTTTGCACATGCTTGTCCAAGATCAGATTTAGACCTTCCATAAATTATTTGTCGTCATCAAGTTGCTCCTATATTGGCTATTTTTTCAGTTCCTAGATGGTACTTCCTCAACATGGATATATACAACGCATTATGTAGTTTCCAAAGTTAATATTAAAGCTCCAATTTATGGGGCACCTTCCCTACTTGTGCAACAATAGGGTAAGGCCCCATAAATGTGGAATATAGCTTACCCTGCTTACCAAATCTTAGAACCCTTTTCACTGGTGATACCTTAATATAGACTCTATATCTATTTGGAATTCTAAGGGTCTATGAATATTGCCAGTATAAGTCTATTGCTGATCTCATTCCACCTTCATTTGTTGCACAATCCTCTTTATTTTCTCTAGTACTTGTCGGATGAATTGTGGGGCTTGATACTTGTCTTCTTCATACCAACATAGTGGTCATCTACATTTTATCCTATAAAATGTCTCATATGATGCCATGTTTGGACTCCTATGATATCTATTGTTATAAGAGAATTTGATTAAAAAGAGATAAGCATCCCAACTTCCTTGGAATTCTAGAGCACATGACCTCAATAGATATTCTAGGGCCGCATCGTCCTTTCCAATTATCGTTATGCCTTTGGGTTAAAGGTTGTACTTAACTTCATCTAGGTACCCAAAGTTGTGCATAAGTGGTCCCAAAATATTCTAGTGAACTGTGACCGCCATCAGATACTATCACTATTGGAACACCATGCAATGAAAATATTTCTTCTTGGTAAGATTGTGCCAACTTCTAAATTAAAAAGGTCGCATTGATTAGTAATAAGTGTGCCACCTTGTTCAACCTATTGACCAATATCCATATATAATCTTGTCCCTTGGTTGTTATGGGAAGGCCAATCATGAAATAATAGTCACATGGTCCCACTTTCATTCTATAATTTGTAGAGGTTGTACAATTCAAGTAGGTTTCTAATGTTCTACCTTGACCTGCTGACATGTTAGACTTAAGAACAAACACTGCAACATGCTTCTTCAACTGGGGCCACAATTATAGGCCCTTAAGGTTATGATACATCTTTGTTCTACCAAGATGCATCATGTACATTAAAATGTGTGCATCTTCTAACACATTATTTCTCAGCCTATCCACATATGGTATTACCATTCTATTATGAATAACGTCCTCTGATGCCACTATCACCATACGTCTTTGAGCCCTGCTAGATGTGTCCTTGTTTTTGGGACACCTCTTGGTTCAAGTGTGCAAAAAACATCCTCATGCATCTAGGTTGGTTACTGTTGAAGCACTTATTATGTGGGGATGTATTTGGCCTAGATGGCCCTATACTTGATGTCAAAAGTCCTCACCCTCTATCCCTACTTGGTGACCATTGTGACTACAAATGTACTCTCATATTAGATGTATTAATAGCATGACAACCCGCCACACAAAATGAGATTACTCAAAACCAAAATGCTGATCAAACAATAATCAACCACATTACCAAAAAGGCACAAAATTGAAGTTGGACATAAATCTGGAATTTCCATATGAAATAATTGCACAATGGTTTAAATTTCACATGTATTTATGTTAAAGTACTTTATAAGGATTTCAATGGCCTCATCCACTACCTAAATGTATCGTTCCATATATTTACAACATATACAACGTTTACAACCAAAACTATAAGTTGGTATACACCATATCAGATCCCCCTATTCATACTTAAGAGTACATGGAAGACTCTAGGACTCTAATCAGAACTACCCCTACCTCCAAGCTCAACTAGTATCAAAATTAATTCTCCTCTACACTAAACTTTTGATTCCATTGTTGGTCACCTACAAGATGTGTAAAACCTTGGGGAAAGAAACAAGTCCTAGTAATATGATATAACAACCCATAAAATTTATTTCTTACAAGCAATTTAATTAATCATATTGGTTAAGGCAGATAATTATACATGTAGAAGAACTAACAAAAGTCTATACAATGAACATATATATGTGAAGTTACATATATAGATAACTAAACAAGTTCATGCATGAATCACATATGATACTTGTAGGACTAGAAATGAAATAACATCATACATCATGATTCGTAAGATAATCCAAAACAAATATGCTACACAACCAAATAGATACCTTATTAAGCCTTAGGTAGTTTGAGATGAACCGTTCAAACTAATGGTTGACCTGCAGGTTGTTGTAACCAGTCCTCCATAAGATCTTAAAATGACCAGAATCTAAAAAATATCTTTCCTTTGTTTAGCATGAGTGAGAAACTATAGTGGCATAGTGGATCAACGTACCAATACGGAGACAAAAGGCCATCCAACTAAAATCATAGTTTGTCCCAGGTATACATGCCATAACACTAAAACTAGGGTATATAATACTCGAACCCAAGTTAAGACCGAAATATCTTCCAATTGCCTAAATTTGAGACATGGCCTTAGAGGCTCTCTATAACCTTGAAATTTGGGTGATGGAGATAATTCCTCACTGTACCTACAAAAAATTACCAATATAGGACAACAAGATCCTTCACACAATTAAACCTATTACAAATATTACTCATTTCACTATCCATTATGTTATGATGCTGAGATAATTCTAGAGTCACAAAACAGTACATGACTAAGGTTACACTTGGTTAATTAATCTAGTTACTCATTTTTCAACTGATCAATCAAGTTACACACAAAACACTTAAATGTGTTTGTGAAATAAATTAGCAATATCTACTTCAGATAACATAAAATATGTAAAATGTATCCAAGTTACTAAATCATGGTATACCTAACCATCCTTGGCCATAACCAAAACCTCAAACCAGTGCATATTTAAGCTTGATTCACCATAAGGGAAAAAATATATAAATCCTCATAGGGATCTTAAACCCATATGAAATTTGGATATAGCTTGATGATGCATTAATAAGATAGCACCTAAAATTTCAGATTAAAACTCCTATAGTTATTCTATATTCAAGATCGATCTACATATCCAATGATGATAACCAAAGAACAAAGATATGGGATCCCATAGGAAACTGTGTACGCGTAATGATGCTATGTGGGTGGTAGTTGGGGACTTGAATGCTGTGAGAATAACACGTGATAGGCAAGGTCAATCGTCTTACTCACTATTTTGACTAACTTTCTTCTTTTCTTTCACTTTCTATTTCTATAATTAATCGATCTTATTCTTTTTTATTTAGTCTTTTTATCTATGCTTGATTGAGTATTGATTATGTTTAGAAATACCAAAAGTGAGCATAGGTGAACTAATTTTAATATTAGTATTTCTTCCAACCTAAATATCAACATCATCAAGGCTAATAAAAAACCTTAAACTCCTTATATAACATCCTTCAAATTGTAAGGATACATATATATATTTTGTTCTCCAATTAATGGCATCAAAGTACCTTAAAATTGACATCCTTTTTTTGGTCAGCCAAACAACACACTTCTTTTTTGTATTTTTTTCAAAAATTTGGAACTGACAAGAAAAATGGGAAAATAAAACATGTGCTATCTATACAAATGAGAAAAGGGAAGTATGTAGTTCAATCCTCAACCAAGGGATGTTCATCTAATGCATTGTTTATTTTTCATTTTCACTGGCTATTTTATATTATTTTTGTGCACTTTTAGTTAATTCTCATGTTAATTATGCATGATTTACTTTTATTAGTCTGTGATACTTATTTTCATAAAATAAATATAATTTCAACATTTCTGATTGATTTAGTATATTTCTAGAACTTATGTTTAGATTTTATGCATTTCAAGTGAATGTACAAGAATCTACACAACTAGTTACTACCGACTTTGGAGTTGGTGGTAACAACACATGCTTAGGCTAGAATAGAGAGAAATCGAGAAGACTCGGTAGCACCGACTTTGGAGTTTATACTACCAACAACATCACAACATTTTGATCAAGAATTATCGAAGCAACTTGATACTATTAACATCCATTTGGTAGTACTGCCAAATTTATAGGTGGCCACAAAATTAAAGGAGTCGGTAGTACCGACACCCCATCAGTAGTGCCGACATGTCAAGATCAGGTGAATCTAGAGACATCATTTAATCTGATGGGTGAAGTTTTAACTCACCCTAAGTCACTCTTATGACTGAGGAGAAGTGAAGCTAGACCTATGTATCTCATCGTTTCCATCGTACAACAACCAAGAGTGAAGGAGAGGAAATATTAGAGAAGAAGATCACATTTGGGACGATCCAGGCACTTTGTATGGATGAATTTGCAGTTGAAAGGTAGCATATCAGCACGTGCATGAGAAGGGATCATTTGAACCATCTACTTCAGGGGTTCTTCATGTTCTTCATGTTTTCTTATGTTCCCTTTGATGTTTTTGACTATGAAAACCATGCAAGGTTAATCCCCATGTTCCTTAGGACTCGGGAGTAGCTCGGTTATACATTGTAATGACTCTTATGAATTAATTCATCAATTTCTCTAAATATCTAGATTTATTTCTATGAGAATGAATGAACTATCCATGCTTGATCACCATAGGTAGTAACTGAACCTTTAATTGCTTTGAAAAAGTAAAATTAATGGTCATAATTTCATAGAAATACATGTTCTATAAAGCCATTTGAGAAAGGTAGCTTAAAAATGTGAGAATATTACCCAGAGCAATCGATAAAGCACCTATCTAATAACACAATTGATATGAAGTGGGGTTGGTATTGAATTAGGTAGTGAATTAAACCATGAGAACAGGTAGCTACAAGCTCTTAATCAAGGGTTAGTATATATTTTTATTAATGTATTGATCTTAAATTGCAATGTTAACCGTGGTGAAACCACTATCCATAGGAATTCACTAAGACTGAGAACAACAACTAATAATTTATATTTATTTTCTATTCTAGATAATTAAACCAATCAATCAAGTTTCTTTGGCCTAAGATGATTCTATTACAATTAGTAATAGTCTCTGAAGTCACATTTCCCTATGTTTGACATCTGCACCTCATTGGCCTGTATTACTCTGATAGAGTACACTAGCATTTTATGCATATAGAAAATACCCATCACCATCTAGCCCTTGACTTCAAAGAACTACTTTGAAGGAGGACACTCTGACTATCAAAATATGGCTAACTGAAAAATTTGTACACATTAGAAAAGATAGCAAAAGCAAAGTAGATTTCCAGGACAAAAATGTCATCAAATGAACTCTCCATAAATGAGTCATCCTTCTATCAAATTTCTTGAAACACATCATCATTATAACTGTATACACCTCGACAACCAGAAGTATCAATATGTGATCAATTGAATATCATGTACACATCAGTAGACAGAACAATAACAAAGCATATTTCCAGAACAAAAGAGTCATTAATTGAACTCTCCACAAATGAATCATCCTTCTATCATATTTCCAGATCAATCATCAGTAGAAAAAAATCCATATTAGCAACTAGAAACTCTAGAAGAAATAGGGAATCATAAATCCTAACATCAGTTGAGTTGATCCCAAGGACCCAAAACATAGCACCAAGATCCAGGAGAAATACCCATATGATCAAATCAATCATGAATAAAGAAAACACTAACAAGCCCCCCAGAAACTATGAATTGAGAATCTCATATTAATATTTAATAGCTTTCTAGAGAGAATTATAACATAGAACCCTATCATCGTGGTCTCTTCTATTTCTTTCAAGATAGTTCTGATATAGAATAAGAGAACAAATAATTTTAGAGTTTGAGTTCTTGGAATCAATAAGGTCTTCCCAACTCTTTGGAATCCCAGACAATAAACCTTCAGAACAAGCTTGAGACCATAAATCAGAAATGAAGTTGCAAGTGAAGCATATGTGATGGTTATTTTCATAATCTTTAAATCATAAAAAGAAATTGGATGCTATCGAGATCCCTCTTCTTCTATAATAATTAGATGTGGGAAGTTTGTTATGTCTTTCCTTACAGAGATGAGCCTTTCTATTCATATGAATCTTAAATTTCCAAATCTACATAATGCAATCCTCTTCAACTTTCTTAATCCTTATAGCTTCCAAAATGCTTTTGATACATGCTAACTTGCTCCCCATAAAAACTATGTGGTTGTTCTCAGAGTCAGAGATCTTGATGGACATAATTTTCTCTGCAATAATATGAGTGCATCTTGAGTGAGGTATCAACCATTTCCTCTCTTTAGAAATAGAAATCACTAAAGTGTCCTTGTGAATCCCTTCTCTAATAATCATATCATTGCTCAAAACTTGATTAAGAAATTTTTTATTAAACCAAGGATCCTATCAGGTCTTGAAACTAACGCATATGCCAAATATATAAATAATGCAAGGTAGTAATACTTCTCTAGTTCTGAGGACACTATTAAAGATCCACTAAAAGTTTTAAGATTCGTTGATGCTCCAAAAGAAATCCTTCTTCAAATATTTTTATCCTATCCACTTTACCTACACAATATCTTTTTTACTAGCTATGTCCCATGCATTATAAACAAGACATGCATTGGCTACCTCCTTGCTCTTTCTTACTCCAAAATCACCTTCCAACATGGGAAGAGTAACGATGTCCCACTTGATTAAATATACCTCTTTCTCTTCAATTGACCCCAAAGAAAGTTCCTATATAGCGTATCTATCTCACCCAGAGTAGAGGCAGGAATAGGGAAAGAAAACACCTAGAAAATATGCATAGAAGAGAGAGTAGACCTGACCAGCTCTATTCTACCTACAAAAGAAAGAACTCTTGTTTTCTAACTGTCCAACCTCCTTTTAATTCTATTAGTAAGTCACGTACAATGTTTCTTACTTAGTATACCTACAAATAAGGGAAAACCCAAATACATGGTATTATCCATGTCACTAATCTCCATGCCTAGGACATTAGAAAGGATCTCATTATCAACATTCTTTCTAGCTATAATAGCACTCCTACCATAATTAGATCTAAGGCCCGACATATTGCCAAAATTGTCCAACATGTCTTTGATATTCATAGCATTTATTTGATCAACTTTTGCAAAAATCATGAGATCATCCGTGAAAATAAGATGGGATCAATCATAACTCTTAGAGGCTTGAACATGATGAATATAGTTAGATGCACAATTAGTTTTCATCATCTCAGAGAACCCCTGCATGATAATAACAAAAAGATAAGGGGCAACCCGTTCCCATTGTTTAACACCATTAGTAGGAAAAATGGAATCAGATGGCTCTTCGTTGACAAGAACTTGGTAAGACATAGATTGGAAGATGATTTCTATCCATCTGATTCATTTCGAAGAGAAAACCATTTTATAAAGAATAGAAAAGAGAATATTGTAGCTCATAGAGTTATAAGCCTTAAATAAAACAACCTGAATGCACATATAATGAGACTTGTTCTTCTTGAAATCACTTAGTATCTCAAATGTCAAAAGAATAACATCCTTGGTACTTCTGCCTTTCATAAAGGCACATTGTTTAGAGTCAATAATAAGAGGGTGAATCTGTTGAAGCTTTTTAGCTAGAATCTTTAAAATGAACTTGTAGAATATATAACATAAGGCTATCGACCTCTAGTTGGCTATAATGGATGAATTAGTACCTTTTAGAAGTAAGGTTAAGAACGTTTTATTGGCTTCCTTGGGAAGACTTCCACTATAAAAGAACTCTTTGACTACTTCAAAAACATCATTCCAATCACCTGCCAAGACTCTTTAAAGAAGTGGTCATTAAAACCATCGGGACCAAGACTCTTGTCCTCACTAATACTGTTCATGATATCCTCAACTTCCTTATTAGTGATCAATTTAGTAAGCATAACATTGTGTTGATTAGAAATGAGAGGCCCTTACCATAATCCTTCCCAAGTGTAACCTAAATTAATCTTATAAAAGACATCTTTATAAATTTTGTCTATAGAATCTTTGATATACTCAAGATTATTACTGACTTTACCATTAATCATCAAACTTTTAATAAAATTTCTATTAGAGTATTAGAGTTTCCTTAGTATTAGAGTTTCCTTAGTATTAAAGAACTTAGTATTAGAGTTTCCTTCCCATAATCATTGTATGTAAGATTTCTATCTATAATGAGATTCCTCATTTTCAGTGGCTATGTTTGGTTCTTTTCTAAGATGTTTTGCAATAGATCTCAAAGCTTCATCATTAGCATTCATATCATAATTTCTTTGGGCCTCCATAGCTTTGACCTTAATCTCAACAACTATTTCATAAATATTTCCAAATACTTTCTTGTTCCATAACCTCAACTTATTTATGATATTCTCCAATTTCCTATATAGCTTAAACATGGCATAACCTTCAACATCCAGATCCCAAGCCTCTTTTCAGTATACTATAATAGTCATTGTACCTCATCCAACTATGAATGAATCTGAAAGGAGACCACAACCTTCTCAGGTTATCAATAATAAGATATATTCTTCGACGATCACTTATCTCATTTGAGATGCATTCCCCATAGAAAAAATCAAAATGAGATTCAAAATCCGAATTATAGAGAATCTTTGTCAATTTTCGAAGGGATGAAATCATCACTCTCTTGGTGATTATCCTAAGTAAATAATGGCCCTCCTAACTGTAGTTCAAATAACCCATAGTCAAGAACAAAATCATTAAATCCTCCATAGATTTTTTTATGGTGGTTGCTTACCAATTTTTTCATTATCCTTCCTAACATCATTGAAGTCTCCCACGTTGATCCAATATGAGCTGAAGGCATCATTAATATTTCATCCCACAAACCAACTCTTTTAGAGTCACCATTATGTCCATAGATTGTAGATAGAACAAAATTGTCATTATCAGTTTGAATCGTTACGTGAAGGTCTTGATTGCTTTCAAATATCTTCTTAATCTGACAACTATCATCTTTATATAGAACTATGCCCAAGAATGTGAGAATCACTATTAGATAACCACTTGAACTCATCAAAATATCTCCTCATAATTTTATTAATTTTATTAGATCTCAGCTTGTTCTGATTCAAAAGAATGATATAAATTTTTCCCTCCTCATATCCCATTGGACACTTAGGATTTGATTAATGATCCCCCTAACGTTCCAATAGGTGATGAATAACGATGTACTCAATTGATCACTAGGGTTGTTGAAATTCCAGCCTCAGTTTCTTCATGAATGATCCCTAGTCCATCTGGTTTGTTGGTGTTCAGAGAAAAGATAGAGTTGGAGAATCTATGATAAATCCCCATGTTGGGTTAACTAGATATTTTGGAGTAGATTTAGAGTATTTGTTCACAGATCTAGACTCAGTATTAGTTAGCATCTTAGAGTTATTATCTTTACCCTAAGAGTTGACACAGAAGACAAGAACAATAGCAGTGGGTACAAACCTATTTCCTTCCCTAGTTAGCAGACCTACTTGTCTAATAAACTCTTCATAATGTTGTTGTAAGGAGTGGGACCGATAGTGGGACCACTCAATGGTAACAAACATGAGCCATTAATTAAGAAGCGGAAAACAAAACTATTTATGAAGTTACACAATATTTCAATGTACATAACTTTCTCACTCTGAGGGTGGTACATAAAATGAAAAGGTTACATATATATACACATAAGCCCATCATCAAAGGGTAACATGGCTATCACAAGTTGTCCTTACGTTCTCCAACGAGATCACAATCATCATGAGTCTCTGTCTTATAAAGTACCTACACCTGGGTGGAGGGAACACCTAGAAAAATTAGATCTCTCCATGCAACCTCATGTCAAAGAAAGAGAACAAAAAGGTAGAGTGTTGATATGCCTGGTCTATTGTGGAAATTTCCCAATGTAAAGTCTACATATCACACATACTTCCTGAGCACACATGCCATGACATTAAAATAATGCATGCCACAATTATCCTATATCACATATCAACTATTTTGTATCATCAAATCATCGATTGCAAGCATGTCCCAAACAAAATTTAAATATGTCAATGTATTCTAACCCAATTAATTCCCATATATTCACTAATATATGGCTCTGACCATCTCTTAAAGTTCCCTTTTTTTATTGAGATTGACCCATTTAACTATTTCTCCAACGACCCATGGAAATATGTATATGGATTAGGGATTTAGAATACAAGATTTCAATTTATTAATGATGTGTTAAACCTTTTAGGACTACATCAATCATGTTGCATACAATTAATTATAGAAGGATTACAAAGTCAATCTAGGCCTTATTATTAACATAGTATCAAAAGGCCATATAAACTAAGATAAGTTTTAGGGCATATTTCTACATATTTTGAAATTTTAGCCTTAAGAAATTAAGAGAGAGTGTTATTAACATACAACTAATAATAGAAGGAATACAAAGTCAACCAAGCTACATACAATTAATAATTGAAGGATTAAAAAGTCAATCAAGGCATTACAAATTTATAATATTTAAAATATATTTTTAGCATAGAATCAAAAGGCCATATCAACTACGATAATTTTTAGGGCATATTTCAACATATTTTGAAATTTCATTCTTAAGAAATTAAGAAAGAGTGTTATAAACATTCTAGATTATTATTGTAAGAATAGGGAGCACATGTTAATTAGTGATAATACACTTTTTTAGAATATAGTTCATATACAAATCCATCTTTAGGCATATTAGGCAAGATTAGGTCATGAAAAGGATATTACAAAGCATAAGTTAGACACTTATATATATATATATATATATATATATATATATATATATATATATATAATCTAACGAAGTTCCAATAATACCAAAACTTGGGAAAATATATGATTTACAACATATATAATCATTCAAATATCAAAGAAGATTACATAATTCTTTTCCCTATATCATGGCATCTAAAAAGTCATAAAATGCATATGTGGTCAAAAGCACATTTATTTCATATTTTCAGCCTTATGCCCACATGAAGGCATGTCATTAGTGCTATGGATTATCATTAAAGTTCAGGTAAAGGCATGATAAAATTACTATCAGTTTATAATGTTGCAAAAACCTTAAAAAATATTGTCCTTTTAGGCACATAGAACAAGTTTTAGGTGATTAAGATATGATCTAAGCATTTCTCTCTTATTTTAGCTATGTATGCATCACTAAATCAAAGAGGGAGTAAGAAAACCATCTGGAGAATGTGTTGGAATGATCATCATAATCAAGACCATGGGGATAAGCCTTTCTCATCCCTATATAACCCATAAAGCTCCACCTAGCTAGATCTACCCACAACTAGGGTAGAATGAGAGCAAGGGTGTGATTTGTAGCTATAGGATGCTAAAAACCACTAAAGATGACCATGCATCTTAGAAAAGGAAGAATAATAGAGTAATGAAATAAATAAGAGAGAGAACACAAGAGAGTAAGTGAGGAAGAAAAATATCACATTATTTATGATACAAACTAGGATATCTAGCTTTGGGACCAACAAGGGGAACTTGATTTTGGACAAGCAAGCACATGCAAGCTTCAAACCATCTCTAACGCAAAGCTATCAAGATTCAAGCTTGTATATCAATGATCCAGGTCTTCCTCCACATATATATGGTGTCTAAGGTGCAAATGGATGGAATGAGGTTGATTCATGTGGGTTACATTTGTGCATGGTTGAGAAAAGTCCAAAACAACCCAACTTAAGTCAGGCCATCGAAGGGAAAAGAAGGAAAGGATATTGAGGATCTTGGTCTCAAAATATCTAAGGGGACCTTTAGTGGATCCACCCAATCAAGGTTCATTGTCTATCAAGGCTCATTTCAAGAGTTATGAAGGGTCAAAGCCCACCATACCATCATGTTTCAACAATCAACCTAGCTATTGTTCCATTTCTTCAACCCATCAAGATGCCCTCAAACCAAGCCTATAAAACCTACTTTTTCACCTATTTGTCAAGGTAACCCCTAAAAAAAACCCTATCAAGGGTTTAAAGGGTCACAATTCATTGAAGGTCAAGCTCCTTCACCTTTCAAAGCTCAAACAACTCAAGCACCCAGAAAAGGCCAGAGTTACAGTTAGAACCCAAGATCAAAACCTTTACTAAGAAAATTCCAACCACTTAAAGATTAAAAAATTAAGACATATTATGAAAACAAAACATGTTCTTAATTATTATTACTCATCATTCAATTACATCCTCAGATAATGGTACAAGCAACACAAAAATATGTATCAGTAGTTCTTACATAGAATTTATGTTACCTTATCATTATAAGTGTATAATTAACATGAAATTTCTTCTTAATTCTCATATCAGGTTCTTCGTAGCGGATTCAAGTCTCAATTTGTTATGCATCATTCATTGTTTTATATGGTTCACTAGCATCTTACCAAGATGTTTTAATATTATTACATTATACTATTCTTTTTTGTTATCCTTTTATACATTCCATGACTCCTTCCTTATAACTATGGTTATCATTTACCCATTAAGGGTAAATTGATCATAATTGATGTTCATTCTCATGTAATTTCTCCTCTTCTTACATGGTTCCTATGCCTTCAATCCATCTTGTAATATGTGTTCCACGTTTACAACCCTACATTGGAAGCAGAGATTCAAGATCTTTCTTGAATATTGCACATAATTAAAGATTCATATACCAAGTCAGATCCTATATCTTCTTAATCCCATCCTCCAATTGAATTTCAAAATAAAACACTAGATTTGTATCCATGCAAAGCTTCTTTTTGAGTTCCAGGAACTTATTTTTATATTATTTACATTCAGGTAAACATTATATTTTCATATTGTTTCCTTTAGTGACCAAATTCTAAAGTTTTGATGTATTAAATATGGCTTTTACCTTTCTCAACTTGATTGAGTTATTACCTCCATCACATATATAATCAATTTTAGACTTAATTATTGTTAAGCATATCTACTCTTGATCCTAATTATGCATCTCTCATCATCTTTTATCTTATTATTTTATTATGTGTTCATATTTTATTATTCTATTGGTTCACTTCCCAACTAATTATTTGGTTAGAATATATAGAAGAATAACAACTGAAGAGTTCCACACTGACTCTTTCCTTGACATTTGGATAACTAGGGAACCCAAATACTAAGTTCAAATGCATACATCATGCTCTTGTCATGTTCTTAACCTGGTTATCATGTAATCCTGAGCTTTATTGTCCCTATATATTGAACTAACCTATGATCTAATACAACTTGTGAGGACCTATCATACCAATCAAACCCTAAATAGTTATCAAGACAAATCCCTAGGCACATCACACCATAAAACTATTAACATAAAAATGAGTCAAATAATTTTGAATAGAATGGATTCCACAAAAATCCAATTATGTCTAAATGTCTTAAAATCTCACATTATGTCATACACAAACTTATTACACATCATCCAAATTGTTCTAGCATATGGTTACTAAAATTCTTTCACATCATATAATCATAAGGAAAAATTAGATTGAACAACTTAGAGCATATATCAATAACTACCCACCTATCACTCAAGGAAGTAATAGTTTAGGGACATTCTAGACACAACTATGTTATTTCTTGTAACATTTTGATCACCACATCCTTTCTACTTTGTTCATCAAACCTAAAACACCATTGAATAACCATGTGAGACTCGAGAAGAACCCCAATGAGAGCAACACTCCCCTCAATATATATACACACATAGATAGAATATTCAAGTGAATTATGATAGAATATTCAAGTGAATTACTAATAACATGGAAATTATCATTTCTAAGTTCAATTTCCATTTATCCATATTACGTCATAATTAGTATTGTGATAAAAAGGATCTCATAATCCAATTATCTTGACTAAAAGAAAGATAATATCACTTATAGATCTTTAGACAATCATTAAATACCATGAAGTACCATGGTTAGCATTATCATATATAATGATGTGTTTAAATTAAGAATCTTTTACTGGCTATTTTGGAATATATACCATCATATATGCCATAGAAAACAAACCTTTGGTCATCAAGGTGCAAATACAATTTCCAAACAAAATTGGCTTCTATCTCCAACACACTGACATGGGTTTCAAATAATAAAAGCTTTAGTCACCGAGATACCAACATGGGTTCCAATGGAAACAAGCTTCAGTCACAATGTATACTCATCTTTGAGCACCTTCCATAATAGAATTACTAGAAGGTTAGGAATAGGATTACAATTGATTAAATAAGTTAACTAATCTCAATTTCATTTGCATTAATGAAGTTAAAAACACACTATAGATAAGTAGTTGTGAAATTCATCAAGTAATAAACAAATTTGAATGTTGGAGTGAAACAAGTAATCATTATCTTGGGTTGTGGGTCGAGCATCTAATAGGTGATGGATAGATGTTAGAAATTTCTAGTAGTTCCTATAGAAGGTTTTTGGGAGAGTTCGTGTAGAAGTGTTGTTGTGAAATCATTTATGTAATTGAATGATCTTGTGAACATGATATTGGTTTTGAGAATCTCTCCACGATGTAATTTGTAAAAAATTCTTTTGGTAATTCAATGAACTTGTTATATGAAATTTGTAATTTTGATATCATGCTAGTTTAGAAAAAAAAGTATTTATCCCTATTAAAAAATTGTCTTATGGCTTTCTCTAGTATGTTAACCATGAAATTCAAGTTTGGGATAAATAATGGGTTTGGTACTAAATAATCTGCTTCAAGATGATTATTGGGATTGGTTCTGGACATTTTGGTATCAAAGCTTAAGTTTGTCTTAGTATATAAAATTAGATGAGTTCATGTCATCTTCCTAACCATATGAGTACATAATCTCTTAAGAGATGTGGTTAAAGGAAGGAAGACATATGAGATATACTCCAATCAATTAATGAACTCATAAGAATAAATTTTAAAAAATAAATGAGACATATAAAAGCAAAAGGAATGGAATTATTATACATATATAGAGATACCCTAAAAGATAAGAAATGTCTATGGGCTAAGTGAAAATGATAAGTTTGAATTAGAAATGGTTTATGGATTAACCAACTTATAACTTGGGAAATAAAGAGATCAAATAAATGTAATTTGAATGATTAATAATAGGGAATATGAATTCGTTCATGTTTGGGAATCTTAGGCAGGTTGTAATGGAGAATCTTAGTACTAAAAACTTTGGCAAGATTGGATCTGGTTACCATTATCTAGATACCCATACATGGAACCTGAGGATATAATAACAAATACAATGGTAAGATTATAATTAAAGTGTGAGACGTGCATTAAACAAATACATATGGTAATGGTAATAAGTAGCGGAGAATGCTATGATTCAAAGAGTGATCATTTTGCATGTAAGAATAGAAGAATCAATGTGAACTAAAGGAACAACTTGAAATGAAAGAGCAAAATACTACATATATGAGTAGACACCTCTCTTTGTTACATATGTGAGGAGACATAAAAGAGGAGAAAAATAGTGCAAGAGTAATGGCTATATTTTTGCGTTGTGCTTCCAATATGTATTTATAGGATTTTGCTATGGATATGCCTACTAATTTATTAAGACTTTATTTTAGTAATATTCTACTAAGTAAAAGGATGAAATACTTACTCTTTTGCTTTGTAAATACAAAGTAGAAGATTTTTAAGCTACTAGTATGTTTAACTCTGATGTTTCCACAAGATGTCACGATTAATAATATGTATGAATAAGGAAAAGATGATTTAATGTGATCATTAATGCTTGGTGCATGCAATACAGTGCACTGGTAAATGGGAAGTACACACATAACATAATACATGTTTATGTCATATATGATATAAATGTGTAATGAGTAAGATGTCGACTTTAAGAATTAAACATGAAAATGAGACATGGTAATCGTTATGTTATCATAGTATAAATCATGGTAATATATTGTGGTATATATACACATATGATGCTTTGAGGTTGTCTCATAGGGTTAGGGTAAGTCCTAATAGGATGGAAGAGAGACCCTAACCCTGTCGTGGTGAGCTTGGGTTATAGAAATTTTGATAGATACAGGAGATGAACCTCAACTCTAGGTATTTGGGGATGTCCCACTGAGTTGATGATGTGTGTTTACTACATATATTAAATGTAAGTGCATTTATTGAAATAGTATACGCCTATGAGGATTGAATGTCAAAGTTAGGGAAATGTATCCAGAGATTACTACTAACTATGACTCGATCAGCTAGACCTATTGAAAAAGGTGATTGATTGATTAAATGACTAAGTGGAAGAATTAAACTAAACAACTGAGGTTGTGATCACAAATAGAAGGGATTCCCCAGGAACAAGGTTTCACCATAGTTTATACTGCAATTAACATTATTTTAAAATATTTAGTTATACTAACCGTGGACCAAGGGACCTATAGCAAGAATTACCTGCCCTTCCAATGTAATTCACTACCTAATCTAATATTAACCCCACTCTCATAGATAATTAACTATTAGTTAGGTGTTTTGAGGAAACCTCTGTGCTATTCCCTTCACAATCGTAAGCTCTCTCTTGAGGATCTGTCTAGGCTATGTCACTCTACAACTCATACAACCCTTAATTCTTGTCTTGAAGCAATTCACGATCTACAAAATCAACTTGGGTGATCAAGCATAGATAATTCATGAAGCAATCGTAGTGTTATGTCCACAAATTAGGAAAAACATATATATAAACTACCAATGTCAAGTATAACACATAATTGGGCCACTCCAAGGTCCTAAGGAATTAGGGGATTAGCCCCCACATGATTTCAGTTTCCATACTTATACATAGAGAAGATGGAGGTGAGGAAAACATTACAGAATTAATGGAAACCCCAAGAGAAGATGATCCATACGATTACCTCTGACGAAAGTGATGATTCTTGTCTTATGGCTGCAAATCCATCCACTAGAGGTGCTTGAATCATTTGAAATATGACTTTATTCTCTCCTTTTCCTTCTCATGGCTCTCCTCTATCATGCAATGAACTCCAATGTAATGATTACTATTGGTATAGTATGCCTAGAGAGCCAATCATATGATGATTGCAATGAGGCATGTGATACTTGATTTTGATAATAATAATAGAGGCAATTTTCATATATATGCTTTAACTATTTTTGAGATAATAATATTACATGATAGATGTCTAGAGAATGAAAAAACTCAATGATGTATGTCTTCAAGTACGTGACTTGAACAATGAGATCATACGAATGTTAAGAGTATGTGCACTCTCACTGTTGTCCCTAGTTAGTTGTTATTATGGAAATAACCATAGACATCAATAACACAAAAGACTAGAGTGTGTGTTGGTTGATGACAGAATCTCATCAGTCATGATGATATCAAACCAAGGACATAGATACATGTTAGAGAATAGTGTATCAGACAGACCCAGTATAAGAGTGATGCATGGAAACTATACTTGGTTAGTCAGGATCATCTCTTATTGTATTGGTGGTGACTATAATTCTTAGACATGAAATCACTGCACTCATCACATGTGGTTAGGTACACTTTGACATCATCAAATATAGTCCTAAAACATGGGTTGTTATAACTTTGATAATTGGGTGACTTTGAAACATGGGGACTTGACTGTGAGTGATAGATATGGAATTTGTCCCTCCTAAGGGAGTGTGATATCCTGGCCACCTGAGGAGTGAGACTGAGAAATGCATAGCCATGCACATGTAAGTCAATATATGATATTGAGCTTACATATATCTCAGACAGTCTACTCTAAATCAAGAAACATGGATTGAATGTTTGTAGAGGATGACAAGTCCATGCCTTGAGTTCAATTCGGATATCTGTAACAAAGGAACTAAACAATCATGGTAACACAAATAAGACATTGTAGCTTGAAAGTTGTTCTCCAACTTTCCTTTCCACTTGGGTAGCATTGATGTGCGACTAGGCACCACTCTCTGCTTGTGATGTCATAAGTTAGTTATGGACATTCACTACCAATGTTAAATGGAACCTATAGGGTCACACACATAGGATTAACCTAGAAGAGGAGTTTATCCATGAATGATATTTAGATTGATTACTAAAGGGTTTACGTACTCAATTAAATAGTCAATCAATAGACGTGACTTAGAATCATCACATTCAAGTGTTGAATGAACTTATTAGAGTGTCAGATTAATTGAGAACTGCATTGACTGAGTTATGCACAACTTGGACCACCAACTGACCGGTTCATTTTGTGAACCGATTAGCTCATGGTCAGTGAGATGACCAATTCACTTTAGTGAACTGATCAGTTCACATGGACCAAATGAGCAGGTGTTGGGTTTCTCAATTCAGGAGAAAAGATCCTCCTTTCACTTGTTCAATTTGATTGGAACAATAATTAATATTTTCATTAATTAGAAACAAATAAGGAAAGTCAATTGTGGGCAAGTCTGGGAAGTGAAATGACCAATTCACTAAGTGAACTGATTGGCTCACCTTCCCAAACGACCGGTTCAGTTATGAACCGATTGGCTCATCTACCCAAACAACCGGTTCATTTATGAAACGATCGGTTTGCCTACCACATTATAATCAGTTCATAGAAAAATATGGACCCTTCTACTCCCGCATAGACTGGGAACCCTGACCCTACCCTTTACTATAAATAGAGGGGTACATGTGACTTCTCAAAAAACACAACTTAGAACATCAGTTTCTCTGCAAAATTGTTGTCCTCTCTGATTGTGGTAACCGAGAGAGCCCAAGCAAGTTCTACCTATCTAGGGAGGAACAATGAGGGAAAGACAACTGTAGAAAAGCAACTGGTTGTGGGAGAGTGTGTCAGTGACTAGTATGCTGACAGAAGGGGATGACTCCTTCTAGTCTGTCCTTCAGGCTAACTAGAGTTCCTGATGGTCCGCGTGGACTATCTATACAGGCAGGAGATTTTTGCCTCTTAGGAGGATGACCATCAACCGCAGTCCGGGTCAAGACGAGGAGTTACACAGACGTCGTCGAAGACTAGATGGTTGAAGGCCACACTAGCTGTGAGGTATTGTCACTGAGCAGGCCTCAGCAATAGGTATATATCATTATGTAAACTCTAAAGTCCTTGAATGACTAGAGCCAGTAGAACCACTTCAAATGTGCCTAAGGCTAAAATTGGATGCTTACATTAAGTATGTCAATGATGCCTAAGACATCAAGAACCTTATGTAGTGCTATATGAACTATGAGTTGCATAAATATCTTGATGCATGGACATTCTATAGATGGTTATACATCTTAAGAATCATGTAAGGAGTGAAAGGTATAATGTCTTCAAGGTGATGATTGAGTATAATCAGACAGATGGAGATCAAGTATAATCTGATACACTCAATATCATTGTGCATATAGATTAATTATGATTTCTTATAGGTTAAGAGTTGACCAAACATATGATTCTACACATTGTGTGAATCGTATATCTAGTTTATCAAATGTTGAGTATCTTGGCCAAACCATTGACTGAAGTGCTTGGCATGTTGATGCCAAAGCAAAAAATGAAGAAAGGACAAAACTTGTGATAATGATCGGCAGAGTGAAGTCCATAGACTAAAGCAAGGTCAAGAAGTGTTTTGAAGCCAAGCTTAGGTCCAAGTCTTCATCACTCAAGATATGGAGAGGAGTAAGAAAGAAATGAAAATAACCTCTTGATAGAGGATCTTAGGAAGATGAAAGAGAGATAGAGATCTCTACTTTAGGACCTAAGAAGAAGTAAGCTAGAAATTGTGTGGAGAAAGAGTTGCTACCATTACAGTTACAATATGACATTCATGGGCATATAATAGAATTATTGAATTGCTAACTTACATCTGCCATCAATAAAATCATCATACATCTTGTATGGACAAGAGTGTAATGAACTGATGTTTCATTTCAAAGAAATGATCTTTGATGGAAATTCCTATGTCTCATCAACTATACTTGATAGTTAAAGAGATAAATGTGTGTGACACATGTAATGAATAACATGATAACTCAAACTTGAATGCCTATAACATAGTCATCTGTAATGCATAAATGAGAATTGCATTTCTATACATCCATATAATGGTTATCTAGACTCATTCTGGTTATTGAACCAATAGAGACATGCTAATCTCATTCATTGTGCAATATGACAAAGGTTCTTCACTAGATGTAGTGGGAGAAAGATTATTCTATTAAGGATTATACTTATTGATGTATATAGACCTTTTAGAATAAATGCTAAAGGTAATCAATAGTACCTCAATATATTTACTGATGACCTTAGTAGATATGGTAGTTTTTATTTAATAAATACAAATATGAATCTCTTGAAGTGTTCAAGGAGATCATAAATGAAGTACATAACAAACTTGGTATAAGTATAAAATTTTGATATGATCGATATGGAAATACTTTGAACCAAGAGTTTGAGAACCTTCTGGAAGATCATGATAATGTATCATGATGGACTCCACCTGAAACACAATGATAGTGTATCATGAGAAGTGTATCAGAAAGAAGGAATCACACCTTGATAAGTTAGAGTGTGATTACTAGCTAAAATTCATATTTCCTTTTAGGCACATGCTTAACACTAAAACAATGTACCATCTAATTAGTTCAAAAGACACCATATGAGATATGGAATGGGAAGTGTCCTGATTTGTCTTTATAAAGATTAGGATTGAAAGATCTTAAAAGGTTTTGTCCATGAATCGATTAAATGTTATTTTGTTGAATACTACTTTGATATCCAAATCAAATAACAAAGGTGTTTTGGATGGTTGCATTCCTAAAGGAGAGCCTAGTTCTAAAGGAATAAGTGGGAGAGAAAGTGGAACTTAAAATGTTCAAGACAAAGAAGAAAACATTGAACTTAAAGAGGTACAATGGGAATAAAGAGAATCACAAAATGTTGTGGAATCTTAAAGTTCCTAAAGTAACACATAGAACTCGTGGTTCTGGTAGAACACACCTAGATCTTGAATGATATATGATATTTTATGGACAAGAAGGCGGTGAGTTGATCATATGATGAGTCAACAGTCTACCTAGAAGCTAATGAGAGCCAGAAACTGAGATATGGCTTGAAGCCATGAATTCCAAGATGGACTCCATGTACGTCAACAAAGTATGACCTTGGTTGATCCACCTGAAGGGGTCAAACCCATAGGGTACTTTTGGGTCTTCCAGAAGAAGCCTGACATGGAGGGTAATTTGGTTGCAAAGAGTTTCTAACAAGTTCAAGGTGTTGAACATGATGAAACTTTTTCAGTAGTTACCAAGGATAAATCCATCATGATAATGATTGCTATTGTAACTTAATGGAAATAAAGTCCATGAAGCTGAATAGATCAATCTTTGGATTGAAGCGGGCACATCAGAACATGGATCTTCTATATGAAAAGATAGTCAAAGAGTTTGACTTGAGTCAAAATAAAGAAGTAATGTGTGATTACAAGAATTTAGTGGGCACATATTTATATTCCACATATTGATGGGGAATAACATCCTTATACTGCAAATATTAAAACCTGGCAACAAAGTGCATTCTAAAGTTTTAAAGAAGCATCCTATGTGATAGGAATCAAGATCTACATATCAAGAGGGCTTCTTGACCAAAGAAAGAGAACATAAGTTGGCAAGATGCTAAAAGGGTTTAGCATGATGAGAGAAAACTTGTCCATGTTCCATGGAGTTAGTCTCTCAAGAGCCAAGTGTTCCACTTCTTATGAAGAATAAGGAACACATGGATAGATGCCATATGCATTCACAATTGGATCTATCATGTATGAACTCATCTCATTATTTTGTATGTATTGGACATGACAAGAAAATATGAACTAATTATCTTGTATGTATTTGACATGATAAGAATATATGAACTCATCATCTTGTATGTATTGGACTTGATAAGAAGATATGAATTCCAGTTATTTCATATGTATTAGATATGATGAATGGATATCTGTCAAACTCTAGTAAGATTTACTGGAATTCCATGAAGGACATCATTATGTACTTATGAAGTACTGAAAGGATTAGTTCTTTAATTATGGTAATAAGAAAGAGTTGGGTGTAAAAGAGTTACACTGATGCAAGGTTCTTAAATGACAAAATTGTGTTTGACCTTGGAATAAGAATTGTTAGTTGGAAATTTTCCAAACATAAGACCATTGATTAATTTTACAATAAGAAGTTGAGTACCTTAGTGTTACAAACACTATAAAGGATATTGTATGGATCTAGAAGTTCATATGGATGAACTTATGGGAGGTTCTGACCATTGGTGACTTAGTAGTAATATTGTGACAACAATGGAGCTACTAGTTAGGAAAAGGAATTTTAGATAGCATACTACGACACTTCCATCTCATACGAGATGTCGTACAATGAGGGGATGTGAAACATGCAACATACTGACTTGAAGCAAATGTTGCTTACCCGCTATAAAAGCACTTGTACAGCAGAAACATGATGGACATGTTAACACCACTTGGAATATGATTCATGGGTGATTGGCTCTAAGTGCAAGTGGGAATCTGTTGGCATAGTATGCCCAAAGAGTCAATCATATGATGATTTCAATGAGGTATGTGATACTTGATTTGATAATAATAATAAAGGCAATTTCCATCTATGTGCTTTAACTATTTTTGAGATAATATTATTACATGATAGATGTCTAGAGAATGACAAAACTCAATGACATATGTCTTAAAGTATGTGACTTGAACAATGAAATCATATGGATGTTAAGAGTATGTATGTTCTCACTATCATCCCTAGTCGGTTGTTATTGTGGAAATAACCATAGACATCAATAACATAAAAGACTAGAGCATGTGTTGGTTGATGATAGAATCTCATCGTTCCTGATATATGATATCAAACCAATCACATAGATACATGTTAGAGAATAGTGTATCAGATAGACCCACTATAAGAGTGATGCATGGAAACCATACTTGGTTAGTCAGGATCATCTCTTATTGTATTGGTGATGACTATGGTTCTTAGACCTAAAATCACTACACTCATCACATGTGGTTGGGTACACTTTGACATCATCAAACGCATTCCTGAAACATGGGTTTTTATAATGATGATGATTGGGTGACTTTGATACATGGGGAGTTGACTATGACTGATAGATATGGAATTTGTCCCTCCTAAGGGAGTGTGATGTCTTATCCACTTGAGCAGTGAAACTAAGAAATGCATGGTCATGCACATGTAAGTCAATATATGATACTGAACTTACATATATCTTAGACAGTCTACTCTGAATCAAGAAACATGGATTGAACATTTGTAGAGGATGACAAGTCCATTCCTTGAGTTCAATCTGGATATCAATGACAAAGGAACTAAACATTCACTTTAACACCAAAAATAGATTGTAGGTTGAAAGTTGTTCTCCAACTTTCCTTTTCATTTGGGTAGCACTGATGTGTGACTAGGCACCACTCTTTTCTTGTGATGTCATAAGTTAGTTATGGACATTCACTGCCAATGTGAAATGGAACCTATAGGCTCACACACATAGTATTAACCTGGAAGAGGAGTTTATCCATGAATGATGTTTATATTGATTATAAAGTGTTGATGTACTCAATTAAACATTCAATCAATAGACTTGACTCAGAATCATCAAGTTCAAGTGTTGAACAAATTGATTAGATTGTCAGATTGATTGAGAACTACATTTATTGAGTTATGCACAACTTGGACCACCAACCAACTGGTTCACTGGGTGAACCGATCAGCTCATGGTCAGTGAGATGACCGGTTCACTCTAGTGAACTGATCAATTCACATGGACCAAATGAGTAGGTGTTGGGTTTCTCAGTTTGTGAGAAAAGATCCTCATTTCACTTGATCAATTCGATTGGGACAAGAATTAATATTTGCATTAATTAGAAATGAATAAGGAAAGTCAATTGTGGGCAAGTGTGGGAAGTGAAATGACTAGTTCACTAGGTGAACTGATCAGATCACCCTCACAAATGACTACTTCACTTATGAACCGATCGACTCACATGCCCAAATGACTGATTCATTTATGAAATGATCGGTTCTCCTATCGCAGTACAATCTGTTTGTGGAAAAATCTCAACCCTTCTACTCCCGCACAGACTGGGAACCCTGAACCAACCTTCTACTATAAATAGAGGGGTACAGGGGGCTTCTCAGATCACACAACTCAGAACATCAGTTGCTCTGCAAAGTTATTGTCCTCTCTGGTTGTGGTAACTGAGAGAGCCCAAGCAAGTTGTACCTGTCCAGGGAGGAACAATGAGGGAAAGACAACTGTAGAAAAATGACTAGTGGTGGGAGTGTGTCAATGACTAGTACGCTGACAGAAGGGGACAACTCCTTCTAGTCTGTCCTTCAGGCCAACTAGAGTTCTTGGTGGTCCGTGTGGACTATCTATAGAGGCAGGATATTTCTGCCGCTCAGGAGGACGACCGTCAACCATAGTTCAGGTCAAGACCAGGAGTAGCACAAATACCGTCAAAGACTAGGTGGATGAAGGATGCACTAGCTATGAGGTATTGTCATTTAGCAGGCCTCAGGACTAGGTATATCTTGCTAAACCAACTTTTCTATTGCATAGTTGTTGATGTAATCTGTTGGTAATGGGTTTGTGGTTAGATAAAAATTTTGTTTCCACTTCCTGTTCTGTCCCACAAAACCCAATAATTACATCTGTCTAAAATCATCCCTAATCATAAGATTGACTTATAACATTGTTAAGTCATGGTTGTTGGATTAATCACCATCTTTAATCTCGTCTAATTGTGACAAGTTGGTACAACTGACGGGATGTCAGTGGCACCGAGCCCTCTTCTGGGTTGCCACACCATGTGAGTGTTGGTACAATGGACTGAGGTGTCCATAGCAGTGAGTTTCTCCCTGACATCTCCTGATGATATTTACATGTACAAGTCGGTACCACCAACTCGAGGTCAGTGGCACTGAACTGCTCTGGTTGTATTTTTGTCCATCAAGTTGGTAGTATCAAGTCTATTGTTAGTGCCACCGAGCATCTTTGACTCATGTCTATCCTTTTCATCCACTATCGATACCACCAACAATGCTATCAGTGGCACCAAACTAAACCATGAATTTCAATTAAATTGAAATTCAAAATAAAGAACATAAGTCCAAAAATTTTTGGGAAATAAATATAAAATAGAACCAATAGATAATATTTGATGCAATCATGTGTCAAAGACTAATGTTGATAAACAATGCATATGTAGTATCAAAAAGAGTAAAAATGCCTAAAATACATAATCAAATATCCTGTGAGAAATGGATAATATTCAGTGCATCAAATTCCCCCAAGCTTAAATAGTGCTCATCCTTGTGAAACACTACCCTCAGATCGATTTGAGACAAGTCAACAAAAGGAAAAATAATATGAATTTCATTTCTCAACTATCCCCACCTGGTGGTCCCAAATTGGACCTTACCCACCACTAAATAATACTACTCTCAAGTAACTAAAAATGTTTATTAAAGATGTTCACCCCTAGATCTATGAATCACTATTAACAGAGTAGTTAATATCATAGTCAATATGCCATTCATTTGGTGCATCATGTGATTCCCTATCTACATTGCTCTTTCTACCTACCAAACTAATTGGAAGCATTTCTCCTTATAAGGATGAATGAGGAGATCAATCATATCTGTGGCCTACTATAAAGAGAAATATATGGAATGAAGTAGTGACTTCTGAAGAATCACAAGTAACTTCTGAATCATTTATGCAAAAATTGAACATGATGAACCTATAAACTGAAGTAAGAAAAGCATGAATCCTAATTCCTACTATTTTGGGTGGAATGATTCATGCACTAAAAGTCTCATCTAACTGATGAGATTGGTTTAACAGAATACATCATGTAGATTTTTTCATCTGTTATTGAAGAAAAATTCAATAGTGAGTTCAAGGCATCCTTCTTTCCCCCTTTATTTCATAATATTTTTTCTTTATTTTGCAAAATATTTTAGCATGGTTGATGAGTATGCTCAGGCTTCACTGTAACAACTCATTATTTTTTTTCATTTTGAGGGGTATGGATTTGTATCCTTGTACTTTACTTTCTGAGGAAAACAACATGGGTACATGATGAAAGAATGAATGATGTATAATATATGCAATCTACATGAATTTTGTTATGGAACTAATCGATATGCACATTTTGTAACTAATGCAATAATACACTAGCTATCGTGTCACCTATTATGGTATGACATGCAATCAAGAGGAAAAAAAATCGGTTACTTGATCATCTCAAAATGGTGGATCAAATGTATGAAAAATGGATCAAATTACAAGATTAAGAGACCATTCCTTTCTTAAATGATGGCATGTCCCTCTCCTATTAACCTGTGTATAGGGTAACCTTAGGATTTCTTTCTAAAAAAACTCATTTAAGGTCTCATTACTTGTTTGGTCGGTTCAAGCTCAAACCCCAGTGTCACACTCAATTGATAGATAGTTTAAGAGTTTTTATTCATATCAAATGTTCTCAAGTTGACTAACCCATACACTTCCTCTCGGTGATGCTTCCTTTAGAATTTGAAACTAGATATAACAATATTTAGATTTTTATTTTTAAGTTACATTGGACAAGTACAAAAGGACACACTCTATTATGAAGGAAGAAATCATGATAATAATGCTCCAAAATTGCACTATATATCTTGGATCCTACAAACTCATAATGATAAAACTAAAAGAAAAAATAAAGATGGATCTATTCTAGAACCCACCTAAGCTTGAACTAAACTATGATCTCATAGTCAAAATCCAATCAAGGAGGTGGAACTATGGTACCAAATCAGAATGGCGGTGGCTTCATGTTTGGATCCGGCGATTAGAAAGTGCCAGTGAAGTTGGTTGGCTGAGTTGGCATCTTTGGAGGCTATGGTAGTTGGCAAACATCCCCTGGAATGATCGTAGAGCGGCAATTGGTAATGCTGAATCCATTACAAAAAAGTGTGCATATTCTCCTATTGGGAAGGAGAAGGTGCTCATTATCATAAATGGCATGTTGTTGCAGTAAAAGCCACCACTGAACGTTGTGGATTTGTGCCAATGTTTTGATTGATTTTTCTTCCCATGTTGAATTGATTAAATCATCGCATACATACCTAACATAGGAAAAGAATCATCTTGTTGAGAAAGTGGTGGAGCAGCAAAGCTTCATGCTCCATGTCTCTATGAAGACCAGTAGATGATCCACCGTTGTGTGAATAGCATGATTTCCTCCTCCTCCTCATCTTTAGTGTTTCCAAACTTCTCTGGCTCAGGGTCATCTAACTCCTCTGATGCCGCTGATGCATCCTTCACTTGCCACCTCAGAATACACCCCTCATAGACAAAAGATGGGGTCAGAAAGTTCCCTTTCGTGCATCTGGTCATCTATTGTGCAATAGAAAAACACTTTTCCCTCACGCTTGTTGACAACATGGGCCCTCTTGAAGTTGTTGAAATCCAACTTAGAGGAGTTCGTCAAAGGGTTTGGGGTGGAGAAGACAAGGTTGAGGTGAACTTCCACTAGTATAATGACCCTCCCAAGTGGATTGGGGGCTTCCTTTGCACCTGACATTTGACTACCAGCATGTCTTGCAAGAAGAAGGAGCCTAGGTCAACCTTCTCTTCCCCTCGAGATACAAATGCCCAAAGGACAAAAATATCAGCTTGTTGCACCTTCCCCTACCTTTGTGTATACTTGGAAAAGATGGTTATGGTGAGATACCAGTGTAGGATCTGAGTGAATGAATTCTTGATGGCCATGATAGATGATTGGTGCCATTTTATGGAGAATCCTTGTGGCAGGTCTGTCATGAGGGACCATGCATGTGTAGTCAAAGTCGTTGGGCATGTATCCCATGTTCCCTGCTAGTCACCCATAGATGGTGTTGAACTCTGCCAATGTGAAATGGTGGATGGTGTTGTAGAGGTGAAAGCACACCCATCCTTCCTACCAGCCTTTTCATGCTCAGGGATGCAGCAAACCTCCAAATATGCTAGGAACTCACACATGATCTCCTGGTAGGTTTGCCAATCACCAAATAAGGGATGATTTCCCACCATGCCTTGGCCAACATAGGCTTGCTGAAGACTCTCGATGAATCCTACATCGTTGAGGAAGGCACGATCATCATACTATGTGAGTATTAGCTCCCACTTCATTAGGATGGCTAAAATATTTCTTTGGTCATCGTTGATGTGTTCCATGTGTGTCAGTTTAGGCACCATCTTGTTGGTTCCTACCACTTATGAATATGACCTCCTTGTAGCCATAGGTATGAGGATAGAAAAGAGATGAAGAAGAGAGTGAGTGGAAGACTCTGGTTGCCTTGGAGTTGTGGTACTCTAGGATTGCAATGGAGATGGTGCGGGTGTGTTTGAATCACAACCAACACCTCTCCTTTTATATCCCACGAACAACCCTGACGTGCCTCATTGGTATCGTCGACAAGTGTGTCGATGGAACCGATTCCTTCTACTCAATCTGAGTGAAATTGGCATCCATCATTGATACTAATACCTAGTGTATGTCGACATAGTAACACATGGATTGCTCTGTGTTGGTAGTACTGATGTTATGTCAATGGTACCGACTTTTGGAGTGCATCAGTGGATGGGTACCACCGACTATTGGATGGGGAATATCTTACCTGTCAAATTGTGCATTCATGGATTCTATGTTTTTAGGTGTCGATACCACTGACTTTGGTGTCAGCGGTACCAACCTTCGTTTTAGCTGCACTATTGAAAATTTCAGTGCCACCGACTTTATGGGTCGGTGGTACCAAGCTATTAATTCCCTCAATAATATTGAGTGGCATCTCAATATCTTAAATCTAGAGCATTGTCAGGTGTTGGTGAAACCAACGTGGTGTCAGTGGTACCAAGATTACACACTAAATTTGGCTCTGGCTCTGGCTCTGCAAGGAATCATTGGTGGCACCGAGTGGCTCTTTGACTTTTGCTATTAATTTTCCATGTAATCTTGGTGCCACTAACTGGATTGTTAGTGGTACCGGCTGGCACTTCAAATTTTATTGTTGATTTTTGTACCTTTCTTGATGCCACCATCACTAGTGTCGAGGGTACTGGCTTTTCTACTATGTGTGCACCAAACATAAAGGATTGAGGTACCTTTTTTACATTTAAATATGAATGGTAACTAAAATGTGAATTATAATAAAGAAAACTCCTACAAAGACTGTAAAAGACAAAAACTAAGGTATGATAAATTAAAATTGAGTTGTCTCCCAACAAGCGCCCTTGTTTCACATCATCGGCTCAACGATCAGATCATGCAAGACATTAGTGAAGCTCAAGGAGATTCAACTCATCTCCCTCATGTATCAAATCTCCCACATAGTAGTTTTTCAAATGTTGTTCATTTACAAGAAATGGATAACTTCATCACTAATCTCCACTTCTCCATAAGGGAAAGCCTTAACCACCACATATTGGCCACTCAATCTTGACCTTAATTTTGTCAGATACATTTTCATACTAGAATTGAGTAGAAGAACCTTTTGTCTTGGAGGAAACACTCTATACAAGATATGGATATCATGGAACTTCTTGGTTCTATCTTTATATAACCTTGACTTTCATAGGCATCTTGCATGAGCTCATCCAATTCATTGAGCACCAACATGTGTTTCTTTCCTGCAACATCAAGATTGTAGTTCATCTTCCTCAAAGGCCACATGGCTCTGTGTTCCAAGTCTACATGTAAATGACAAGATCTCCCATAAATGAAATTGTTCCTATAGGTGTTTTATAAGTTTTCATGTATGCCTAAAGAGCGTCATTTAATTACATGCTCCAATTTGTTCTATTTGTTGAGACTATTTTTTCTAAGATCTTCTTAATCTCTCTATTAGACACCTCAACTTGACCTTAGCTTTGTAGATGGTACGAGGTTCCTACTCTATTCCTCACTCCATACTTACTCAACAAAGCTCTAAACTTCCTATTAGTGAAGTGAGAACCCCCATCACTTATCTTCACTCTCGGTACACCAAACTTGTAGAAAATATGGTCCTTAACCAATTTGCAAACAACTTGTGCATCATTAGTGCGGGTTGGAATTGCTTCCACCCACGTAGAACCGCATTCAACTACAAGAAAAATATATAAATTAGAATTAGAAGACACAAATGGTCCCAAGAAATCTATTCCCCATAAATCAAAAACCTCAACTTCCTGAAACATGTTTAGGGGCATTTAGTGTCTTCTTGATATATTCCCTACTCACTGACATGCATCACAATTTTGGCCAAAATTATAAGTATCTCTAAATAGTGATGGCCAATAAAAACCACTTTCTAACACCTTGTCCATTGTCCTTGATCTAGCCTACTATCCCCCATTAGGTAGGGGATGACAATATACCAATATGCTCTCAAACTCACACTCAGGCACACACTTCCTCAAAATCCCATCCCTACATTGTTTGAGTAAGATTGGGTCATCCAAAACATAAAATCTCAAGGTGTGACTTGATACCCCCAATCTTCTGGAAACATGCCACATGCCAAGTAGTTTACGATCATTGCAAACCATGGGTCTTTATCTTTTATGTGAAAAATTGTTCATCAGGAAATCATCAACAATGGGTATTGCAACCTAGATAAATGATTAGTTACCACATTTTCTATCCCTACCTAATACTTGATTTCTATATCAAATTCCTATAGTAGAAAAATCCATCATTTAGGTTTGGCATCTTTCTTCTACAATAGATATCTTATCACTACATGGTCATGTCAAACTATAACCCTTGCTCCAATTAAATATTGGTAAAAAAAAATCAAAAGAAAGCACCACAACTAAAAGATCATTTTTAGTTCTAGTGTAATTAAGTTGGGCATCATTAAGGGTTTTCAATGGATAATAAATGACAATGGGGGTTTTGACTTTGCATTGTCCTAGAACAGCCCTTAATGCATAGTCCAATGTGTCACACATGTGCTCAAATGGTTGGCTCCAATTTGTAGTTTGTAACATAGATGCAGATACCAATTTCTCCTTACACACCTCAAAAGCCTTCAAACACCTCTCATAAATATTAAACTCAACAACTTTCTCTAACAGTTCAGAAAGCAATTTTGCAATCTTCCAAAAATCTTTTTTAAATTGTCGATAAAAGTCAATGTGTACTAGAAAACTCCTAACCCCCTTCACAATGTGGTAGAGGTAGCTTAGAGATCACTTCAATTTTTACTAGATCGACTTTCATTCCTCTATTGGACACATTGTGCCCCAAAACTATCCCTCACTCACCATCATGTGGCACTTCTCCCAGTTCAACACTAGGTGAGTGTCCTCACACCTTTGCAAAATATTGTCTACACTATCAAGGTAGTCTTCAAATGATTCTCCATAAATTGAAAAAATCATCCATAAAGACCGCAAGACTATACTCTACCATATCTGAGAAAATAGCGAGCCTACATCTTTGAAAAGTAATTGGTGCATTACAAAGGCCAAAAGGCATCCAAAGGTATATAAACGTGCCATAAGGACAAGTGAAGGTAGACTTCTCCTAGTCTTGTGGCTCAATAGAAATTTGATTGTACTCATAATATATGTCTAGACAAAAAGTGAGAATAGCCAGCGATCCAATCTAGGATTTGATCAATAAAGGGAAGTGGAAAATGATATTTAAGAATGGCAGCATTCAGTCGGTGATAATCAATACATACACCACCCAGCCACTAATCTAGTAGAGATCAACTTACTCACTAAGTTTGTTGTGACCATTATTCCCCTTTTCTTAGGAACAACTTGGGTTGGGATGACCAAATTACAATCATATATAGCATAAATTATACATGTCGATAGAAGCTTCACTACCTCTTTCATCACTACCTCAGTCATGATTGGATTGATACACCGTTGAGGTTGTACTATCAATTTGGATCCTTCTTCAATTCTAATCTTATGCTGGACAAAACTACGAAATATCCCCTTGATGTCTGCAATAGACCACCCATACACTTCTTAGTGGTTCTTTAGCACTACAATCTCAATGAGGATGGAATGATGATGGGAAGTTTCTCATGTATTGCAAGAAAATGTACTTCAAATGTGGATGTAAGGGCTTTAGCCCGAGCTCTAGAGGACACTGTAGTGATGAGATCGATGGTGGCGGAGGTGGTCTTAAATCTTCATAGTGCCTTGTGTATAAGAATGGCCATGCCTTTAGAAATAGAACACACTCCTCCAGTGAATGACAAAGCGAGTACTCATCCACCAAGTTCATGATGCACACCTATAATGTAGTTTTGGATATTCTTCGGTGAGAGTGAAGGATGTTGCCTCTTCTGTTGTCATTGGGCATGCTTCCTCCTCTTCATCATCAAGGTACTTCACTGCATTTATCAAAGAAACCTCCTTAGTATTTTCAAGAATATTCACTTCCAGAGTGCCTTTTTGCACCTTTGTCATTACATGAGCCATATCCAGAAATGTCTTCCCTAGAAATAAAGACACCTCACTATTCAACTACTACATCATGTGACAATGTGCTTTCGCACCAACCTTTGATTTACAGTCTGACATTTTTATTTCAAAGCGGTCATCCTGAATACCCAATGTCAGTATTCCTCTTCCCATCTCTAGGATCATGTCTGCTATATCTTGGAACATCCTCCCTAAGAGTAGCTCATTGCAATGATCATCCTGCATCTCCATGACTACAAACTCTATTAGAAAAATAAAATTTTCCACCTTAACCAAAACATCCTCACAAATATCAGTTGGCCTCACCATTGAATTGTCAACCAATTGTATGGTCATGTTGCTTCTCCTAGATTCCAATAGCCCCAATTTCTTGATAGTTGTCAAGAGCATGAGATTTATGTTGGCCCCAAAATCACATAGAGCCTCACCAAACTTGACCTTGTTGATGTAACATGACATATTAAAAGAGCCTGAGTCTTGCCTCTTTTGTGGCAATCTTCATTGTATAAATGCATTGACTTCCTTCATCAACACCACTACATCCGAATCAACTATCCTCTTTTTTTTGTTAATTATGTCCTTAAAAAGTTTTCCATATGATGGAAACTATTCTATAGCATCTACAAGAGGTATGTTGACATAAAGGTTTCTAAAAGTGTGTACAAGCTTCTTAAAATGTCGGTCAACCTTCTTTGCCTATGAGATGTTGGGGAATGGTAATGGAGTCACCAACTTCCTCTGGTGAGATGGAACATATGAGTTATTCTTGTCTTCTTTTAGCTCTCTAGTTTCCTCTAATGCTTCCTTCTCATGCGGTGTGGTGTCTGGCTCAAGGGGATTAGTAGCCAACATTGGTCCCATGTTACTTGCCCTATTATTTTTTTCTGGGATGGCCTTTTGTTCATTAAATAATTTCTTACCATTGTGGAGTAACATTGCCTTTATGTGTTGGTTACTAGATGGGATGTCAGTATATATGGGTAATTCCTACTATCCTGGCTTCTTCAAGGATGCTACTACTACTTCTATCAGAGAAATCCAATTTTCTATGTTGCGGATATGTGCTCCTTGATTTTGTAAGTCCCTAGGTGTTTGGCCTATTATAGTCTCATTCTAACTAACAAATTTTCCTAGCATGTCCACTATGCAGTCTATCTTGCTGGGCCTGCTGATCATGCTATTGTGCATTTCCTTTGTTGTGGCTTGGCCTATTGTTCTTGAGACGTGTCTTGCTAAAAGTTGTTTGGATCCTTCCATGAAAATTTAGGATCCTTCCTCCAAGAATATTCATTGTTACCCCTGTAGTTCTATTGTTGCATATACAGGCATTCTTCTTATTCGCCTCTAGATAAAGTTCCTGATATATGATCTAATTTCTTAGCAAGGTTTTCCATATTCTCTTATAGTGTTGTTGTTACGACCCGCGTCGAGCTTATCCCGTAAGTATGCTGTTAAGCATGTGATTAGCTGATGTGCTAAGTTTAAGCCTATTTTTGTTAATAATGTTTAAAATGGATATGATATGTGCTTAGTGTGTTTTATAGATTCTAAAGCGTGTAAGATCTTACGCTTGAAGCGTTTCCAGAGAAATCGTTCAAATCCGACCTTCGAGTCAAAAGTTACATGTTTTTGGGCTTATAGGGACCCGTTTGTAGTTTTTGAACTTTGCGATTTGGCCCCTAGGTTTTCTTCCTTATCTACTCTTTCTCCCTTATCCGTTTCATTTCTCAGAAATGAAGAACGCAGGAAGCGTTCTCCTTCCTTGTGTGTGTGAGAGAGAGAGAGAGAGAGAGGGAGCTGAGAAGGGAGAGACGTCGGAGCTTCGTTTTGCTCCGATCAGCTGCTGCAGCTCGTCCTCTTCCCTCCGTTGATCTTCTTCTTTGTCGATTTGATCCAGGTTTGCAGCTGGAGCTGCGGTTGCAGGAAAAATGGCCAAGAGATTGGGGCGCAAGGAGCAGCCCTAGGTCATTTCTTTCTCCCCTTCAGGTGTGGTTTAGTGATATGTATCATTTGCAAACGTTTCGCGGTGTTTGTTCGAGATTTGCCCGTCGATTCGAGAGAAATTGACTTTTGCATGCCGTTTTTATGTTCTGCCTGTGTGCGGTTTGGCCGAGTTTCAATTCGGTCGGCCGAGTTCCTTTTTAGGGCAATTGTACAACGTTTTTGGATCGGCCGAGTTTGAGTCTTTGGTCGGCCGAGTTTCCTAATTAAATAAGCGAACAGCGTTTTTGTCGGCCGAGTTTGGGTTCTGATCGGCCGAGTTTCCTTGTAGGTATTTCAAGCGGTGAGTTGGTCGGCCGAGTTCCCCAGGGGATCGGCCGAGTTTCCAGTTGGTCGGCTGAGATTGTTCGGCTGAGTTTCAGAATCTGGGAAGCGTTCGGCCGAGTTCCATAGTGTTCGGCCGAGTTTCAAGTGGTGAGTGGCAGTTCATTTAGAAATCATTATTAAACTCATTTTAAATGCTTAATTGCTTCAGTATCAGTTGATATGACTTTTAAACAGTGTAGCATGTACATTTTAGTATGATAAGTTCATTAGAACTTGAAATGCGTGATATGAATGATGAAAAAGAGGAAATTCTATGTCTTACAGTTGCTATGTGATATTTCTGTCTAATTGTTTATATGCTATTTAATTAATAGACCTAGATGCCCTAACACCGTAGAACCCCTAAGAGGGAATCTGCAACTTAGGGGTGAAACTCGTGTTGCAACATCATCCGTGCTTGTGTCGCGGACAAACGAGGAAAGAGAGAGGCAGTGTCTAACAACAATCGTGCTTGTGTCACGATGGCACTGCGATAACAAAAGAAAACACGGTTATCTAACACCATTCGTGCTTGTGTCGCGAAGGTAACCCTGTGACTCTCCGCCGGTGTACTCAGGTTTAAGGAGAAGTCGAGAGCACACGTGGTTGTGTAGAACACGTGGATGTGCGATAAGGCCGTAGAGCCTGTGTCCTGTGCAGACCAGGACGAGTAGTCAGACTTAGCACTTCCCAGGTGTGTCGCTAAGTTTTGTACGGTGGGACCGTAGCATGAACTTGCTGCAGATCTTTATATGCAGAGTACACTGCATATATTTAGGGCATAATAATAAAATGAATAAATAATCAAGTAGGTTCACAGTAAATTTATATAACTGTTTATTTACCTGAAACACCTGTTGATGCTTAGAAGTGTGGTTATTATCTGTATATCTGTTATGCTAATGGAACTGCCCTGCTTGAACTGTATATTGTTTTTATTTCAGTTTATAAACCTGACGAGTTGTTTAGTGATAGCTAAGTGAAATGTTATTCACTGAGCGAGTAGGCTCATCCCTCTACTCAAACATTTTCAGGTCAGCATCAGCATCAGGAATCAGAAGGATCGTTTCACCCTAACGCTTAGTCGATAGAAGGTTTGTGGTTAGTCTAGTTAGAGGTCTCTTAGTCCATTCCCCTCGATCCTCGGGACAAGGTGTGAGTGAGAGAGAGAATGTGTACATAGATGTAAATTAATGTTATGCTTCCTTTATGTTAATCAATGTATTATGTTGTAGACTTTGTTTGTATCTTCTATCAGTTTAATAGAGAAGTTTCTGCAGTTTGTTTAGTTCTTGTTTACAGCTTAAACTTGGTTATCAATTAAGTGCTTTGGATTGTTTTAAAAGCGACGAGTGGTTGGTTATGTGTTAATCCCACCTGTCGTGCCCTAATTTCGTGGTTTGTGGTTAATGTGAGATTGGGGCGCGACAATTTTTGGTATCAGAGCCATGGGTTGAGTACATGAATACTCTAAATCAAGGTCAGGGGACGATAAGAGACCAATAGGATTAAAGTTTAGGTGTCTTTCTTCTATCTGTAGTTTTCTAACAGGAATTGTTCTGTTATATCATTGCAGATGGCAGAAAGAGGCTTTGATCGTGATGATCAGGCTGAGAGCCATGTTGGCCCCGATCCTTTGTACTTGGGTCCAGGTGGTGGTGACCACGTGGATGAAGCATCCCGGATGTACAGGATGTTTCTGGAGACCAGGGAGAAGTACAAGGCTGATAGGCGAGCTTCTACTTCTACCAGCAGTAAGGATCTGATGCGATCGTATGAGCTTGTAAAGAAGCTTGGTGGCACGGAGTTTAGTGGCACTACAGATCCAGCAGAGGCTGATGAATGGTTTAGACAGATAGAGAAGGTCTTTTGCCTGATGGAGCTTCCAGAAGAGAAGAAGATTAATCATGCAGTCTACCTTTTGACAGGCGATGCAGAGTTGTGGTGGCATGGTGTGGAAGAAAAAAGGAGAGGTACAGAGCTTTCCTGGCAGGATTTCTCTGAGGAATTTCATCTCAAATTCTATCCACCCACTTTTCTTAATGAGAAAATCAGGAAGTTACAGAATATTAAGCAAGGGAACATGACAGTTACAGAGTATGAAGCGCTTTTCACACGGTTAGCTAACTTCTGTCCGCAGCTTGTTCCCGACAACATAGAAAGATGCAGGAGGTTTCAGGAAGGGCTAAAGCCAGAAATTCGGCATACAGTTTCTGCTACTAGCAGGAGGAACAGAGAGAACTTTGGTGAGTTTGTCGAGGTTGCTAGACAGGTTGAAGAATCTGTGAATGCTGACAAGGTGCCTGAGTCTAAGAAGAGATCTGCAGACTTCAGTAGAGGGCAATCCAGTAGCGGATACAGAGGTGGAGGTAGAGGTTTCTTTTCTAAACTTGGGCATGGTTTTGGTTGTTTCGACAGGCAGAGATCTGAGGATGTCACTACTTCTAGAGACAGAGGAGGATACTACCCAGGAAGATGGGGCAGTGCCGATAGCGGACAGTCTTCTGGGTCGTCAATGTCAGTGACAGGTCCTCAGAGGCAAGAGTTACCGCCATGTGACAAATGTGGAAGGCCACATACTGGACCGTGTTGGAGTTCTGGTTGTTATGCCTGTGGACAGATAGGACATGTCAAAAAGGAATGTCCTCAGCTTCGACAAGTAGCATCGCAAGCTTTCTAGCCTCAATACCATGATGTTCCGAGTTCCTCTGTGGCTTCTGGTTCTAGAGGTGGTGGAGTGTCTAGTGGCAGGAGTGGTCAGAGAGGACAACATGGCAAAGGGAGAGCTTCAACACGTTTCTTTTCTTTGACACCTTAGGAAGGTATAATTTCTTCACAAGTTGTTACAGCAGAGATGCTTTTGTTTAATAGTATACCAGTTTTAGTTTTGATAGATTCGAGAGCTACTCATTCTTTTATATGACGTTATTTAGTTGATGAACTTAATCTGTTAACTCAAGAGTTGGCAGATGAGTTAGTGTTGAGGGTTCCACTAGGTGGACCAACAGTTTTGTCCGAGTCTTGCCACAGATGCTTGTTATCTTTTGGAGGTTTTACCTTTGCTGCTAATCTCATACCCTTGGATGTAAATACCTTTCAAGTCATCTTGGGTATGGATTGTCTTGAGGCATATCGAGTGCAACTCGATTGTTGGAAGAAGGAAGCTACCTTTCAACTAGGGGAATTTTCTTGTGTCTTTACTGGAGACAGGAAAGTTCTGCCTACGTGCATAATATCAACTGCTGTAGCTGATAAGATGTTACAGAAAGGATGTGAAGCGTTCCTTGCTCATGTGGTTGACACCAGAGCAGAGAAGAGCACCGCCAATGTTTATGATGTGCCTGTGGTTCGTGGGTTCTCTGACGTTTTTCCAGAAGAGTTACCAGGCTTACCTCCTGTCAGAGACATTGATTTTGAAATTCAGATATATCCAGGTAGTCATCCAGTAGCACTGCCAGCCTACAGAATGGCACCTACAGAGTTGAAAGAACTCAAGGTGCAGTTGCAGGAGTTGCTAGATAAGGGTTTCATTAGACCCAGTTCTTCACCGTGGGGTGCTCCAGTCCTGTTTGTTAAGAAAAAGGATGGTACCATGCATATCTGTATAGATTACAGGCAACTGAACAAGATCACTATAAAGAATAAGTATCCTTTGCCGAAAATAGATGATCTGTTTGATTAGTTGCGTGGAGCGACGATCTTCTCTAAAATAGATTTGAGATCTGGATATCATCAGCTTAGGATAAAGGCTTCTGATATTCCCAAAACAGCTTTCAGAACCAGGTATGGGCATTATGAGTTTTTGGTCATGTCGTTTGGGCTGACCAATGCCCCAACAGCCTTTATGGATATGATGAACCGGATTTTCAAACCGTTCCTAGATCAGTTTATTGTAGTCTTTATAGATGATATTCTGATCTACTCCAGAGACGATGCACATCATGAGCAACACCTGAGAGTAGTGTTGCAGTTGTTGAGACAACACCAGTTGTTTGCTAAATTTAGCAAATGCGAGTTCTGGTTGGCCGAGGTAGCATTTCTTGGACATGTTATCTCGAGAGGTGGAATTAGTGTTGAGCCTAAGAAAGTTGATTCTGTACTTCAGTGGGAACATCCTAGGACTCCTACTGAGATCAGAAGTTTCTTGGGATTAGCAGGTTATTACAGAAGGTTCATACAGAACTTCAGTGTGTTAGCATCACCTTTGACACACTTGACGAGGAAGGATGTACCGTTTGTTTGGTCGGATAACTGCGAGAAAAGTTTTCAGATTTTGAAGAAAAAGTTGACTTCAGCACCAGTGTTGGTTTTGCCTGAAGCAGAAAAAGGCTATACAGTGTTCTGTGATGCTTCCAGGAGAGGTGTGGGTTGTGTACTGATGCAAGAAGGCAAAGTTGTGGCTTACGCATCTAGACAACTTAAGAAGAATGAAGAGAATTACCCTGTTCATGATCTGGAGTTAGCTGCTATAGTTCATGCTCTTAAGACATGGCGTCACTACTTGTATGGTGAGACATGTCAGGTGTTTACAGACCATAAGAGCTTGAAATATATCTTCACTCAGAAGGACTTGAATTTGAGACAGCGCAGATGGCTTGAGCTTATTAAAGACTATGATGTGACAATCGATTACCATCCTGGTAAGGCGAATGTTGTAGCTGATGCCTTGAGTAGAAAGTCAAGTTCAACAGCCAATGCATTTTCTATGGCATGTTTCAAGAGAGACTTGCTTGTAGATATGCGAAAATTGAACTTGGACTTAGATGTGACTGGACAGAGTGGGTTGATTGCTCAGATGCAAGTCAGACCTACTTTTTATAATCAGATAAAGGAATTGCAGCAGAGTGATGATGAGTTGTGGCAAACCATGCAGGAAATTTCAGAAGGTAAGAGAACAGAGTTCATGTTTTCTGATGAAGGCATGTTGTATCTTCATAACAGGTTGTGTGTACCTGGAAACAGTGAGTTAAAGGAGCAGATTCTTGAAGAAGCGCATACTTCTATGTATGCTATGCATCCAGGTAACACAAAGATGTACAGGAACCTCAAAGAGTTGTACTGGTGGTCTGGCATGAAAAAGGATGTGGCTGAATACGTGGCTAGGTGTGGGGTGTGTCAGCAGGTTAAGGCTGAGCATCAGAAACCTACTGGTATTTTGCAGTCGCTTCCTATACCAGAATGGAAATGGGAACATATCACGATGGACTTTGTGGTACGTTTACCCAGGACGCCTAAGGGTTCGGACTCTATATGGGTGATTGTGGATAGACTAACTAAGTCTGCTCATTTTCTTCCAGTCAAGTCAACCTTTGACGTTTCAAAGCTGGCTAAAGTTTATGTGGATGAGGTAATCAGGTTACATGGGATTCCAGTTTCCATTATTTCTGACAGTGATCCAAAGTTTACATCTAGATTCTGGAATCAGTTACATCGTGCGTTGGGCACAAGGCTGAAGTTCAGTACAGCGTTTCACCCACAGACAGATGGTCAATCTGAGAGGACCATCCAGACCCTAGAAGACATGCTGAGAGCATGCGTGCTACAGTTTAGAGGTAACTGGGAAGAACACTTAAGCCTGATGGAGTTTGCATATAATAATAGTTACCATTCTAATCTAGGAATGGCTCCATATGAAGCTCTTTATGGCAGGAAGTGTAGATCGCCAGTTTGTTGGTACGAGGTGGGTGAGAAGGAAATTCTTGGACCTGAGCTAGTTGATGTAACTACAGAGAAGATATCTGTGATCAGGAATCAGTTGAAAGCTGCTCAGGATAGACAGAAAAGTTATGCAGAGAGACGGCGTCGACCTCTTGAGTTCGAGGTTGGTGACGAGGTTTATTTGAAGGTTTCGCCGTGGAAAGGAGTACTGAGGTTTGGCAAAAGGGGTAAGTTGACCCCTAGGTATATGGGTCCATATCCTATTGTTGATAGGATTGGACCTGTAGCTTACAGGTTGGATTTGCCATCTGAGTTGGCAAATCTTCATGATGTCTTCCACGTGTCTATGCTGAAAAAGTGTCATCCCGGTACAGAAAAGATTGTAGATCCAGAACCGGCGCAGCTTAGAACAGATGTGTCCTATGTAGAAGGACCAGTGCAGATAGTTGATCACCGGATCAAAAAGCTTAAGAACCGGGAGATACCTTTAGTGAAGGTTTTATGGAGAAACCATAATCTTGAGGAAGCTATGTGGGAACTAGAGTCTAAGATGCATGGCAAGTTTCCTTTTCTCTTCTAGGAATTTCGGGATGAAATTCTTATAAGGGAGGGAGATTGTTACGACCCGCGTCGAGCTTATCCCGTAAGTATGCTGTTAAGCATGTGATTAGCTGATGTGCTAAGTTTAAGCCTGTTTTTGTTAATAATGTTTAAAATGGATATGATATGTGCTTAGTGTGTTTTCTAGATTCTAAAGCGTGTAAGATCTTACGCTTGAAGCGTTGCCAGAGAAATCGTTCAAATCCGACCTTCGAGTCAAAGGTTACATGTTTTTGGGCTTATAGGGACCCGTTTGTAGTTTTTGAACTTTGCGATTTGGCCCCTAGGTTTTCTTCCTTATCTACTCTTTCTCCCTTATCCGTTTCATTTCTCAGAAACGAAGAACACAGGAAGCGTTCTCCTTCCTTGCGTGAGAGAGAGAGAGAGAGAGGGAGCTGAGAAGGGAGAGACGTCGGAGCTTCGTTTTGCTCCGATCAGCTGCTGCAGCTCGTCCTCTTCCCTCCGTTGATCTTCTTCTTCGTCGATTTGATCCGGGTTTGCAGCTGGAGCTGCGGTTGCAGGAAAAACGGCCAAGAGATTGGGGTGCAAGGAGCAGCCCTAGCTCATTTCTTTCTCCCCTTCAGGTGCGGTTTAGTGATATGTATCATTTGCAAACGTTTCGCGGTGTTTGTTCGAGATTTGCCCGTCGATTTGAGAGAAATCGACTTTTGCAGGCCGTTTTTATGTTCTTCCTGTGTGCGGTTCGGCCGAGTTTCAATTCGGTCGTCCGAGTTCCTTTTTAGGGCAATTGTACAGCGTTTTTGGATCGGCCGAGTTTGAGTCTTTGGTCGGCCGAGTTTCCTAATTAAATAAGCGAACAACGTTTTTGTCGGCCGAGTTTGGGTTCAGATCGGCCGAGTTTCCTTGTAGGTATTTCAAGCGGTGAGTTGGTCGGCCGAGTTCCCCAGGGGATCGGCCGAGTTTCCAGTTGGTCGGCTGAGATTGTTCGGCCGAGTTTCAGAATCTGGGAAGTGTTCGGCCGAGTTCCATAGCGTTCGGCCAAGTTTCAAGTGGTGAGTGGCAGTTCATTTAGAAATCATTATTAAACTCATTTTAAATGCTTAATTGCTTCAGTATCAGTTGATATGACTTTTAAACAGTGTAGCATGTACATTTTAGTATGATAAGTTCATTGGAACTTGAAATGCGTGATATGAATGATGAAAAAGAGGAAATTCTATGTCTTACAGTTTCTATGTGATATTTCTGTCTAATTGTTTATCTGCTATTTAATTAATAGACCTAGATGCCCTAACACCGTAGAACCCCTAAGAGGGAATCTGCAACTTAGGGGTGAAACTCGTATTGCAACATCATTCGTGCTTGTGTCGCGGACAAATGAGGAAAGAGAGAGGCAGTGTCTAACAACAATCGTGCTTGTGTCACGATGGCACTGCGATAACAAAAGAAAACACGGTTATCTAACACCATTCGTGCTTGTGTCGCGAAGGTAACCCTGTGACTCTCCGCCGGTGTACTCAGGTTTAAGGAGAAGTCGAGAGCACACGTGGTTGTGTATCACACGTGGATGTGCGATAAGGCCGTAGAGCCTGTGTCCTGTGCAGACCAGGACGAGTAGTCAGACTTAGCACTTCCCGGGTGTGTCGCTAAGTCTTGTACGGTGGGACCGTAGCATGAACTTGCTGCGGATCTTTATATGCAGAGTACACTGCATATATTTAGGGCATAATAATAAAATGAATAAATAATCAAGTAGGTTCACAGTAAATTTATATAACTGTTTATTTACCTGAAACACCTGTTGATGCTTAGAAGTGTGGTTATTATCTGTATATCTGCTATGCTAATGGAACTGCCCTGCTTGAACTGTATATTGTTTTTATTTCAGTTTATAAACCTGACGAGTTGTTTAGTGATAGCTAAGTGAAATGTTATTCACTGAGCGAGTAGGCTCATCCCTCTACTCAAACATTTTCAGGTCAGCATCAGCATCAGGAATCAGAAGGATCATTTCACCCTAATGCTTAGTCGATAGAAGGTTTGTGGTTAGTCTAGTTAGAGGTCTCTTAGTCCATTCCCCTCGATCCTCGGGACAAGGTGTGAGTGAGAGAGAGAATGTGTACATAGATGTAAATTAATGTTATGCTTCCTTTATGTTAATCAATGTATTATGCTGTAGACTTTGTTTGTATCTTCAATCAGTTTAATAGAGAAGTTTCTGCAGTTTGTTTAGTTCTTGTTTACAGCTTAAACTTGGTTATCAATTAAGTGCTTTGGATTGTTTTAAAAGCGACGAGTGGTTGGTTATGTGTTAATCCCACCTGTGGTGCCCTAATTTCGTGGTTTGTGGTTAATGTGAGATTGGGGCGCGACAGTTGTGATCTCTCTAGGCTCTACAACACTTTTGACTATTGTTGGAGTTTCTCTTTCCTATCCCCATGACTTATTTTTAGCCATGTTCTTCAAGATATCCTGGGACCAAGATGCCTTATTGTTGAGAAAAAATCCTACTCCTGCACTATCAATTGTGGTTCTTTACCCTTTATGCAGCTCGTAGTAGAAAATCATTGCTTGTCTATATGGGTCAATCCCATGTTGATGAACCTTCCTCAGCATATTTTCGAACTTCTTTCCCATGCTTCAATGTAAGAATTCTCTACATGCTTCTTAAAATTGTAGACCTGACCAACTAAGTCATGTGTCTTCTATGGAGGGAAGTATCTTTTGAAGAAGGAATGAATCATTCCATCCCATGTGGAGATAGATCCTAAGGGTAGGCTTAAAAAACCAGCCTTTGAGTTATCTTCCAGTGAGTATGAAAATAGCTTCAAGTAAATTACTGTCATCTACACCCTATCAATCTTTAACATGTCACAACTTTCTACAAAATTATTAATATGAGACATTGGATTATCCATAATATGCCTATGAAAAGTATATAATTTTATAAGTGCCATCATCCCTAGATCAATTCATAGCTTCCCATATTTACTATGTGCTTCACAATGGGTCCCAATTGCGTTGTTGTCAATGAAGCCTTGAATGTTTCCCATACTATTTGTTCCTCATCTTCCACATTTCTATCTCCCATTATTACCTATTTTGATTACATCTCCTTTGGTGGTGGTGTTTGGAGAAGTCCTCCCACAGAATCAATGTACTCTTATTCTCTATCATGGAGTTCATCTATGCTAAAGCTAGGGGGCTTGACTCTCTGGCATAAGTGGTATTTGTCTGAACTGAGTACTAGCTCCCATAAATAATTGACTAATGTGAGAAGTGTATACTAGTGATTTAATGAGGATTTGAATTTTCAACTGTAAAAAAAATGAACAAAAAAATGTGACCTAGAGTTGTTGGTCACAACACTTGTATTGCTACTTGCTGTTTGTCCAACAATGACACAAAAACTTGATGTGTGTTTACTACATGAATTAAACACAAGTGCATGTATCGAAATAATATGGACTTATGAGGCCTGAGTTTCAAACTCAGGGATAATGTATCCAGAGACAACTACTATGTCGATTAGCTAGAACTATTGAAAAAGGTAATTGATTTATTAAATAATTTATTGCAAGAATAAAAAAAATCATTGAGGTTGTGATCACAAATAGAATGCATTCCCTAGGACCATAGTTTCACCTAGGGAACTCAGGGAAACATATCCAAAGACTACTACTATGTCAATTAGCTATACTACAATTCACATTAGTTATCGATATTTAGTTCTCCTAACCCTGGACCAAGGGAACTGTAGTAAGAATTACCCACTCTCACAACATAATTCACTACCTAATCTAATATAAACCCCACTCTCGTAGCAATTTAACTATTATTTAGGTGCTTTAACAAATCTTCTGGGGTACTCCCTTCACAATTGTTAGCCCTCTCTTTAGGCGTGATCTAGGCTATGTAAATCTATGACATATCCAACCATTAGTTCCTCTCTCGAAGCAATTAACATTCTAAGAAATCAACTATGGTGGTCAAGAATAGATAATTCATGAAGCAATCATAGAGTTATGTCTAGAAATTAGGAGAAACATATATATTAACTCATAATGTGAAGTACAACACATAATTGGGCGACTCGCAGGTCCTAAGGATGTAGGGGATTAGCCCCCGTCATTTTAGTTATCGTACACATAGATAAAGAATATGGAGGTAAGGAAAATATTAAAGAAATAATGGAAACCCTAGAGAAGATGATGCAGATGACTCTGTCTGATGAACGTGACTATTTGCTATCTTCTGGCTGCAAATACATCTACCAGAGGTGCTAGAATCGTCTGAAATGTCACTTTCTCCTCTTGTTTCCCTTCTCATGACTCTCCTCTATCGTGAAATGAACTCCAGTGTGATGATTAGGTCTGGCTGAAAACCTCCATAGCCATAAGATTGATTTATGGAGTCGTTAAGTTGTGGCTATTGGATTAATCACCATCATTAATATTGTCTCGTTGCAACAAGTCGGTATCACCAACGGGATTTCAGTGACACTGAGGCCTCTTCTGGGTCACAACTCCATGTGAGTGTTAATACCACTGACTGAGGTGTTGATAACATTGTGTTTCTCCCTAACATCTCCTAATGATTTTTCCATCTATAAGTCAGTTGTTACTATCCATCGAGTTAGTAGAGCAAAATCTATTGTCAGTACCACAAAACGTCTTTGCCTCATGCCTATCTTTTTCTTCCATTGTTGGTACCACCAAAAATGTTGTCGGTAGCACCGACCTGAACTAGGACTTGTCAATTCACCAAAAATTCAAAATAAAGAACATAAGCCCAAAAATTATGATAAATCAATAATAAGTATCAACAATAGATAATATTTTATGCAAGCATGTCTCACGGGATAATGATGATAAACCATGCACATGTGATATCAAAATGAGAAAATATGAATAAAATACATAATCAAATAGCTTGTGAAAAATAGATAATATTCAATGCATCTGTAGACTATGAGATCCCAATCCTATAATCCATGTGATTTTAATGAATTATTGTATATAAATAGTTTATGAAGAGATACTGGGCTTAAAGTGAAAAATATATGAGAACATTTTTTTTAAAGAAAGTAAGAATATTAAATGACAAACAATATATGATACCTTTATGCTTGCACTTGTAATAACATCACATGTTGTACACTGGTCAGCATAGATAGTTAACAAATAAAGGTACCTAATGTCAGAATGAACGTAAGAATGATATGGATGATGATACTTGAAGACATGAGCGTTGGTGATTACTTAATAAAGAATATGGAGCTTACATTAGATGATAACATGATATATTCATATTATCTAGCTCCATTGTTGTGGTTTTTAGTTGAGCTAAAATTTGGATGCCCTCCATTTATGAGAAAACCTCTTATGCTCTATATATAGTAGATAATCACCTCTAAACATGATACATGAATACATAAAATCTATAAGTATGTAAGTGTTTAGATATAAGTCCTAACCTTGAGGATAAATAGGGTTTGAATGAAATCAATGATTGAATAAGACAAAATTTGTGATAAGCATTCATTCTAGAAACACAAAATAGTGAACTAGAATAAATGAAGGAATCTGAGATGGATTTCTTTTGTTGTTTCTATTTTCTTTCCTTGAATATTTTTTCACAATAACTTCCAAGGATAGAAAATGGTATCATTGTGAATGCCCCTCTCTTAAAAATGTTGATTGTGGAGGAAGAATTTAGAAATAGACAATGTTGATCATTCATTCATAAGGACATGAGGAAAACCCAAGTAACCAAGATAGTGATTAGAAGCATATGACTTATTAATGATAGATAATACAAGTATTGGTTCTTAAAATTCTAAATGACTACCATATGTGATTTTTTGTCTCATATTTATGTCATTATTGAATCAGAGATTTTAAAACTTTAGTTCCTTTTAATTTAATAAAACATGGAGGATATGTTCTTAGCCCCTCTGTGAAAAATGTATATTGAAATAGAAACAAACCACAACCATATGAACCTTATATGTTTACCTTTGAAAAATCAGATACGATTACTGTTTTTGATAGGAAGGATTGTGTTGATAGGAATGTGGGAATTATATTATAAAGTTATACAGCTTCATTAGATATCTTACAACTAGAATCCCTCTTTTTTGCGATCTAGTTCCTCCACCACCGTGAACCCCAATTAGATTCAGGAATGATACATTTTTTATTTATTGGGAGAATCCAAGTACTCTTTTGTGAATCCGTGAAACAACTCTCATGAATGTGCTATGGCTCAAATATGTAGTCAATCCTATTTCTGATAGGAGCACTTTTTAAGGGTTTTAATGCGGACTTTGACGGGGATCAAATGGTTATTCATGTACCTTTATCCTTGGAAGATAAAGATGAGGCTCATTTACTTATGTTTTCTCATATAAAACTATGGGACTTAAGGAATGATGGAAGGGAATAAAAAGAGAGGGAAAGAAAATTGAAATGAATGAGATAAATAATAAAACAAAATAGAAATCAAAATCCAAAAATGCATGTCTCTACAAAGTCGTAAGACCATGTATGGAGGCGATGTGAATATGATGATGTTTCTCCTCTTGATTTTAAATGATCATGAAGGGTGATCAAGTATCATCTTGTGATGTATCGTGTATAATGCTTGAATGTTACAAAATGATACCCTTATTCATTTTGATTATGCATATATACTAGTTATTTTGTTTATATTTAAATTTTCTTGGTAAAATAATGACCTCATTAATTTGCATATTGTGAGATATAAAGAATGGGTTATTTTTAGATCTTAAGATGAAATTTGGGAATTTGCACATGAAACCCTCCTTTTCTCTTTATATTATATTGATATGATCAATAATACTAACATTATAGAGCCATCTAGGGTTGCCTCACGATTGGCCGCTCTGGCGATCTAGTGGGCGACTCCAGCGATTACAGAGAGGGGGCCTTCCCCACCCCCATCCCCACCCCCACCCCCACTCGAATCCCACCCCACCACTGCTCCCTCCCTTCCTCCCCACCTTCCCACCTCACCATGATGGAGGTCGTTGCTGCTACCACGACGGTGACCGCTGCTGCTACCATGGAGGCCACCTCAATAGAGAAACTTGCTTCCACGTCTGCACACACTACTACCACAATGGTCAGGAAAGCTTGGACCCAGGTCCTAGGCGGTTATGAAAACTTCAAGAAGCATGACTTCTCACCCCCAAAGAAGATTGATGGCAAGTGTTTTGTCACCATCAATGATAGAAGTTATGAGGCGATGGAACATTCTTAGAAACGCACGACCATACTGTAAGTGATGGAAAAATGTCCATATTACCATTATCTTATCTCCTGGATCAAGAGAATTTGGAAACCCAAAGGAGGCTTTGATCTGTATTCCAAGCCTGACTAGTTCTTCATCTTGCGTTTCAATGCTATTGAAGACAAGAAGAACATTACTGAGAGTGGTCCTTCCTGGTTTGATCATCATCTTGTGGTTATTAAAGACTACAAAACCAGTGATGACTTGCTCAAGGATTGTTTTAGTACTATTCCAGTATGGATCAACATACCTAGCATGGGGAAAAATTGGTCTCTCTGTGCAGTAGTTGTCGTGGCTAGTGGAGTAGGTAAACTTCTAAGAATCAACTGTAGATCCATAGGCCATTAATCCATGGGTGAGGCTCGTGCCCTAGTAGAGGTAGAAGGTGATGAAACGCCTCCTGAAGAGATTTGGGTCAACCTTCCTCGTTGTGAGCCAATGGCTATTGCTATCACCTATGAGTACCTTCCCAAGAGATGCTCTGAATGCAAAGTTTTTGGTCACGATGATGAATATTGTCCTATGAAACCCAAAATCACTCATCCTAAAACCAAGAGTGACATAGAAGAATGGAGGGTCATTGGCAACAAGAACAACAAGGCTTGTGAGGAGAACACAAGAAAGATTCATGTGATTCTATTTAACAATAGATTCTAAAATCTTATGGAAGATGATGCACTGTTGATATTGGGCCTAGCGCCACTGTTGATACTGGTCCTAGCACTATGGATATTGGTCCCAGTGCCACTGTTGTCCCTAGCTTCACTGACACCCCTATTCTAAAACTCACTAGTGCTATTGATGGTAACAAAGAAAAAGAGGAAGGTGAAATATGCAATAGACCATGCTCAAAGAAGAAAACTAATAAAGTTTCTAGAGTGGATTGGTCAGGTAGAACCCCCTCTTCTAGCAGAGGTTGTTAATGCCATTATCATGACCAATGTATGTGGTTTAGGGAAACCATGTAAGAAAAGGGAGGTAAGGAGAACTGTCATAGAATCACATGCCTCCATTGTTGTTCTAGTTGAAACAAAAATCAAAAAGATTATTAAGAACTCTTTTCAAAAGATGCTACCTAAAGGCTGGAGTTGGTTTACCAATCATGATGTGGATACCAATGGTCATATTTTTATTTGTTGGAATGCCAAGTCTTTGGATATAAACATCCAACACATGGATGATCAACAAATCACTATGGCGTGCTACAATAAAGGAGGCCTTCTTCTTATTCTTACTACTGTCTATGCCAGGAATCTTGCTCAGGAACGTCTTGCATCATGGGAAGATCTTGAAACCATTAGCATCAACATCACTAACCCTGGTTAGTGATCGGCGATTTTTATTAATATTAGAAGCGTGAAGAGAAATATGGTGGAAGAAAAGTACCTGCGCACATTCTCAGTACCTTCAATAAAGCTATTGATAATTGTAATCTCACTGAACTACCCTCAGTGGGTGGTGAAATTTTCACATGGCATAATAAGAAAGGGGATGCTAAGTGCATCGCTTGTAAACCGGATCGTGCATTAATGAATGATGAATGGTTAACCAGATTCTCGGGTACCAAAATGAAACTCAAAACATGTGCCTTCTCCAATCATTCTGTCATCAATGTTAATCTCAGAGAGCTAGCCAAGAAGAAAAGACCATTCCATTTCCTAAATTTCTAGATGGAGTGGCCTGATTGTAAGCATCTTATTAATAAAACATGGACAAAGCAAGTTCAAGGTAATCCTTTATTTTGTTTTACATAGAAACTTAAATTTGTCAAAGGTGAGACGAAGAAATGGTTGAAAGAACCTGTCAACATGAAGAACCTCATTTCTAGAGAACATATGGAGATGGATGATATTTCCAAAGCTCTCAGAAGAAATCCCCTTGATCCCGATCTTATTCTGACTGAGAAGACCACCTTTGAAAGAATAGAGCCTCTTTCTAAAGTTGAGGAGCAATACTTCTGGCAACATAGTCGTTTGGATTGGATAGCTAATGGTGATAGAAACACCAAGTTTTACCATTCAAAAATTAAAAGAAGGAATGTTATTAATACTATTACTGAACTTTATGATGTGGTAGGCAGTTGTTTAAATGAGGACAATGATATTGCTATCAAGACCCTTCAGTTCTTTGAGCACATATACAATCAAGATGCAGCCGATCTCCCTATTCTTGATTGTGATTAGATTTATCATGTCACTTCTGAAAAAAATGAAGTTCTCTGTAAAATTCATGATCTTCTTGAGATCAAGGATGCTATCTGGGATATTGGACCGAACAAAAGTCCTAGTCCTGATGGATTCAATGGGTTCTTCTATAGAGAAAACTGGAACCTAATTAGTTTTGATCTTTCTAAAGCCATACAATTATTCTTTCAAGGAGGCAATATGGCCTGGAAAGTAAATCATGTGTTTATTGCTCTCATTCCTAAGAAGGAACTTGTCACTTGACTTGCTTATTTTCGGCCCATTTCTTATTGTTGTATGTTGTATAAAATCATCACTAAAAGGTTGTCCTCAATACTTCCAAAATTAATTTCCTCTAACCGGGGAGCCTTTGTTGGGGGTAGAAGCATTGAAGATTTCTCCATGCTTGCTGTTGAGTTCACGCTTGACTTCAATCACAAGAACAACTCTCCTTCTACACATGTCAAGCTTGATATTACCAAAGCCTTTGATTCAGTTAGATGGCCATACCTCTGGAAAACACTGCAAGGTTTGGTCTTCAGTGAAAGATGGATTTCATTGATAAAGCAATGTGTTGAAACACCTTCTTTCTCTCTTCTATTGAATGGCAGTTCTTTTGGTCTCTTCAAGAACTCCAATGGGCTTCGTCAAGGTGATCCACTATCACCATTATTATTTGCTATTGCTATGGAAGGTTTAAGCTGAAGAATTGATGAAGCTCATCAACTTAAACTGATCAAATCCTTTGCTGTTAGACACACAAAAGTTATGAGTCATCTTCTCTTCGTTGATGATGTTCTTATCTTCATTGAAGGTCACACTCGAAGCTTAAAAAGTCTTAAGTCTCTTCTTTTATACTTTGGTAGGATTTCTAGTATGAAATACAATCCACGCAAAACACATATCTATCTTTCTAAGTCTTGCAAGGACAAAGTTAGACTGATTTGTGCTTTGGGCATTCAAAAAGAGGAGTGGCCAACAAAGTATCTTGGTTTTCCTATGGCTGGGGGTAATCTTAGGCACAAATAATTCTATAAATGCCTAGATAAACTCAAGGACATGATTTGAAGATGGCCAGGCTCAAAGATATCAATAAAAGGTAGAATAATGCTTATAAATCATTGTGCCATGCATCTCATCAATTACTAGTTATGGCAAGGTGAAGTTTCTCTAGAAGCTCTAAGAAGAATGGAAATTTTGATGAATGATTTTGTTTGGTGAAACCCAGTTCATCCAACTTGTTGGAGCAAGTTGGTCATTCTGAAAGATGAAGGGGTTCTCAATATCAAGAACTTGAATGAACTCACAGACTTCCATACTCTCAAGCATATCAAGAAGCTGCTCCATAGTGACTCAACTTGGAGTGTTTGGATGAGAGGTAGATATGGAAACAATCTTGAGGTTACTCCAACTCATTCATGGGGCTTCTCCACAATTTGGAGGAGGATGATCAAGATATGGCCTCAATTCACTTATGCTGAAGACACCACAATGTGGGATTCATGCAGATAGAAGAATGAAATTGATCGAGCCTTCAAGAACCTCTGGTTCAAAATGCATCACCAAGATGGAGCTTGACTACCTATAAAGCTATAAAGAATCTACTGCCAACAATGGAATGCATCAAGACTTGGAACAATGGAGCTGATGATATGTGCTGCTTGTGTCATTCTCATGCTAAAAATATCACCCATCTTTTTTGTAGCATCTCCTATTGGAAATATATATGGGGTCATGCCCAACTCAAGCTAAATGTCTGAATGTCATACAATCTCTATGACTTCCTCAGTGATGTTAATATAAAAGGCAATGATACACACTATCTAGTTCTTTGGACGATCATTGGATGTGCTCATTTCATCTAGAAAGAACAGAATAAAAGGAAGCATGGTGATCAAGGAATGGACTACCTTAGGCTTTTCACTATTATCGAGAAAGAATTTAAGTTTCTTTACAGTCTATATAAGGATAAGCTAGCTACAATTTTTCCTATTGTAATTAAGAATTGGGAACTATAACCAATACCTACAGCCTTAACTGTAACGACCCCACCTCCTGGTAACCCCCAATTAAGGGAGACCAGAAGGTCAGAGCCATTATCTCAATTAACAAGATCAAAGGTTTGACAATTAATCAATAATAATTATTAAATTCTACCAACTACACTGAAATATGGTAAAAATAAAAACTTTGCATACCTTTTGAAAACTTGGATCTCTAAACTTCTATCCACTTATGAATTCTACTCTAATTAATCCTCCTTGTATTTCAATTCATGTATTTCTCAATATGACGATTTACTATTTGTCCTTTTGGCATTGTACCTAAAACGCCGACAAACAAAACATCGGTTAGCATAAAGCTGGTATGTGGGGGAAACAAACAATGTGCAACTATGTTAACAACGTAATCATGCAATTAATCATTTAACAACCAAGATTACGTTTTAAGCCATACTACTCAATCCTTACCTATCCCCTAACTCTGTGCTATCCCTGCAGTGGACTTGTATGCTACCTCTCTTTTAGGTAGATTCTTACCCCCATGGTCCTACCTTACAGGTAGCCAATACATAGGGTAATAGAGTCGCATGGCACTACCCGAAGGTAGCCCAATATCTAACTCAATGTGACTTGATGGACCTACCCCATTGGTAGCCATATACTAAGTCATCCAATGACCTGATGGACCTACCCCATAGGTAGCCATGTACTAGGTCAACTATTAAGCAATAGAGAGGACCATGATCTGAGCTGGTAGGCACATATCTTATGTGATAATCATAGTCACATTATAGTTTGCATGAACTAAATTCATCCAATAGTTTATTTCAAGTCATCGATGAAAACTTCAGAAAACCTCAAAAAACTAACTTGAGATATTCATAAGTGTAACCACATACCTGATCCAGATCAACTTGATGTCCAAGCAAGAATATTCAAGAACAATCAATCAAGCAACCAACAATATCATGAATCAAAGCATAACATCCAAGTGTCATTGTTTTATTCAAAATATTCTCAAGATAGGTTTGGATGCCATCCTAGGATATCTAGGCCAACATTAGGGTTTTATTAGGGTTCTATCCTCCATTATGTATCTATCACTTTTAATGCTCTTTTAGTCCACAAACCCTAATTTCAACATCATAGACACAATTAAATGTCAATTAAGTCTATTATGCCTCTTTTACATTAAAACTACCATTTTTATCGTTTAAAGTCATTACTCTATCATTACGGCTAATTATCATATTTGGCTTCTTTCAAATTAACAACTTATCTTTCATATAGTCTAATCCACATATGAACTCTATTTAGCACTAATTCCACATTTATCCATTAGAAAACCCTAATTACCATATTATGAGTATTTATCCACAATTAGAAACGTTTACACTTGAAATATCTTAAAATCATCATATCTCAATTTTATTCATGAATTTGAGAAATTAAAGCCATTAAGAGTCATAATAACCGAGATTAGGGTTTCAAGGCCCATTAAAGCATATTCATGTACATGGAATCTTAAATTTATTAAACTATGTATAAAGATCATCCTTTTATATCTAATGTGTCCTTTTTATAAACAACATGTTAATATCAACTTTAAACATCCATTTAACCCTTCCCAAATCATTAATCATCATGGATTAGGGTTTCTTAATCATTAAAGCATTAAAGTTGATAACTTCAACTACTTTTTTAATTTCAAGAGGAATTAGGTTCTAAATCTATTTTTAATGGATTCCTCACATTTGTTTGAGCAAATTTCACATATTATATGTATCAATCTGAGCTACCAATAAATATCTAGAATTATTTCAAGACATGCATTAACTGACCAATCCTAGCTTGACACATCAGTTTTAGTGAATATTCATTTATCGGCGGGTTGGCTAACTAAAAGAATCAATTTACCTCTTTACCCTTATGGGTAATGTGTAGTCCCAGGGTTCCTTGCGTCATTTTTCTCCTAATCATCCCCTTCCTCCCGATTCTCACAGATGCCAGCCGCAGCGCCTTGCGTCTGTGATCTCTCTCATGCGTCTATGATGCAGCGAGGTCATGGCTTCGGCGCCACCTCCCCTTCATGTTGTCTCCACATGGGGCATTGCTTTCCCTGTAGGCATCGAGGTTGCAGTCGGTGCCATCCCTGGCTTCGCCCATCGATGTATCTTTACCTTTCTTTGCATCAGTTTTAGGAAGTTATGAATTTGCTTTCCAAATTATATTTATTCTTTGGGGATTTAATGTGATACCTTTCCCATACCAAACTTGTTCCTTTTTAATATTAATACCATTATCCCACGATATATCCTTTTCTAGAATTTTCCATTCTTTCTCTTATTCAACATTTTAATAGATTATTACAAACAAAATCCATTTATAACTTTATTCCCTTTCCTTTTTATTTCCTTCTTATTATTATTGGGCCCAATAGCCAATAAAGCCCACCAAATTAAATAAGGCTATTTATCAAAGAAACCAATTAATTTACTTAAATCATTCAAATTACAAAATCACATATTTATTGGGAAATTGCATTTCCACCTAAAAGAACCCAAAAGTTGGGGTTGTAACATCCTTCCCCTCTTATAAAAATTTTGTCCTCAAAATTCCATCAAGCAAACAAACAATTCAGGATAAAACTTTTCCATGTCCATCATTGGCTCCTATGTGGCTTTACCTTATCCATGGCGCTTCCAAAGAACCTTTATCATCACATAATCTTTTCTTTGAGTTCTTTCACCTTAGCATCAATAAACCTCACAGGTTACTCAGGTCATTTCAGCCTCCCTTGGGGCTCACTAGGTTCATTGCTCTGCACATGGCCCGGGTTCCTCACATAATGCTCTAAATTGGACACATGGAATTCATCACTCATCACATTATCCTGAGGGGTAAGGGAAAACTTAACCTTATCCACCAAACCATGTCAAAGGAACCCATGCATAGGGGACTCATCTCTCTTATCTATAACTTAGAGGGGTCAGATTTTCATGTCACATATTCCCCCACAGTGAACTGCATGTCAGTCTACTTTGCATCAGCTTACAACTCATGTCATCTTTGGGCTCCTTTCAGCCATTTCATGATCAAAATGACTTCATTTGCACACATTGTGGTCCTTTTTTGACCTTCACGAGGTCCCTTCACCAATATCATCTTAATGAAGTGGTGACCGACACAACCTCCCTTATAGAGCTTTTTTACATCCCAGTAGTGGCTATGGTGGTTATCATCACGTCTTACTGAAGACAGGAACTGTCTCCATGTATCACCCTGAACGAGCACACATGCTCTCATCAGACCCTCTAGTCTGGATCATACTAACCATTAGCTAGGGTGATAAACTATACTAACATCGAGTCCTTCATGTATCTACTTCTACCTTACGAAAGTGTATCTTTAGGTTATACTCAAGAACTTTTAAACTCACATCATGGTGTAGTTGAACCATCTCTCTCATATGTAGTTCAACTAGATCCGTCTCTTGATAGTACTCTTTCTCTCTCATGTCATATCGGTAAGACGATCTACCATAACCCATACTGCATTTTTACCTTCCTTGGTCTAGGGGAGACTTACAACATCCATAGTGATGAACTCCCATTCCCTCTTAGGGACTCTTTATCCTCTATGAAAAAACACTGGGTTACTGGTGTTCGTCCTTCACCTTTGGCTTGTATGGCAACATACCACATACAACTTCATCTTAGGCATCCAAAGTACTATTGTCACCTATTATCTTGGTAGTACCATGCCATATGGTGATCTTAAATCATGATCTCCCAAATGTCATGATTCCTCAAAAACCCTAAACCACTCTCATCAGGGTTTTATCATCTTCTTTTCCAAAGAAGTGCATCTGAGGTTTTACAACTATCCTTTCTAAAACTAACTTGTTAAACATATCTTGTTACATCTGAGTGTTAGCTAAACTTATCTCTTTTTCAACTAGGGTTAACTTAACAACCTCTTCTAGCATCTAGCTAAACTAGGCAGTTGTATCTCATCCAAGGCATCCATTACCACTTCACATCCTTAGGTGTTAGGTAATGTTGAAGACATACACCTCTGTGTATTCCATTTATTATCTCATCTCAGCTCTAGGTCTATCTTCCTTAAGAAAACTTTGAGCTTATTCTCTTAGTTTTTCAAACTCAACCTTGTATGACTCATATCTCATGATAAAACATCCTCATAGGAAGACTACCTTGTTTGTAAACCATCCATGTATCATCCACTCCACAAGGGCATTGATGAGTGCATACTCATTATGATTTTCAATTACCTTTTTGGAACAATTTAATATCTATTCCACATCTTTTTCACCCTAATATGAATCATAATGCACAAAACTACTCAGTGATTCAATAATCAAGGTTTTAACTAAACACCTTTCATTTTATGCAGGTGTAGCAGGCAACTCCATGCAAACGGTCTCAAGACCGTTTGGATCCATGCGGTCTCAAGACCGTTTGCTGGAATACACAAAGAACAAGACGAAACCAGTTGCCCAAGAAGTCCATGCGGTCCCAAGACCGTTTGGTCCCATGCGGTCTCAAGACCGTTCGGTCCCATGCAGTCTCAAGACCGTTCGGTCCCATGCGGTCTCAAGACCGTTTGGTCCCATGCGGTCTCAAGACCGTTTGGTCCCATGCGGTCTCAAGACCATTTGGTCCCATGCGGTCTCAAGACCGTTTGGTCCCATGCGGTCTCAAGACCGTTTGGTCCCATGCGGTCTCAAGACCGTTTGGTCCCATGCGGTCTCAAGACCGTTTGGTCCCATGCGGTCTCAAGACCGTTTGGTCCCATGCGGTCTCAAGACCGTTTGGTCCCAAACGGTCCCAAAACCGTTTGGTCCCATGCGGTCCCAAGGCCGTTTGGTCCCGCGCGGTCCCAAGACCGTTCGATGCAAGCGCAAGGATCGATTGAAGAACTAAAGCCGCGCGACCACGCCAAAGCCAGGTCCGATCAAAGCAAGACCGTTTGGCGCTCAAACGACCTCCAAACTGTTTGATGCCCAAACGGTCTCCAGATCGTTTGGTGCCCAAGCGGTCTCAAGACCGTTTGGCAGCCAAACGGTTTCAAGACCGTTTGGCGCCCAAACGGTCTCCAAACCGTTTGGAGAAGATATTTCCAGCAACTTATCCAAACCGTTTGGGATCAGATCTGAAACTATAAATAGACCCCCAGGGTCCCCATTTCGACGGATCGGTTCCGGACGCCGAGAGGCTGCCAGAGCACCACACCGATCAAGTTCCACTCCATCTACCGCTGGTGTTGCGTCCATGGAGGCCAAGAAGAGGAAGAAGACGGCGCAAGGAGCGCATCTTCTTCACCGAGCTGCATCCACCCTCTGCACCGATCTCATGGCGGATCTATCTTTCTCTCCTATCCTTGTTGTATCTCGTATCATGAGCGAGTAGTCATCTTTCACTGGGGTGCGGGGACTAGCCCCGCTGCCCATGCAAACCATGTTCTTTTGTTAAACTTTCCAAGGCAATGTATATAACTCTTCATTTTGTCGTTTATCATTAAGCTTGTAGGTTGGTTTTGTGCGTGTTTTCATCTTTGTGCTCCCTATGTTGCGATAACTTCAATGCATGGGTTCCTATGTTGTGATAACTTCAAGGCATGGGTAGGAACGTCGTTTAGCATGTTTGACCCTTGACGATAACTTCCGATGGGTTCCTTGAGGTCGTAAGTGTATGATCCGCGAGGGGACGAGCCATCTAGCCTTCGGTGACGCTTTTGTGCGCCTAACGCCTGTATAGGGGGTTCACAACCTTAGTTGGATTTTGCATCATCTTGCTAAACGTCGATGTTTGCTCGCATGTCACCTTCATGCTTGTTTATCGGTTAACGCAGCCGACTCCCAAACTAGAAATAGGATGGGATTTCATCGAGGTCATAAGTGTATGATCCGCGAGGGGACGAGCCATCTAGCCTTCGGTGACGCTTCTGTGCGCCTAACGCCCGTATGGGGGGTTCACAACCTCCGTGGATTTCTGTATCTTCAGAGCCGTAAGACATGTGATCCGGATGGCGATGAGAAATCGGCTGCCTATGGTGATGCTTACGCGGACCTAACGCCCGTATGGGGGGTTCTGCAGCAGCTCTATTTGGAGTGTTATATCGTGCCTGGATTGTTTGCAAAAGAGTATGTTTGTGTGCGTAGCGGTGGTTAAACTCGGTACCATCCCAGCGGTTCTACATCATTGATGTAAACCCATCTTTTATTCCGCATTTACTTTCTTGCAATTAGTTTAATCAAACCAAATCAACCAATTGTTCTAAATATTAGTTTTACTTGGGCTAGATCTAACTGACAAAGATTCTTAAAAACGTTGTCCTTTGGGTTCGATCCTCAACTATACTGCGATAAGATCCGTCCGCTTGCGGGTGGTATTGTTGCACTTGGTTTTGGTAAAAGCTCGGGGATGTAAACCCCGAGTGAATTTGTTAGTGCATTCAAAAAGCCACATCAAATTCTGGCGCCGTCGCTGGGGACAACGGAATCAGTCAGTCAAATCTAGTTCTTTTAAGACTAATCTAGGATTTTGTTTTCTTTTTGAAACTATCGCTCATCTACTTGACCTTTATTCTACTTCAAGGATCTCACTTTCAAACCTTTTCAAATTTCAGGTGCTCTTTGACGATTAGTGCATGCACCGTTCGGGTAGTCTCGGACTGACTGCGAGCTTTGATCTCGAAATCGATAGAACCTTCCATCGTCAGATCCGAGAGAATCAAGCCAGAATGGCGCAAGAAGAAGAAGTAGCCCGAAGGGTGGCTCAAGCCATCAATGCGCAGAGAGAAAGGTTCATGCAAGAAGCTAGAGCTGCGGTTCAACAGGAGATCTTAGCAGTGCAAGCAGCAGCACAAGCAGCAGAACTTCAGAAAGACCTTAGAGAGTTCTCTATCCCAAAGGCCGTGAATGTCTATCATCCGGTGCAGCCTCCTCCCATCGAAGCTGCTAACTTTGAGATTAGGGCACATTGGATAACTCTGCTTCAAAACAACCCCTTCTACGGCAAACAAGCTGAAGACAGCCAAGGCCATCTTCTCAGATTCATTGACCTGTGTGCTATGACGAAGCAAAATGGAGTCTCTGATGATGCTATTCGACTCCGTCTTTTCAAGTACTCTCTGGCTGATAGGGCCATTAGTTGGTACAATTCACTACAGAGTGATGTACCCATCACCACTTGGGAACAGCTCCAAAATGCCTTTCTGGAAAAGTTATACCCCCCGTCTCTTACATATGAAATCAGGGGACGAATCACAAATTTCACTCAAGTCCCAGGAGAAACTCTTTCCGAAGCTTGGGATAGGTACAAGGAGCTCCTACGCAAATGCCCACACCATGGAATTCCTAAGAACCAGCTGATAGAGATATTCTACAGGGGTGTGGAAGATGATGTTAAGATGTTCCTTGACTCTTCGTCTGGAGGGAACTTCATGCGGCAAAGTTACGACAGCGCATGGAAAGTAGTCACCCTGGGAGCAGAAAACCAAGCCAACTGGGGCAGATCTGTTGGTAAAGGAGTCTTAAAGGTAGCTATGGCTGACGCTATCCCAGAATACAAATCTATAGCTGAAACTTTGAAAGTCTTGGTTGCAAAGCAAGATCACATAGAATCATCCCTTGCTGTGATTGGAAGAGGACATTCTCCAACTAGGCAACCAGAACAAGTCAAGTCCACTTCTTTGTTTTGTGAAGCGTGCAAAGGCACTGACCATTCCACACTATCATGCAATGTTCTCTATGATGTAGTTTTAAGCAACGCCTGTGGGAAAGGAGATAATTGCCAGATGGAAAATCTTAATGCTATTAACACCAACCCTGGGCAGAACTATTACAATCCGAATCCAAATAGGAATCACCCAGGCTTCCAGTACGGAAATCCTTCAGGAGCTATGAACTCGCATCAATTTGTTCCGAATAATCAACCAAGAGGCCCATCTGGGTATCAGTTTAACCAGCAACAGAACTTTGGGAATCAAGGAAACTTCAAGGGAAACTTTCATAACAGAAACTATAATAATCATCAGAATAACTCTCAGTATCAAAGCTTGAACCAACAATAGGGTCAAACAGGATCCATCCCTTCTGATGACAAGCTATCTACCATTGAAAAGTTATTGCAAACACAACAAACGATGATAGCCAATCAACAAGCCCAGCAGAAGGCTATTGAAACTCAACTAGCTCAACTTGCTGCTAGTATTAAGCCACAAGCTGGAGTCTTCACCGGACAACCTGAGAACAATCCGAAACATCTGGAGCAGCTGAAGGTTATCGCCACAAGATCAGGGAAAAGTTATTCGGATCCCCCAACAAAGACAACTGTAGTTATTTCTGACGAGAGTGAACCTATGACAGACCAAAACTTGACAGTACCGGAATTGCAATCAAAGGAAAGCAAGACTAATAAGAGAAGTTCTGAAAAAGTTGTCGATGAAGAAGTAGAGACACCTGAACCAGATATTCCTGTATATAAGCCTTGTGTTCCTTTCCCATCCCGACTGAGGGAAACCAAACTTGACACTAGATTCATCAAATTTAAAGAGGCTATGAAGAAACTCCATGTTGATATACCATTCCTAGATGCTCTTAATGAGATACCAGCCTGGACCAAGTATCTAAAGTCTCTCCTCACCAAGAAGTACATCACTGAAGAATATGAAACTGTAAAATTGGCTGCTACCACATCAGATATCATACTAAGCAAGATGCCAAAGAAACAAAAAGATCCAGGATCCTTCGGAATCTCATGTCACATTGGTGATTCATCATGCAAGAAAGGATTGGCAGATCTTGGCGCAAGTATTTTTATTATGCCGTTGAGTCTATGCAAGAGATTAGGGTTCGAAGAATTGCTTCCAACTGCTATGACAATTCAACTTGCGGACAATTCAGTAAAAAGACCATTAGGTATTCTCGAAGACATCCCGGTCAAGGTAGGCAAGGACGCATATGTCCCATGTGATTTTGTCATCATGGACATAAAAGAAGACACCAAATACCCTCTCATCTTCGGTCGCCCTTTCCTCACCACTGCTAGAGCCCTTATCGATGTTGAAGCTGGAACATTACTGCTCAGGTTAGGTAAAGAAACTCTAGAGTTCAAAGTTTTTGAAAGCATGAGAAGACCAAGTATACAGGAGGAGGTCTATCTGATAGATTGTGTTGAGTAAATGTCACAACTTACTCAAGAATATCACGAGTCATGCGATCCCTTAGAAACTTCTCTATACGACCTTTTTAATGATGAACCTATTGACCAACAAGATAAGGACTGCACCGAACCTCCCGAATCTGCTAAAGGAAATCCTGAAGCTACCTATGAAGAATTAAAGGCTACCGAAACCCCAGAAGAAACCAGTGAAAAACCAGAACCTCCTGAAATGAAGCCCCTACCTGAAGGGCTGAAGTATATGTTTTTAGACGATCTCAAAGTTTGTCCTGTCATTATAAACTCTGGTTTGACGACCAAACAAGAAGAGCAACTTCTGGAGGTATTAAAGGATAGCAAGAAAGCCATAGGCTACAAAATGAGTGACCTCACAGGAGTCAGCCAAGCGTTGTGCATGCACAGAATCCCCATGATGGAAGACCATAAGCCAACTATCGAGCATCAACGAAAGTTGAACCCGAATATGAAGGAAGTGGTCCGTCGTGAGATCATCAAACTCCTTACTGCTGGAATAATTTACCCGATATCGGACTCACCATGGGTGAGCCCAGTTCATGTGGTACCCAAGAAAGGAGGGACGACCGTTATAAAAAACGCAAACAACGAGCTCATCCCCACTCGAACAGTCACTGGGTGGCGGATGTGCATTGATTATAGAAAATTGAACAAGGCCACTCGAAAGGATCATTTTCCTATGCCCTTCCTCGATCAAGTTTTAGAAAGATTGGCCCATCAAGAATATTTCTGTTACCTGGACGGTTACTCTGGATTCTATCAGATTCCCATACATCCAGACGATCAAGAAAAAACTACTTTCACATGTCCCTTTGGGACATATGCTTTTAAAAGGATGCCTTTCGGTCTCTGTAATGCCCCTGCAACTTTTCAATGTTGCATGACTGCCATTTTTGCAGGGCTTACTGAAACAGTTATGGAGGTTTTCATGGACGATTTTTCTGTATATGGGGACTCCTTCGATTCCTGTCTTAAGCATCTCTCCATGGTCCTCAAACGTTGTGAAGAAGCACATCTGGTGCTAAATTGGGAGAAATGCCACTTTATGGTAAAGGAAGGCATTGTTTTGGGCCACAAGGTTAGCAACAAAGGAATTGAAGTTGATAAAGCCAAGATAGAAGTCATATCTAAATTGGCAATTCCTACGAATGTAAAAGAAGTTCGCGCTTTCCTTGGTCACGCTGGATTCTATAGAAGGTTTATACGTGATTTTTCCAAGATAACAAAGCCGATGACCAATCTACTTTTAAAAGATGTTGATTTCAATTTCAATGATGAATGCATCAAAAGTTTTGATACGCTGAAAAAAGCCCTTACGACTACCCCCATCATTAGAGCTCCCATTTGGGACCACCCCTTTGAAATTATGTGTGATGCCAGTGATTACGCGGTGGGTGCGGTCTTAGGACAATGCATTGAGAAGAAACATTATGTTATCTATTATGCGTCAAAACCCTCGACGAAGCTCAAAGGAACTATGCTACTACTGAAAAGGAACTTTTGGCAGTCATCTATGCCTTCGATAAATTCAGATCCTACCTTACTGGTTCGAAGGTAATCGTTTACACAGACCATGCTGCTATCCGTTATCTTATGGCAAAGAAGGATGCTAAGCCAAGGCTGATCAGATGGATACTTCTTCTACAAGAATTTGACCTGGAAATAAGAGATAACAAGGGGACAGAAAATGTTGTTGCTGATCACCTCAGTCGCATCCACACTCTGGATGCTGACGGGATCCCGATAAATGACTCCCTACCGGATGATCAACTTATGAGAGTCTCAGGATTCGAACCATGGTATTCAGACTTAGTAAACTACCTTGCCGCCGGAGTCATCCATCCTCAATACACCGGGAACGCTCTGAAGAAATTTATGCATGATGTGAAGCATTACTATTGGGATGAACCATATCTTTTCAAACTCTGTGCAGATGGATTGTATAGACGTTGTGTCGCCAAAGAAGAAGCCCATTCTATTTTGGAACAATGCCACTCAGGACCCGTGGGTGGGCATATGAGCTCTAAAAAGACTGCCTTAAAAGTTTTGCAATGTGGATTTTTCTGGCCAACTTTATCCAAGGATTGTTATGATTTTGTCATATCATGTGATAAGTGTCAAAGAGCTGGCAATATAACCAAGAGAGACAAAATGCCACTGAATCTATGGCAAGAAGTCGAGATATTTGACGTCTGGGGAGTGGACTATATGGGGCCATTCCCATCTTCTAATGGATTCTCTTACATCCTTGTGGCGGTGGACTACGTCTCCAAATGGGTTGAAGCTATACCAACCGTCACCTGTGATTCAAAACCAGTCATCAAACTATTCAAAGATATTATCTTCCCACGGTTCGGAGTACCGAGAACCGTGATATCTGACGGAGGATCCCACTTCATTGAAAGAAGCCTTGTAGCTCTTCTACGAAAATATGGCGTCTCACACAAGATAGCTTCGCCTTATCATCCACAAACCAGTGGACAGGTAGAGGTCTCCAACCGACAACTTAAGGCTATCCTTGAGAAAACCGTTGGACATAATCGAAAAGATTGGGCGACAAAAATCAACGACGCCTTATGGGCTTATCGCACTGCTTATAAGACTCCCCTTGGGACTACCCCTTTTCGATTGATATATGGAAAGAGTTGCCACCTGCCAGTCGAACTTGAACATAAGGCATGGTGGGTAATTAAACAAATAAACTTCGATATGAAACAAGCGGGTCAAGCCAGAATTCTGCAACTCCATGAGCTGGATGAACTCAGAATGACAGCCTATGAGAATGCACGAATCTACAAAGAACGTACAAAACTCTGGCATGATGGACATCTGAAACAAAAAAGACATACGAGTGGGAGACCAAGTCCTAGTTTTCAACTCCAGATTAAAATTGTTCCCAGGAAAACTCCACTCACGTTGGTGCGGACCTTACATCGTCAAAAGCATCTCCCCCCATGGTGCTTTCTCTTTATGGAGCGACGGGTCTGGCGAATTTATAGCAAATGGTCACCGCTTGAAAAGATACTTCGCACCAGCTGACAAAGGCACCGAAATAATGTTGGAATTCAACAATTCAAAGGACCCACCATAATTCCGAAGAACTCTGTCGAGCCATCGACATAAAACAAAGGCGCTTGTCGGGAGGCAACCCGACCAATAAATCTATTTTACTTCTCCTTTTCAAATTTTGTTCCTTATAGTTAAATTTTCCTTAAATAAAATTTGCCTTATGAGAGGGTTTTTCTTTCAGGACACGAGATCGGATTGGTGCTGATCAGAACGAATTCATTCTCGGCAGTCATACCTGGTGTTTCCTTTCCCCTCCATCTTGAATTTAGGGTTTGCTCGAGGATGAGCAAATCTCTAAGTTCGGGGTGGAGGGTGGGTGGTACGTATTCCACTTCCACATACACACCCTCTTTTCATATTCAATATGTCTCTATCATAAAATTTTTCAAAATTTTGAACAGATACCTGATGAAATTTTGTCCTCCTTATTCGAAGCAAATCCTCAAGAGGACTGACTTTTGAAACTTGCCTGAAATCATCCTGTGAAACTTATGATTCCTAACATCATAATTCTTTTTACATAATGATAAGTATCTGTCAAACTGATAGGGATCAAACACGTCGTGCTTCCTAACTGACTAGTGGAACAATGGCTCAGAAACCCCACCGGATCCGCATCAAGTCATTATTTGAGCAGAGTATGACAAAGAGAATAACCCGGTTTTGAATTGTAAATCAAGTTGCATCCTGATCTGAACCCTCTTCTACACTTCTTCTATCATCTTCGTATCCCTCCATCCATAAATACCACCAAAATAGCCAAACTTGTGCCAAACCCTAAGTTCGGGGTGGCACGCCACTTTCCCCATATCCGCTTCTTCCATACCCCTTCCAATAAATAGGGGCGTACCACCAAAAATGCAATCTCGAGTCGAATAGAGGAGAGATCAGCAATAAAAAGATGCCAAAGTGCACACAAAATAAATGCAATCTCGAGTCGAATAGAGGAGAGATCTGCAACAAAAGATGCCATAGCGCACACAAAAAAAAATGCAATAAATGAAATTGCAAAACAAATAAAAATCTCGAGTCGAATAGAGGAGAGATTTACTTTTTCTTTCCATACCACCTTTCACTCCTTTTTCTACCTAAGGGCACAATACATGCCCTACCATCCTGAACTACACCAGTGTCAGATCAAATGCATACTTGTCGATTCTACGGGTATCTCTGAACTCCTACAAAACTTTTCGACATGCTTGGTGTTGGAAAAGGCGGGGAGGAAGCGTTGTTGGGAAACGAACTCAGGAACGAAGCTATGGAAAGACGTGTTTCGTGGTCCCAGGAAGTTGAGGTACTCACTCATACTGAGCAAAAAGAAAACATTTGTGATGGGAAGATGAAGAAATCACACTGATCGAAAGTATTCCATCAGGCAACAGTTTCAAAATTTATGTTACTCGAGGACGAGCAACGATTTAAGTTCGGGGTATTTTGATGAGTGCATACTCATTATGATTTTCAATTACCTTTTTGGAACAATTTAATATCTATTCCACATCTTTTTCACCCTAATATGAATCATAATGCACAAAACTACTCAGTGATTCAATAATCATGGTTTTAACTAAACACCTTTCATTTTATGCAGGTGTAGCAGGCAACTCCATGCAAACGGTCTCAAGACCGTTTGGATCCATGCGGTCTCAAGACCGTTTGCTGGAATACACAAAGAACAAGACGAAACCAGTTGCCCAAGAAGTCCATGCGGTCCCAAGACCGTTTGGTCCCATGCGGTCCCAAGACCGTTTGGTCCCATGCGGTCTCAAGACCGTTTGGTCCCATGCGGTCTCAAGACCGTTTGGTCCCATGCGGTCTCAAGACCGTTTGGTCCCATGCGGTCTCAAGACCATTTGGTCCCATGCGGTCTCAAGACCGTTTGGTCCCATGCGGTCTCAAGACCGTTTGGTCCCATGCGGTCCCAAGGCCGTTTGGTCCCAAACGGTCCCAAGACCGTTTGGTCCCATGCGGTCCCAAGGCCGTTTGGTCCCAAACGGTCCCAAGACCGTTTGGTCCCGCGCGGTCCCAAGACCGTTTGGTCCCGCGCGGTCCCAAGACCGTTCGATGCAAGCGCAAGGATCGATTGAAGAACTAAAGCCGCACGACCACGCCAAAGCCAGGTCCGATCAAAGCAAGACCGTTTGGCACTCAAACGACCTCCAAACCGTTTGATGCCCAAACGGTCTCCAGACCGTTTGGTGCCCAAGCGGTCTCAAGACCGTTTGGCGCCCAAACGGTTTCAAGACCGTTTGGCACCCAAACGGTCTCCAAACCGTTTGGAGAAGATATTTCCAGCAACTTATCCAAACCGTTTGGGATCAGATCTGAAACTATAAATAGACCCCCAGGGTCCCCATTTCGACGGATCGGTTCCGGACGCCGAGAGGATGCCAGAGCACCACACCGATCAAGTTCCACTCCATCTACCGCTGGTGTTGCGTCCAAGGAGGCCAAGAAGAGGAAGAAGACGGCGCAAGGAGCGCATCTTCTTCACCGAGCTGCGTCCACCCTCTGCACCGATCTCATGGCGGATCTATCTTTCTCTCCTATCCTTCTTGTATCTCGTATCATGAGCGAGTAGTCCTCTTTCGCTGGGGTGCGGGGACTAGCCCCGCTGACCATGCAAACCATGCTCTTTTGTTAAACTTTCCAAGGCAATGTATATAACTCTTCATTTTGTCGTTTATCGTTAAGCTTGTAGGTTGGTTTTGTGCGTGTTTTCATCTTTGTGCTCCCTATGTTGCGATAACTTCAATGCATGGGTTCCTATGTTGCGATAACTTCAAGGCATGGGTAGGAACGTCGTTTAGCATGTTTGACCCTTGACGATAACTTCCGATGGGTTCCTTGAGGTCGTAAGTGTATGATCCGCGAGGGGACGAGCCATCTAGCCTTCGGTGACGCTTCTGTGCGCCTAACGCCTGTATAGGGGGTTCACAACCTTAGTTGGATTTTGCATCATCTTGCTAAACGTCGATGTTTGCTCGCATGTCACCTTCCTGCTTGTTTATCGGTTAACGCAACCGACTCCCAAACTAGAAATAGGATGGGATTTCATCGAGGTCGTACGTGTATGATCCGCGAGGGGACGAGCCATCTAGCCTTCGGTGACGCTTCTGTGCGCCTAACGCCCGTATGGGGGGTTCACAACCTCCGTGGATTTCTGTATCTTCAGAGCCATAAGACATGTGATCCGGATGGCGATGAGAAATCGGCTGCCTATGGTGATGCTTACGCGGACCTAACGCCCGTATGGGGGGTTCTGCAGCAGCTCTATTTGGAGTGTTATATCGTGCCTGGATTGTTTGCAAAAGAGTATGTTTGTGTGCGTAGCGGTGGTCAAACTCGGTACCATCCCAGCGGTTCCACATCATTGATCTAAACCCATCTTTTATTCTGCATTTACTTTCTTGCAATTAGTTTAATCAAACCAAATCAACCAATTGTTCTAAATATTAGTTTTACTTGGGCTAGATCTAACTGACAAAGATTCTTAAAAACGTTGTCCTTTGGGTTCGATCCTCAACTATACTGCGATAAGATCCGTCTGCTTGCGGGTGGTATTGTTGCACTTGGTTTTGGTAAAAGCTCGGGGATGTAAACCCCGAGTGAATTTGTTAGTGCATTCAAAAAGCCACATCAGGCATGTTATCATCTCTGTCCTCATACCTCATAGCAACGTTCCAACTCACATCATCTTTTATCCTTGGTGTATGGCATGCGTATTGGCCTATCTCTCACTCCCATAACAAGAGGAAATAAGCATTTGGATACAGTCCAAATATGGAGTTCTTCCTGTTCTAAGAGTAGAGATGGTACACCCCACCTTGCTGGTACACCTTTAAATCCAAGTTGGAACGTGCCACCAATCATCTCAATATCAAGGTTACTTCCATGGAAAACTAGTTTCAAACCCACTTGGGTCACCACCCAATCCTTGGTCATCTCCTCTAGGTCTATAGGGTGTCAGCACTTTTGGGGTCATCCCTCTTCCCTTATGCATCCAGAGAGTGCCCTACTCATCTGCCCTTTGGGTCCCATCAGTTCATGAAGGTGATCAATCTCCTAACCAATGGCCCTCAGACAATGATAGTCGTTACCTACCGACCCAATGGTCATGTGCAACTAGGGAATTAGGCAACTCCTACCTCCATCGGTCTTATCCCCACCTGACCCTAGGATAGACTTAGGATTCTATTATAGTAGATGTCCAACTTAGAACCTTACCCAAGCCTTCATCATCTCTCTTTCTGCATTCAAGGGCTGACTTTCATCCTTGCATAGGGGTCACGGTGACCTGCCTACCTTGGTCAGGTCCCTTACCGGTTACCTCCATGGTAACACATCCACATGCACTTAGAGATGGTTATCTATGGGTCTACAGGTTCATCCTCATACCATGTACCATTCACTTAGCTTCTCAAGATCCTATGAGACCTCTTTAGGTCACTCTAAAACCACTAAGACTGGTATACACCCTACAAGAGGGTCTTTCTCCCAGGATGGGAGGAACTACATCTTGATAACAAAGGTCACAAACGCCCTTAGGTCTAGGGTTTACGTCCACATGCTTAACCCTATTAGGCTAATAGGGCACAAGCAGACCACCTACTAACCAGGCTAGGTCATACGGGTTCTCATTCCTCAACATTAGATCAAGATCATACCTTCCCCTGTCATCAACTTAGCTGGGAGAGGTTCACCAAACATAACCTAAACTTAAGGGGTTTTCCTTTCCTCTCAACATAAGAAGTACCATGCTCTCATCTATAGAAACTCAACTCTCATCACGAGCATTAGGTACACCACTTCCCCTCTTAGGCCTAGGAACCCCAGGTTCACTTTTGGGTGTCCAACTGCATGCTCAATCTCTTAACCACAAACCAAACATGTACAAGGTATGACATGCACTTCATGTCATCCTTCTACTCGAGCAACACTTCAGAGTGGAGTCTTCCTCAAGGAAGACCAACAAGGTATAAGGCCTCACACCCAGTTACTAAGCCTCTTCAGGGTTTAAGGAACTCTTCTTCCTATATCAGAAGGTAAACACCCATACCATAGGTACATAGGTACCAGAAGCCTCATCCTCTCTAGGGTTTGGTTTCTCTAAAGGCAACCAAGACACCACCAGCTTCCAGGGATCAATCATGAGGCAACCACGATCATCCACTTAGGTCGCATCATCCTCCACTCCCACTATTCCTCATATCTCAGAGTCTAGGATCTCAACCTTCTTGCATGGGTCCTGCTCAATCTCTAGAGCTAACCCTACAAACAACCTTACTACCCAAGGTTCTCTCTCCAAGAAGGATCAAGCTCCCAAGCATACCTCCACTTGGGTGAAGCCTATTACGTTTTCTCAAGGTTATCCATAGCTCTTTATGCTTATCTCATAAGCTATCCTGGCCAGGGTTTTAGCACGACTGACGTACTATGGGTGCCTACTATGCCATGCTCATATAAGCTCATGGGGGTTCTATAGGTTCTTCTCTAACCTCATCAAAGAAGGTGATATCCTTCACTCGAAGATGCACGACCCTTTCCAGGGTTGGGTTGCCCAAGGTACTCAGTCATCCAACCTCTCATGGCTCATATGGCATCCAAGGCATGACCATCCAAACACCTGGTCTACCATGACATCTAACTCATCATGTCATCTCTCTCTCTAATCTTCACTTAGGGTTAGGGTTAACATCATCCTTAGAGGATGTGCCAGGTCTCTACTTATAATGGAGATTTCTACCTCCAAGACAAACTTTCTCTCTACTTATCCTCTTGACAAGAAGGTCTAGCCTCAGGTCTCTCCTGAGGGCATGACAACTTATGTCATACGACCTAAGTATGTATCTATTCTTTTACACTTAATCTAGTAAGCTTTTATCTATGACATCATATTTACATGCTTTTTATTAATTTGGTGGAGGATTCCTTAAACCTTATCAACCTTACCCATACCTTGAGAGGGTGACGAAGAGAGAAAAAACCCTAATCCTTAAGGTCCTTAACAACATTTGAGTTGAGAAGGGATGAGCAAGATGAGAGAGTCCTAAAGGTATCTTATTTCGAGTAAAATCCTGAGACTTCAGCCAGACAGTCAAACTAATACGGGAGTCCTCGTATTCTGACTAGCGGTGCGGAGGAAAATCTTACCAGCCCCCGGATGTGATCCTTTTCTAGACACCTCAGTCTTTCAGAAAATCCTCTAATAACTCCCTTGGGTTCTACGGAGTTTGTAAAATTTAATAATTATTAATGATTAAATGAGGAACCTACGCTCTGATACCAAATGTAACGACCCCACCTCCTGGTAACCCCCAATTAAGGGAGACCAGAAGGTCAGAGCCATTATCTCAATTAACAAGATCAAAGGTTCGACAATTAATCAATAGCAATTATTAAATTCTACCAACTACACTGAAATATGGTAAAAATAAAAACTTTGCATACCTTTTGAAAACTTGGATCTCTAAACTTCTATCCACTTATGAATTCTACTCTAACTAATCCTCCTTGTATTTCAATTCATGTATTTCTCAATATGACGATTTACTATTTGTCCTTTTGGCTTTGTATCTAAAATGTCGACAAACAAAACATTGGTCAGCATAAAGCTGGTATGTGGGGGAAACAAATAATGTGCAACTATGTTAACAACGTAATCATGCAATTAATCATTTAACAACCAAGATTACATTTTAAGCCATACTACTCAATCCTTACCTATACCCTAACTCTGTGCTATCCCTGCAGTGGACTTGTATTCTACCTCTCTTTAAGGTAGATTCTTACCACCATGGTCCTACCTTACAGGTAGCCAATACATAGGGTAATAGAGTCGCATGGCACTACCCTAAGGTAGCCCGATATCTAACTGAATGTGACTTCATGGACCTACCCCATTGGTAGCCATATACTAAGTCATCCAATGACCTGATGGACCTACCCCATAGGTAGCCATGTACTAGGTCAACTATTAAGCCATAGAGGGGACCATGATTTGAGCTGGTAGGCACATATCTTATGTGATAGTCATAGTCACATTATAGTTTGCATGAACTAAATTCATCCAACAGTTTATTTCAAGTCATCGATGAAAACTTTGGAAAACCTCATAAAACTAACTCGAGATATTCATAAGCGTAACCACATACCTAATCCAGATCAACTTGATGTCCAAGCAAGAATATTCAAGAACAATCAATTAAGCAACCAACAATATCCTGAATCAAAGCATAACATCCAAGTGTCATTGTTTTATTCAAAACATTCTCAAGTTAGGCTTGGATGCCATCCTAGGATATCTAGGCCAACATTAGGGTTTTATTAGGGTTCTATCCTCCATTATCCATCTATCACTTTTAATGTTCTTTTAGTCCACAAACCCTAATTTCAACATCATAGACACAGTTAAATGTCAATTAAGTCTATTATGCCTCTTTTACATTAAAACTACCATTTTTATCTTTTAAAGTCATTACTCTATCATTACGGCTAATTATCATCTTTGACTTCTTTCAAATTAACAACTTATCTTTAATATAGTCTAATCCACATATGAACTCTATTTAGCACTAATTCCACATTTATCCATTAGAAAACCCTAATTACCATATTATGAGTATTTATCCACAATTAGAAACTTTTACACTTGAAATAGCTTAAAATCATCATATCTCAGCTTTATTCATGAATTCGACCAATTAAAGCCATTAAGAGTTATAATTACCGAGATTAGGGTTTCAAGGCCCATTAAAGCATATTCATGTACATGGAATCTTAAATTAAATAAACTATGTATAAAGATCATCCTTTTATATCTAATGTTCCCTTTGTATAATCAACATGTTAATATCAACATTAAACATCCATTTAACCCTTCCCAAATCATTAATCATCGTGGATTAGGGTTTCTTAATCATTAAAGCATTAAAGTTGATAACTTCAACTACTTTTAGAATTGCAAGAGGAATAAGGTTCTAAAACTATTTTTATTGGATTCCTCACATTTTTCTGAGCAAATTTCATATATTACATGGATTAATATGAGCTACCAATAAATTTCTAGAATTATTTCAAAACATGCATTAACTGACCAATCCTAGCTTGACACGTCAGTTTTAGTGAATATTTGTTTATCGACAGGTTGGCTAACTAAAAGAATCAAATTATCTCTTCACCCTTATGGGTAATGTGTAGTCCCAGGGTTCCTTGCGTCATTTTGCTCCTAATCATCCCCTTCCTCCTGATTCTCACAGACGCCATCCGTAGCGCCTTTGCTTCTGTGATCTCTCTCGCGTGTCTACGATGCAGTGAAGTCATGGCTTCGGCGCCACCTCCCCTTCATGATGTCTCCGCACAGGGCATCACTTTCCCTGTAGGCATCGATGTCGCAGCCGGTGCCATCCCCGACTTCGCCCATCCCTCCTTCTGGATTGGATGCAAACATGATCTCCCCATCGAGGTCTGCACATCCAGGTCGGAGGGACCTTCTAACCCTCGTCTGTGGTGAGAACTAGCACCGTCCTCAACTTCCCTTAGTTCCCTGACAAGGAATAGCCTCCCAAACTTCCCCTTGCATGTGTGATCAAAGGAGCGGTTGCTTCGGTGGGTCTGTAGATTGTGGACGCACCACAGGGTCTGCAACCATCTCAACTTTGCTGGCAACACCGCCACCCTCTAACCTTACGCACAGGTCCGATCAGAGGAGTCCCCTTTCATAGCAGTCGTATCCCCAAGGAAAAGGAGTGGGTGAAAGTGTATATATGAGATCCAACTTCCTGCATCCGCCACCACCATGCCAAGGTCAACCAACATGAATAAGGGTTCTTCTTCTCTCATCTCCTTCGGTCTATGAAACCCAGTGAGGATACCTGTGTAAGCAATGTGGGATCCGTCCTTATATAAAGATCCTTTCTATTAGGGTAGGAACAAGAGGAGAGGTAGGGTTATAGTATCTTTACCTTTTTAGAAAAGAACGTGGTTGCAAAGGCAACCAAACATTTAATTTCTAAAAGCCCCATCTTTCCTTGATATATCTTTGCATCAATTTTAGGAACTTATGAATTTCCTTTCCAAATTATATTTATTCTTTGGGGATTTAATGTGATACCTTTACCATACCAAACTTGTTCCTTTTGAATATTAATACCATTATCCCACGATATATCCTTTTCTAGAATTTTCCATGCTTTCTCTTATTCAACATTGTAATAGATTATTACAAACAAAATCCTTTTATTACTTTATTCCCTTTCCTTTTTATTTCCTTCTTCTTATTATTGGGCCCAATATCCAATAAATCCCACCAAATTAAACAAGTCTATTTATCAAAGAAACCACTCAATTTAATTAAATCATTCAAATTACAAAATCACGTATTTATTGGGAAATTGCATTTCCACCTAAAAGAACCCAAAAGTTAGCATTGTAACATTAACGCTAGCTCGCTCCTTATTTTCTTGTAATCTATAAGTTGTTTATAGCTTTTACCTTTGCCCCTCTTGTACAGTTGGAAATATATTTACTTAATTTTTTCAAAAGATATGATCAATAATCAAGTCTAAAGGGAGCTCTAGTGATGTTGTTCCTTATTCATAGTGATTTACATATCATGCAACTTATGAGGAGTTTTATTTTCATGTATTGAACTTGTTGTGATTGTTAAGAATGTTTTCATGAGATATGTTAACTTTTAATATATAATTGGAAATAAATAGGTAATAGACATAAGAAACATATATAAGTAAAAATACATACAAGATAAAATGGTAAACAAATCTAAAACAAATGGTTTAAGTAGTGGATATTTAATATATATCTTGATTATAATGGTAGTATGACATGAATAAAGCATATATTCATAGTCTTGATGTCACGACCTCCTTTCTAATAATAACACAACCATAGCGGAAGCATTTGCACATAATGGAGATCATGACAAATTGTGAAATGATATCATTAACCAAGCGAAGTCCATAGAATAAAAGGAAAAATCACCAGGGTACCTTATTACAAACCATAAACAAAACACTCTAAGTCCAACATAAAAGAGTTCAAAGAATGAAACTCCAACACGACATAATTATAAGAAAAGACATCTATCTAGAATGGCACCCCACCAAGTAGGATTCAAGAACTATCCTTGAGCTTGAGTTGACGTCCCTGAAGTCTACTTCTTCTCCTCCTCGTCTGCGGACATCTCGTCCCCAGCCCATGCAAGGCAACGTAAAACTATGTGAGTGGCACTGAGCAGTTATATAAGAAAATAGCTTATAATTGAAATAACATGAGGAATAACTTGGAATATAATTTCATAACATAATTAACATGATTGCATGAGAACATGATTAACTTAACATGATTTCATACTAAGATGGTTTTTATTTGAGTTGATGTAGTCTCTCTCCTGGTTTGCACCCACAGTGCTCATAAGGCCATTTAAGGCTCACATAAGGCCAATCTAGGCTCACATAATGCTCCACATAGCTCATAAGGCTAATTAAGGCTCACATAAGGCCAATTCAGGCTCACATAACATGATTGAGAGAACTATATCAACATAACATGAATTATTAGACATGAACATAGTTATCATGATTTCTTGATCAATTAGCATGTAAGTGATTCATAGTGTTTTCAAATGAACGCATATTCATCAAAATAGTAGAAAATGTAAATTCATAGCATTTTCATAATTTTCATAAGCATAAGTTGAAAAATACCATAGTTGCATTTTATTGAGTAATCCTAACTGAATAAATAAATAATGTAAACCCATAATCCTAGAATTATACTCAGTGTGCATGATCCACTCAATTTATCTTGAGGAGGTATACTAATAATAGATGAAGTCTTGATCAATCCTAATATCATGTGAATAACATAATTATGAATTAATTACATTTTCTTAACATAGGTGTATGATTCCCTAATTAAATTTGGAAATTACTTTGGGAGTATGGGTCTGAAACTAAGACCATGTGATAGATCTCGAAAAACTAATCAAAAACCATATATGGATCGTCCCCATCAGAGCTCTAGATTATTTTCTATGATTTATTAAAGATCAGGTTAAAACTGGCCAATCAGAAGCTAGATAAACATTTAAATGTGATTTTTGAAACATGTCCTCGCGCAGGGGAAAAGACCGATGTTCCCACCAAGGTATTTTCTGAGTATAGCATGATAGGGGCTGACTTGGTCAAAATCTCAGTTAAATCAAATACATAAGTTATCAAATAAACTTCGTGAGATACCAAAAATGCCCCTTTGGATATATGATAATTCGATTTGGTTTGCGAGGGTAGGTGAGTAATTGCTTCGCCTGGCTTCTTCTTCGCTGCAATGGCGTCGAAGGTCCTGCTCGAGTACCAGGTGGAGGTCTCAGAATCTAGGCATCACTTGGAAACACAAAGAAAACCACCCATTGAATTCGCAAGGTCAGTAAGAAGCCAATGATGTAAACAACATCGCATAAAAATCCTTGGAAACCACACAGAAAAACTGTAGTTTGCGGAAAACAGAGTCCCATGGGGTTCGACTGGAAAAGAGAGATCATGAAAGTAAAATGTTCGATCACAAATGGTCTTGACTTCGGGATGATCTACTGAGTCTAATGCAGGTGTCTTTGTTGTAAGAAGACATTGTGAGTGATAGCCGGAAAGAGTACTTTACTGACCGGAAAATGGACTCGAGGGTACAACACTGGGATACATCATGAGGGCTAAGGACATCAAGAAAATCTGGAACTGGGGGTGAGGATTCTTACCGGAGGTTGTATTGAACTGGGAAGGTCGGAGCCCTATGCTCGAGGTCGCCGACGGCAGTGAGGTAGATTGAGTCCGCGGTGTTACCCTGGTTCGGTTTTGAAGAAATTGGTTGGGTCGAAAGGTTCTTTGAGGGTTGGTGATACTTTCTAGGTTCCTAGATCTCAGTCCAATGGACCCTCACGGTAGAGGGGGGGCAGCGTCGTCGACTGAGGATGAAGGCCAATTGGGCGTTTCCACTGTGAGGGGACCTAGGGTTTGAGTGAGGGCTCTTTTAACTCAGAGTGACCTCCTGGTTCTGCTCGTAGCAAGATAATGACGATACGTGGATTGTGGAGGGAGCAAGGGATCGTCGAATCCGTTGCAGTTCGTTGCCTGGCACACACGCGTTTAGCGCGAGGAAGAGGATGAATCCCTCTTCATCTGATGCCGATTCGACGGTCTTCCAAGAGCCAATTTCTCTTCAGTTGTGTGTAACGCAGATCTATCCCGGATTTTGGAAAATCAAAGGATAATCACAGGGATTATCAAGTTGATAAACCAAGGAAAAGTCATTATCTCCTATTTAATTCCTAATGTTATTTGGGGCATCAAGGATTATCCAAATCCAACCAAAATTGATAGGTAGGCTAAAACGACCATGAGGAATTCAATTATCAAATTAGATTTTGTATTTAAGTTAGGGAAAATATGTGTTTTGCATTATTATTTACTTAAGGTAATTAACACATTAATAGTTATTGAAAAGGAATTGTATTGCCAAAATTTGATGGAAGTTATAAAATTCAATTACCTACTCACATATAAAATAATGGGATACATTTTACATGTATATGAGCTAAAATTATCATTCAATTCACAACTAGTCACCATTGCATAATTAGGGTTAGGTTTTTGTGCATTATACATTACATTGATGTGACAATGATTCAATTTGAGGTCCAACTAGCATATTTAACTCAATTTTTAATATGAATTAAGCGTGGTATCAACTTAAATCAACATATTAAAAAAATGGATTCATTCAACTTAGGGTTTCACCTTTATTAAATAACAAGAATTTTTGGGACTAAATTTTGAGGGTCGTTACAACCTACCCACCTTATAGAAATTTCATCCTCAAAATGTTCATGTCATAATGAGGTACTACCCACCTTAGGGTTTCACATATATGCACCCTAACTTATTGTCTGATCATAACATTTCATAAGCCAACACTAAGCATAATCATGATATGGTATTAACATGGATAACCTCTGTATTATATCTAACATGACTGGTAAAACTTAACGAGTGCATGAGTTTCTAATTTAATCTGAAAACTAAACCTTACCTTCATTATCCACAATAGTAAAAACCCTAGCTTTCCTTTTCTCTGGGGGACCTGGGTTAGGGTTCTGATCTGCTCCTTTCTTTACAGCCAACCTAGGGCATTTATCAATGAAGTTCCCTTCTCCTCCACAGTAGAAGACAACACCTAAGCCCAATCTGCACGGTCCTATATGGGATTTTCCACACTTGGGGCACACATCCCTCACTGGGGGATCCTCAGGGGCCTTGCTCTTCTTGTGGTCATTGTGGTGCCGGTCCCGATTGTTGTGGTCGTGATGGTGACGATGTCCATTGTGGTAGTTCTTATTCCAAGTCCTCCCTGGGTGATCCTCGAGCTCAAGTGCCTGCATCTAGAGCTTCCTGCATCGTCTTGTGGCCTCGTCCAGAAAGTGAGTAGCTGAGATCATCTTTGAGACCTCGAATGAACTTCTAGGCTTGCTTCATCTCAGTCATCTTGGTCCCGTACTTCTGGAGGATACGAAACTTCATGGCGTACTGGGTAACAGTCATGTTGCCACATTGTCGCAGGTGAAGGAACTTGTGACAAAGTGGATTTTAGCATTATAGTAGAGTAATTACTCTTTTGCCCTCATTATAGCCATTAATGGTCCTAAATCATTTTTCTTGGCTTCATAATCATTGTTGAGACTCAAATGCAAGATATGGTGAACACTGTGGATTTTGTACACATTATAACACTTCAAATTGGATTCATTCATCACTTTGTCCAAAGAATCAAATTGGTCAATCAAACTTTGTCTTTTGATTATCAAACTTTTAATAAAGGTTCTCTACATTGTTTTGAAGTTGTGGTCCAAATTTGAGCTCATTTGGACATTCCTACGATTTACTATGAATTTTTGAAGTTTATATATTGAAAACCCCTTTTTCCCCTTTTATTTGAGCTTTTTCTTAGCTTTGCCATGTCAACGATCCAAGCAATGCAATCTAGACTGATTCTAGACCCTTGGATCCACCTCACGCGGATTATATCTCTGATCGAGCAGATGTGAGGTTGTCTCCTACCTCCCGCTGATTGTGGGGAGGAGTAAATGAGTGAGATACGAGATCTCCCGCTCACGACCTCGGTTTGTAACCCTAGTTTGACCACCATTCGTGCTCTGTCCATCCATTAAAATGAGCTCTTTACTCCCCCATCTCAGTCCGGCGGCCATGGCCATTTTCGAATCTCGATCTAGCCCTAAACCCTAGCCCAACACTATAAAAGGACCCCCCAAGGACCGCAGCAAAGACATCTTGCTTAGAGACATGATCTTGCTCACTCCCTCGGCCCTGAACGACCCTTTTTCTCCTCTCCACTTCCTATTTCCATTACGGCGCCGCCGCAGGGCTGCCTTGGGCATCCTGCCTCCTCGCTCCCTCTCATCTTTCTCAAACCACCCACAATTTCGCAAGAGCCCGCCGAAGTCGAGTGGCACCTCAGCCATCTCTCTCACCCACTATTGCTGCTGGAGTGGGTCCACGCCTGCGAGCCTCCCTGCCCTGGTCTTAGGCTCGCGCAGGGCTTCACACAGAGAACTCTGCGTGAGGAAAGGATGACCAAGAACCGTCGGTTCAACAGAACCAATGAACCGATGTCTGAACCAATTAATAAGGGAGCAAACCGGACAAACAGTGATCGAACCGGCCATTTAGCCTCTGAACCGGACCACCAAGCAAAGGAGTTTCCTCACACACATGGACAAATCTCAACCATCATTTACACATCAAACGGCTCACAATTTCCAATTTAAGGTATTTTGCTCCTCTCTATTTAGAAAATCAGTAAAATACACAGATCTTGTTTAAATCTTAGAAAATGCATCCAAACTCCAAAAATGATGAATAAATAGTCAATTTTGATCATAAAAATCCAATGAATCCATTAAAAATACTTTTGAAACCTGATTCTAAACTATTCTCACTGATATACTTAAATCTGATCTCTTGCTCATTTAATTGTCAAATGACTCATAATCATGATTAATCTTTGGAAACCTTAAATTTGGACTCTAATGATTATCTTGCAACCTATATCTGATATATTTGAATCATCTACTCTTGAAAATGAATCATTAGTGATCTAGATCTTTTTACTATTTTCAATCTTGGTTATAATCTTTATAATGAGTAATCTTGATCCTAATCTTGCAAAAACACTTGATGTAGTTTTGACCCATCAATCTGATCTTGATTCCCAATTACCATGATGATAATCTAGAAATTGATGATGACTTGAATAATGATCATAATATTAGGGTTAACACATATGATTCTAGAAACCTTGGAAAGGCATTCACACTTGAAAATACTTGATAATTGAAATAATGTTGGACATATTGAAATATTGATTGATTATAAGTGAATGACCCAACCCTAAGGTTAACCTAGGAAAAATGTAACCCTAATCTTGAATATTGAAACTTGATATGCAAATATCATGATCTTGACCCTTGATCCAAACATTGTGTTTTAGGATCTAACTCGAATGGTCGACCTATTAGTCATGATCTATACTCAAAATATCGGTGAAAGGTACGCTATTATATGACTCCTCCTTGATTTTATTGAAGATACTTTTATGTATCTCTTGATTGTATACTTGGCTATTTATTTGGATGAGCTACTGTTCCCTATGAATAGTCTTCTATTTTTCTATACTATATTTTGAAAAACATGAAAACATAAATTGCATGCCCATTATGACTGCCTGTATATTGATAATGATGATGATATTGATAATGTTGATAATGTTGATATTGAGTACCACAACCCCCCTCATTTGGAGGTGGGACTTGTACATTGGCTTCTATGTTCCTATGGTGAGAAGGAGCCTAGTGACCTTCCCCATCGCGTTGGGGTAATAGAGTCACACAAAATATATAAACATGCTTCTCGAAATTACAGCATAATGGGAACTCGTAATAAAAGTCGAACTGCTTGAAAAACTTGTCGAATAAATGTTGGTTTTGAAAATTGCTTGTTATTCTTTTGAATATATGTCCTGCCAAGTATACTATTTTGTTATAAACTGCTTTGCTTGTTTTTGATAGCGTACCGTGCAATTGCATGATTGTGTCTCGATTTTCTTGATTTTAGGCATTACAAATGGAATACTGAATAAGATCGCTTCCGCACTCATATACTCTGATGACAAAGACAAATTGGTTATATCTTCATATTGGGTTAGTTGTTCTTTAAATATCAAGTTTTGAGTTATTTATTTCTTATTGTATATGCCAGTGTGATGAATCCTATCGGGCCACTCAAGGACGGGCGCTTCAATCCCTTTACCACTGGCACATACCTGATATATTGGGATTGAAACTCACCTTGTATACTTGATTCAATTACTCTATTTGTTTGACCTAAAATATGATCTCTCCAAATTTGTGATCAATAGGATGTTTTCCATATTTATGACTCATATAATGACTTTAGACAATATATGTGTTGATCTTGATACTCAATCGCTTGATGATGAAATGGTGTTAGTACCAAGTTGATTATGATATGGAACATGGAATCCCAATTATCATGTTGCACTACTTTAACTTTGAGGACGTGATTTTGATTGTATAGTTGAGGATACGCCAGTATTTGAGGACATGATCTAGTTTTTGAATAGTCTCAGTTTTGAGGATGTTTTTGAATTTTGGGGACAAAATTCCTTTTTAAGGAGGGAAGGATGTGACAAGGTGGATTTTAGCATTATAGTAGAGTAATTACTCTTTCACCCTCATTATATCCATTGAGGGTCCGAAATCATTTTTCTTGGCTTCATATTCATTGTTGAGACTCAAATGCAAGATATGGTGAACATTGTGGATTTTGTACACATTATAACACTTCAAATTGGATTCATTCATCACTTTGTCCAAACAATCAAATTGGTCAATCAAACTTTGTCTTTTGATTCTAAAACTTTTAATAAAGGTTCTCTACATTGTTTTGAATCTGTGGTCCAAATTTGAGCTCATTTGGACATTCCTACGATTTACTATGAATTTTTGAAGTTTATATATTGAAAACCCATTTTCCCCTTTTATTTGAGTTTTTTCTTAGCTTTGCCATGTCAACGATCCAAGCAATGCAATCCGGGCTGATTCTGGACCCTTCGATCCACCTCACGCGGATTACAGCTCTGATCGAGCGGATGTGAGGTTGTCTCCTACCTCCCGCTGATTGCGGGGAGGAGTAAATGAGTGAGATACGAGATCTCCCGCTCACGACCTCGGTTTGTAAATCCGACCGGATAGAATCGATGTTCTCACAATTTTGAACTCGTCTAACCCTAGTTTGACCACCATTCGTGCTCTGTCCAGCCATTAAAATGAGTTCTTTACTCCCCCATCTCATTCCGGCGCCCATGGCCATTTTCGAATCTCGATCTAGCCCTAAACCATAGCCCAGCACTATAAAAGGACCCCCCCAAGGTCCGCAGCAAAGACATCTTGCTTAGAGCCATGCTCTTGCTCACTCCCTCGGCCCTAAACGACCCTTTTTCACCTCGCCACCTCCTGTTGCCATTACGGTGCCGTCGTAGGGCTGCCTTGGGCATCCTGCCTCCAAGCTCCCTCTCGTCTTTCTCAAACCACCCACAATTTTGCAAGAGCCCGCTGAAGTCGAGTGGCACCTCAGCCGTCTCTCTCACCCACTATTGCTGCTGGAGTGGGTCCACACCAGCGAGCCTCCCTGCCCTGGTCTTAGGCTCACACAGGGCTTCACACAGAGAACTCTGCGTGAGGAAAGGATGACCAAGAATTGTCGGTTCAACAGAACCAATGAACCGATGTCTGAACCAATTAATAAGGGAGCAAACCGGACAAACAGTGATCGAACCGACCATTTAGCCTATGAATCTGACCACCAAGAAAGGGAGTTGCCTCGCCCACATGGACAAATCTCAACCGTCATTTACACATCAAACGACTCACAATTTCTGATTTAAGGTATTTTGCTCCTCTCTATTCAGAAAATTAGTAAAATACTCAGATCTTGTTTAAATCTTAGAAAATGCATCCGAACTCCAAAAATGATGAATAAATAGTCTATTTTGATCAGAAAAATCCAATGAATCCATTAAAAATACTTTTGAAACCTGATTCTAAACTATTCTCACTGATATACTTAAATCTGATCTCTTGCTCATTTAATTGTCAAATGACTCATAATCATGATTAATCTTTGGAAACCTTAAATTTGGACTCTAATGATTATCTTGCAACCTAGATCTGATATATTTGAATCATATACTCTTGAAAATGAATCATTAGTGATCTAGATCTTTTTACTAGTTTCAATCTTGGTTATAATCTTTATAATGAGTAATCTTGATCCTAATCTTGCAAAAACACTTGATGTAGTTTTGACCCATCAATCTGATCTTGATTCCCAATTACCATGATGATAATCTAGAAATTGATGATGACTTGAATAATGATCATAATATTAGGGTTAACACATATGATTCTAGAAACCTTGGAAAGGCATTCACACTTGAAAATACTTGATAATTGAAATAATGTTGGACATATTGAAATATTGATTGATTATAAGTGAATGACCCAACCCTAAGGTTAACCTAGGAAAAATGTAACCCTAATCTTGAATATTGAAACTTGATTTGCAAATATCATGATCTTGACCCTTGATCCAAACGTTGTGTTTTAGGATCTAACTCGAATGGTCGACCTATTAGTCATGATCTATACTTGAAATATCGGTGAAGGGTATGCTATTATATGACTCCTCCTTGATTGTATTGAAGATACTTTTATGTATCTATTGATTGTATACTTGGCTATTTATTTGGATGAGCTACTGTTCCCTATGAATAGTCTTATGTTTTTCTATACTATATTTTGAAAAACATGAAAACATAAATTGCATGCCCATTATGACTACCCGTATATTGATAATGATGATGATATTGATAATGTTGATAATGTTGATATTGAGTACCACAACCCCCCTCATTTGTAGGTGGGACTTGTACATTGGCTTCTATGTTCCTATGGTGAGAAGGAGCCTAGTGACCTTCCCCATCGCGTTGGGGTAATAGAGTCACACAAAATATATAAGCATGCTTCTCGAAATTACAGCATAATGGGAACTCGTAATAAAAGTCGAACTGCTTGAAAAACTTGTCGAATAAATGTTGGTTTTGCAAATTGCTTGTTATTCTTTTTAATATAAGTCATGCCAAGTATACTATTTTTTTATAAACTGCTTTGCTTATTTTTTATAGCATACCGTGCAATTGCATGATTATGTCTCGATTTTCTTGATTTTAGGCATTACAAATGGAATACTGAATAAGATCGCTTCCGCACTCATATACTCCGATGACAAAGACAAATTGGTTATATCTTCATATTGGGTTAGTTGTTCTTTAAATATCTAGTTTTTGAGTTATTTATTTCTTATTGTATATGCCAGTGTGATGAATCCTATCGGGCCACTCAAGGACGGGCACTTCAATCCCTTTACCACTGTCTAGGCAGTGAGATTGGGATTGTGGTAAGAACGGTTCCGTGACAGAACTCTAATTCCTTCTTATCCATCATCGCTTCTGACACATAGTGGCCCTTGAAAGCCTCTACGAACTCCTCCCATGTGAGTAGCTCTTCATTTGGGTCTCTGGCGTCATGGAAGTTCTTCCACCAAATGTGAGCTGGTCCTCTAAGCATGTGAGTCTCGAACCTGACGTGTGACTCCTCAGAACAGTCCAAGTCGTGGAAGAAATGCTCCAGGTTGCGGATCCAGGCCTTGGCCTTACCCAAAACGTCCAACTCTTCTTCTCTAGAAAACGTCTCAGGTTTCACCTTGAGGAAGTCTATTAAGGTTACTTCATTCCTCCTCTGATGACGGCCTTCCATTACATCAGACAAAGCTCTAACCAACATATTGTATGAGAGGGGAGGGTCTTCTCCATGTGGGTTCTCCTCGTGTTCAAAGTCATGATCACTCTCTCCACCAGAATGAGGGGGTGATTTGTCATGCTCAGGGCGACGCTTAGGGGCCAGCTGGAATAGGAAAGGAGACTTAGATAAGCACATGGAGTGACACATAAGATCCTACTATGGTGGCCATTCTAGGATTGATCTGATACCATTTTGTCACGACCTCCTTTCTACTAATAACACAACCATAGCAGAAGCATTTGCACATAATGGAGATCATAAAAAATTGTGAAATGATATCATTAACCAAGCGAAATCCATAGAATAAAAGGAAAAATCACCAGGGTACCTTTTTTTTGAATCGGGGATGAGGAGTCGCTGGCGACCCCCCGTCATGCATTAACCGGCTAAATCAGCCATAGTCACATCTACAAAACAGGAAGGGAAATCGTTTGTAAAGAACATACACCTACTACTACTGCTACGCATGATGTTCGCAGCCATATGCGCCGCTCTATTGGTACTACGTCTACTAAAAGAAAGGGAGAAAGAAACAAAAGACGGCACAAGGCTCCTAATGTCTGCCACGATGGCCCCCAGGTAGTCACGCCGCTCCACAGGAGAGTCGAAAGCTAGCACCACTGTCTGCGCGTCGCACTCGAAGTCAACCTTGTTGAAACAGAGTTCTTTGCACCACTCCACCACCTTCCGTACTCCTAAGGCTTCCGCCTCCGCCACCAGTTGCGTAGGACCCAGCTTCGAGCCCCCCATCGCTAGCACCGTGCCCTTCCAGTCTCGCGCCACCCACCCCATGGATGCATGCCCGTCCTCACCTCTAGAAACGTCAACGTTTACCTTCAGCCGCCCCCTCCCCGACGGTGTCCACTGCAGTGACCGGCTCGTCCGTGCCACCCCCGCTATCCCTTCCCGCCTTGATGCATGCTCACGGTATTCCCTGATCATGGACAAGGCCTGGACGAACAAGAACTGGACTCCGGTGCACTGCTCTCCGAACAAGCGTTCGTTTCTACTCCTCCAAATAGCCCACAGCGCGGCCACCAGCTCATCCCGGTCCTCCTCCAAATCCACGTCCAGCAGTCGCTCCAACGTAGTAGGGACGTCGCCACTCTAGACATTGTCCATTAGTCGTTGAACTCTCGCACACCTTGCATCCCATAACTCTGTAGCATTCGGACACCGGAAAAGCATATGTAGAATGCTCTCCGTCTCCGCCCCACACAAGCTATAGCTCCCATTGTCCACGCAGTGTCTGTCATACAATCTTCCTCGAGTAGCCAGCCCCCCCGTCGCCGTTCTCCACAAGAAGTGAGCAATCTTCGGTATCCAGCCGTCCCGCCATATCTTCTTCCACAGCATATGCCCCCCACCTTCCATGTGACTCGACGCCTCCTCCCGACCCAACAGGCCCAGCCAATAAGCCGACTTGACGGTGTATGTACCACGTGGTGCAGGCCACCAAGTGAAGTTGTCCTATTTGTTTGTGTGGCACAGCGGTATAGCACTAATGCGCCGCACATAATCAGCAGGGAAGTAGCACTGCAACAAGGCGTGGTTCCATTACGTGCCGTCCTGTGTCATGAGATCTATCACCCACGTAGGCTCGCCTTCCTCCTCCACTCGCAACCCCCGCAGCTCCCGCGCTTCCCCGGGCAACCATGCATCGTTCCAAACATTGACACCCGCACCTGTCCCTATTCTCCACACCGTCCCCTCCTTTAGTAATGCCTTCGCCCCCCATAGGCTGCGCCATGTATAGCTTGGGTTGTATCCTCTACGAGCCTCCCATATAGATGTCCTCGGGAAATATCTTGCCTTGAGCACTCTTGCTACTAGAGAAGTCGGGTTCGCCATCAAACGCCAAAGCTGTTTTGCAAGAAGGGCTTGATTGAACACATGAAGATCCCGAAACCCCAAGCCTCCCATTCTCTTTGGTAGGCACATGGTGTTCCACGCCGTCCAGGCTAGCTTCCTCTCATTGTTTTTTGCTCCCCACCAAAACCGAGATACCATACTTTGAAGCTCGTCTATGCACCCACTAGGTAGCTGAAATATGCTCATGACATAGGACGGTATTGCTTGGGCCACCGCTTTGATCAGAACCTCCTTCCCTGCCTTAGACAAAAGCTTTTCCGTCCACCCTTGTAGCTTCCTCCACACCCTTTCCTTTATGTAGCTGAAGAAGTGTTTCTTGGACCTGCCTAACGCCGTAGGCAAACCCAAGTATTTTGCATGGCGTTCGACCTCCCTCACTTTCAAGAGACCCTTAAATTCCTCCCTCTTTGATGCCGACAACCCTTTTCTGAAAACCACTTCTGACTTGGATAGATTTATCTTTTGTCCGGAAGCTTGTTCATACTGGTTGATGATCTCAGCTAATTTCAAACATTCCGCAGGAGTAGCTCTTGCAAAGAGGATACTATCGTCTGCAAAAAAGAGGTGTGAAATACAAGGGGCCCCTCTACATGGCTTTGCACCATGTAGATGACCATCACGTGCAGCAGAAAGAAGAGATGTAGAAAAAGCCTCAGCGCACAAAATAAAGAGGTAAGGAGAGAGGGGGTCACCCTGGTGCAGTCCTCGGGAAGGCTTGAGCTCGCTGGTCCTGTCTCCGTTTATGGCGAAGGTGTGCTTGACAGACGAGATGCAATCACTAATCCTGTCACACCACCGTGACCCAAACCCCAACTTTCCCATCACATGCAGCAAAAAACTCCACTCCACCCTATCATAAGCCTTAGACATGTCAAGCTTCAGTGCTATACTCCCTTTCTTTCCCCCCGTCCCCCTCTTCATGGAGTGAAAAAGCTCGTAAGCAATAAGAGCATTGTCCGTTATCAATCTACCAGGAATGAAAGCACTCTGGTTTTCCGACACCACCTCATTCAACAAAGGTTTCAATCTGTTTGCAATAACTTTTGCCGCAAGCTTGTAGATCACATTGCACAGGCTAATAGGCCGAAAATCACCCACCTCAGTAGGTTTTTCGATTTTGGGTATGAGGACAATAAGAGTTTCGTTCAGATCAGCCAGGCTATATTCCCCTTTCCACCATCCCTTGATGTAATTTGAGACGTCTTGCCCCACAATGTGCCAGTACTTCTGGTAAAACATAACTTTCATACCATCCGGGCCCGGGGCTTTGTTTGGGTGCATTTGATTTAGGGCAGCTCTTACTTCCTCGTCCTCAATCTCTCGCTCCAGAAAGACTTGTTGTGCATCATTGATTTTCCTCTCTAGCCCATGTGTCGTTTGTGCAAAAGTAGAGGGATTGCTAGAAGTGAACAGCTCTTCAAAAAAATTGGTGATGGTACTTTTAACCTCCTCAGCTTCCTCCGTCCACACACCCCTTGCATCGTTCAAGCCTTTGATGTGATTTCTTTCCTTCCTCCTGGACGCCTTCTTGTGAAAATAGGCAGTATTCTTATCACCCTCTTTCATTTCTTTCACCCGTGCTCTGGCGCACCAATAAGCTTCATCTTTCCTCAACCAATATTGTAGTTCCTGTGAGATATCATTTGCTTTCCTCAAATGGGTTGCATCTGGTGGACTCGCCTGGATCTTCCCAAGTGCTGCCTCAAGCTGTTTTATTTTCTCTCTTCTCACCCCAAACTTCTCTGTCGCCCAGGTGTATAGATCTTTCCCGCACTTTTTAATTTTACCCCTGATATCATTGCCTCCCGCCGCTGTCCATGCCTCCTTAATCACCTCCGTACACTCCTCCTCCTCAACCCACATGGGTTCAAACATAAAGGCCCCCGACCTTTTCAGCCGTTGTGCCCTCCTTTTGCCCCCGATGAGAATGATGGGTGCATGGTCGGATTCATATATGGGAAGATGTATAGCTTTGCAGTAACGGTACAGACTCCTCCACTCTTCATCAGATAAGAACCTGTCCAGCCTTTCACGTACAAGGGTATCCTCAGACAAACCCCTCTTCCACGTAAAAATATTCCCTGTAAAGCCCAAATCCATCAACGCGTAGTCATCTATCACATCCTGGAAATTTTGCATGAGCTTTTCTTCCCGTGGGGGGCCACCTTTCTTCTCCGAGTTGGAATATATCTCATTAAAATCACCAAAGAAAATAACTGGTTCCTCAGACCCAGCTTTCAGTTCCCGCATAAGGTCCCATGTCTTGCTCTTCTGCTGCTGATCTGCCCAGCCATAAATCCCGATAGCTCTCCACTTTCTCATATCTTTTCCATCTGAAACAAGACACATCACATGTCTCTGTGAATAACTCAGCAGCTCGACCTCCATGTCTCTCCACCACAGCCCCAAACCACCCGCCTTCCCCGTTCTTCCTGTACTAGAAAGACAAACCCCATTCAGAAAACCGCAGCTCCGTTGTGCCTCTTCCAACTTCCTTCCTGGAATCATTGTCTCCATCAAGAAGACAATATTCGGGCGCTCTCTCCCGCACCAAGCCCGGAGAGCCTTAACCGTGTCAGGGTCGCCCATCCCCTGACAGTTCCAAGATAAGATTTTCATTGCTGTTCGTGGGGTCGGTCCATCCCGACCTCCGCTACTTGGGTTTCTGGAACCCTACTGGTACTGCTGTTCCCACCATGTGACTGAGCCTTGGCTTTCTTGCCTCCTCCCGCTTCCACCTCCAAGCAATCCACCTCCATAGCGTCTGTGTCTCGGACCCGATTTCTTTTCCCCGTCATCACCTCCCACTCCACATTTTCCTCCGGTATACCGAGTCTAGCACCCCTACTCATCTTATACACCCATGGTATTCTTTTCTTTTTTCCCCCTTCTCTGTCGCTACCTTTCTTCTTCCTTCGGGAATCCTTCTCTACTAGCTTCTTCTGAGCCCTCGTTCGACCCTCCCACGCCTGACCCTCCTGGTCCCCTCCCCTCTCTTGGGTTTGCTGTACGTATGTCTCTTCCATCTGGTGTATTGCCGTGCGCCCGCCTTGCTCCACCTGAGCCACGTCCGTCTTGAGGTTGCTGCGGACGACATCCTGTTCAACATGGAGAGATCCCGTATCGAGCCCGCAATGCTGGTTTGCCTGGTAGACTTGCAAGAGAGCTTCTCGTCCATATCGAATCCTTCTGCCTCCCCTCGCCTGCTGAATCTGCTCATACGACCCTTCATCATCTTCGCCTCCCACCTGTTGGTGCACCAAGGGGTTGGCGCCTGCTTGTGCTCGGTCCCCGTAAGACTTCCTGCACTCAACCCCCGCTACGCTGGACCCCCCATCGCTACCGCCCCCACCCACGTCAGTCCCCGACCCCGCAGGGTTCCTCCGCATACCCTTCCCCCACAGGCCCGGTAGAGAAGGTGCCGCAGTCAGTTCCTCCATCCCTCCTCCGCTTCCTCCACCACCTTCCCCCGCTCCCTCCCCCTTTCCCCCCGACACCGATCCTCCCCTCACCGTCGAGCTTCCATCCCCTTGCGGGTTCATGAACGTGAGTTTCCTCCTAGACTTTCCTGGTCCTTTCGTACTCTCCCCATCTCGCTGCCGTTGCTTCCAAGGCGAAGCCTTTAGCCAATTTCCCCATTGTTGAAACTCTTCCTCCTCCGACTCAGGCTGCTCACAATCCTTCTCGGCATGCCCCAACAAGCCACATCTGAAGCAGAAGATTCCTAACCTCTCGTATTTGACCTCTATCTCCGCTGCTCGTCCCTCCTTCACACTAACTCTTAGAATTCTTTTCAAGGGCTTCGTCACGTCGATGAGAACACGAACCCTAATGGAAGAGTCCCAGCTGAGATCGTCCCCCACTCTTTGGAGGACGCTGCCGATTCTGCCCGCGACCTCTGTCACCGCCCTGTCGCTACGATACCCCAGCGGCATCCCATAAAGCCTGATCCAGAAAGGCGAGTGATTGATCATGATTCTCCCCGGTTGATCTGCCTTACATATCTCCTTGAAAAGAAGAAGCTTTCCGTCAAAGTTCCACGGCGCACCCTCAATGACCCGCTGACGGTCGCGCCAGTGTGTGAACTGGATGATGAAGATACCTCCCTCAAGCTGTTTGAACTCCGCCTGCTCCTTCAGCGCCCACACCTGCTTTAGGGTTCGTTTTAGGGCCCAGAAGTTGAAAGCCCTATCAGTGAGTAGGCGTGCAACTATCGCGAGATCTGTATGATCCTCCCCCGCGTTACCGTCCTCTTCCTCCAGCACTATCGCATCTTCCTCCTCCTCCGTTAGTCTGAGATTAGCACACCTTGCCGTGAGATCATCCGCCATCTTGGAGACCGGACCGCGCGCCCGAGCCCAACCTTGAACCTGCAAGAGTCACACAGCCCCTAGGACTGGGAAAGGAAGCGTCCACGCCGCAGCCCTAATCGCCAGAGCCGACGTTGGGGAAACGGGGGACGGGTTACCTGACAATTGATTAAAGTCTAATTCACCAGGGTACCTTATTACAAACCATAAATAAAAGACTCTAAGTCCAACATAAAAGAGTTCAAAGAATGAAACTCCAACACAACATAATTATAAGGAAAGACATCTATCTAGAATGGCACCCCACCAAGTAGTATTCACGAACTATCCTTGAGCTTGAGCTGACGTCCCTAAAGTCTACTTCTTCTCCTCCTCGTCTGCGGACATCTCGTCCCCAGCCCATGCAAGGCAACGTAAAACTATGTGAGTGGCACTGAGCAGTTATATAAGAAAATATCTTATAATTGAAATAACATGACGGATAACTTGGAATATAATTGCATAACATAATTAACATGATTGCATGAGAACATGATTAACTAAACATGATTTCATACTAAGATGGTTTTTTTTAATTGATGTAGTCTCTCTCCTGGTTTACACCCATAGTGCTCATAAGGCCATTTAAGGCTCACATAAGGCAACTCAAGGCTCACATAATGCTCCACAGATCTCATAAGGCCAATTAAGGCTCACATAAGGCGAATGAAGGCTCACATAACATGATTGAGAGAACTATATCAACATAACATGAATTATTAGACATGAACATAATTATCATGATTTCTTGATCAATTAGCATGGCAGTGATTCATAGTGTTTTCAAATGAACACATATTCATCAAAATAGTAGAAAATGTAAATTCATAGCAATTTAATGATTTTCATAAGCATAAGTTGAAAAATATCATAGTTGCATTTTATTGAGTAATCATAACCGAATAAATAAATAATGTAAACCCATAATCCTAGAATTATACTCAGTGTGCATGATCCACTCACCTGATCTTGAGGAGGTATACTAACGATAGATGAAGTCTTGATCAATCCTAATATCCTGTAAATAGCATAATTATGAATTAATTACATTTTCTTAACATAGGTGTATGATTCCCTAATTAAATTTGGAAATTACGTTGGGTGTATGGGTCTGAAACTAAGAACATGTGATAGATCTCAAAAAATTGATCAATAACCATATATGGATCGTCCCCATCAGCGTTGTAGATTATTTTCTATGATTTATTAAAGATCAGGTGAAAACTGGCCAATCAGAAGCTAGATAAACATTTAAATGCGATTTCTGAAACTTGCCCTCGCGCAGGGGGAAAGACCGATGTGCCCACCAAGGTATTTTCTGAGCATAGCGTCACAGGGGCTGACTTGGTCAAAATCTCAGTTAAATCAAATGCATATGTTATCAAATAAACTTCGTGAGATACCAAAAATGCCCCTTTGGATATATGATCATTCGATTTGGTTTGTGAGGGTAGGTGAGTAATTGCTCCACCTGGCTTCTTCTTCACTGCAATGGCATCGAAGGTCCTTCTGGAGTACCAGGTGGAGGTCTCAGAATCTAGGCATCACTCAGCAACACAAAGAAAACCACCCATTGAATTCGCAAGGTCAGTAAGCAGCCAATGATGTAAACAACATCGCATAAAAATCCTTGGAAACCACAAAGCAAAATGGTAGTTTGCGGAGAACAGAGTCCCATGGGGGTCGACTGGAAAAGAGATATCATGAAAGTAAAATGTTTGATCACAAATGGTCATGACTTCGGGATGATCTACTGAGTCTAATGCAGGTGTCTTTGCTGGAAGAAGCCACTATGAGTGATAGCCGGAAGGAGTACTTTACTGACCGGAAAATGGTCTCGAGGGTACAACACTGGGATACATCGTGAGGGCTAAGGACATCAAGAAAATTTGGAACTGCGGGTGAGGATGCTTACCGGAGGTTGTATTGAACTGGAAAGTTCGGAGCCCTATGCTCGAGCTCGCCGGTGGCAGTGAGGTAGATCGAGTCTGCGGTGTTACCCTGGTTCGATTTTGAAGAAATTGGTTGGGTCGAAAGGTTCTTCGAGGGTTGGTGATACTTTCTGGGTTCCTAGATCTCGGTCCAATGGACCCTCACAGACGAGGGGGGGGGGGCAACTCCGTCGACTGAGGATGAAGGCCAATTGGGCGTTTCCACTGTGAGGGGACCTAGGGTTCGAGTGAGGGCTCTTTTAACTCAGAGTGACCTCCTGGTTCTGCTCGTAGCAAGATAATGATGATACGTGGATTGTGGAGGGAGGATGGGATCGTCGAATCCATTGCAGTTCATTGCCAGGCACACGCGCGTTTAGCGCGAGGAAGAGGACGAATCCCTCTTCATATGATGTCGATCCGACGGTCTGCCAAGAGCCGATTTCTCTTAAGCTGTGTGTAATGCAGATCTATCCCAGATTTTGGAAAATCAAAGGATAATCACAGGGATTATCAAGTTGATAAACCAAGGAAAAGTCATTATCTCCTATTTAATTCCTAATGTTATTTGGAGCATCAAGGATTATCCAAATCCAACCAAAATTGATAGGTAGGATAAAACGACCTTGAGGAATTCAATTATCAAATTAGATTTCATATTTGAGTTAGGGAAAATATGTGTTTTGCATTATTAGTTACTTAAAGTAATTAACACATGAATAGTTATTGAAAAGGAATTGTATTGCCAAAATTTGATGGAAGTTATAAAATTCAATTACCTACTCACATATAAAATAATGGGATACATTTTGCATGTATATGATCCAAAACTATCATTCAATTCACAACTAGTCACCATTGCATAATTAGGGTTTGGTTTTTGTGCATTATACATTACATTGATGTGACAATGATTCAATTTGAGGTCCAAGTAGCATATTTAACTCAATTTGTAATATGAATTAAGTGTGGTATCGACTTAAATCAACATATAAAAAAATGGATTCATTCAACTTAGGGTTTCACCTTTATTAAATAACAAGAATTTTTGGGACTAAATTTTGAGGGTCGTTACACTTGAATACTAACCACCAAGAACTCCTTATGTCCTGAAAATGTAATATGTAATAGATAGGAAACAAAGATACTATAAACTTAGTCATTATATTTTATAAAAAGGATAAAAGATGAGGAGATGAATGCAAAGTGTCCCTAACAAGCTATTTCCTAAAAAAGGTACTTTGATATATAGTGACAAAGTTGAAAGTTATGATATGTTGTGGACTTCATAGGTAATCCTTCTAACCTTGAAAGTTTCAAGTTATGGGAAAGACTCTTTTGAGGAAGGGGGGATTTATAATGACATAGATTCAACTTAACCTTACATTCTAGTGTACAAATATTCATTAACGTGATTCCTATCAATATACATTAGTCTGAAAACCTAATGTAATGATTGGATCAATTGATGATGAATCAACATAGACTACATGTTTACTATGATGAAAATCATCTACATAAATGTAAATGCTAGTTTTGCTAATAATCCATTATATATATGAAATATGAATGTTGAAGCCTATATTGTCGCTAACTATTATGATTTTGTATCATAATTTGGAAATGTGACATTTTTTAATACACATGTATTTTTTATGGTGACTAAATGTGATAGTAATGATGAATGAAGGTGAGAAGGAAACATATAAAATACAATATAATAGTTTTTCTATGCGATTTGTATTTCTTACTTAATTAACTTCATTATTAAAGGTTAACTGAATTACATATTCTGAAATATTTGAGTTGTAAACTTTACTTTAATGTGAGTGCTTGTGCCTTACTATTTGGGACAAGATGGACTTGAACCCATGCCAAGTTCCTTTTGAGCTTGCTTTACCTAGACTCAACTATGCTATGAGGTCGAGTACAAAAACTCTAGTTGTGTTCATCAGGGACATCCCAGGTTGATTTTTTAAAAAAAATCATCTTTTTGCTCATTTTTGAAGTGAACTCAGGTCAGGTTAGATGAACCCTAGTTGATTTCATGAATTTGAGTAGAGTTCATATGCAAATTATACTTTAGTCAGTCTTTTATATTTCTACATGTTTTGAAGTTTAAATCAAGTTTTGAAGTATTGGACTTAAAGTTGGGCTTGTAGCCCCAATTTCACTTATATTTTGTTGTCTTATATTGTTTGATTGCATGCATTGGGCAATGAATATTGGTCAATGTTGTGAACCCAAGTCAAATTAAATTTCTGACAGTTATATATATATATATCTATATATATATATATATATATATATATGTGTGTGTGTGTGTGTGTATGAGAGAGAGAGTTGAATTTTTTTGGAAATTTTAGGTAAATATATTTCCTACCCTATAAGAGGGACAAAATTACAAGCAATAACTTATAGCTTACATTATAATGCGAAAAAAAAAGAATTGGTTATAGTTCCCAATTCCTAATTACAATAGGAGAGATATTGACTAATTTATCTCTATGCATATTATAGAGAAATTTAATTTCTCTTTCAATATTATTGAAGAGCAATAGGTAGTCTTTGCTTTGAGACCCATGCTTCCTATTGTTCCTTTCTTACCAGATGAATTGGACACATCCAGTGATCGTCCATAAAATCATAGTTTCTAGAGCTCTTCCTCTTCCTCTTCAGTTTGCTACCTTAAGGCAATCATATAGATCGTAGGGCAATCTGACACTAAACTTGAGCTGAGCCCATCCCCAAATATATCTCTAATAAGAGAACCTGCCAAAGAGATGATATGAGCTTTCATTAGTCAATAGGCATAGGCAGCAGGTGTCATTAACTTTAGGATGCCAAGCTTTAATACGATCCATGGTAGGCAGCATGTTTTTAATAGCTCTGAAAGAGGTTAAGCTCCACCTTGGCCGATGAGACTTGAACTTAAGATTCTTGAAAGCATTATCAATGTTATTTTTTTGACGACAACACTCCCAAATGATTTTATCTTCAACATTGGTGAAATGTGGCCATATCTTAACTATTCTTATCCAAGTAGTAGAATAACCCCATGTTTGAGAAGGGTTAGCATCAAGGTTGGATCCGTATCTACTCCTCATCTAGATGCTCCAGACCGAGTCACTATGCAGTAGTTTTTTTATTCTCCTAAGTGTGTGGAAATCGGCAAGTTCATTTAGGTTCTTGAGATTGAGACCACCCTTATTCCTTGGAAAAGAGAGCTTGGACTAGGAAGAAGAATGGACTGGATTTCACCAAATAAAATCATTCATCGTGATCTTCATTCTATGTAGAGCTGTAAAAGAAACCTCACCTTGACAAAGCCTATAGTTAATCAACCCCATAGCACAATGGTTGATGAGGACTAATCTTCCTTCCATAGAAATCTTTGAACCTGGCCATTTAGCAATCATATCCCTTAGTTTGTCTAGGCAACCATGGAAGTGTCTTCGTATTAGATTGCCACCAGCTAAGGGGAACCCGATATACTTGGTGGGTTACTCATCCTTCCGAATACCAAGGATGGAGATTAACCTCTCTTTATCCCTACATGATTTCGACAGGTATAAGTGTGTCATGTTTGGATTATACTTCATGCCTGAGGTCTTGCCAAAGTCCATAAGGAGTTGCTTTAGGTTCTTCAGGCTATGAGCACGACCTTGAGTGAAGATTAGGACATCATCAACAAACAGTAGGTGGCTCATGACTCTGGTGCGTCTGACAGTAAATTCTTTGAGCAATCCCAGTTGATGTGGTTTGTCTATCCTTCTACTCAGCCCTTTCATAGAAATATAAAATATCAAGGGGGACAATGGATCTCCTTGGCGAAGTCCATTAGAGTTTCTAAATAGGCCAACCGAGCTTCCATTGAGTAAAAGAGAAAATGATGGTGTTTGAACACATTGCTGGATCATGGAAATCCATTTATCATTGAAACCCAAACATTGAAGAGCATCCCACATATAAGACCATCGAGCAGTATCGAATGCCTTTGTGATATCAAGTTTGACACAGGTTGAAGGAGAACTGTTCTTGTGGTTGAAATATAAGGTGAACTCTGAGGCTAACATGGAGCAGTCCTCTATGCATCTGTCATTCACAAATGCACCTTGGTTTATGGAAATGATTCTTGGTAGAACCATACCCGGCCTCTTGGTAATTATCTTGGCAATGATTTTGTATAGCATAGAGCAACACAAAATAGGGCAAACATCTACAGGTGAAGTGACCATATCCTTCTTAGGAATGAGGGCAACGAAGACGTGATTGACATGCCGGACCATGTTGCCACCAATGAAGAACCATTGAATGGCTTTACTTAAGTCTGAGATGATGAGGTTCCAATTAGATCTATAGAAAAATCCATTGAAACCATCTGGTCCTGGACTTTTGTTTGGTCCAATGTCCCAGACTGCCTCCTTGACAACATGAACGTCAGGTATTTTACACTGGGCGTCATTGTCTTCATCAGTGATAAACTTTTTCCATTCACAATCTATAAAAGCATTGCCAATAGAAGAAGAAGAGGTATTGGGATGATTGTACAGAACTTCAAAGAACTATAGAGTTTCATTAGCAATTTCTTATTCATCATTCAGAGAGTTACCTGCTTCATCAAAAAGTTCAGTTATAGTATTAATATAATATTTTCTCTTGACCGTAGAGTGGTATAGCTTGGTGTTTTTATCACCATTAGCTATCTAGTCTAAGCAGCTGCATTTCCAGAAGTATTTTTTTTAGCATTGGATAGAAGCTCGAGTCTCTCTTGAGTGACCTTCTCTGCATGAATGAGCTCAGTATCGAGAGGGTTCCTCCTAAGAGCTTTTGAAATGTCATCCATTTCCATGATTTCTTTAGAAATAAGGTTCTTTAGATTGATGAATTCCTTTAACCATCTTTTGATTTTAGTTTTGACAAGTTTAAGTTTTTGGACGAATCTGAATAGAGGATTACCATCAACCTGCTTGAGCCATGTTTCATTGATTAACTCTCAACATCCAGGACAATCCATCCAAAAGTTTAGGTAGCGAAAAGTCCTTTTCTTCATCACCAGTTTTTTTAGATCAACGTTAATGGTTGAATGGTCAGAGAAAGCACATGTTCTAATCTTTGTCTTGGTACCAGGGAATTTACTCAACCATGCATCATTAACGAGAGCATGGTCAAGTTTACAAGCAATGTGTTTGGCTGCTCCTTGTTTATTATGCCAACTATAGATCTCATTGCCCACAAATGGAAGTTCAACTAGGTTACAATTGCCAATGGTGGTATTAAACATACTGAGAACATGAGCAGGCACTTCCCTACCACCAACTTTTTATTCTCATTTATGAATGTTGTTGAAGTCACCTATCACTAACCAAGGGTCAGTGATATTAGATCTGATTGTCTCTAGTATACTCCACAGAGGAAGACGATCATTCCTAGCATATATAGTAGTTAGGAAAAGAAGAAGACCACCTTTATTCTTACATGACATGGTGATCTGTTGATCATCCATGTGTTGCAAATTCATATCCCAGGATTTAGGGTTCCATCCTATACGAATATGTCCATTAGGATCCTTCTCATGGTTAGTAATCCAGCTCCAACCTCTAGGAAGAAACTTCTCGGATGAGGTTTTCATGTAGCTCTTTATTTTGGTTTCAACAAGAACAACAATAGATGCTTTTGATTCTCAAACAGTTCTTCTAACTTCCCTTTTCTTGCATGGTTTCCCTGAACCACGAACATTGGTCATGAAGACGGTCATTAATGACCTCTTCCAGAAGATCGGGTACGTCGTGTCCCATTCACTCTTGCATTTTTGTCCACCTTCTTCCTTGGTGTCTTGTAGATTTCACCTTCTTCTTTGTCATAGATTTCAGGAGGAGTGGAAGCCCCTTCATCAGTTTGGTCGCCTGTTACTGTGGCATCATCACAGGTTGCAGCCGTAGAGACCACAACAGCAATCGTTGAGACCATAATAATAGGTTCAGCCATGACTGCAGTAGGATTCACAACATCACTTATCACTGATTCGACATTGGGTACAACATGTGTTTCTTCTATCTCTAGATTTGCAAACCTATTGCATACTAGAACCATAGGTGTTTCTGAGGTTTTGTCAATCTCTTCATCACAAGTATTGTTCTTCCTGCTTCCGATGACCTTCCATACTCTCATATCTTTGGCAGGTGCAAGTGGAATGACTTTGGGCTTCAACAGGCAATCCTCCGCTTTGTGACCAAAGACTTTCTAGTCTGGGCATTGTTTTGGTAGGTGTTCATAAGTAATGGCAACAACCATTGGCTCACGTCGAGGCATATTAACCCAGACTTCCTCAGGGGGAGGTTCATCATCTTCTACCTCAACCAGTGCACGAGCCTCACCCAAGGACTCATGACCAATAGATCAATAATCAATTCTCAGTAATTTCCCCACTCCACTGGCCACTATGCCAATAGCCCGAGGAGACCATTTCTTGCCCATACTAGGGATGTTGATCAGAATGTTGCTTAATCACTCTTTGATTAAATCATCACTGGTCTTATAGTCTTTGATGATCAATAGTTGTCCATCAAACCAACGGGTGCCACTTTCTATCATATTCTTTATAACCTCAGTAGCGTTTAAATGTAGGAGAAAGAATTGATCTGGTTTAGAGTACAGATCAAATCCTCCCCGAGGTTTCCATATCATGTTGATCCAGGAAAGAAGATGATGGTAATATGGTCTTTTTCCCATCACATAGAGGATGGTAGTGTGCTCCCACGACATCTCCATCGCCTCATAGGTTTCATCATCAATGGTGACAAACCTCTTACCTTCCTTCTTCTCTGGTGGGGGGTAGTCATGTGCTTGGAAAGATTCTGAGCCATTGAGAACCTGGGCCCAAGCAAGTCTGTTCTCTGTGGTAGAGGAACCAGACACCTCCTTGATGGTAGAGAAACCAGTCGCCTCTTTGAGAGTTGACTTGTTTATTCCATGTGAGCAATTTCTTTTTCCATTACAAAATATCTAGAGAAGTGACTCTAGGCAAATTTTGGTGATTAAGGCCAAAATAAAGTCTTTACTCATGGATTCATGGATAAATGCAAGAGTTTTTTCTTTTTTCACCTATATAAGGTTATTTAGAAATGTAAAAACATTATTCCTCAATTTTTCTTCTCGATTTCCTTTTTGACAACATATTTACGAAGAGGAGACATTATTGTAAGACATGTTACTTCTTCTCCTTGCTTCCAAGTTTGATTTTCTTATCTCAAGAGGTTGACCCATGGCTGTATTAGGTTTGTTCTTCATCAAGTGGAGATTACATGAGATCCTTGCTTAGGCTTTCCAAATAAATAACTTCTTGATTGTTCCTCACTAGTACAAGGTGAGTAGATATGTACAATGCATCTAGATCAAGCACATACCTTTTTTCTTTCTATGCTTCTTGGTTTAAAGCATTCCAAATGGTCTTTCACGTTGAATATTAATTTCTTGAGATGAAATTAGATTTGACAAAAACTGCATATGCTTTGTTGTTTCTATTCTAGTAATTGGAAGACTCAAGATCTCTTGTTCTCATTGTAGTTTGAGATTACACATGAAAGCAACGTAGATAATCTAAAATAAAAGATTGAATTGCACACCTCTAAAGTGAAATAAGATCTATAGATGTTACTTTTACCTAGTAAATGACACGCAAATGTATTTCAATAAGCCATATCCTTACTTTTATGCCTTAATCTCATTTTCACTTGAAAGAAGAAGTCATGAAATTGAAACTAAAGATAGAACATGAATTATTTAGGCTTAGTTTGTCAGACAAGAAATCTAGGATGTGTTCTTATTTCTATATTAGTGAATAACCCATCTTAGGATGTATAATGTGAATCTGTGCTTTCTTATGTATGCATTTTTTGGTTCTAATATTGTAAGTTAGCATTGTGAGTTTGCTAATCTCGCCAAATATTCTACACCAATATGTTAATTATGATATCTTGTCTTTAGTTAATGTTTATCGAAGCCTCTATGATATATTACCTAGGGCTGAAATGAACTTTATTTCATCATACTCAAACATTAAGTATATAGATTCTCCTATGTAATTGTAAAATTGTATCATGGTTACACTTCACTTGGGTGATACTTGCTCGAACAATTGGGCCTTCAATTGATTGACTAGCATGGCAGAACCAATCTTGATAGCCACTTCCAAGATGTGAATTTAGGGCTTGAGGCCACTTCCCCTCTCTATAAAAAGGGGTTGGCCAAATACATAGGAGATCATGATAAATCATCTCAGAGTCTCCCTTTAGTGCATAGAGAAAGTAAAAGATAGAGGGAGAAGTCATGTTCCTTATAGAGACTGTCAAAGGTTTGCTAGATTCTAGTAGCAAGAATCCTTACATGTGATGGACTCAATTTTGGTATAATTTCAAGGACGAAATTCCTTTCAAGGTGTGTAGGATGTGATGGAATGAAGTTTGGAATCCCTAAATATCTAATGACATAAGTGAATTCGTACATGTAAGTGATATTAAGACTTGCAAGTGTTTTGGTAAAATATGGGATTAAGAGAGGCATTCTCTCCCCTTCTCCCATGTCCGTGACAGAGGTCGAATGTTTGGGAGGGTAGTAAACCAAGGCGGTAGCTGGGAAATAACGTTGGGTCCCTTTGTTAGGGGACACTATGTTTGACCACTTGGTTAAATAGGAATGTTATCTTGGTGGTGACATAATGATTAAAATCCTTAAGTTTATCCAATTTTGAGGTACATAATTGATTGGTCAAATAGTGGTAACTTCGAATCCAAATTTATAGAATGTACCTTGAGTGTTTAGGAAGCTATTGTTAAATTTTTATGAAGATGGGAGGATTTTAGAGGAAGTTACGTAGGTTTGATTTTTGTGAAATAATGTGATATAATGAAGAATGATGGACTAAAGTGTTGTGTTTTTAGCTTAAGTTGGTTGTTACAAACCCATGGTTCCTTGTATGGGATGCATGGTTGTGTTATGGCCTTAGATCCCTGATCTAGTAGTCACACCTCCAGCATTGAGCGTGCCATAGATCCAGTATGGTATGGAGAGATTCTAGCCTTTGGATGAGATTAGACAACCACTACATTATCTTCTACCATGTTGTTAGAAGATGATTGTGTACAGATAACTCCCATGTCATGGAGTGACCAAATTGTGGATTGCAGTGTGATTGTAACTGTGCAATTGGGTTTTGTCATTCCAAGAGGATCGTGAAGAGCCTTTACATAGGTCTCTAAGAAGTTGTAGGGTGGTTTCTTGGTCCTGGTTCCTCCATGACTTCTCCATTGCAGTGAGAAGGTGGTAGTAGGAGATTGAGAATGGAGATAGAGGGAGCTTATAAGGAAGAAAAGTGAAGAAAAATGACGAGGAAGACTGAAGGAGAAGGAATGCATCATTTCCAATGGCTACCGTGGAGTCCTCCATGGATGATGATGTACGGTTAGTAGAAGATGATGGTAGAGATTTTCGACTTTGAGTAGGTGTTTACAATTGCAATCTGAGGTTCCATAAGTGTTCAGGGAGGTGTGATAGAGTTGTTGGAGTCCCTGGCTTGAACCTAGGAGGAACTGATAGGGTTTTCCCCTTTTCCCACTTTAGCAGTGGATATGGCCAGAAAAGTCTTGGATTTGGAGTGCATGAGCAGTTTTCATCACCCTTGGAAGCTGAGGATGGTAGCACGATTGCACCATATCTGATGGAGAAATTTGTATGTCCTTGAGAGGACCAAACCCTAGAGTTATAGAGAGGTTGTCTATATATGAACATGTGAACATGAATATGATAACCTACCTTCTGGGTGAGGGAGAGAGTCCTAAGATCCTGGAGGAGGTAGACATAAAGTTAGTATGTTGTGAAGACTCATGCTTGCGCTGATGATTCCTTGTCAGAATATAAAGGTTGTTTATAAGATATATGTTGGGTAAGCACATAACATGGGTATAGACCTATGAAGATAATGTCACATCGTTCTAGTTTGGTTTGAGCTTGAGTGGAAAAATCTTGTGAAGCTATCCATAGTGCCAATGAGGTAACCTAAGGACCATAAACTAAAAGAGGGAAGATAAATTAAGTACTTTTGGTAATCATAGAGTTGAGTCAACTCAGAGAGATTGAGCAGAGAATCACCCTCAAGTTATGGGTCAAAGGAACATTAATTGGAATGTATAATACTTTGGTATATGTTTGATGAGACATTTGTATATGTTGATTAAGAACAATCTCAATATAATGTGTATATGAATTCCATCTGATCTCTAGATGTGATACAAGTATATGATAGGTTGTAAACATATATATGGTTGGATAATTTTCTATGTATAGATGGTTAACCATATACATAAATAACGATGGAAGAATGGTTGGTGAATCTAGTGATGATTTCACTAATAGATCTTGCAACCTAATATGAAAGTGAAATTAGACCATACTAGTGATAAACATCAAATGTGGTTCTAATGTTAGTGCATAATAAAGATGTTGAGTATAGTTTGAAAATTTAGCACAACCTAATGATGATGGCATCTTGATATGATCTAGATGGATAAAGTGGAATAACTATAATTAACTTTTTCATAAAGTGTATAAGTCAATGTTGGAATCTTTGTGCTTGAGAAAAATAGATATGAGTATCCTAATGCGAAAGAAAGAACAACATATCCTAAGCTTATAAACCCTTGTTTCAAACTTGAATGGAGGGATTTTCACCATAATGCTTGTAAGACTCGCAAAAATGGTACATATATGTCCTAGACATGATTTTTTGGGAATGTGCACCTAGAATTGTGCCCAACATGTGGATCAAGACATGATTAGTTTTTCCTTGGCAGTACGAGTATGGCTTAATTTTGAGGAATTTTTTTTGGTAGAAGCTAGGAAGATGTTTTATTCAACCCACCTTCCTCGTGCAAGGATCAAAGTTTGAAAAGCTACATTATTTGTAGGGAAATGAAACACGGTAGGACTCCTACCATTACAGAATGGAAGGGAAGGGAGTATACCCACAGGGTCAAATGGAGGGTTTTGGCTTAATTTTGAGGATGGAATTCCTTTTGAGGTGTGTAGAATGTGATGGACTGAACTTTTTGGATCTCTAAATATCTATTTACATAAGTGAATTCCAACGTTTAAGTTATATTAAGACTTGCAAGTGTTCTGGTAAAATATGGATGTCAAATTGGTGCTGACATCATGATTAAGTTTATGCCATTTTAGGTACATAATTGATTGGTCAAATAGTGGTAACTTGGCACCAAAACCAATATAATGTACCTTTAGTGGTTAGGAAGCTATTGTTAAACTTTTATGAAGATGGGAGGTTTTATGAGGAAGTTATTTAGGTTTGATTTTTGTTAAATAAAGTGTTATATTAAATAATGATGGACTAAGGTGTTGAGTTTTTATCTTAAGTTGGTTGTGTCACGCACCCATGGTTCCTTGGCTAGGATGTCTGGCTTTATTTTGGTCTTAATTCCCTGATCTAGTAGTCACACTTCTAACATTCAGGGTGCCACAAATCCAGTATGGTATGGAGATATTCTATCCCTTGGATGAGATAAGATAGCCACTACATCATCTTCTACCTTGAGGTTAGAATATAATTGTGATAAAACCAACTCACGTGTCATGGAATGACCAATTAATGGAGTGTAATGTTTTTTTAACGTCACGGATAGTTTTATCACTCCAAGAGCATCACGAAGAGCCTTTAAATAGGTCTCTGACAAGTTGGAGGGGGCTTTCTTGTCATGGTTCCTCCATGGCTTCTCCATTGCGGTGAGAAGGTGGTAGCCGAAGGTTGAGAATGGATATAGAGGGCTCTTTGAGGGAAGCAAAGTGATGGAAAATGATGAGGAAGACTGAAGGAGAAGGAATGTGTCATTTCTAGTGGTTGTCATGGAGTCCTCCATGGCTGACGATGTACGTTTAGTAGGCAATTAGGATAGATCTTGTTGGATGTGAGTAGGTATCTACAAATGCAATCAAAGGACGTATAGGTGTTCAGGGGTGTGAAATGGAGCTTTTGGAGTCCCTGACTTGTACCTAGGAGGATCTAGTAGGGTTTTCTGCTTTTCCTACTACAACAATGACTATGGCTGGAGAAGTCATGGATGTGGAGCTTTGGAGAATCTGTCATCACCCTAGGAAGCCAAGGATGGTTGCATGCTTGCACCAGATCTGAAGGAGAAATTTGTGTCAAATGACGAGGGTTACATCCATAGAAAATCCTTGCTAGAGTCTTCCCTCACGTAGTGATGCCTACGTCTACTAAATAATAGAGACCGCAACGTCGCCATAATTAGGGGAGATGATAATGAGTTTGGCTCGCTTTAAAGGGGGAGAAGATGGACTAGGTCCTGGTTGGGAACTGGCTAGTCTGCCTCAAGCGAATTAGACAAGGAGATGCACACACTCCTCAGAGGAATATGATGCACATCTGAGTCACACACTACCACTTGACAATATTCAATTGGTCCACAAAGGCAAATACTTCATAAACATACATATGTTTGATAATTCAAAACAATTAGCTCATTTGTCGAAAAATTACAAACAAGATATCTAGATCTTCAAAAAAAATGAGAAGAATAAATTGAAACCACAATATCAGCCTTTTGATAATTAAATCATAGTGATATTATGTAATATATGTTACACTAGTTTCATGAGAAATAAATATCAAATAATGACCTAAAATTACGTGAATGCATCTATAACTCTAAAATATAATATATATTCCATATTTTTTTGACATGATTATTTTAATCCATATAACCATGTAATTTTCATAGTATTTCTATTTAGGTATGATAACCCTAAATAAAATGTACCAAATATATATGTAGTCAATAGTTATTGGAGTTCCCTAAATATATTCATAACAATATATGAAACATGATTTGTAACTGACATATCAATCTTATGCATGAAATTGATGTTATATGATGATGAATCATAATACATTGTAAGAAACCCTAAGTCAAAGTACTTGAAAATGTTAGGGTTAATGATGCATGTAATGAATAATGGAATATGAAATCATATAGGTAATTACATGATGTAATACAATTAATACCAAACAGGTACATAATTAGTATGTAAGATTAGTATTATAATTGTAGACACATAATGAAATAAATCTTCTATTGAGATAAGTAATACCCTAAAATGTGCATACTAGGGTTGAGATGACAAGAATCTAATGATGGTACATGTGATCTTATCTTGATTAAGAGTTGACAAGGATATAATTGATATCAAGGATGTGAACATTAGATTGTCTCGGTTTAGGGTACACTTTACCCCTTACTTGGCCTATTATATATTATGTTTGTATTATATGTTTACAAAATACTTGACATATGATATTGGATGAAATAAGTGTTCTTGTGCGTTACCTTGTGTGACTTTCTATATATATAGTTTTGAACACATGAAACATAACATATTTGATCCATTATATGACGACACTAAATCTCTTTGGTAGAATAATGAATCTTTGAAAGTATTAAATCTCTTTGGCAAAATAGTAGATGTGAGTACTGAATATCTTTGGTAGAATAGTACATTTGTGAAAATGCTAAATCTCTTTGGTAGAATACTACATGTGAGCACTATATCTCTTTTGTAGAATAGTGTATTTGTGAAATTACTAAATCTCTTTGGTATAATAGTACATGTAAGCACTAAATCTCTTTGGTATGATCTTGCACATGGTTGATCAACTTTACATATAATGGAAAGTCATGATAAAATATGTGTTCTATTTCATAAATAAAGATGTTTATTTCATATACTCATTTTTTATTCTATTAATGCCAAGTATTAGTTTTATTTTATTTTCCAAGTCATATATGAAAGAGGTATTTGAAACATGTAGGCATACTCATCACAATATTTTAGTATATCATGTTTGCGTGTGCCACTTGTAATCTCGTGTAGGTGATGTGGACATATGAATATATTTATGAATATGGATAGTTAAGAGTTGTGCAATGAACTGATATATAGGTGGTCCTATTGTCTAAAGATCCTATTGTAGATGTAATTTGTGCATATGTAAAAGTTTATCATTCAATGTGTAATATCAATTTGTATAAATTCATTTTGATGGTAAGATTGTGTTTGTACAGTTTATTTTTTGTTCATGTGCATATGTTGTTGTTGTTTCCTTTTGACTCTATTGATTTTCTTCTTCTTAGCCTAGCGTGTGAGTTAGAATTGGGATTATTATTGAGGTGATGGTATCAATTCATATGTCACATAGTGGGTCATGGCGTTCAAAATCTTAGAATGCTACAAGTGGTATCAGAGCATGAAAAATAGCAAAGCCTAGCATTTGCTTATTACACAACTAGAATCTAATAAAAACCTTGAAATTGAAATTATTTAGGTTTAGATTAGTAGTATTTTAGATACTAGATCTAACCTAGGGGTGAGCAAATCTCGGTCCAGACCGCAAAACCGGACCGGACCGCTCAATTCGGTCCGGTTCGGTCCGGTCCATTTCAACTTCGGCCCGGTCCGCGGTCCAATAAATTCGATAAATTCGGTCTTCGGTCCGGTCCGGTCCGGTCTGGTCCAAAACCGGTCCGGTCCGGTCCCGACCGCAGACTAACTTTTATATAAAATCCATATATATTTGAAGGTGTATTCTATAATAACTACAAATAAAGTACATATATAAGTACTACTAGTATAAATGTTTGATACTAAAGTTATATAATTGTTAGAAGTGACTAAGATTATCAACTTTGTATAATTAAATAAGTTGTAAAACATCTAAAAAAGGCTGATTGCGGTCCAAACGGTCCGGTCCGCGGTCAAAACGGTCCGGTCCCGGTCCGGTCAACGGTCCAAAAATTATTGATTTTCGGTCCTCGGTCCGGTCCGGTTTTGGACCGATGCTCACCCCTAATCTAACCTAGCCTCTAGGATAGCACATAGATTCCTGAGAACTAGGTCTAGACTAGTTCTTGTTGTATAACAAGTCCTAAGATGTCATTCTTTCCTTATAATGTGACGGTATGGGACATTACATTTCAGAGATGATGTGCACCAAGGGAAGAGAAGTCCTATTCATATGGTGCTCGTTGGCTAGGGTAGATACACTAGTCTAACTTTATTCGCACCCATTTCATTAGGTGACATAACACTATACTCTATACTATGTGACTCAGTTTGTTGATTTGGTTTTTTTCAATCATCTCAAATCTTGGTAGGTTTCTCAAATTCTTGCTTTATTGGAGAATAACTCTATAATATTTTATTATATATGCAATTAAATACAAAAAGGTGTCCCCACATGTACAAGTAAAAGGTAGTCAGGAAATCCAAGTGAAACAGAGTGACATCAGTCTAGGAGAGAGACTAGTTCTAGATTAGATGTCTAGAGCCCTACTATTGTACATGATAGATGGAATAGATTAAATATAACTAGATAATATGATCTATGTTTATAAGATTAGATAACATGGGTCATGATTATCAAAATTGGATGCGAGAATTTGAGTTAGTTTGAGGATTTGACATAAATTTTGATGATGCAGGTACGTAGGATTGTATGACAAAATATAAGTTAAGTTAAGACAAGTCGTGAGCCAGCATGAGCCTCAAGCTCTTTTACAAAGGAGTACCTCTAGTGTTAGGACAAGTTTTAGGGTTAAATACATAGAGAGTGAGACCCAAAAGGAAAATGTCAGAGAACATAAACTCTAATGTATAAGAAGTATGAGAAATATGTAATATGATATGTCCTGCACTATACTATTCTTGAGTGAAAGAGTTGAGTTGCTTTATGTGTGATTCCTATACTCATGTTGAACCCTATATATCAGGAGGACCAAACCCTAGAGTCATAGAGAGTTTGTATATATATGAATATGTGAACATGGATATGATAACCTATCATCTGGGTGTGGGAGAGAGAGTCCTAAGATCCTAGAGGCGGTAAATATGAAGCTAGTATGTTGTGAAGCCTCATTCTCGGGTTGGTGATTCCTTTTAGAAATATAAAGGTTGTTTATAATAGATAGGTTGGGTGTGCATATAAAATAGGTATAGACCTATAAAGATAATGTCACATCATGCTAGGTTGGTATGTGGTTGAGTGGCAACAACTTGTGAAGCTATCCATAATTCCAATGAGGTAACATGAGATCCCTAAACTAAAAGAGGGAAGATAAAGTTATTCTATTTGGAACTCATAGAATTAGGTAAGCTCAGAGAGATTGAGAATGGAATTACCCTCTTGATATTGGTCAAGTGAACCTTCGTTGGACTGTACAATACTTTGGTATATGTTTTGCCACTTGTATATGTTGATTAAGCACAACCTTAGTAAAATGTGTACATGGATGCAATCCGATCTCTAGATGTAATACAAGTATATGACAAGTTGAAAACATAGATATGGATTGATAGTTGTCTATGTATAGATGGTTAACAATATACATGAGTAATGATGACATAATGGTTGGTGAATCTAGTGATGATTTCACTAATAAATTGTGTAACCCAGTATGAAAGTTAAATTAGATCATACTAATGATAAACATCAAATTTGGTGTTAATGTTAGTGCTTAATATGAAGCTATCCATAATTCCAATGAGGTAACATGAGATCCCTAAACTAAAAGAGGGAAGATAAAGCTATTCTGTTTGGAACTCATAATATTAGGTAAGCTCAGAGAGATTGAGAATGGAATTACCCTCATGATATTGGTCAAGTGAACCTTAGTTGGACTGTACAATACTTTGGTATATGTTTTGCCACTTGTATATGTTGATTAAGCACAACCTTAGTATAATGTGTACATGGATGCAATCCGATCTCTAGATGTAATGCAAGTATATGACAAGTTGAAAACATAGATATGGATTGATAGTTGTCTATGAATAGATGGTTAACAATATACATGAGTAATGATGACATAATGGTTGGTGAATCTAGTGACGATTTCACTAATAAATTGTGTAACCCAATATGAAAGTTAAATTAGATCATACTAATGATAAACATCAAATTTGGTGTTAATGTTAGTGCTTAATATGAAGTTATCCATAATTCCAATGAGGTAACATGAGATCCCTAAACTAAAAGAGGGAAGATAAAGTTATTCTATTTGGAACTCATAGAATTAGGTAAGCTCGGAGAGATTGAAAATGGAATTACCCTCATGATATTGGTCAAGTGAACCTTAGTTGGACTGTACAATACTTTGGTATATGTTTTGCCACTTGTATATGTTGATTAAGCACAACCTTAGTATAATGTGTACATGGATGCAATCCGATCTCTAGATGTAATACAAGTATATGACAAGTTGAAAACATAGATATGGATTGATAGTTGTCTATGTATAGATGGTTAACAATATACATGAGTAATGATGACATAATGGTTGGTGAATCTAGTGATGATTTCACTAATAAATTGTGTAACCCAGTATGAAAGTTAAATTAGATCATACTAATGATTAACATCAAATTTGGTGTTAATGTTAGTGCTTAATATGAAGCTATCCATAATTCCAATGAGGTAACATGAGATCCCTAAACTAAAAGAGGGAAGATAAAGTTATTCTGTTTGGAACTCATAGAATTAGGTAAGCTCAGAGAGATTGAGAATGGAATTACCCTCATGATATTGGTCAAGTGAACCTTAGTTGGACTGTACAATACTTTGGTATATGTTTTGCCACTTGTATATGTTGATTAAGCACAACCTTAGTATAATGTGTACATGGATGCAATCCGATCTCTAGATGTAATACAAGTATATGACAAGTTGAAAACATAGATATGGATTGATAGTTGTCTATGTATAGATGGTTAACAATATACATGAGTAATGATGACATAATGGTTGGTGAATCTAGTGATGATTTCACTAATAAATTGTGTAACCCAGTATGAAAGTTAAATTAGATCATACTAATGATAAACATCAAATTTGGTGTTAATGTTAGTGCTTCATAAATATGTTGAATATAGTTTGAAATTTTAGCACAACATAATGATGATGGCATCTTGATATGATCTATATGGATAAAGTGGGATAACTGGAATTAAGTCCTTCATAAAGATTATAAGTTAAATTTGGAATCTTTATGCTTGGGAAAAGAAGATATGATAATCCTATTGTGAAAGAAAGAACAGCATATGCTATGCTTATAAACCCTTGTTTCAAACTTGAATAGAGTGATTGTGGACCCAAATTCTTGTAAGCCTCCTAGGAGTGGTACATATATGTCTTAGACATGATGTTTATCGGAATGGACACCTAGAATAGTGCCCTAGATGTGTATGAGGACATGACTAGTTTTTCCTTGAGTATAGGTATGGCTTAATTTTGAGGATAAAAACCTTTAAGATGTATATGATGTGATGGATTTGCTTTTGGCTTAATTTCAAGGATGAAATTACTTTTAAGGTGTGTAGTGTGTGATGGACTAAACTTTTGGAATCTCTAAATATCTAATTACATAAGTGAATTCCTACGTTTAAGTCATATTAAGACTTATATGTGTTTTGGTAAAATATGGATGTTAAATTCATGGTGCCATCGCCCATCATGATTAAGATACTTAAGTTTATGCCATTTTGAGGTAAATAATTGATTGGTCAAATAGTGGTAACTTTGCACCAAATTAATAGAATGTACCTTGAGTGGTTGGGAAGCTATGATTAAATTTTTATGAAGATTGGAAGATTTTAGAGGAAGTTACTTAGGTTTGATTTTTGTGAAATAATGTGATATATTAAAGAATGATGGACTAATGTGCTGAGTTTTTAGCTTTATTTGGTGGTTTCACACACCCATGATTCCTTGGATGGGATGTGTGTCTATGTTATGGTCTTAGATCCCTGATCTAGAAGTCACACCTCCAACATTGAGGGCGCCACATATCCAGTATGGTATGGAGCGATTCTAGCCCTTGAATGACATTTGATGGCCACTACATCATCTTCTACCTTGTGGTTAGAAAATGATTGTGATATTGCCAATTCCCACATCATAGAGTGACCAAATCATGGAGTGTAGTGTGATTATAACCACACAATCTATTTTTTTATTCCAAGAGCATCATGAAAAGCCTTTAAGTAGGTCTCTGAGAAGTTGGAGGGGGTTTTTCTAGTCATGGTTCCTCCATGGCTTCATTATTGCGGTAAGCAGGTGGAAGCCAGAGGTTGAGAATGGATATAGAGGGATCTTTGAGCAAAGCAAAATGAGGGAAAATAAGGACGAAGACTGAAGGAGAAGGAATGTGTCATTTCCAGTGGTTGTCGTGCAGTCCTCCATGGCTAATAATGTACGGTTAGTAGGAGATGAGGTTAGAGCTTGTTGGTTGTGGGTAGTTGTGTACAACCATGATAATAGGATGCATAGGTGTTTAGGGAGGTGAAATGGAGCTTTTGGAGTCCCTGGCTTGAACCCAAGAGGAGCCAATAGGGTTTTCCCACTACAACAACAGTTATGCGGTGAATTTGTGTATGTGTAAGTGTTGGATAAATTGTCATCACCCTAGGAAGTCAAGGATGGTTGCACGCTTGCCTCATATTTGAAGAAGAAATTTGTGTTAAATAAGGAGGGTTACATCCATAGAAAATCCTCACCGGTGTCTTCCCTAACATGGTGATGCTTGCGTCTGTTGAAGAACAGAGACCGTAGTGTCTCCATGATCGGGGGAGAGGAGAATGAGTCAGGGTCACTTCAAAGGGGAGAAGATGGACCGAGTCCCGAATAGGGAACTAGCCGGTCCACCTCAAGCATATCAGACAAGGAGAGACGCATACTCCTTGGAGGGTTATGATGCGCAAATGAGTCATAGGCTTCCAATTGGCAGTATTCAATTGGTCCACGAAGGAAAATACTTCAGAAACATACAGATGTTTGATAATTCACAATATTTAGCTTGTTTGTCAAAAAATTACAAACAAGATATCTAGATCTTTAGAAAAATGACTAGAACAACTTGAAACCATAATATCAGCCTTTTGAAACTTAAATAATAGTGATATTATGTAAGATATGTTACATTTTTTCACGAGTAATAAATATCCAATAATGACCTAAATTATGAGAATGGATCCTTAACTCTAAAATATGATATATAATCCATATTTTTGTAGACATGATTATGTTAAGACATATAACTGTGTAATCTACTTAGTATGTCTATCTAGGGCTAATAACCCTAAACAAAATGTACCAAATACATATCTAGTCAATAGATGTTGGAATTCCCAAAATATGTTCATAACAGTATATAGAACATGATGTGTAATTGATACATCAATCTTATGTATGATATTCATGTTATATGATGATGACTCATAATACATGGTAGGAAACTCTAAGTTAAAGTACATGCAAATATTAGGGTTAATGATGCATGAAATGAATAATGGAATATGATTTTAGATATGTAATTATATGATAAAATACAATTATTATGAATCTAGTACATAATTGGTGAGTAAGATTAGTAAGATAACTATAAGACACATAATGATGTAAATGTTCTAATGAAATAAGTAATACCCTAAAATGTGCATACTAGGGTTAAGATGATGCGAGTCTGATGATGGTACATGCGATCTTTTATTGATTAGAGGTTGACAAGGATATAGTTTGTATCAAAAATCTGAACATTTGATTATCTCAGTTCAAGGTGTGTTTTACCTCTTACATGTAATATTTTATAGTATGTTTGTATTATATGTGTGTACAAAATACTTGACATGTAAGACCCCTGACCTTGCTTTTGGTTGAACACTCTATATTATCATAATTTGATTCTTAAGACCTTAATAATGCCCTAATATGTTCTTTAATAGCATGGCAAAAGCTTAAGTTTCAAGTTTGGTCCAGTTTGGACATTATTTGAGCAAGCTATGCATGTATGTGCTTGTTTTGGGCTTTTATGCAATTTACCCATATATAGGGTTTTTCTTGCAATTTTTCACATTATTGTCGTGCCTCACATGTTTTCATATCATGTGTGATATAGTTGTGCTCTAGGGTGCCTTGTTACATCTTGGTTTGAGGTGTGTTGATATTAGGGTTTTCTCTCTTTGATGCCATAACTCATGGTTGAACTTGAGTGTTGAGCCACCTATAGTTGGTGATCGCTAACATTTCGTAAGGTCTCCAGGGTTAGGATCACCAAGGTTTCATGTTATCCATTTAGGGTTAGCAGTTGATGAGATTTTGAACTCTCTTGGTCGCCAACTTTCCTAGGGTTGGCGGCTGTTTGGTTTTTTAATCATCCGAGTTGCCAACTTTTCCTAGTGTTGATGGTTGATGAGTTTTCTTGTTATTGTCTTTTAGTTTTTTTGTCAACATAGTCAACCTGGTTACATGTGTGAGATTCTTGAATGGACAAGATGACACATGGGATGCTTGGCTTGACACCTCACCCTTCATGTCTCTCTCCAACCTAAAGCTTTATATACCTCTCTCCATGCATGCAAACAAACACTTTACACACCTAGATCTCCTTCTCTTCTCCCTTGCAGCTATGATTTCATCCCCCTTGCTTGGTATAGAAGGATGAGCCAAGATAAAAGAATCTTGGTCGATCTTTCTTACATGTGCAATTAGGGTTTGGATCCACCCTTGTTGAGGTCGTTTGGTACTTCCTTGCTTTGCTTCTTGGTCTTAGTAAGTGAGATCTCCCTCTTTTCCTTTGGTTTTCTTGCTACCCTATCTTCTTCTCTCTTCTTCTTTTTCAGATCCATGGTGGGTCTTGTGCTAGAGTTTGAAGACACCTTCTTTCTTTCTTCCTTGACCTAGAATTTTCTTCCTTTTTGGAGAAGGAGCTAGCTTGGTCGAGAGGAGCACTCAAGCTAGAGTTTCTACCTTATTTCTTCAAGCTACCTTGTCATTTGGATCTTCTTCATCACCTCTAAGGTGAGTTATATAACTTTCTCCATAATTTTTGCCTACTCCTATCTTGCATGTACATGATCTTTCCCTAAAATATTGTTTAAAGTAGAAAGATACAATCCTTGCCTAGGGTTGAGCTTCGATGACATGTTTTGAGTAGATGATCCTTCTTGAGTTCCTCTAAACCTGATGCATGTTTGTTCCTTGAAGATTGATAACCTAGACCTTGTTTTGTGTGTGTATCTATGTTGGCTATAATGGTCGCCAAGTCTTGAACTTATATGGCCAACAAGTTTTTGATCTATAGTGGTCACCAAGTTTTTGAGATATAGTGGTCACCATGTTTTTGAACTGTGTTGGTCGCCAGTAATTTTGAATTCATAATTAGTTGCCAAGCTTTGTATCTCTTTCTAGTCACCAAGATTTTGGACCCTTATTGGTTGATGAAGATTTTGGACTCCTAGTGGTTTCCAACTTTCTTACCCCTAGCGGTCGCAAAAAGTTTCCTGAACCTAGCAGTAGCCAAAAGTTTCCAAACCCTAGCGATCACCAAACCTTTCCTAGTCCTGGTCGTTGATGAGGTTTCTGAACCCTAATGGTCTCAAAGAATCCTAACCCTACTGGTAGCCAAGGATTCTAATCCTAGTGGTCGCCAATGATCTCTAACCCTAGCGGTCAATGAGATTCCTAACCTATGTGGTCGCCAAGGTTCCTAACCTATGTGGTCGATGAGAATTTCTTATCTATGTGGTCGCTAGGATTTCCAAATTTATAATCTATGGGTATTCTGAACATATGAGTATGGGTTATGAATTTGGTTGTATGAAATCAGATGGTGATGTTTAACCTTATGCTTTCATGATCCGATGGACATGCTAAGAATTAGGGTTTATCCTTGATTATTTTTTAACATTGATTTAACCTATCTTGTCGAGCCTAACCCTAATGCAGATAGGTGATGATGGTTAATCATACTTAGACTCCTTGTATGATTGGTTTTATGAGAAATACTCTCTCAGTGATGTGGTAACTCTAATATTTTGTTGTTTGAATATCATAAGCTCTTAACTGCAATGTTATGTTGAACTTATATGTTACATGTATGGTTATGGTTTCATGAGCCTTTGGTAAGGCATGGAAAGATAATGATGTTCTTACAGGGAATGATGCAATAGTTTTAATCGCCTTTGGTCATGGTTGATCTTATGGAGGTGTGATCCCCTTCATGATGTGACAAGGATTGGTATCTTGTGATTATGTGATAAGAATTGTATTTCATATGTTTTATATCTTCTGGAGTTGTAACATAACCATGTTTTTGTAGAACTCTTTTAGGGTTTGTATGTAACCTGATTGATGCAGCCTTAACTCACCTAATTGGCCTTAACTACTCAAGTGAAACCATAATCATATAGTTCCCTATTTCATAGATCCATTCTAGTGTCAAGACTTGTGGGATGGTGAATTAAGTTTTCCTCTAATGGAATCTCGTAGACATATATTGTTGAGTATATGCATGTTTTGAGGATAACTGCGATCATACCTTGATAGGAGAACAACCAAGTCTATATCTCAGATGGTTATGATTTAGTATATGTGATGTGATTGACAGATGTGATTGTACCTCAGATGATAGGGTTTGTGTACCCTAGTTACTAGTCTTATGATCTATATACGAAGGATGCATTAGGCTATTTTACAATTAGACTATATAAGTCAATGTGGTTGAATCGTACTAACTGAGGGAAGATGAGATCTTAGAAGTTTGGCTGTCCTAGATCTTATACGAAACTAATTTTGACTTAGAAGTGGTTAGTTGGAGTTTGAGTCGTATACCAAACTCCTAACGGATTAATAAAAGACATAATCTAGCCATGTAGTATATCCTGTTTAGTGTTAAACATGATTCACATTGTTTGTTAGCCCTTGACTTGTTTCTTAAAATGTTTATTTGATGTATATTGCGGTAATAGAAGTTAATAGTAAAAAACATGATAGATTTATCTACTCCTTTGTATGTTGTACCTATCATGCTTGACCTATTTTAGTTGCATAGTTTGTTATACCTGCTTAATGTACCTAACTTTTTTAATAATATAGCATGTTGTAATCAATAGCTATTGTTGAGAGTTATATCTCTAGCAGGGACATTGGTCTCACCTAGTGGGTGACCACTTTTTTTAAGGTGATCGTCAGTGATGTCATCATGATCATGGTGGTGAGCAAGAGTAGCTTAAATAGCAATAGAAGCAGAAGGTTGGATAGTAGTTAGAGCATCCTAGAGTCATCCTTGTACTATCAAGTCTGGGTAGGGGATGTTTTGTATGTGATATGTAGATTGATTCAAGTTTTTGGCGATCTGCCGATATTTTCTATATTGTATGCATATGTGGAACAATATTTTTTGTATACAAGTTGTGGCCTCAACCACTGGACATACATGTAAATACTTGATATGGTATATGCTGATATGTAAGTTTTTGGACCTTTATGCAAATATTTTGAGCATAATGGTAATGTTTAAATTGGTTCTAATTTACCCTCTAATCTAATTACGTGGTTTTTTGTAGTTGTTCGTGTGTTTTGTTTGGAGTAACCTCATTTACCATGACGGGTCGTGACATGACACATGACATTGGATGAAATTAATGTTCTTATATGTTACCTTGTTGGACTTTCTATGTCTATAGTTCTGAACTCATGAAACATAATATATCTAATCCATTATATGATGGCACTAAGTCTCTTTGGTAGAATAATGCATCATTGGAAGTACTAAATATCTTAGTAGAATAGTACATGCACGCATTAAATCTATTTGGTAGAATAGTGCATTTGTGAAACTACTAAATATCTTTGGAAGAATAGTACATGTGAGTACGAAATCTCTTTGGTGGAATAGTGCATTTGTGAAAGTACTGAATATCTTTGGCAGCATAGTACATGTGAGCACGAAATCTGTTTGGTAGTATATTGCATGTGGTTGATCAAATTTACATATAATGGAAAGTCATGATAAAATATTTGTTCTATTTTATAAATAAATATGTTCAATTCATATATGCTTTTTTCATTCATATTATTGCCAAGTATTAGCTTTATCTTATTTTTCAAGTTATAGTATGAAATAGGTGTTTGAAACACGTAGGTATAGTCAACACAATATTTAGTATATTGTGCTGACAAGTGCCACTTGTAATCTCTTGTTTAGTTGATGTGGACATATGATCTTTAATAATCTGTATAGTTAAGAGTTGTGTGGAGAGATGATGTACAAGTGGACTTATTATCTAAAGATCCTATTTTAGATATAATATGTGCATATGGAAAAGTTTTATCTTTCAATGTGCAATGTCAATTTGTATTAGTTAATTTTGTAATTATATGTTGATGGTGAGATTGTGTTTGTATGGTTTGTTTATTGTTCTTGTGTATATGTTAGTTTTGATTCCTTCTAACTCCCTTCATTTTCTTTTTCTTGGTCTAGTGTGTGAGTTCAAATTGGGATTCTCGCTGAGGTGAGGGTTTCAATTCATATGTCACACAATGGGTCAAGGCATTAAAAGGCTGAGGATGTCACATTTCCCCTTTATCTATTCTTTTGTTTCTACTATGATCAAGAAAAACCTTCATACTGGGACATCAGGTGTATCCCCATAGCATGTATCTAGTATTATTTGATATTGACTACAAGTATTTAGTTGTTAAATGTAGTTTATTTATTATTTGTTCTTGATTTATGACTTGATCCATCATTCTCCCTATTTGTTATAATACTTGATGGTGAATTATTGGGTCCTAGTATTATAATACCAAATGAACATGTAAAACTCCATGTGAGATCCCAGATGGAGTTTGATTGGATGATTGGGCAACGATCCACAAAGACTAACACCCCGATATTTTTGGGAAGATTGATCCTTGCGAAATTTGTGTTCACTAAGGACATAAATTAACTTGGTCCTATTGTAACAACCTAATATAAGGAGTTGAGTCAATTAATGCAACTACATAGGTTATGTTGGTGAACCCCAGACTCCCAGTATCTTTAATAATTGAATTTAGCATTGGTTAAATTAGAATTTGCTTTTGTAGTCTTTATATCTAGACTTAGCTATAATCATCCTCAATCAACTATATTTGAATAATATTCTTAATAATACGTTCGAACACAAATCTAAATCATGTTGTCTCATTGATTCGACCCTTTTTTGTATCACAATTAATGTGTTTTCTTGCTAGCGAGTTGATTGCCATTTATAAAGGTTAAACTGAAGAGATTTTTTCCTAGTGAATTTGTGTGTGCAAACAACTCGTATCAAATTTTGGCACTATTTTCAGGGATAATAGAGTTTCTTTCAAACCTGATTTCTTTTTATAATTAGGATTTCTTCTTTCCAGTTGTTATAGTTTTTTTAGTTTGGTTTTGTAATTTTTTTTGTATTTTATAAATTTTAATTTGGTTTCTTAACTTCCTTTAGTATAGATTTTCCTTTCTATCCTATAATTTTCTAATTCATTACTATTTTTTAATTTTTGATCTTTATTCTTTATTTTTCAAGAAATCATATTAAAAGGATTGACGAGGAAGAAGTCAACCATTGGGTGGAACTAGTCCTTTTTGCATGAAGGGAAGCCCTTGTCAAAGAGGTAAGAGCGAACATGGCCTCTAAAAAGGAGGGCTGAGATGTCACAACACTAGAGTGGTTGACACACTATTGTATACAATGTCAATTGTGCGGTTATTATGAGTATAAATTAGTAGATTGTGCCAATGTGTCCCCAAAAATTATGACCACACTCTATGGGATCATTGCTAAATGAGTTGCCAAGTATTCCTATCATTGTGGATATGATGTAATTTATAATCTTGAATTTACTGAAGGCTATTATGAGGAACCATGCTACACATGACAATATCATAATGAGGGGGACTATTACCCACAATATTATGTAGAGTACAACGAATAACCTTATTGTGAAAACCAACATCTAAACAAGTGAATCAATCTAACTTCTTGAGATGAAGGCAACTGAATAAATTTCCTAGAGAAAAAGAAGTGAAGCACAATTGTCTCAACTAAAAGAACAAATCTCCCTTCCAATCACACCACTTGAGGGCCATTTGGAGAGCTCCTTGAGAAAGATGGAGCTGTCAAGGATGTTTTTTTCTGACAATGATGATGATGATGCCATCCTCATATCTACTATGCAAATTCAGTGGAGAAGGCACATACTAGGGAGTTGTATCCAATTTGTGGTGTGTACACTTGTATTGGACCTCTCCACTAGGGGTTTTATTACTATAGCAAGAAAAGTTACATCAAGGAGTTGTCCCTATATGGTAGTAGAACATGAAGTTCCACCAATTACTCTTATTGTAGACATTGATCCAAGAGTTTCCAATGGTCAACCAACTTTGGTTCACCCTATTTTAGAAAATGAACCACGACCTCCCATAAAGAATCGGTAGGTGTTTATGAATAGAGGCTTTCTCTACACCCTACCACAACCAGTGTTTATCCTATATATGACTCGTCTATATGGTGAGCCACCACATCTACAAAAATTTAACATGCCCTCACTATTTGACTATATTGATGATATTCCTATTCTAAATCATCCAAAACCCACATGTGACTTGTTACATCTAGCATGAAGGAACTCGAGCAACATGTTGAATCAACTATGAACCCCAATGCCCCATTGATCACAATTTCGATTGCATGATTTTTCAGGAGGACACACATCCATACAAAAATGTTTATGATTTTGATTCAATTGTGATTATCCCTTTCACGTTAGAACCACTCCACCTGCATGCAGATCTATATGACAATGAAAAACCAGCTCTAAATCCTCCACTTGATCTTTGCACAACCAGATTTAAATGTGGTAGATTCTTCATTTACTACCTTTTCCACATAAGAAGGTAGTCTGCCTCCAACATTCACATATGAGAAAAACTTGAGGCTACCAGATGGTCACCACCCCTACATTGTGCCATTTCTTCCTGATCCACTTATTGTTACTACACCTCCTCTACTAACAGAGGAGTTCTCTTGGATCCTATTAGATAGGATGTGGGGTGAAAAGAAACATTACTTCAAGCACCCATATACCCAATTTGAGCTACCATAACCACCACGTCATATATTTCACTATGGGGCTCTCACATACATGGTCACAACTATTGTCTACATTCCTTCTACTTGACCTTCTTTGAGATGTGGGGATTTCCTAGAGGAAACCTATAGAATTTTCCCCTCCATTTTAGATTTAGTGTTGCTTGGGGACAATCAAATTTCTAAGTTCAAGGTGGAGGGTGGGTGGTACTTAAGTATTCTACCCACTCTATCTTCCCTTATTTTAGTATTTCTAGCATGATATTTCAGTCTCCATGAAATTTAGTTTAAGTTTTCATTTTCCTATTGCTATGGCCTTTATCTAGTAAGCGAGATGTTTTTATGCATATTTTTTCAATGAACCCCTTGAATGAAGTGACTTCTCTTATAACATGTCATAAACTTCCACTTCTAGAGCTCATGTTGTCACCTAGGACAATAAGTACTAATACTCCACGGAAAAGATGGTAAGCCATAAAGGGCTGACAATAATCAAATAAAATGTGTCTTTACTTGAATTATGTAATAGCTTGTGAAATTTATTGATTGTAGCTTGTTGCAGAAAGAATTGAGATAATGTTATGATGCTCTTAATATGAAATATTCAAAATATGAGATGCAAAAATTCAACCTCTTCTATATTTCTTCAATCATCTTCCTATCGATCTACTCCCCAAAAACAAAAAAGAATCCAAAAATAATGCCAAACTCCAAGTTTAGGGAGGCACGCCCTTCCCCTTCTATTGATTTTTACATACCCCTCATATTAATAAAGGCATACCATCAATAAAAAAGATGCCAACGTACACATGAAAAAATACAATCAATGTAATTGCAGCAAAGAAAATAAAATATTCTCTAGTCATATAAAGGAGAGATTGTCTTCTTCCATACCTCCATTTACACCATTTTCTACCCAAGTTAATCTACATACCCCCGATCCACTCAATCACTGAACTATGTTCTTGTGTAGAACTCATAGGAATATGCAGGAGTATAAAAAATATAAGGGATGTGACATTTGTTGCTTTGTAGGTCTTGAAATGGAAAAAAGTTGTGAAATAATTTCGAGTAGAGAATATGGAAAAATTGCACTTTGTGATTTTAGGAAATTAGGGTCGCTCGGTAATGAAAGGTGGTAAGGTGCACGTCATGTTATGCAAGAGAGGAAGACAAGTTGTTAGTGTTATTTGGAATCATTTGTTATTCTATGTTGTTCATGGACGAGCAACATTCATGTTTAGGGTGATTTGATGAATGCGTATTCATCCACTTTTACTGCATCTTTTAGATCACTTCTCAGAGGCATTATATTGTTTTTTCTTAATTTCAGGAATTAATTTCTTTAGTTTGGATTTTGTCTCCTAACTTAGAGTTTTAATTAGATTTTCTCATTTATTGTAGAAAAAAAGATTGATTGTACCCATTCACTCGATTGATCAAGAACCCCCCTCCAAATCATCTAGTTGACCAATTGGACTCTAATAAGATAATTCACCCAATTGACCAATTGGAGTCCAACCAACTGTCTGACCCGCATAAAAGTCCAAGCATCAACTCACCCCAATTGACCAATTGGACTCCAATCAATCAACTCACCCAGTCGACAAATTGGGCCTCCAACAAATTGAATGACCTACATTCAAACCAAAGCATCAACTCACCCTAGTTGACCAATTGGGCCTCCAACTGATAGACTGGTGTGGTGGACCCAGTCTTACTTTCACTACCAGGATGTAAATAGGGTTTGAGGCCACTTCTCCTCTCTATAAAAGGAGGGCGTAGGCCAAATACAAGAAGATCATACTCGATTATCTTAGAGCCTCCATTGGGTGCAAAGAGAAAGGAAAAGAGATAATGAGTTATCATCTTCCTCACAAAGGCTACCAAAGTGTTTCTAGATTCTAACACATAAATCCTTCCCCCTTTATTTGTTCTTTTGTTTCTACAATGAGAAACTAAAACCTTCATACTAGGGCATGGGGTGTATCCCCATAGCCTGTATCTTGTACTAATTGATATTGATGCAAGTATTCAGTTCTTAAATGTATTTCATATGTTATCAATGCTCAATTTATGATTTGATCCATCATTCTTTTATCTGTTATAACCCTTGATGATGAGATCTTGAATCCTATGTTTAGAACACCAAAGAACATGCAAAACTCTAGATGAGATTTTGGATGGAGTTTTACTAGATGATTGGGAATGGATCCATAAACATAGAGATCTCAAGTTTGTGGAAAGTTTGATCCTTATGAGATTTGTGTTAGTAAATACACAAATCCACTTGGTCCTAGTCTAACAACCTAATATAAGGATTTGAATTGATGAATGCAACTATGTAGGTGGTGTTGAACCCTGGACCCCCAATATCTTTAGCGATTGAATTTAGTCTTTGGTTTAGATTTTTCTATTGCACTCTTTATTTCCAGTTTTAGCTATAATCATCCTCAATCAACTAGATTTTAATATTCTTCTTATTAGTGAGTTCGAACACAATTCTTAATCATATTGTCTCATGGGTTCGATCATTTTCTATACTACAATTAATCTGTTCGCTTAAGGGCGCTTGTAAAGGTTGAAGAGTAGGGATTTCTTCCTAGAGAACTTGTCTATGCAAACAACTTGCATCAGGAAGCGAGACCCCAACTCTCTTACTATTTTATAATAAAGGATAAAAGATGAGACCCCATTATGGGTTAAGTGACAAGATAGTATAAATAGTGACATGAAATGAGATTGTGGGATGATGCCAATATGATATGTTGTGTTGAGCCTAGCCTTGTACTTAGGTGGAAATGAAGGTAGAGAGGCTATAGGCCCCTACCTACCTAGTGGCAGACTTGGGTTTTGTTGTTTGTATTTGTATAGATGGCTAAACTCTATGACATGGGTATTGAATCGTGAATGTGGCATACCGTGGTAACATCTACTTAGCTAGGTTAAAGTCAAGTAAATGTAAGGCATAGTGAAAATGGGCAAGCCAATTGTATCGTTATTCAATAGTATTAATGTATAGATCTTGGATGTTGATTTCTTAGTATCTAGTGTCTTGCTAAATTGTGATTATGCACTCCTTGACATGAAATTATGTTTGTGTTTCATCTTATGATATTCTTGTTTAATCTGTCTTTCAATATATTTTTACATGCCAATACTACTAAGTAAAATGATACTTGATACCTCCTACTCTACGCTTAAGCTAGTAAATACCTATTTAATAATAATATAGAGTATGAAATAGTATTTTCTCGCTCTATGCCTATCTACTCACTTAGTCATTAACTAACTAACCAAAGAACAAATTTTTAGGTTGAAACTGAAATAAATATTCCTCCTCTTGAGGTATGCGCCAAGCATAAAGTAGGTGATGCCGTTTAACAAGTAGGTGACGCCTAAATGCTAGACGTGTCTAGTAATTTTTGGATTGGGGGTTTTGGGAGACTTGTTGTACAAGTATTGTTATGAAATCATTTACGTTATTAAGCTCTCTTGTGTATGCGAGCCTCGTACTGATAATCTTTCCACGGAAGAATTTGTAAGGCATTATTTTGGAAATCCAATGTAACTTGTTACATAAAACTTGTAAATATTGAGTAGTTTGGTAGTTCTTAAAACTTAAAATGCATGTTTATTATTATCGACAAGATTGTTTGGAATTTGGGTTTAATTCAAATCTTGGGTTCAATACTTAATAATCATGCTGAAGATTACTATTGGGATTGGTCCCCACATGGTGCTTGGGTGGTTTTTTTCATCACTCAAAATTTATGATAGGATGTGTCAAATCGGATGATAAAAGCTTACGCCACAATTCCCCTTACGATATATGATTAAGTTTACCGACATCAATTACACTCTTGTCTTATTAATATATAATGCCTTTAGTAATTCCTATAATCCATAAAGATGAAGACAACTGCTTAACAATCATCAACAAAAAATCCATAGTTAAACACCTTCAATCTTCAGAGCAAGAAAAACTATGTTTCCGGATTTTTCAAAATCCATAGTTAAACACCTTCAATCTTAAGAGCAAGAAAAACTATGTTACTTGATTTTTCAACCTGATTTTGGACAGATTTGGAACTGATAAATTTATCGAAGTCGTCATTGGAATATGGTCCGCTTTCTTCTCATGCAATGTCTCCATAATGCGAGCTAAACGGTGGTAGCCATTCATCTGATGTTTTGACAAACTATTCACCATCAAATTCAGAATATTAGATATGTATAAGAACATAGAAATCCACATACTCTTATTTCGGTCATATTTATAGTAGCGTGGACCTGGATTAGCACTTTGAATGCACAGTACTTTTTCCGTGCAATTTTCTATTTCTTTTGTCTGCAAAAATCAACTAATTGCATGTGTTGTCGTTTCTGTAGATTCTTCGTAAATGTATTTTAGGTGAGAAAAGTTGTTCCAAGCAGCATATGCTGTATTTCTTATGGACGTATTTTTTTTTCTAGGGTTCTTATGGACGTATATCTGTATACGCATTAAGTGCATAAAGCTAGTGGCAAGCTCAAATAGAACGTCATTAACCAATGTCAGATAGTGAAAATCTAACATCGATAGTATAAATCTATGTTAAATGCACTAGCGCACAACTCGTAATACACCACGGTGGTGGTATTAGTCCACGGTTAATATAACCAAATAGTCCGCTGTTATTGGAGTGGTGTCTTGCAACCAATATAGTCAACGGACATTTATAATTGTATACCGAATAACAGCCCGCTAATCTTAAAATACTGACCCGCCTGGGCAATTCAAAATATTGGCGGGTTGTTTCCCTCCGGTAGCTGAAAATTTGATTAGTTGTCGCTTGGAATACCTAGCCGTCTCCCAAAAAATAGACCTCTGAAGAGGGGTGTGGCGCTGTTTGCCAGAAGCATCCCTTCCAGCACCAATCAGAGGAGAAGAGTTTGCTTCATTGACTGTAGAGCTTTGAGGAGAAGGAGAGGAGGCCATTAGTTCCCTACTGTCCGCAACTCCG